>CM066329.1:362370819-363073819 GCA_033807585.1 Hydrophis major | reverse complement strand
ACCTAGTGCAATCCACCTTTTATTTCTGTGCTGTATTCATCGCTTTGAGCTATCTGTGATCCTAAGAAAGTGAATTTTTCCACACATTCTATCTCTCCATCATCAATTTCTATTTTTATGTTTCCTTTCCTGGTGGTCATGAACTTGGTCTTTTTGATGTTCAGGAAGAAACCAAAATTCTCACTTTCTTCTTTGATTTTCTTGATCAGATGTTCCAGGCCTTTTTATGGTTTCTAAGAGGAGAGTTGTATCTTCAGCATATCAATGATCGTTTGATTGATATTTGTACGTTAATAGATTAAGATGGTTCTTAGATAAGCTCAATCAATCTAATGCACACATTTAGAAAAGACTGGATTGCCACCTGCCAGAAATGGTGTTAGCGCTGACTTTCTGTTAGCCTTTGTTTGAACACATAGGAATTCTAGCAATAAACTACATTACTCACAGGATTTGTTGTGAATAGGTATGTTTATTTTCGCTCTTTTTCCTTCAAACATGGCAACAACGAATATACTGGATAAAGTCAGTGCTGAGATTGTCTCTCAGTGCAATTTATCATGCAGCCCCACTCTATGCAGCTAACTAACATTCGCCCTCCCCATTAGTCCTACATGCATCCATCCCACAATTCTAAACGCAACTAATTACCAAACAGAATGTGGTTTCAATTCCCGAGTCGTGCCGTAACTTCCCCAATGATTGTTTGTGTTTCGTTTTGGGTAATGAGAGGAGTTGGAGTAATAAACCTTCTCCCACCCCATCCTTGTCGCATGTTTGTGCCGATATGAGATGGGTCGAACCGGGATGGGATCTTCAAAAGCAGGAGATGTTTCCGATCAAGTTAATATATTATAAATGGCAGGATTGGACGTTCATTCCCCAACCAAGATAATGTGTCCGGCTTTACTCCAGGAGATAAACCGGTAGACTCTTGGAAGCCCAACAAATGGTATAGGTCCTCCTGCTTGGATAGGAGGTTGGAGTAGATGTCCTACAAGGTCTCTTCCAACTTTGTTAATCTGTCAATCTCTCATATCTCTCAATTCTTTCTCATTTTATCAAAAAAGTTTTTAAAGACATTCACAGACTCAGGAAGGTGGAGGAAATCTGGAGACAAACTTTTCTATAGAATAGACATATCACTGATAAGGTTTCACCACAGAGTATTCCTCCAGATAATGAGAAAGCCTTGTAAGAGGAGGGCCTTCATTAAATCCTGCCTTCATATCTAATGAGATGGACAAATTCAGTCTGGAGAAGATAGTTCCATAGGTATCCAATCTTTGCAGAAGAATCGAACTGTTTAATCTTCAACATAAAAACAAACAGACAGTGATGGTTAAAAATGTGTTTTTCTTCAAGTGTTTCTGCAAGTGGTTTTCTCTCCTATGTTATGAATAAATGGGATTGAAATTAAATGTGCTAATTGTGGATGTTTGGAAAATAAAACTAGGCCATTGATCCAGCATATGTAACCATTTTCCCATCTACATCTGGAATAATCCTTAGTTATTCTCTCCAAAGCTGGGGCTAAGAGAAGAGATTTTGTAGAATTGCTTTTATAATAGGCTAAACCACCATTGACTTGAAAAAATGAATCAACTCTTTTTAATGGTACTTAAGATGACTTTCTAGAAACCACAGGTTCCCAGCATTTGTTATATACCATGGGTGTCCAACCTTGGGAACTTTAAGACCTGTGGACTTCAACTCCCAGAATTGCTGACTGGGGAATTCTGGGAGTTGAAGTCCACACGTCATAAAGTTGCCAAGGTTGGACACCCTTGTTTTACACAAAGAGATGAATCCCATTTTTTCCCTTTTACCCCTTAAAAACCACAGGATTCAGAAGACATCAGAGGTGGTATTCAGCAGGTTCTGACCAGTCCTGGAGAACCGGTAGTGGAAATTTTGAGTAATTCGGAGAACCGGCAAACCCCAACTCTGACTGGAGATTTTACAGTATCCTTCCACTGCCACGCCCACCAAGCCATGCCTACCGAACCAGTAGTAAAAACATTTGAACCCCACCACTGGAAGACATGTTGATGACCACATTCAAATAGGGCCTCTTAGCACCCATTTTAGAAGGTAATCAGAATTTTGAAGGGGGGGCATGAGAATATTAAGCATTCTGAAAAGTGCTACTTAGAAAAGAATAAAAAAAGAGCACTTATGTTGTATTCTTTCCCCTCAAGGGATGCTTTGGAAGCTACAAAATGTATCCTGGAATTTTCTAGTTTTCTAGCACCCCTTGAGGAGATAGGATATAACGTGTGAGGTCTTTTTAATTCTTTTCTTCACTCTGATGCTCCCCTTTTCTACCTATTTTGGGGGAATAAATTCTATCTTCTTAATACTAAGTTATGAATAAATAAGAATGAAAATGGATCAAACTTAAGTCTTCTTTTTTCCTGATTAAATAATTAGGTTTTAGGGGTTGTATCAGTGCCATTCTGGCCAGTTGGTGATTCCATATGGAAATGATAATGGCCTGGCTCCTTTCATCCATGCAGAGATTAATGAAAAGCGTTGAAAAGCTGAAGTGTGACAAAAATTATAAATAGCTGCAAACAGTGAGATGGAATAAATAAAAGGTTAAAATCAGTGCATATTTTAATTTTGGTGGGTGGATGGGGAGATGGGTTCCATGTCCTACTAAAAGACTCATCATCTGTCTTATGGAAACCATACCCTGCCTTTACACTATGTCTTAATTTTAGCAAGGCATGCTTGAGTGTACATGCACGAAGGACTATTGACAGTGATTAATAAACGATAAGTACTTTGTTAAAACTGAAGTCAGCTCACATTACAGCAGAAACTTTACTCCAGCTCCTCTTTCATGCGAATGGCTAGTCATTTTTCTCAGCTATGATCAACATCTCAAATTCTAGATCAGTAGAATTTGAGATGCCTTGGCAACTTGGCAACTTTTCTCACAGTTGAAGCCCACACATCTTAAAGCTGCCAACGTTGAGAAACATTGATCTAGATGATGGATCTTGAGACATCAACAGCAACTTTCATCATCATCATCATCATCATCATCTAGAACAGCCTTCTCAAACTCCAGATAGTTGGGATTTCAAATCCCAGTATTTTCATCCACACCCATTGTCTCTGGAAGGTTGATGTAGAATGTCTATAGAGCTTCTCAGTCATCCAGGTCCTGGTTGTCTCAAAGGTGCTTTTCTAAGAGGCTTTCTCATTTGGTTTGGTTTTTTGAAGACTTCGCTTCTCATGAGAAACAAAACGTCTTCCAAGAAAAACCAGAAAGCCCAGTTGCCTCTTGAAAAAGCACCTTTGGGATATTGATGTAGAGTGAATCTTCATCATTTCAGGATTTTTTTTTTTTGGGGGGGGGGGGGGGCGGGTGTGGCGAGAAGGGATTAATTTGTATTGAAAAATAATCTTGAATTTTCCTGAAAATGCTTTACTGGCCAGGCTTCCTTTTAGGGCAGGGGTTCCCAAACTTGGCAACTTTAAGATTTGTGGACTTCAACTTCCAGAACTCCTCCTCCAGTCATGTTAGCTCAGGAATTTTGGAAGTTGAAGTCCACAAGTCTTAAAGTTACCAAGTTTGGAGACCTCTGTTTTAGGGGATAAGAATAAAGGTGCATAGCATAATCCCATTAGCATAGCTTTGCATAGAAAATCAAGGAATCTCAGGTTCAGTCCCTAACATTTCTGCATAAAAGATTGGGTAGCAGAGGATGTGGTGTGTATAGACCAAGGCCTATGGGAAACATGAATATAGAATATGGGTCTTGATGTGCCAATGCTCCAAATACTGAGAGAATAATCAAGCAAATGCTTGATTTTCAGCACAAACCTTTGGTACCCCATTATTATTCAGTGGTAGTCAGTATTCAGCAGGCCCTGTCAAGTAACATACTGAAATCTTCAGCTTCTCACACTGACATCTGGGAAGGCAGCAGCAAGCAACATGTTTGACAGGTGACGCGTAGCAGCAGTCAATATTTGACTGTATGAGACTTGCCACATTGTTTATTAAATTATTTGCAAATCATATTCATTCTCCAATCCAAAAAGATACTTAAACAAAGGCTAATTTTAGATGTTACATGTTCCATAATGTAAATGCTGGAATTCTATTTTTAAAACAAAATTGTGATTGTGAAATTTGAAAATGGATGGTTTATTTTAAATGCGTAGACTTCTTTTCCATTACAGCGACATGGAGACATGTTCCCAAATAAAAGCTATACTTATAAATATTGCTGGATGGAACTAAGAGTAGGTGATTTGTACTACAGATAATCAGGGTTATTTGATAGTTCAGGCATGTAATGGTAATTATATACCACAAAAGATAATAATAAATTTGTTTTGTATCCATAATATTACCAGGAAAATCCTATGGATGTACAGCATTCATGAGATAACCAGAAATCAGGCTTGATTTGAAGAAGGCTTCATTTTACTGACCATAAGATTCAGTTTTGAGCCAGATTCAGAGGTTTGATGTTGATTTGGTTCATTCTGGATTGAAATATGGATTTTTCTGATCCAATTTATTGGGTACAGTTGGAACAAGATTGATTAAAACAATGTCATTGTCTTATTTTAGTAAAACGGACATGTATTTATTTATTATGTTTATTTATTTATTTTCAAGTAAACTAATTTTTAATTATTATTTTTTGTTTTATTCTTATTTTTTAAAAAAGTTGTGTTAGGGATACACACCCTAGCAGAACGTGCAACGGCAGTCTAGCAGGCAGGCAAATTATGTGAGATAAACATTGTTGTAGTTTACACTCAGTAAGACAGATACACTGTGCCAGTTAAATAGTTTTTTATTCCAGCAAGAGTTATAGCATAGTCAAAACAGTCCATATGTCATAAACTAGTTCAGTCCATCCAGGGATTAATCAGTTGCAAAGTCCAGTGTCGAAAATAGAGGTCAGTAAACTTACATATAATCAGTCCAGCAATATATCTCTTTTGCAGTCAGAGATATAAAGAAAATCAAACCCCCTTTCTTCGTTTCAGCAACAGCAGGGAAACACATGCAGTTATCACCATCAATCCAACATTGTCAGCTACTACAAGTAAAAACCAGCAAACAGTGAGCTCTCTTGCTCCCTCTTATGGTGATTTTACAACCGCACCCAAAATACATGTTTTGCAGTTAAAGTGATACACACACTTAAACTCACTAACATAGTTTATATATTATTTTTACCCAAATTAAGTTAGGTAACCAATGTTATCCCTAACAAGTTGATTGATAGATGTGTTTATCCTAAGTATCCTCAGTTACTCGTGATTGATCCATTACCTCCACTGCAAGTTGGTTCCAAGCTTCCATTATTCTTTCTGTGAAGTAATATTTTCTAACATTACTTTTGAACTTTCCACCTCACAGATTGAGGTTATGCCCCATGTTCTTGATTTTGGTTTAATAATGGAAAATATTATCTTCCAGAACCTTATTCACACCATTAATATATTTAAAGGTTTCACTCATATCCCTCCTTTCTCTGCTGTCCTCCAGGCTGTACATATTCAGTTCAGTGGTGGACTGCAACCAGTTTAACAACCGGTTATGTAAGCACAGCTTTGCACTATAAATTCCACACACAGAACAGCACACACTCTGCTGCAGAGTTCTCTGAAGAAGGGCTCCACCACATGGTCCAAAAGCTTGGAAGACAAATGAGTGACCAAGATTGGTTCCTGCAACATTATGGTGGGACATATATATTCGCCTTCATTTGTGCAAATTATGTGGGTTGTGTATATGTTTACTTCTCTTCTGTCATGTTCTCACCATACATTAAGTAATAATAATAAATAATAATAATACAGTACACTGATTTTATGGGAAGGAGAAGGTTTACTGATTAAAATCTAAGTGTTTTGCAAAAATATTGACTTCTTAAATCATATTTGGAACAGAAGCTTCAATGAAATATGTTTGGTTTTTGCTTTTAATCTTAGCTTCACAGTTCCATTGTCCTCTGTTGAACAAGAGAAGAAATTACACACAGTTCTAAAATCGCAACAGGCAAAGAGGCAGCAAATAATCCTTCTTTCACAGCACAGCTTTCTGTTCCCAGGGCTTCATCCACTGTGCCTTTGGGAGATCAGAGGCAGAAGATATTTTCCCCCCCTCCTGCAACCTAGTTTATTAAAAACCTTGAAACCTAAAGCTAAATCTTAAGCAAAGTCTAAGTCTCATACTGGCAGCCATTGAAGTAAATACAACAGTAGGTAGACCTAATCTCTTAGACTCTGCCAAGATGGTAATTGAATGGCCACATCCCGCTTTAGCTACAGAACAAAGATCAGCCTTTCTACCAACCTCCTATAACTTTAATTCTCAGTAGGCTGCCTTCTTGTCATAAAGAAATGCATTGCAACAAGGCAAAGTATATTACTCTGGATAGGCAAGCGTTCCTTCTCTTCCTCCATCTATACAAAGTGATAAATAGTTTTAACATTACAATTTTGCCACTTTTAGACTCATGGTGGGTTTGCTCTCTCTCTCTCTTTTAAAAAAAGCTAAGCTCGACGAGAGAAGCCAATATTTTTTGCAGCAAACACAGTCATCTTGACTGATGCTTTGTAGGAAGTACGACATCACTGAACTTTGCCTTTTTTTTAAGTCAACAGTGTTTTGTTTTGGCTTTTGATATCAGGTGGCCTCTGACATTGCAGTTCATAAGCGATAGTTAGGTCAGCATAAGGTGTGCTCTCGTAAGCTTGGCCTCATTCAGCAAATCATGGCTAGCAAAACATGGTTTTGCATCATGGGTGAACCAAGTCTTTTGCATTTACTATGTGATATTGGTGAAACATGCTGGTAGATATGTCCATCAATAGTCCTGTTCATGTCCCTGCATTTTTTATTATTATTTTATTTTGTATTTATTGTATAATTTTATTTTATATTTATATTATTTTGTTTTATTATTTCATTTCATTTTTCATTTATTTTATTATTTTGTTTCATTATTTTATTTTATTTTATTTATTTTATTATTTTTTATTATTTTATTTTTATTATTTCTATATCTCAAGCAATGACACCAGGTGTCTTACAATTCCTCTTGCTATTAAACTGTAATATCTACAGTGATGTGTCAATATTCTCCCATAATTTTTAGAAATAAATCTTTCCATTTTCCAGGCTAATTCTAATGCTCAATTCACTGAAACTCTTCCTGTTTGAAAAAGAGCCTTTTGACCACATACAGAAGAATTACATCAACACCCTTTTCAAAGAGTTTACATTAAAAAATATTCATTATAGTAACAATCCAAAACATTATTCACAAATATATTATTGCAAGATATTGTGATTTCTGAAGGTGTTAAGGTAACTTTTCACAAGGAGGAAAGTTGAAAATGAGTGCATTTACTACAATATCATTGCCATTGAATGCTGCACTGGAGTGAAGTTCTGAACCTTATTTAGAAGTCACACAAATTAAAATTCCCAGGAAGAATGGAGTGGGGGGGGGGGATTTTCCATTGATGATAAGAGAGGAAGACGGCAAGAACAGCAGTACCTTGACTTACAACCATTCATTTAATGACTGCTCAAAGTTACAGCATTACTGAAAAAATGTGATTTACAACCAGGGGTAGGATTCTACCAGTTTGGACCGGTTTGGGTGAACTGGTATTTCCGGTGAACATTTGGCCCTGCCCACCAGCACCTGCTCTTTCCTGTGCTTTATTTCCTGGTTTTTTAGCACTGCTGATTCACACGGCAGAGCGGTTTGCCATGCCTCAGCTGTTTCAGTCACCGGGGCTGCAGTAGAAGGAAAGTAATTGAGTTGAAAGTGGGCTTTTTAAAATGTGCGCATGCGCTCACCGAACTGGCTGTTACACCGGTTGAATCGCACCACTGCTTACAACCATTCCTTGCACTTACAGCTATCACAGCATCTCACCCTCACACGATCAAGATTCGGACACTTGGTAATTGACATGTTTTTATAACGGTTGCACCATCTCGGGAAACAGAATGGCAACTTGGTGTGACCAACCCACCATGGCCAACTCACTGTGGGACAATTCAACAATTCAATTCAAGTATTTAAAGTAATTAAAAAATATTTTAATTTTTATCATTCACATTTCCTTTTGTCCTCCTTTCTTTCATGACTCTATTCCACATTTCTTTGATATTAGTGTCATTTTTGTCTTGTGGTGAGTTGGCTTAGACCAGGGGTGTCAAACTCAAGGTCCGTGAGCCAGATCTGGCCCATGGGTTGCTTAGATATGGCCTGCGGGGCCACCCTGGAAACAGCAAAGGACTGGCCCATGGTGCCTCTGCCAGCTAAAACGGAGCTTGGCAGGGTCACAGGTGGCCCTCCCAAGCTCTCTTTTCACTGGCAGAGGGTTGCAGGAAGCCATCACAGCCAAAATGGAGCTTGGCACCTCATTTTTGCTGGCAGAGTGCTTGGGCCACTGTAGGCATCCCTGACACGAGCAAGGGTGGGATTCAAATTTTTTAGCAACTGGTTCTGTGGGCGTGGCTTAGTTGGTGGCCATGGCTTGGTAGTCATGTGACTGGGTGGATGTGGCTTGGTGGTCATGTTATTGGCTGGGCATGGTCAACTCAATATCACTCACATTGAGGCACGCATCTCCTTGCCTGGCGTCTCATGACTGTGGGGATGGTGCAACAGTCGTAAGTGTGAAAAATTGTCATAAGTCACTCTTTTTAATGCCATTGTAACTTTGAATGGTCACTTCACACAAGCAAAGTACCAGCAAAAGAGGGGAAAAAAACTCCAGAGAAGTTCCTGAGACAGGAAGTCTAGTCCTGCAAAGAATGTAATAAGGATTAACAGAGAGGCAGTTTCTGTAAGCAACACCAGACTGTTTCCTTCCTGCCTTCCTTACAGGATTAGGCCAGTAATTTCTTCTAACAACCGGTTCCCCAAACTACTTAAAATATTAACAACTGGTTCTACCGAATAGGTGCAAACTGGTAGAATCCCACCCCTGGACACAAATGACATTGAACTGGCCACATCCACCCCAGCCCCAAAAGGTCAAACACAACCCTGATGCATTCCTCAATGAAATCAAGGTTGACACCCCTGGCCTAGGCCATTTTTAAATGCTATTGTAAGTTCTAACAGTCACCAAACAATTAGTTATAAATTGAGGACTACTTGTATTGCAGCCTAAAAATAGGTATATATTTTTTCTGATTAGTAAAGTAGATATCCAACTTTGGGTGTGGGTTTGTGATAATTCTTTTGCTCAGCAAACGTGAGCCTCCCAGAATTTAGTGCTAAATCCACAAGCAACTCTCAAAGCACAAAACTGAGGAAAGTAATGAAAAACAGGTGCCTTTCTCAAATACAAATCATTGCTTGGGATGCACTAACGTTTGAATGCATTCCTTCACAAAAGCTGAGCATGTGCAGAAGATGTAAGGCATTCAAATTAAAACCAGAGAGATGTGCTTGTATCACGTAGCTCCTATAAAAATGGGTGTAGCCCTTATTGTGACTTTGAAACTGGGAACTATACCCGACCCTCACAGTGGTGGATGGAACAGGTCCCAACTTTTGTATTAACTTCATTAAAAATTAAACTTTCATTTTGCATCCTTTTGGGACTAAGATGGAGAAAGAGAGAAGAGAGTGAGTGAGACAGGGAGAGACAAAGGCACTCCGAGGATTTGTTGGATTAAAAACACCCATGTTGAAATAATAAATAGATGGAAATTCCCTCTGAAATTTCATTATGCATACTTTGTGGCTCCCACTGCTGTTATTTATTGACTTTCACATGCTATGTAGCTTTGCAGTGAAATCCTAAATCACAAAGTGTCACTGAATGTGAATCATAGATCCACAAAAATCACTAGGGTAAAAGATTGTGGCACAGCTACAATCTGGGAGATGAATACATTTGATAGGGTGATATAGATAAGTAGGTTATATATAGAGAAATATGATAGATGATAGATAGGTAGGGAGTGTCATGTCCTTGTTGGAGTCTGATTCTGAGGGGGAGATTGAGCAGCCGACAGGGAATGGGAGTGTGGCTCCGGTGGCTGTGGAAGAAATGGGGGAAGGGGACAGTCTGGCTGGGCATTCAGAGGAAGTCCTAGGGCCATCCCCTCTTCATCCTAGGGCACATAGGGAGGAACGGAGAAGGGAGCAATGTGGATTATGAGAGAGAAAAAGGCTCTGATCCCTTTCATTAGTTGCAGCTGGGAGAACAGGATATAAGTGGAGCATTTGCACACAGCTCCTTGCTGGAAGCAAAGCATGCATTTTCTTCCTCAAGGCTTATCTGGGTTTTGACGTCCTCCCAACTGTGGGTGCTGCATTATCCTTTAAAAGTCTGCAATTTATCATCTTGGCCTGTCGTGTTAATTACTTCAGTGTGGTTTGTGTTGGTTTTTTTTAAATTTCTAATTATCTTTACTTTGGGTTCGGACTGCATTTCTGCCCTTTGTAGACTCTTTTTTGAGGCATTTGATATCCAGCTGAGGATAATTGAACATTGGGGCCAAGTTGGAGGTATTAAAGGGAATTTATTCTACTTTGGTGACTTTGTTATTTTTGTGTCATGTTCCGGTTCACCATAGATAGGTAGATAGAGATGATAGATGATAGATAGATGATTGGTCGGTCGGTCGGTAGATAGATAGGTAAATGATAGATCCGTGATGGTGAATCTATGGCACACAGGTGGCACACAGAGCCCTCTCTGCAAGCACATGAGCCATCACCCCAGCTCAGCTCTGTCACACATGTGCACATGACTCCCACCGGACAGCTGGTCTTTGGGTCTTTGCTGCACATGTGCAGGGAGGGCAGGGTGCATGTGAGAGATGTGCGTGCAGGCACAGCGGTGGGGTGCATGTGTATGGGATGCACATGTGGGGGTGGGGAGCATGCGCAGTGGATGCGAGCACATGCTTGAGGGATGCACATACATTGAATTTTGGGGGTTTGCACATGTGCATTTGGGGCACCTGGTGCTGAAAAGGTAAGCCATCACTGTGATTGATTCTGTAGGTATGAATGAATTGAGTTCTGAATGGAGAAATGATAGCTCACTGGTCTTGAGGAACATATCCGCAGTCAGATAGTCTCAACTTTTGTCCCCACATGGGAATAGAACTTCCATCACGAACTCACTCATTCAGTGAGTTGCACTCAATTTTAAGACATTTTTTTTTTTGTTGCAGTTATTAAGAAAATCGCATGATCAATAATTTGGTTTCCCCTCCACTGACTTCGCTTGTTGGAAGCTGGCTGGGAAGGTTGCAAATGGTGATCACATGACCCTGGAATGTTACAACCATTGTAAATACATGCCAGTTACCATGTGTCCTAATTGCGATGACATGACCGCAAAGATTCTGGGATGGTCCTGAATGGAAGGACTCATCAGGAACCCCATTTTTAGCACTATCATACATTTGAATGGTTGCTAAACCAAAGGATCATAAATCAAGGACTACCTACACAGCTGAATGCTGACCTGAGACTTAAGTGCATATAATAGTAGATTCATAAGGATTTTTTTTTTTGTATGTGACTGCAGAAAAGTTAGTGTCATTCCCCTGGTGGAGACTGACTCTGAAGGAGAGGAGGAACAACTGACAGGGAGTGGAAGTGTGGCACTGGAGGTTGTGGAGGAGGCTGGGGAAGGGCAGAGGCCAGCTGGGCAGTCAGAGGAGGACCCAGGCCCATCCTCTCTCCATCCTAGGGCACGCAAGAAGGAGAGGATAAGGAAGAAACGTGGTCTACAGGGGAGGAGAGGGCCTTGATCCTCTTCATGGGCTGCAGCTGTGATAACTAGATAAGAGGACGGACATGCGTATGGGCCAGTGCTGGAAACAAAGCATGGAAATATCTCTAGTTTATGGTTTCTCTCTGAGTTTGGTGTCCTTCCCAGTGTGTGTTCTGATATCTGTGGATGTCTTCAAGCCCTTGTCTTACCTGGTTTGTGTTGTTTTTTACTCTTTATAATTTAAACAGCATTTTTAGTTTAAACGGCATTTCCTCCTTCTTGTAACTGCTTGTGTGGGAGTTTTTTTTGTCTCCAGTCAAGGAAATTTGGAGCTTGAAAACAAAGTGAAGGAATAAAAGGGGCTTTACCTATTTTTTGTCACTGTGTTTATTTTGTATCCCACCCTGGGTCATCACAGCTAGCATAAGAACTTCCGATTTATCTCTATACTCTCTTCGATCTTTGGTTTATTAATATCCATGGATTCATGAGAATGCTTTTTCTTTTATCCCATCTTTTGTAAGGAACTGTGTCCAAATATGGGCACATCTATCCACTTGCTTCCTGATACTATAACAAATCTTTTAAATATTTTTTTAATCTCACTCTTATTAATTTTATGAAAAAGGGAAGGGTTATAGACCTAATACTCCTCCCTCCAATGCAATTCTAAATTGCATTAACAGAGGGATACAATCAAGATTCAGTGGCTAAGATGCTGAGCTTGTCAATTAGAAAGCTTGGCAGTTCGGTGGTTTGAATCCCTAGTGCCATGTAATGGAGTGAGCTCCCGTTACTTGTCCCATCTTCTGCCAACCTAGCAGTTCGAAAGCATATAAAAAATGCAAGTAGAAAAATAGGGACCACTTTGGTGGGAAGATAACAATGTCCCATGTGCCTTCGGTGTTTAGTCATGCTGGCCACATGACCACAGAGACATCTTCGGACAGTGCTAGCTCTTCGGCTTTGTAACAGAGATCAGCATTGTTCCCTAGAGCTGGAAATTACTAGCACATATATGTGAGGGGAACCTTTGCCTTTACTTTTACAATCAAGATCAAGTGAGATACTAATAACACTCTATAAAACCTTAGTAAGACCACACCAAGAATACTCCATCCAGTTTTGGTCACCACACTATTAAAAAGATGTTGAGATTCTAGAAAGAGTGCAGAGAAGAACAATCAAGATAATTTGGGGATTGGAGGCTCAAAACAAACAATGAATGGTTGCAGGAACTGGGCATGAGTTGTCTAGTGAAGAGAAGGACCAGGAGAGACATATATGATAGCAGTGTTCCAATATTTGAGGGGCTGCCACAGAGAGGAGGGGGTCAACCTGAAAGCCACACAAGGAATAATGGATGGAAACTGATCAAGGAGAGATTCAACCTGGAAATAAGGAGAAATTTTCTGACAGTGAGAGCAATCAACCAATGGAACAGCTTGCCTTAAGAAGTTCATTACTGGAGGCTTTCAAGGAGAGATTGGACTGCCATTTGTAGGGTCCTCTGCTTGGATTAGATGACCTGCAAGGTCTCTTCCAATTCTATTAATCTGTACTCCTCTTATTTTCCCCATGAGGTGACTTGGGCTGTGAGAAAGTGATTGTCCAAATTCACCCATCAAGTTTGGTGCTTAAGGCAAGACTAGAACTCACAGTTTCCTTTTTTCTAGCCTGATGCCATAACCACTGAACCAATCCTGCTTCGAAATTTTACACTTTTAAAACTTTAGGGAAATAGAACTCAGCTTTGGTAGAACCCATGCTGATTTTGTTTCTTCAGTAAGACCCGTCCTTCTTTATTCCCCAATATTGTATGTTTAATAATGATTTAATAATTTCAATTATTTAATTTAATTTAAAATCTTATGTTGCTAATTGGAAAAACATTAAACCAAGCCTTGGGGAGCATGTTTTAAAAATTGGTGTTATGTTGGCTACTTTCCAGTTTTCTGGAAAGTCTTAACTATCTGTTACTCAATATGTTTTCAATTTGTCAATAAAGTCTAAAAATTATTTTCCCATCATTATTTTCCTTAGATTCTTTTCCAGTAGATATTCACTAGAGCACATCTATCTTGTACTTCATCTTCTCTAACAACAAAAGCCACAAACAATTCATTCAATTCATTAATTCAGTCTCTAGTGTTTCTTTATTTTTCAATAATCCAATAATTCCTTTACCAACTTTCCTAATGTCTTTTGTGCTTTTTCAAGAGGCAACGGGACTTTCTTTGTTTTTCCTTGATGATGTTTCGCTTTTCATCCAAGAAGCTTCTTCAGTTCTGAGTAAATGGTGGGGAATGGAAGGATTTATATTCCTTGCAGTCATCTGTTTGTTAGCACTCTTTCTGAGAGTTGTTGAAGCCATTTGGTTCTTGAAGCCATTTATCTGTGTCCTCAGGGTCACCTGAATAGTGCAAATGAGTTTGGAAACTTTTTGAAATTGTAGACGTTTCAAACTTCAAAACTGAAGAAGCTTCTTGGATGAGAAGCGAAATGTCTTCAAGAAAAACCAAGAAAGTGAAAAAGCACCTTTGGGACAAGTTTCCTAATATTGATATATTAAAACTTTTCTTTTAAATGATAGATTTTAATGTTACTAATGACATACACTGAAAGCCTCTGAAAACATACACATGTAACATCAAATTGAAAGCAATTAAAGATCAATATTCCATTAATCAAAAAATAGAACTTGAGACAATATGGAAAACAACTGAATGGGAAACACTTTAGTAATATCAAACAGACAAAGAAAGAAAAATGAAGCCCAACTTCTGAAAATTGTTGCAGAATCAGTGTGGAATACTGGTGTCATATTAGGTGCAAAAACTGACCAGATTGATTCATGAAAGGTCCAAGTCAACAATTTTACTGTGTCTCCCTATATTACAAAAATTTCTTTAGATTACTTGCCTTCCCCTGGGAACAACCAGACAGAGATTCATGGAACTTAGGGGAGGTCAGTTTTAAACCTCTTGCAACTGAGCAAGGATTGAAGGCTAGTTCCCTGCTTGACCTCTTCTTCCTGCCTAGCTGGGAGTTTTGCAACTAATTAGATACTTGCTGAAGTTCCTGAAGAAATAGGGGTCTCACCACTATTTTGGGGACTCTTTTGACTTTTGCTGCTTTTGTTCCTTGTTGTTGAATGGTAATTTCCTCTGGGGATGGAGATGATTGGATGATGACAATAAAGACAACTAAATGGAGATATTTCAGAAGGAAACTAAGAAGATCATTGTCATGATCCTGACTAACAAACCCAAGCAAATTGGAACTCTGAGGCTGAGATCTTCCTCTAACAAACATGTTTATTGGGCACATCATATTGACATGATCAAATGGAAAATAAACTCTTAAGTGTTTTGGTATAATTAAAATAGGAAATAACTTGCTCCCCAAAAGTCACAGGTCATGTTGGCCAATTAGGTGGGCTCTCCAGGTACTCTTCCCCATCTCTGTCCACCACCTGTAAATATGACCTTGGCTCCTACAAAAGAGTTCTGTGTTTTGTCTAGCAATGTATTTCATCCTCCTCCCCCCTCCCCTCTCTATGTGGCAACTAAGGAATATAAAAATGGCTTCTGCCAGGTTTGATTCAAAGTTGACAATCATATTGTTTAAGTTCTCCTCAAAGATTGGATATCTAGAATAACTATGTCATTATCCAGTGGTACAGATGTTCATAACAGCTTAACATCAGGTATTCTATCTGGATTTGAGTAAAGTGAGTAAAATGTTTTTCTCTCCCTTGGTTTTGTCAGCAGTGTAGAGACTTCATTGACCTTAGAAAATCCCTCAAGTTTAGCATTGTTCTGAGACATTCCCATTGATTTCAACAAAACAGTTCTTAAATAAATGGTTTGAGAACAGAATTCTTAATTCGCCTGCACTTCCATTATCTGCAGAGTGGAAATAATAACACCTATTGCACTGAGCACATCAATTAACATTTGTAAAGCCAGATGATCTCTTGGGATGGACAATGTTGCTGAAATGGATAGTTTGCCTGCTGATTTAATGCTTTTATGGAGTGATTAATTAGATGTGTTGCCACTTTTACTAGACTTTGTAGATTGTTAACTGCCTTGCTTTCTTGGGGTAGCAGCTTCAGTGGTTTATGCACAAGGATGATATTCTTCCCTAATTTACTAAATTGCTTGTCATCAGTATAAGGGACCTGCCCATTTCATTAATTATGGAATGATTAAGCAGCCTACTACATCTCTATCAAGGTATTCATTTAGCTGTCTTTTACCCAGAATATTAAGTATATTTGCCATTAAAATATGGGGTATAATCACTGCTGAGTCTTGTCAAGAATTGAATAAAGACTTAATTTGTAATACATACTTTATACATACTTTATAATATCATATTTTTAGAACCTGTAGAACCTCTCTCTGTCTCTCTCACACACTTCTTCCTATCTTATTAGTCTTGTTAATGTTAGCAGCAGAATATCAATTATTCCAAAACTCTCAATTGTACATATAATCTTTAGAAAACAGAAAGAAAGAGAGAGATATTGAAATCCAAAAAGGATGATATTTTTATGGAAAGACAGCCAGATCCCAAGTCTGTCTTCACCATCTTTGGTATTTGTTGTGTCAGCGAAATGATGCCAGGAGTCGGTGACTTTCGTGCAAGCTCTTTATTCGTAAGATGGAACCGATCTGGCGAAAGGAAAAAAGCCCGCGGCTTTTATTCCTTTCGCCGCGGCGGCCGTGGCCAATGGCACCACTTTGAATCTCCCACGATCCGAATGGACCAATTGCGGGAGATTCCTAGCGAGCCAATCGGCGCGGCTCGCCTGACCAATCGGAGAGCCCCGCGCTTTGGCCAATCAAAGCGCGGGGATCTCGAGTATGTTAATTAAGGACAGAACACCCCTCCCCTCTTGGTTCAGTCCTTACGTTGCGTAGTCACGTAGGTAGGTGGGGCTCCGTCTGGGCCTACTTGACCTGCGCAACTCAGTTGTAGGCTGGATCCCGGCCGGTTCGGTCGGGATCTCTGCTGCTCCTGCTGCCGTCGTGGGAACCGGCTGGTCGATCGGGCCGGTCCTTTCTCCGTAGCTCCCTCCTGGGCCTTCCGGGTTGGTTGAGCTGCGGGTTTCGCCGCTCCCGCTCGGTCTTTCCGGGTCGGTCGAGCTGGCCTGGCTGTTTCTTCCTGGCGATGGGTCGTGATGGCTGCTTTCCGGTGAGTACTGCTGGTTTATTCTTCTTTGGTTTTGGTCCCCTGGGTATTCCCTCCCCCCTTGGTTTGTGTTGTGGGGGTTGGTTTTGCCTGTTTGTGCGTCGGTGGTTTGTTGGTTGGTAGTCCTCGACCTTAGTTGGTCGATGTGGCGTTTCCACGCTCGTCTGTCTGCTGTTTGTAGCCGGTACGAGTGTGGGCCTGTTGTTTGTGTGATGACGGTTGGAATCCATAGTGGGTCTCCCGTCAGGTTTTTTGCATATACGGGGTCGCCGGGTGCGAAGGTTCGGTGTTTGCTGTTTGAGTCTGGGGGCCTCTCCGGGTTATACGTGGGGTGTAACCTGTCGAGTGGGGACCTTAGTTTCCTGCCCATTAATAGTTCGGCTGGGCTCTTATTGGTTGTGGTATTTGGGGTTATGTGTTGGGTGAAGAGTAGTTTGTTTATTTTCTCCTGGATCTCCCTGTGGTCTATTTTCCGGATGGTCTTTTTAGTGAATTGGACCATCCGTTCCGCCCTACCGTTCGCCGCCGGGTGCGCCGGTGCTGTCAGCGCGTGGTGGATGCCCCTTTCTGCTAGGAATTTTTCGAATTCCAGCAAGGTGAACTGGGGCCCGTTGTCGGAGACGACGACGTCTGGGAGGCCGTGTGTTGCAAAGAGTTTGCAGAGTTCCTTGATCACGGCCTCCGTGGTTGTCGTCTTCATGTTGCTTACCTCCAGCCAGTTGGAGTAAGCGTCAACTGTTATGAGGAAGGTGTGTCCTTTTGTGGGCCTGGTGAAGTCTATATGGATCCTAGACCAAGGTCCCCTTGGGGTTTCCCACTCTAGGACGGGTGCTGTGGGTGGGCTTGGCCTAGTTTCCTGGCATCATTGGCACCTAGCTACCCAGGCCTCTATTTGTTTGTCCATCCCTGGCCACCAAGCGTAACTTCTGGCCAGGGCTTTAGTCCTAACGATGCCAGGGTGCCCCTCGTGTAGCAGTTCCAGAACCTTCCCCTGTAGCTTTTCCGGAATGACCACCCTATCCCCCCATTGTATGCACCCTTTTAATAAGGAGAGTTCCGTTTGGCGGTTCCGGAACGTTTTGACGGACTCGTCGTTGTCCTTTTCCGGCCACCCTTTCTCCACCCAATGCAACACCCGCGCCAGACGTTTGTCTTTATTAGTCTCTCGGGCAATGTCTGACACGGTTATGGGCAGGTTGGGTAGAGTCTCTATGCTGAGGGTGGTCGTCGTGGGTGCTGGGTCGGTGTCGGGTTCCGGTAGCAGCGAGCGGCTTAAGGCGTCTGCATGGGAGATCGTCTTACCCGGTCTGTGTATGAGTTCGTAGTTGTAGGCTGCCAGGAACTCGGACCACCTTGTCATTCGGGGAGACAGAATGTTCGGGGTGGCCCGGTTTCCTGCAAGGATTCCCAGCAGTGGCTTGTGATCCGTTATGATGGTGAAAGTCCAGCCGTAGAGATACTCGTGGAATCATTTTACGGCGGCAACGATAGCCAGAGCCTCTTTGTCCAGTTGGCTATAGTTCCGCTCCGGTTTGGTGAGGGTCCTTGAAAAGAATGCGATGGGCGCTTCTTTTCCGTCGGGAAGGGTATGGCTGAGGACAGCGCCGACGCTGAAGGGTGATGCGTCGCATGTGACTGCCAGAGGTAGGGTCTCGTTGAATTGTATAAGGACGGTGTCCGAGGTGAGGAGGTCCTTCATTCTTTGGAAGGCGGCTTGCTCGCGTTTCCCCCAAGTCCAGGTCGCCGCCTTGTCCAGGAGCCTATGCAAGGGCTCCACCGCCGTCGCCTTTTGGGGCAGGAAAACATTGTAAAAGTTCAGTAACCCCAAGAACGCCTGTAGTTCCATCTTTGACTTGGGTGTGGGGGCTTCTTTGATGGCCTTGATTTTTTTGTTTGTGGGGTGAATGCCGTGACGGTCTTGGAGGTAGCCTAGGAATTCTACTCATTCCGTGCATAGCTGGCATTTCTCCCTCTTGACTTTTAGTCCGGTCTCTTTAAATTTGGTTAGGACCTCCCTTAGTCGACCCTCTAGTTCGGCTTGGTTGGCTGCCGACACTAGGACGTCGTCGAAGTAAGGTACCACCCCCTTGATGACTTGCAATAGTCTCTCCATTAGGCTTTGGAATATGCCCGGTGCCACGCTGACTCCGAATTGGAGTCGGTTGCATTTGAATGCCCCCCGGTGGGTGACTATGGTCTGCGCTTCTGCCGTTTGCTCGTCGACCGGCAACTGTTGGTATGCCTGGGCGAGGTCGAGCTTGGTGAAAACCTTGCCCCCTCCCAGTGAGTGCAGTAGGTGTTGCACTACTGGGACGGGGTAGGCGCTTTGTTGCAGCGCGCCATTTAGGATGGCCTTATAGTCCCCACAGATCCTCACCGACCCATCGGGCTTGATCGGGGTGACTATGGGGGTCTCCCACCGGGTGTGGTCTATGGGCTGTAGAACCCCTTGTTTGACGAGCTTGTCAATTTGCTCGTCTATCTTGGGTTTCAGTGCGAATGGCACCCGCCTTGGTTTCAGGCGTTTTGGGGGGACGTTAGGGTCTACGTCGAAAGATATAAGGGGCCCTCGGTACTTGCCTAGGTTTCCGTCGAAGACCTCTTGGAACTCCCGGGC
Organism: Hydrophis major; assembly: GCA_033807585.1. Taxonomy (NCBI): domain Eukaryota; kingdom Metazoa; phylum Chordata; class Lepidosauria; order Squamata; family Elapidae; genus Hydrophis; species Hydrophis major. The sequence continues at coordinate 363,054,246 of CM066329.1, read as the reverse complement.
CAGTTGCTGCTCCCAGCTGTTGTCGGTGATGTGGTTGACTCCCGTGAGTGCGATGTCGAGCGGGGCGAACCATTGCAGTCCCAGTAGGCTTGGGCGGTTGCGGTCGACAATTGTCAGGGGAAGTCGTTCGGTGTGCCCCTTATAAGTGATGTTGAAGTGTTTGGTTCCGACTACCGGGATGCGGTTTCCCTGGTAGTCTTTTACAATGAGTCTCTGGCTGTCTACGTTCCTCCTTTGGAGGGTAGGCACCAAGCGCTTTATTTCCTGCCATGCAATCATGGAGAGATAGGACCCGGAGTCCACCTCCATTTTGCATTGCTGGCCCTCGATGCCTACCTCCACGTGGACCTTCCGGGCGTCGTTGGTGATGGCATGGCCGATGGTGACCGTCTGGTGGGTCTCCTCTCTCTGCCGGTTGTCGCCGCCTCGCGAGGATCATCCGTTCCGGTCCCATCGGCTGTCCGAGGGGCGATCTCTGGTCCGGGGTGGTGTGCTTTCTCTCCTCCGGTCGTTCTGGTCCCATCGTGCCGGGCTGCGATTTTTCTTCAGGCGGCAGACACGGGTGGTGTGTCCCTTCTTGTCGCAATGCCGGCAGATCGATTCGAAAAACCGGCATTCCGACCTGGGGTGGTCGCCGCCGCAACCGGCACAGTTAGTCCTCGACTTACGACCTCGTCGGCTTCGTGGGTCGCGGCCTGTCTGGAGGCGATGGATGTCCTCCTCATCATCGGAAGTGCCTGATGTCGAGTGGAACTCTCCCTGGTGGATGGTCGTCTCGAGTTGGGGCTCGGTCGACCTCGCCGGGTTGTTGTTTCCGCTGCGGTCCCCAGTGTTCGGTCTGCGCATGCGGTCGGCGAAAGTTCGGGTTGCTTCGGCGGCTGCGGCTGCGGTGAGGGTGTCTGCAAGGCTGATGTTGCCCTTGGCCATCAGCCGGCTCTGGAGGACGGGGTTCCACAAACCGAGAACGATCCGGTCTCGCAGGGCGTCGTTTAGGTTGTCGAATTCGCAAAGCCCCCCTAGACGCCGCAGCTCGGTGACGAAGTCGCTGAAACTCTCCCCCGACCTCTGGTCCCGCTGGTAGAACTCGTTGCGCCGGATCAGGATGGGTACCTCTGGAGCGTAGTGCCGCCGAAGTATGGGTTCGAGGACATCCCAGTCCATCGCGGTCGCATCGGTGGGTTTGGCGAGCGCCTTGGCCATCTTGAAGACCTCAGTCCCGCAGTGGGTCAGGAAGATGGCGCGCTTCATGGGGCCGGTGGCGTCCTTCAAGCCGCTGCACTCGAGGTACATGCGGAATCGGTCAGAGAACGATTCCCAGTCCTTGGTGGCGGGGTTGAAGGGTGCGGGTGGTGCGATTTTCGCCATCGCGGTGGTTCGTCTGGCTTCCGTCGGACACGTGGGTCGGTTCAGGGTCTGGATCCCACCCTCGTTGCCAGTGTTGTGTCCGCGAAATGATGCCAGGAGTCAGTGACTTTTGTGCAAGCTCTTTATTCGTAAGATGGAATTGAATTGGCGAAAGGAAAAAAGCCCGTGGCTTTTATTCCTTTCGCCGCGGCGGCCGCGGCCAATGGCACCGCTTTGAATCTCCCGTGATCCGAATGGACCATTCGCGGGAGATTCCTAGCGAGCCAATCGGCGCGGCTCGCCTGACCAATCGGAGAGCCCCGCGCTTTGGCCAATCAAAGCGCGGGGATCTCGAGTATGTTAATTAAGGACAGAACAGTATTCTCCTGATGTATGGGTGCCAATACTTAGACCTTTCAGACAGTCTGATCGTTTAACTTGGTTGGAGATGACTGTCCTAAGTTTTTTAAAGTTTGACAATGCTCTTTCAAAAATTAACCTTTTTCTGAACAAAATAGGCATTTATCTCTTTCTCCTGGACATACTTTGAAGAAATCAGTAGGTGATGTGATGATCTATTTGGAAACGATATATCTAAATTTTTCTAGCATGGTCTCTCCTTCTTCGGGGGGTTGGTTATAAATCAGAAATAAGGTAACCAACCCCTGGAACATAAACTGCTCCTATCCTCATTAACACCCATCCCCCCAAGATGCTGCAAAACTATTGCTTTGAACTTAAACTTTTCCACTAAATTATATGAAGGTTTTAAGAATGGGAAATCCATTGAGATTTGTCTTCTAGACATTCTTGATCCTTAATTTTGAAAATGGAAATGAAAAAAAATCATGCCATGAATATGCTACAACATTGCCAATTAATTTCATTGGTACCATCTCAGGTTGCTGTAGGGCCATATAGACAGTGGTGGTATTCAGCAGGTTCTGATAGGTTCTGGGGAACCAGTAGTGGAAATTTTGAGTCATTTAGAGAACCAGCAAATACCACCTCTGACTGGCTCTGTCCACATCTATTCTTTGCTTCCCAAGTCCCAGCTGATTGGCTGGGTCTTCTTTTGTTGCCCAGCACAGGAGAACGGAGCTGGAAAGTAGGTTAGTGGGGTGGGGAGAGAAGAGAGATTTTGCAGTATCCTTCCCCTGCAGTTGGGTGGAACGGAGATTTTGCAGTATCCTTCCCCTGACATGCCCAGCAAGCCACGCCCATAGAACCAGTAGTAAAAAAAAATTGAATCCCACCACTGCATAAAGACAAAAGAAAGTTTCAGACTTCAGATTATTTACCCATAAATCTCTGTTCCAGACAATTGTTTCCACCCCAGAGTTCATTGTGGAATATACAAGATTGCATCTGAGATTTTTAAATTTTATTTTTAATACACGCATTCACATAGGAAAATACATTACAGCAGAATAAAACAGCTTGATGGCTATATCTATGCTCTAACATGCGGACAAGCGTACTATTTCTAATAATTATGGCAGAGAGATATTGAAAGATGGAGATTGCTGAAATGATAATTTTGATTATGAATCTAAAACGCATAGAAAGCTCCAAGCTGGTCAACAACATAAGAACATAGTTGTATAAAATAGTTGCTGTATGTTCTATCCAAAGAGCCTCTAACCCAGCAGGTTCTTATAGCATAATTAAACTGAGGAATAATTATTATTGCATTATTGCAGAACTACATGCAATTCAGGGGAATAAAACATCTCTAATCGGTAATAAAGCCATCCCAGCCACTGGTCACAAATCCCAGTTTGATAAGCATCATATTTAGGATTAAATTTGCTATGAAATTCTAAAGAAGTACCACACACCATGCATATATCAAGATTTTGATTCAACAAACATTTTTCAAGTTCGTTCTTTTTGAAAGAACAAGATAAATGGACCATTTTACTGATAGGACAACAAGGTAATTTAAGAAAATAAAATAGGTAACTTTACTCCTGGAAAAAGCATCAAATTACACTGGAGATCCTGACCTAATATTACCTCAAGATGTATCCATTCAGCTCCGTTCTCCTGTGCAGGGCAACAAAAGAAAACCCAGTCGATCAGCAGGGATTCAGGAGGCAAAGAATACTCACAATTTCTGCTACTGGTTCTCCAGAACCTGTCAGAACCTGCTGAATACCACCTCTGTCAATGGGAATGCCAGATTCGCTTAACAAGCATCTTGCTAATTTAACAACCGCAGTGGTTGTTTAACAACTGGGGCAAGCAAGATCATAAAACGGGGCAAAAAATTCACTTAACAAATGTCTCATTTAACAACAGAAACGTTGGTCTCAATTGTGGTTGTAAGTTGAGGACTACCTGTAGATCATTAGCAGCATAGGTCCTTAAGCATATTTTTCAGCCCCTGAAGCTGCAAAAATGATTCTGCTGAAATTCAGCAGCAGTTGGCTGGTTTATTTAGCGAAAACAGTTTTGGGAAGTAAATATATAAAAAAATGTTAATTCTTCATTATATTTATTATTTTATTTACTGAGGGTCATATACTGGTTAATCTGGATGTCTATTTTGATTTAACCCAAAGCAAACAAATAAAAAAAATGCTGATTTTCTTTATAATCCTACTGCACCACACTTAATTCCCAGAGCATACTGATGATGAAATATATAAGCACTGGCTAACAAAATATAATCATACTTGATATAAGTATCAGCAACTTGTATGAACCCTGCTTAGACTGCATCTCAGCTTAATGGACTTGAAGCATTTATTGATAATTAAATATATACTTTTGTTTGGTTCAACTCTCTGTACAATAAAAGGGAAAAAAATCCTTGAATTCTTAAGCACCCATTTATTGGCTCCCTGGAATCAAAGTGTGTTGTAAAGAATGTAGGCACAACTGGCTGTAAATTGTCTGGAAGTCATAAATTAAAATTAAAGAGTTCAAATATGATATAAAATCATTTAATCTGGATGATTTATGCTCATTCTCAGATGCAATTATTTACTAACGCTTCTGTTTATTGCTCTTTTGACTTTTTTAATTACTGCATTCCAAAAATTCAATTACAGAGTGTAGTATATATTTCAAGCAATAGTATTGTAAATAAAAGGGAACCAATTAATAATGTGCTTAGTCTAGCAGAGCTAAATCAAGAGCAGTAAAAATGCCCTGTAAGTTGATCAAGGTTGGAGAACTAAGAAAAAAGATCTCACCTCCTTGTTGTATAGCTGAAAGAAAGGAGTAGGCATTCTTTATTTTGAGGTTGATGTTGGGAAAACTTTTCTCATTGTTTTTCTTCTATAGATTGTCAGCCATGTGAAACAGTAAAGCAGTGAATGATTGGAACTTTTCTTGTTTTGAAATAATGATCTCAGTAATCATGGGTTAAGGTGCATTACTTCTACTTAGTGTGAAAGGTTGGAATATCCCCTTTCCAAAACATCCATGGAACCATCTCAAGCTGGTAAAGAATCTAGCACGAATCATGGAATCATTGCATTTGAAGGGATCTTGGAGGTCTTCTACTCCATTTTTTTGACCAAGAAGGAATTTTTAGTCCATCACAGCTTTATTGAACCAGGGTTGGTAGAAAGATGGGTGGCTATATAAATGTTTTAAATAAAACAAATAAATGAAACTTTTATTGGCTATCCAACCTTTGCTTAAAAGAGTGCCCAACCTTTGTTTAAAACCCCCTGGTGATAGAATGCTCACAAGTCCAGGAGACAAGCTGTGCAAGCTGTTCTATGCTTAATAGCTTTCACAGTCAGGAAATTTCTCCTTATTTTGAATGGTGCTCCTTCTATAAAATCCCACCCACTGTTTCTTGTCCCACTGCAGACACAACAGAGATTAAATCCACACCCTCTTCCTTGTGATAGTATTGGAAGACTATTGTCATGGCTCCCTTTAATCTTATCTTCTTTAGACTCTATATATACAGAACTGTTAATAATTCTCCATAGGATTTAGCCTTCAAGCCCATCATCATCTTGGCTTCTTTCCTCTGCACTCTTCAGGTTTTTTTTTTTTTTACAGCCTTCTGGTATTGTGGAATGGTTTGCCCATTAGAATACAGAGTGGAATCATCACTTCTTGTGATCATGACATTATGCTGCTGTTGATCATCTTCTATCTAGCATATTCCTGCAAGTGCTGGATCATTGAACACCACTTTGCACAATCACCTGTGTCTCCAGGGCTCAGGCCAATGGCTTGCCTATCTTTGTTGATGGTGTCTTGCCATCTCTCTTTTAGATGCCCATGAGGTCACTGGCCATTGACTTCTAGCTAGTAGGCAGTCTTGGCCATGGTGGAAGGTGCTGCTCTCTGGACATGTCCATACCAGTGGAGATTACATTATGGTTCTGTTGATACAAGGGGATACAATTGAGATCAAGTGAAGTACTAATACCACTCTATAAAGCCTTAGTAAGACCATACCTAGAGTACTGCATCCGGTTTTGGTCACCACATTATAAAAAAGATGTTGAGACTCTAGAAAAAGTACAGAGAAGAGCAACCAGGATGATTAGGGGACTGGAGGCTAAAACATATGAAGAACAGTTATAGGAATGGGGCATGGCTAGTCTAGTGAAGAGAAGGACCAGGGGAAACATGATAGCAGTATTCCAATATTTGAGGGGCTGCCACAGAGAGGAAGGAGTCAAGCTATTTTCTAAAGCACCTGAAGGCCAGTCAAGGAATAATGGATGGAAACTGATCAAGGGGAGATTCAATCTAGAAATAAGGAGAAACTTTCTGACAGTGAGAACAATCAACCAATGGAACAGCTTGCCCTCGGAAACAGATTGGAAATTGTGGGAGTGTCATCACTTGAGACTTTCAAGAAGAGATTGGACTGCCATTTGTCAGAAATGGTGTAGGGTCCCCAGCTTGGGTGGGGGGTTGGACTAGATGACCTACAAGGTCCCTTCCAACTCTGATTATCTGTTATCTGATACAGACCACAAATTGTACTGGATCTTTTGATGGGTCTAGCTCACTTCTTGGTTCTGTGGTGTACCAGAACACACAGTTCACCTCATTCTCTGAGGAGCATTAAGAACTTTTTAAATCTGAAAGGACTTCCTGGAATGAGGAATTACAAAGAGATAATGAACTCACTTATCTGTAAAGACTGAATTTCCACAAGTGTCAATTCATGAATCTTCCCTGACCTGCTCCCAAGTTGCCATAGGGGGGTGGGAAATTGCACCTCACAGCTACACCAAGGAATTTGCTTCTCAGTCATAACAAGACACAGTCTAGCCGAGCAAGTCAAGGCCATCTCCACGGGGACCAGCAATGGCTGGAGGGAGTGACTTCTACAACCCATGAAATTACCTCGTTGGGGAATGTGACTGGTGACACATTTTGGGGGGGTGGAAACAGGGTCAGAGATGAGGAGTGAAGTGGGTGAAGCCAGAGTTGGTTTCACCTAGGAAATGCTGACATGGGGCTCCAAATAAACAACTGGATTTTTATTGTCAGATGGTTTGAGACTTTTAATTTTGTTAGGGTGCTGGTTGGAACCCAGACAATAAGTTTGTCTGCAGAGGTATTGATAAACAGGAAAATATCGAGAAAGCAATTGAATATGGCTTGGAAAAAAAAGTCAATTTCCATAAATTTTGGAATGCAATGTCATTGAAGGAATTTCTTCTTAAGTCTTGATTATCTTTGCTTTTCTTTGGGTTGTCTGATACCTAGGGCTGAAATCTCATCCATTTCCAAGCAGTCTAAGGCTTACACCACAAGATCAGGAAGCATGTTTCATGGCCATTTGACAAAGTAACAAGCTGATCTCTCTACCATTGGACAGCTACATCAATTTCAATCATCTCCATTTCTTCCTTTTCCTATTTAAATTTCAGTTCATTCCATTTTATTTCATTTTAGTATACATTCTTTAAAATATCCTTTTGCACAAAAATATACATTTTACCTAAAATGCATGCTTCAATAAAATTCCCCGGGATATGGGTTTGCAACTCATTTTCTCTATTACAGAAATTTCTTGCACATTATTGTCATTAAGATCCATCTTTCACTTTTGACTGGTGAACTACATTGCACAGAATCCAGGGAGAGAGGAATGTAGAAGTCTAACTGCCTTTGGGGTGACTTATTGGTCAGATTGGGCAACATTTGCTAAGTTGCTATTTACTCTTCCCATGGAGAAGCGCTAAACTTATTAACAAGAGCACAATAGGGAAGTTGAAGAACCTGCTGTCAAACCATCTCTAGGTTCTTAAATGTGTCAGCCTTCAGCTGCTGGTCTCCTACGCACAAACAGCTGGAGATGAAACTAGCTTTAAAAAAGTCTCTTTCCTGATTTCAACCTCTTATTCCACTTTGGATATGGTGATAGACTGAAATACTGTATGGATCTTATTTTCTTTGGCCCCCAATTGATAGATTAACCCAGAGGTGGGATTCCACCAGCATAAAACCTGTTCAGTGATCACGGTGATCATACTTGGCCAATAAAGATTTCTATTCTGTTCTGTTCCGTTCCATTCTATCTCATGTTTCCCTTCCCTTCCCATTCCCATTCCCATTCCCATTCCCATTCCCATTCCTATCCTATCCTATCCTATCCTATCCTATCCTATCCTATCCTAACCTATTCTATTCTTATTTTTAGCTGTATTGGGATGTCACCTGTATAAACATGGCTGTGAATGGCTGCTTCACCGATGAACATGAAATGCATATAAAAATTTAAAAGCAACAAGTTAAATGCATGCTAGAATTCCAGACCAGAAAATCAAATATAGACTGCCAATTGTTCTTCCTTCCTTAAGAAAAATAAAAGGGGGAACATGGCAGGAAAACGTGTATAAAAAGAGTCATAGGCTTATACACTGGATTTATCATTGTAAAAGTTTAATAAAAATAAATGTAAGCATTTAGGAACATCAATTGGGAAGAGAAAGATCTCTTTCGATGAGCGCTTGTGATTAAAAAGAAAAGAAAATTGAGGTTACTTAAATTCCATAAATAATACACAAAATCCTAAGTACGTGGATACCACTTTTAGATCCAACAAGCAGCAAGATCATGAGCTGGAATTTTGCTTGTGTATAATTGATTCAAGTACTTCTGTGGTAGCTCTTCATGAAATTGTACAAAACAAACATCATAGTTATTTAATCAGGATGGAAATACGTATTTACATATAAAGTTGGGTCTCTGATGTCACCATCAAAAAATGGGAAAGCCTGCACATGGGTTGTCACAAAGAAGAGGGGGGTCAACTATTCTCCAAAACATCTGAGGAGCAGGAGAAGAAAGAATGGATGTAAGATTAACAAAGATAATAGACTAGACTAGAATAACAAAATTGGAAGGGACCTTGGAGGTCTTCTAGTCCAACCCCCTGCCTAGGCAGGAAACCCTCCACCACTTCAGACAAATGGTTATCCAGCATCTTTTTAAAAACTTCCAGTGTTGGAACATTCACAACTTCTGGAGGCAAATTGTTCTACTGATTAATTGTTCTCACTGTCAGGAAATGTCTCCTTAATTCTAGGTTGCTTCTCTCCTTAATTAGTTTCCACCCATTGCTTCTTGTCCTGCCCTCAAGTGCTTTGGAGAATAGCTTGACTCCCTCTTCTTTGGGGCAATCCCTGAAATATTGGGAGACTGCTATCATGTCTCCCCTGGTCCTTCTTTTCATTAGACTAGACATACCCTGTTCCTGCAATCCTTCTTCATATGTTTTAGTCTCCAGTCCCCATATCCAATCTAAATATCTAAAACAGATATCCTGACACTAGAATTAAGAAGACATTTCCTGGGCAGTGAGAACAAATAATCCAGAACTTGTGGGTACCCCATCACTCAAGATTTTAAAAGATTGGACATCCATTCAGATTACAGATTAACAGAGTTGGAAGAGAGCTTGTAGATTGTCTAGTCCAGCCCCCCACCCAAGAAGGAGACCCTGCACCATTTCTAGCAAATGGCAGTCCAATCTCTTCACAAAAGCCTAGAGTGATGAAACTCCCTCAACTTCCAAAGGCAAGCTGTTCTATGGGTTGATTGTTTTCACTGTCAGAAAAATCTCTCCTTATTTCTAGGTTGAATCTCTCCTTAATCAGCTTCCATTCATTATTCCTTGTCTGGCCTTTGGGTGCCCTGGAAAATAGCTTGACCCCCTTCTCTTTGTGGCAGTCCCTCAAATGCTGTAATACTACTATCATGTCTCCCCTGGTCCTTCTCTTTACTAGACTAGCCATACTGAGTACTTGTAACCGATCATCATATGTTTTAGCCAGGGGTGGGATTCAAATTTTTTAACAACTGGTTCTGTGGGCATGGCTTAGTTGGTGGCTGTGCCTTGGTGGTCATGTGACTGGGTGGATGTGGCTTGGTGGGCATATTATTGGCTGGGTGTGGCCAACTCAATATCACTCATATCGAGGCAAGCATCTCCTCGCCTGGCCCCTCATGACTGTGGGGATGCTGCAACAGTCGTAAGTGTAAAAAACAGTCATAAGTCACTTTTTTCAGTGCCTTTGTAACTTTGAACAACTTCAGTGCCAGTGTAACTTTAAATGGTCACTCCACACAAGCAAAGTACCAGCAAAGGAGGGAAAGAAAATTCCAGAGGCGTTCCTGAGACAGGAAGTCTAGTCCTGCCAAGAATGTAATAAGGGTTAACAGAGAGGCAGTTTCTGTAAGCAACACAAGAATGTTTCCTTCCTTACAGGATTAGCCCAGTAATTTCTTCTGACAACCAGTTCTCCGAACTGCTTAGAATGTTAACAACTGGTTCTAGCGGATAGGTTCAAACCGGTAGAATCCCACCTCTGGTTTTAGCCTCCAGTCCCCTAATCATCTCGGTTGCTCTTCCTTTGTCTGGTATAGTATAGAGTCTCCTGCTTTAATAGGAGGATAAGCTAGAAGACTTCCAAGTTCAGTTATTCTGTATTTTGTTTCTAGGATGCTACTTTCATAGCAGTTCCATTCTGGGTTACATGACTAGGAAGAGAAACAAATGGCTGATGTAGAGTGGAGAAGTTGGCAATATTTTGAACAACTGCCCATCTACTTCTTCCCTGGGAAATTTTTATGTATGTTTCCACTCTGTACCCCCTAGCCAAATCCATCCCATTTTAAACCCAATTTTTCTTTTGTTGGCTTCTCCCACTGGACCAAATTTGGTCCCAACTATGTTAGTTTTTAGGGGGCTATCCTGCAGGTCCTGAATTGCTTAATTAAAATATGAAATGAAGCTACATTGCCTAACAAATAGCTCTCATTATGCTAACTTTGCTTAAAAAGCCTTTTGACACATGGACACTAATAGCCATAACATATGGAGATAGCTCAGCAAAATGAGAAAGTTGTGGCAGCAGCAGCAGCAACAAGACCATGGACATCAGCACATTTTGAATGGAGCCCAGAAATAAATAAAACAAGCAAAGAGAAAGGAGGATGTGAGAAAGTCCAATGCATGATTGCTTCTTTGTAGCATCCATTTAGATTCATCTGAAGATTTGATTTAGGAAGTAGGTTTCTCTTGAAATGTCAAACTTGATTTCATTGAGGGTCATATCAGGGTTGTGTTTGACCTTGGGGGAATGGGATGGGCATGGCCAGGTAGGCATGGCCAGCTCAACATCACTCATGTTTGGGATGCCTGTGGTGGCCCGAGCGCTCTGCCAGTGAAAATGGACTCCTGAGCTCTGTTTTTGGCTGTGACGGCTTCCTGCACCCATCTGCCAGCAAAAGCAAAGCTCGCAAAGGCCACATGTGGTCTCCCGAGCTCCATTTTCAGTGGGGCGGCCTCCTGTAATTCTTTGCCAGTGAAAATGGAGCTCTGTTTTCACTGGCAGAGGCACCACGGGCCTTGAGTTTGACAACCCTGTTCTAGAAACAAGCTCTGTCCAGTGGTACACTGAAATTTACTTTCTGTAGCTCAAGAGCTTGTGACTTGTGGATCAAAAAGCACAACCTATATTGAGGGTGCAACAGCCTATATTCTATTTCCTAAACCAGCTTTGCACTTAAAGTGACATCTTCCTCCTTTCTGCTCTCACAAATGACTTTTAATTAATCTCATATAAATAGGAAGCATGATAATTCTTCCTAACCCAGCAGATAAATCACGTGGATATCACCAAAAGTTAATGAAGGCAATTGAGAATGAGGTGAATTCATGGTTTAATCTCCAAATTATAGATTGTTTTGTTTGTTCATGTAACCAAGCATGCATAATCAGAACCTTCATTATCTTGCAGCATTGCAAAGATCAATGGTGATCCCACAAAGTGGAAATAGCACCAGTAATGGCACTTAGATTTATATACCACTTCATAGTGCTTTAATGCCCTCTCTAAGCAATTTACAGAGTCAGCATGTTGCTGACTCTCCAAATTTTGGGTCCTCATTTTACCCACCTCAGAAGGATGGAAGGCTGAGTCAACCCTGAGCCTGGTGGGATTTGAACTGCCAAATTGCAGGCAGCCAACAGTCAGCAGAAGTAGCCTGCAATACTGCACTCTAACTGCTAAGCCACCAAGGCTCATGCTGATCTTGAACTTAATCCTGAGATCTCCAATTTACCAGTACATTCTTTCTATCCTATCTGAATCCACCTTAGAAGGTAGCCAAACCAGGAAAGGAAGAAAAAACTGGGAGAGACCCTGATTCAAAACCTTGAACAAAAGCTGCTAATAACTGCAAGTTTGACTTAAATGAAAAAAAAAAAAAAAAAAGGAACTGACTTGCTGTAAAGCAACTTCTTAAGTTTGATAACATGGGAGCTGCGGTTTATTTGCCCTTTTAAAATTGGCACATTCCCTTGTATATAATTTACATCACACAAAGTGATGATCGGTTTCAAGGCATATATAGTAAAGCTTTGTAACCAAAAGCCTCAATTAAAAAAAATAAAAATAAAAATAATCCCCTCCCAAAATAAATGCTATCAATAAAATGCAAATGAATGTAAAACTGCATTAACACATATTTACTCAAATAAAGAAGCAATTACTTGTGGCTGAATCACCATAAAAGGTAGCTATACCAGGACAGGATAGAAAGACTGTAAATAAAATGAAATTAGGAAGATTTATTATTAAATTAAAGTCACTTAATTACTTCAAATGTTAAATATGCAGTTTTCTGACATTTAAATGATATTTTTCACCAAAATTAAAATGAATTGTCCAGCCCAAATTCCCACTTCTTTATTGAGAAGTAAATGTCAGACCAAAATTAAAGTTAAGTAGACCAATGCTTGCTATACTTTGGGAAAAAAAACAGGGAATTTAATTAATCAATAAACTACCTTTTTTAAAGTTTTCGAAGTATTCGGCCCTTCTAAAGGTATAGTAATTTCACTGATTAAGGGCTGCAAAGATAACATAGCTGGTATAAGTCAAAGGGAGGCTTTGGACTTGGAAACACAATAACACCATCTGTGACCGAGGAAAATCAAACTTCAAAATATATTAGCACATTGCTTTTTTAAAAGCATGTAAACATCTTCATAAAATAAAGATTTTCTCTTAGGAAAATGCCAAGTCATGTCATGGATATATCTGAGTGTTTCCTATGTTGATTTGGAGTTGCAATCACTATTTAGTGTCTCATCCCATACAAGGAACCACCAAAACGTCTCCCACCAACATTGACAGGGTAAGCCGCTTGTATATAAACAGAGTTCCAAGCTGGGAGAAAGACACCTGAAACATGGAGACTGATTGGAAAGGTGGTTTAATGATGAACAGAACCACCAAGCACATGGTTCTGGTGCAGCTGACAAAATGGAGTTGAGAGAGAGGGGTTTTTATATCTTCTTTGAGCTTTGCCCTTGAGCCTCCTATTCCTGTGCAAGAACATGTATTCTATTGGCCGTAGTCAGATTCCTATGGGGCCATATAGGGGTTATGTAGGGGTCATAGCTGTCTCCACAGGCAAAAGAGGAAATGCAAATCCTAGGTGCTTGTCTGAGGTAAGTTTGGTTGAAGTTTGGACTGCTCTGAGGGTGATGCAATGAAGACTTATGTTCTGAAAGAGTGTTGGGTAATTCCTATTGTGGCTTAATGGCTTTCATTCTGTTTTGGCTCTTGGGTGAGGGCTAATCCTATCACTCTGTCTTTGTTCAAACATTGCTGCAGGGAAGTTCAAAATATCCTGTCTTGAATGGATTTCTCCCTGAAGTATTTGCTTTGCCTATGAATAGAGCTATCTAGTTTTCAATAAGCTCTATCTCTTAAGTGCTGACATCTGCTGTGGGCTATTAAGGAAAGTGGGGGGTTGCTTTCTGTCTCTAAAAGCATGTTTTTTGGAGGGCGTCGCTAGCATCGCGACGATAGGCATGCGATCTTAAAGGTCTGAGATCGCTGCCGATATCTTTGCTCCTGGACGTTCCAAACGGATCTAAACTGTCCCGAAGAGATGGTGAATGTAAAGAATGTAAAGAATGTAAAGAGCGCATACTGTCGATCGGGGGGGGGGGAGGTGTTAAGAGGGGACCAAGCTTAGAGTCTTTGCAGCTCAGGCCTGACCTGCCCCAGAATTTCAGAAGCCTTATCTGGCTGTTCCCAAGGGAATGCAGTCAGTGTAGCAAGGTTCTTGTAACATAGATGACTAACAATAAAGCTTCTGCTGGAGACTATCCATAAGTGGTATAAATATAAATATAAAACAATTAACTATATATATAAATATAAAACAATTAAAATGACAAAGGATTAAATGCAAACTAAAAAAAACATGGACTCTGAGCAGAGCAGAAGGGGTGACTTTTCTGTCCCTAACCAACCATCTAATTCTAGAAGACCTCCATTGGGGCACCAGGCCAGAAGTTAAGGCTCTTCTGGAAGGTCAGAAGAGTGAGGGCAGACTTACTTCTGGTGGCAAGAAGTTCCAAAGGACAGAACTGTGGTAGAAAAAAAATCTTTTCCTTGATCTACTAACCAAAATTATTCAGCTGATGGCTCCATAGTAGACTCCTTCTGCCAGAATGAGTGGGATGGTCTCATTGGGGCAAGATGGTTATATATCCTTGGACCAATGCCATAAAAGTTACATTTTGTAAAATGGGCTGCTCAGCACCATTTTCTTATAGTCTTTACCATTTCAACATCTGGCTGTAGAATTTTAAGGCATTGACTGAAAAGATGGACAATTAGATTCATTCTTAGTCTACCCCAAAAGGCAACTAGGCTTTCTTTGTTTTCCTTGAAGATGTTTCACTTCTCATTCTTCTAGGCTGCATAACCAGTGGAATAGAATCAAGATCACATGAAGTTAGAAAGATATTGAAACTTAGAAAAAGATATATATAATTGAATTTAAAAAGGAATGAGATAATTAAAAGCAAGGTTGAGAAAATTAAGGGAAGGGAAAAATTATTGAGAAAATGTTAAAATAGTAATAAGATATGGAATAGAACACAAAGATGAATATGAAATTAAATTTGTGTCTGTATGGAGAAGTGATAACCGGGGACCATGCTATTCTCAAAGAAAAAGATATTTTATTTGTGTTATGTTTTGTGAAAACCCAAATAAATTTTTTACAAAATAATAAAAGATCACATGAAGTGTTAATACCACTTTAGTAAGGCCACGCTTGGAATATTGCATCCAATTTTGGTCACCACGATGTAAAAAAGATGTTGAGAGAGACTCTAGAAAGACTGCAGAGAAGAGCAACAAAGATGATTAGGCCACTGGAGGCTATAAAACATATAAAGAACAGTTGCTGGAACTGGGTATGTCTAGTCTGATGAAAACATGGACTAGGAGTGACATGATAGCAGTGCTCCAATATCCCAGGGAGATATTGCTACAAAGAAGAGGGAGTCAAGCTATTTTCCAAGGCACCTGAGGGTAGAACAAGAAGCAATGGGTGGAAACTAATCAAGGAGAGAAGCAATTTAGAACTAAGGAGAAATTTCCTGACAGAACAATTAATCAGTGGAACAACTGACCTTCAGAAGTTGTAAATGCTCCAATACAACTCTTTTTAAGAAGAGATTGGATAAGAATTTGTCTGATGTGATGTAGGGTTTCCTGCCTAGGGAGGGGGTTGGACTAGAAGACCTCCAAGGTCCCTTCCAACTCTCTTATTCTGAGAAAGAAGCTTCTTCAGTATTCTGAAGAACTGAAGAAACTTCTTGGATGAGAAGCGAAATGTCGTCAAGGAAAAGCAAAGAAAGTCCAGTTGCCTTTTGAAAAAGCACCTTTCGGCCAACCTTTTGGATGATTGAGAATCTCCATAGACATTCCTAGTCTACATTTGGCAATTTGAATTTATAAATGAGCTTGTGCTAATTTTTTAAAAATTGTATGCAAATTAAGACCTTGCTTCAGCACTTGTAAGTTTGCTCCTGTAGCATTTGTCTGCAACAGTTCAAAACAGCTGTTTCTTTTCATGGGGTCATGTGGCATCCATGTGGCTCCAGAGAAATACATGACTGCTTTAAGTTATAGCTGAAAGTTGTTACATTTGGGACACTGAATTCAAAAACATTGCATGACCTTAATGTAAATACCTATTTTTCTTTTAAAGAATGCACTGACATTTGCTAAAATTGCCATTACATTGCCAATACCTTACAATTGATAAAAGAGCCATGGTGGTGCAGTGGCTAGAATGCAGTAGTCTGTAGAGATTCTCAGTCATCCAGGTCATGGTTTTACCAAAGGCGCTTTTTCAGGAGGCAACTGGACTTTCTGGTCCTTCTTTGAAGACGTTTAGCTTCTCATCCAAGAAGCTCTGACTGGATGATGGGGAATGGAAGGATTTATATTGCTTGCAGACAGCTGGTCATCTGCATCCTTTTTGAAATCCAAGTTCTTTAAAGACCCTCAAAAATGGATGCAAATGACCAGCTGTCTGCAAGCAATATAAATCCCTCCATTCCACATCATACAGTCAGAGCTGAAGAAGCTTCTTGGATAAGAAGTGAAATGTCTTCAAGGAAAAAAAGCCCAGTTGCCTCCTGAAAAAGCAGCTTTGGGATTAGAATGCAGTATTGTAGGCTGACTCTGCTCACTGCCAGCAGTTCGATCCTGACCGGCTCAAGGTTAACTCAACCTTTCATCTCTTTGAAGTCAGTAAAATGAGGACCCAGATTGTTTGGGGCAATATGCTGACTCTGTAAACCACTTAGTGTTGTGTATGTACCATAGTTAATAAAGTATGAGCTTGAGGTAAAGTGCAGGGTTCTGGCCCTGCACTTCTGATTGGCTGTTAGGCGGCCAGATCGGATTAGTTAGTTCTTAGGAATCTGATTGGCCCTTAACAGAGGATTATTATTGGTTTAAAGAGCTAGCGTTCATAGCTCGCTATTGGACAATTCTCACAAAGGTTGCCTATATAAGGCAGGGTTCACTGTTATTGTTTTGAGAAGTCACTATGCAATAAAGAGCTGAAAGTTCACATTCAAAGGCTGTCTCCATTTACTCCAACCCATGTCCAAGTACTTAACACTGGCGACAAGGATGGCATTTGGAGACGTCTGAACCTAAGAAGCCAGGAAGCAATACCGAGCACGTGAAAGACGACGCCAACAACGGAACCATGTCCAGCGGCATCGTACCACCCGCTCCGTTCGATCCAAACCAAGAGGATTGGGAATCCTACATGGATCGCTTCCAAATGTTTCTTGAGATGAATAATTTGAAGGATGCCACACCAGCAAAAAAGCGGGCACTGTTCCTGATGCACTGCGGCCCAGCTGTATTTAAAATGGCAAAAGCACTCGCCAAACCTCGAGAAGTGAAAGCCATGAGCTGGGACGACCTCGAACCCATCCTGAGAGACCATTACGCTCCAACCGTGCCTACACTCGTGAGATGCCACGAGTTTTATCAGAGGAACCAGCGAAAAGGAGAGAGCGTGGCCGATTTCGTGGCGGACCTCCGGAATTTAGGGGGCCTCTGTGGGTTCGCCGATTTAGAAGAAGCACTAAGAGATCGAGTAATTCTGGGATTAGATGCACTAGGCGTACAAAGCAAGCTGATGGCGAAAGGCGATATCAGCCTTGCTGACGCCATCGCCAAAGCCACGGGTGTGGAGGCGACCAAAAAGTTGGCTGCACAATTACGGCGAAGCCGCACTCTGGCAACATAACCGACCGGCAAAATCTCACCCAACTCAGAAGGGCAGCTACTAACGACGCACCACGAGGACCTCTCTTCGTCATCAGACAGCGATGAAGAAGGGGTCCATAGACTGCGGTCCGACCGGGACCCTCGCCCAAAGCCCTTACACCCTTGCGCTGGCTGTGGAGCAAACCATGCCAGGGCCGACTGCAAATTCCATGACGCACTCTGCCATGAGTGCGGGAAATGAGGCCACATCGGCCGAGTCTGCCGCAGCTTACCAGGACCCAGCCAGGCCTCAAAAGGGGCCAACTATCGCCAATTGACAGGAAACCATCCTGTAAGGCGAGAGCCAGTAAACCACTCCTACAGAAATCGAGCTTTGCAAAAAGAAGAGGCTCACCATACTATCACTATAGGTCACGCCTCAGTTTTGGACACTAAGAAAATTCGAGTTAAGGTAGCCATCGAGAACCAGCCTTGCCACATGGAGGTTGACTCGGGATCGTCCCTCTCGATGGTGTCTTGGAAGATACTCAAGCAACTTATCCCCACAATCCAACTCCAAGACCTCCAATTTCAACGCCTCATCCTCAAGGACTACCAAGGAAATCGAATCCCCGTGGTCGGGTCCTGCCGAGTCCGAGTCTCCTTCAAAAAGCGTACAGCGTACTTACCTCTAACGATCATCGATAG
Organism: Hydrophis major; assembly: GCA_033807585.1. Classification (NCBI taxonomy): domain Eukaryota; kingdom Metazoa; phylum Chordata; class Lepidosauria; order Squamata; family Elapidae; genus Hydrophis; species Hydrophis major. The sequence continues at coordinate 363,036,139 of CM066329.1, read as the reverse complement.
AGATAGGTCTAGTCTATTAGGCCTCCAATGGTTCGCGCCACTCGGCATCAAAGTGGCCGGCGTGAACCGAGTCGGTGGTTGTGAGTGGGAGGAAGACCTTATTTCTGAGTTCAGCGATGGCTTCGTGGACCGTTTAGGCGAGTATAAAGGGACCCCAATCTCATTTAGTCTAGATCCAAAAGTAGCCCCAATTTGCTTGAAGCCCCGTTGAGTTCCATTCACTCTTAAAGCTAAGATCGACGAAAAACTCGACAAGCTAATTGCTCAAGGGGTGTTGAAGCCCATCGATCACTCTCCATGGGAAACCCCTATTGTAACACCCATTAAGCCAGACGGGTCAATCCGAATTTGTGGGGACTACCGGGCCACTTTAAACCACCCCCTACAGCAGAATGCGTATCCAGTTCTGGTGGTGCAGCACCTCCTCCATTCCTTGGGGGGCGGAAAGGTTTTCGCTAAATTAGATTTAGCTCAAGCTTATCAACAATTACCAGTGGATGAAAAAATGGCCCAAGCCCAAACAATTGTAACGCACAGAGGTGCTTTTAAATGTACTCGATTGCAATTTGGGGTTAGTGTAGCCCCGGGGATATTTCAAAGCATCATGGAAAGGTTGTAACAGGGAATCAAGGGCGTGGTTCTGTATTTTGATGATGTATTAATTGCAGCCCCTACCAAAAAAATCTTGCAGGATCGTTTGAAATGTGTTCTTAAAAAATTCCAAGAGGCAGGACTTAAGGTGAAAAAAAATAAATGTCATTTATATACTGACAGTGTTGAGTTTCTAGGGTATCGGATTGATAGCCAGGGCATTCACCCTACCGAAAGTAAATTAAAGGCGATAAAAAATGCTCCCAGGACACGTAACAAGGCCAATCTCCAGGCATTCTTAGGCCTCATTAATTTCTATAATATATTTTTACCGCACAAGGCGACTGTTGCCGAACCGTTACACCGGTTATTAGATAAAAAAGCATTGTGGGTCTGGGGTTACCGGGAAGAACAAGTGTTCCGGACTGTTAAAAAATTGCTCACATCTGACTCTGTACTTATGCAGTATAACGAGACTTTACTATTAGTTATAACCTGCAATGCCTCACTCTTCGGGGTGGGCGCCATTTTGAGTCATGTACTGCCAAATGGGAACGAAGCCCCTGTTGCATACTTTTCAAAGACTCTCTCACATGCAGAGTGGAACTATGGACAAATTGATAAAGAAGCTCTCGCAATCGTTTCAGCTGTAAAGAAATTTCATGAATATGTATATGGAAGGACATTCACCATTATAACTGACCACAAACCGTTGCTAGGGATAATAGCCGGGGACAAGCCAACCCCCTACATATTATCCCCTAGAATGACCCGATGGTCAGAATTCCTAGCTGCTTATAATTATCGCCTGCAATATCGCCCGGCGAAAGCCATTCCCCACGCTGACGCATTAAGCCGAGCACTGCTTCCAGAGACTCTCGACGATCCGGCACCAACGGCAACCACGTTGCAGATCGAAACACTCAACTCGCCGCCTATGACCGCCCGAGACATCGCGAGAGAAACCAAATGAGACCACACCCTAGCACGAGTCCTAGGCCGGGTAGAACGCGGATGGCCATTGGACCAAGTCCCAGATGACTTCGCGACGTTTAAAGCAAGACAGACTGAACTTTTTTCCCAAAAAGGCTGTGTCATCTGGGGCAATAGAGTCGTTGTCCCAGAATGACTCCAGAAGACGCTGCTACAAATTCTGCACGAGGGCCACCCCGGCATCGTGCGGATGAAAGCGCTTGCACGAAGCTACGCATGGTGGCTGGGCATGGACCAGCAAATCGAGCAGTGGGTCATAGCGTGTACCAATTGCCATCAAGCCAGCAACGCCGCATCAAATGCCATGCCTACTGAATGGGAGACGCCACGTGGACCCTGGTCCAGAATCCACCTGGATTTCGCGGGGCCAACCAAAGGATATACCTTCCTGCTGACAGTCGACGCATACTCCAATTGGTTAGAAATTCATCGTATGACGGCCACAACTTCCGAGGCAGTGATTAAGATCCTAAATAGACTCTTTGCAACCCACGGCTTGCCTGACGTCCTAGTGTCCGATAACAGTTCACGGCATTGATGTTCGAGCAGTACCTCGCTGACCGCGGCATCCGCCATTTGCTCACCTCGCCTGCGCACCCTGCGACCAATGGCCGAGCGGAACACATGGTCCAATTTGTTAAAAAGACTGCAAAAAATGGACTATGACAATATCGATGACAAAGTCAACCAAATTCTCTTTTTGCAACACATAACTCCACATAGCGTCACCGGCAGAACTCCCGCGGAACTACTGATGGGACAAAGACTCCGTTCCCACCTCGACCGGTTGCACCCTGCTTACGAACCGGAAAAGCCAATAGGATCCAGTGGCCGCTGTCACACTTTCCAGGTAGGAGACCACGTTTACGCACGAAACTTATCAGGCGATCCGTTATGGATAGAGGCAACGGTAGTGCGAGTGACCGGCCCCAAATCCTACATAGTGAAATGCTGTGACAATAGACTGTGGAAACGGCATATCGACCAATTACGGTCACGACTCACAACGGCCAGTCAACAACTCCCCCATGACCAAACCGAGGGGGGGGGAGGTACAGAAGAAGATGATGTTGCAGGGAACCTGCTCGAAGGGAGCAACGAATCAAGTGAGACTCAGGAAATGGAGCAGGAAGGAGAATTGTTTGCACCGCAAGAAATTGCACCTGAGCAAGAAGCAGATCCCCTGCCAAACAACAATCTACCTCAACAGGATTGTAATCAACCAGTCCAACGAAAATCCGAAAGACTTAAAAGACAACCGTCCTATTTAAAGGACTATATAACTACACCGTAATTAAGAAGCCAGGGGGAAGGGGTGTTGTGTATGTACCATAGTTAATAAAGTATGAGCTTAAGGTAAAGTGCAGGGTTCTGGCCCTGCACTTCTGATTGGCTGTTAGGCGGCCAGATAGGATTGGTTAGTTCTTAGGAATCCGATTGGCCCTTAACAGAGGATTATTATTGGTTTAAAGATCTAGCGTTCATAGCTCGCTATTAGACAATTCTCACAAAGGTTGCCTATATAAGGCAGGGTTCACTGTTATTGTTTTGAGAAATCATTATGCAATAAAGAGCTGAAAGTTCACATTCCAAGACTGTCTCCATTTACTCCAACCCATGTCCAAGTACTTAACACTTAGAGAGGGCTGTAAAGCACTATAAAGTGGTATATAAGTCTAAGTACTAATGCTATTACAATAACTGAAGAAATGTGGCTGCTAAACATGAATTTGAAATAAGAGTTATGTTTCTTCATTACAAAATGTATGCTTCCTGCTGTACATGTACAAATTACTTTATTCACTCCTGATTTATTAAAAGTCTTTATTGTTACATCCCCAAACATTTTTCTGCTCCAGTAAATATCTGGATAAAAGCTGGAATAAATTCAGTACATTAGGGGCCATTTATAGCTAGAAAAGGCCAGCATAAAACCATCAGTTTTTAAAGAGACAAGCTGTTGAATTGTTTGTGGTTAGGTCCAACCTTGTTGGATTGAACTGCAATGTGTCTGAAGCAGGTAGAAAAAAAAAAGGCAGGGATAATGATGATTTTATCTCCATGCTTGGAGTTATCAAGCATCAAGTTAGTGCTCCTGTAGCATTTGTGTCAGAAGCATTGAGGCACTTATAGATTGAAAAGTGACATTATTGTTGCCTGGGGGATGCCTAGTTAGAGGCTTCTTTCACATCCCTGGCAGGAACTGGAGCAAAAGACAGGCACTCACCCTGCCTTCCTAGTAGCACTCGGGTCTTGAACATGGGCTTGCTAACCTCCAACCAACCATCTTAACCAGTGGTGAGATTCAAATCATTTAACAACTGGTTTGCTCACGGTCATGGGAGGCATGGCCCATCCTCATCCTCCAGCTCCACTGCACATGAGGGATGAGTCTCCCATGATCGCCAACCTGACTCTCGGTTGTTAATTTACCACCCCACTATTAAAGTGGATCCTGGGCACTGCGCTGCAATGGAGAAACAGGAAATGGAGCAGCTGGCCTGAGGAAAGGAGGAGGAGCAGGGAGAAGAAAGAAGTAAAGCGGCCTTCTCCCTCCCTTATGCCGGCCACTCAATTGCCCATTTCTCCATTGCAGTTCAACACAGTGCCCAGGATCCACTTTGATAGTGAAGGGGTATGTATGTAATTTAACAACCGGTTCATGTGAACTTGTGCGAACCGTCTGAATCCCACCACTGATCTTAACTACATGAGACATTGTGCTCCAAAAGTGCTGCTATAAACCACAAGACATTTTTGTCATGTTTATGTGGTGTATATATTGGAGATGGTGACCCTTTGAGAGCTGTATGAAATTAAATGTCATTTTAATGTATGCCAATTAATGTACATTTAAACTGGCAATAAAATTATTCTAAGTCTTACTCTAAGTCTTAGACTAAATTGTTTGCTGTTGCCATTGAATATGTTTTCTTAATGCAAATATTTCATTAAATCCTGGCAAATAATTAGAAAGATGTTGGAGAGAATAGTGTATAGATTTACATCTGAAATAACTTTTAGCCAGTATATAAAAGTTGTACGCCAGTTTATAAAAGGTGAGCACATACCTGTGCAGTCTCCAGGAACCTATCTCAACTCAGTAACCCCAAACTAATTAACCTACATTGTATCTGAGAAGAGTATCTTCTGTCTTTGATTTCAAGACCATCTTTTAATGTTTCTCTACTACTGCAGGGTTTAAATTACAAAAGCACCATAATTTCACAGAAGTGATCAAATAAGGTGAATGACTGTTGCAGTTTTCCCAGATATAGACAGCTTGCCTGCAAATTTTTTAAATCTTTGAAGTCAATTAGTTGGCTGACCTTAAATTAGAGTATAAATGTAGCTTCAGATAATGTAATTTTGTCAGACAGATCTTTCAGCCTATAAATACCATATCCTTTCCGTGTTTCAAATGTCTTATTTACCTGTATTTGGGAACAAAGGATGGTCTGAAAATGGTACAAAATCCCTCAGCATCATCTCCAGGAATAGGTTCCCTATTGTTTATGAGTCTTTGAGGGGTAGAATAAAAAATATAGCAAATCGATACATTTTGTTGATGCTGGATCTGTTTACTTCCAGTTGTGAGGTGTTAAAATTGTTTGACTAAGTTGTTGCTGAATCCCAAATACACCAAATCCAAGTATGGCTCTTTACCATTGTTGATGGTCTTTGCCATTTTCCAAACACTCCTGCACTTTAAAATTTCTTGGGTACTTTCTATCTACCTATGATAAAATGCTTGACTTTTCTAATAACCAGAAACTGTCAAGTATGAGATCTCAGGATTCTTGGTGCTCTCTGAGTATAATTGTTTTTTTTTTAATGAGATATTTAATTACCCATCTAGGTAACATCATCAGTGCTATAAGGGAGTCAGGTTTGCTCTCTGTTTATATACAAGCGGCTTACCCTGTCAATGTTGGTGGGAGACGTTTTGGTGGTTCCTTGTATGGGATAAGAATTCTTGAAAAAGTAAGTATGATAAGATTTGCCTTTTCCATGTGTGGCTTTATATTTCTCTTTCATCTAGCACAGGGGTGTCAAACTCAAGGCCCGGGGCCCAGATCCGTCCCACAAGGTAATTTGATCTGGCCCATAGGGCCACCCTGGAAACAGTGAAGGACAAGCCCATGGTGCCTCTGCCAGTGAAAATAGTGCTCAGGAGGGCTGCTCTGTTTTAATTGGCAGAGGGTTGCAGGAAGTCACCACAACTGTAAACAGAGCTTGGGAGCCCATTTTCACTGGCAGAGTACTCAGGCCACCACAAGTACCCCCAACATGAGTGATGTTGAGCTGGCCACACCCACCTGGACCTCCCAAGGTCAAACACAACCCTGATGCAATGAAATCAAAGTTGACACTCCTGATCGAGAGTGACTTTCCACTGAAGATGATTCCATAGGTCCTTGGGTCACAGATTCAAAGTTCTGAAACATTGTCCAATATTGTCCTCTCTGACTAGACTGGGGAAAAAATAAGATTATATTGCTTTAATAATCCCCACTCACTTTTCCAACATTTCGCTGGAGTTTGTGCTAAAGAATATGCCAACAAGTAGAGCCCATGGTTCCTGTAGTTCAAGTCATCGCTCTGCAGCAGATAATAAAGCATTTAAGTCCATTTTACATGTCACATGATCTCCGATCAAGATGTAAAATTCATCCCTTGTCCCTTGACTCTCAGTTCTGAAACACAGATGAAACATTGTGTAATCCCACGCTGCCACGAATTAGTTCTAATTTGATTAGAAATGTCCCACCAGGGCATCCTACTCTGTTCAGATTATGTATAATTAATGCCGCGATCAATTAGATCTGAACAGTTAGTCCATCTAGAAGCAATAACAAGAGCTCTGATATTTTTTTCAAAGAGTTTCCTTAATCCTCTTGTTCTATTGCTCTTTATGATGAGATAAAAAAAAGTTCTTCAATTAGGACAACATTATGTTTCCCGCAACGGGAAAAACCCCGTATGGTTACATGTTACAACTATGTAAATGATATATTGGTTTAATTTTGCTAAGTGTGAGAAGAAGCACAGCTATTTTTCAGTACCAGGGGAATTTTTTTCCAACCTACACTGAAGAAAATGTATTATACTGTGACTTACCTTCAGTTCTTGTAATTGAGCAGGCTACAGACTACATTAGCAAAGCAGGCTAAATATGTTCAAACCAAATCCCTGGGGAAAGGTGGGTTAATTCCACAAATATTCAGTTTTCCACCAATTCAGCATTATTATATTTTTACTTAACTGAAAAATTTAAGTAATTTGATATGTGTTGATTTGATACATGAACTTTCCAAGTAATTTGCAAAGTTCAAGATCTAATTGAAAATTGATTTTCACAATCTGTTTGACTTGGCAATTTCAATAGGAGACTATATACATACATATACATATACATATACATATACATATACATATACATATACATATACATATACATATACATATACATATACATATACATATACATATACACATACATACATACATACATACATACATACATACATACATACATATATTTGGTTATTCGGGAACTTGATTGTTAGCTTCTGTTTCCATGGTGAATTGTATTTTGGGGTGTAGGCTGTTGAGGTGTGTGAGGAAGTTGTTTCGTTTTTCTTTCCCATGTGGCCAGATTATGAAGGTGTCATCTACGTATCTGAGCCAGATAAATAAAGATTGACTTTAAAAATACCAGAACTATCGCCAAAACCGAACACTTCAACAACAGAATAATCAGAAGCCATAGAGATAGAAAAACGCCCACACAGCATGAATAAAAGAGATGATACCTCCCGCCTACCAGCCTTTTGGAAACCCACCCTCATTAACAAATGAGAACCTAACATGAAGAATGACACCAGACTCATACCCACGAGGGCCATACAAGATGCCACCACCACACTTCCACATAGAAAGCAGACTCACACCCACACAAAAGATGAGACACAACCACAGACCAGAAGCCGTACCACAACTGCATCACTACCCACTTCAAACCCCTCCAACCCATACATGAAGCGAACTGACACCCGACATGAAGATGTGGCATGACCACGAACGTGAAGCCAAACAACAGGATCACAGCTCACCAGCTCAAATCCCCCAGCAACTAAGACTAACCTGAGCACAACCAAGCCCCCACCTGAACAGAACACACCTTCAGCCAATCAGAACACAGTCAACCCCCCAACCAATCAGAACACAGCCAAACCCCCAACCAATGAGAACATCCCCCACCCAATCAGAACACAGCCAAGCCCCCACCCAATCAAGTCACACCCTTACTAGCAGTTAAAAGGAAGAAGCAGCTGCAAGCTCACATCACTCTGAGAAGCACAGAGCTGAAGACACAAGCCTGAAGATGATGAATGAGACTTCATCAAAACGTTGCCTAGATACTTCCAATCTTACGCGGGAGAAAACCCGAATAGCCAAATATGTACACATACATACTTACATATATATATAACCAATATTCCTGTGAGATATTATGACCAAATATATATACATACATACATACATACATACATTCCTGTGAGATATTTTTACTTATTAAAAATGTATCCTGTGAATGTGCATGCATGCATGTACATATATATATATATAAAATATGTATTCTTGTGCTTATTAAACTATATAGAGAAATGAAATGCTTCCCAACAGGTAGATATATTGTGGCATTTTTTAAATATAATGAATTGTGAGATTCCAAATAATATTCTGTTACTGAGACAATTTTCACAGAATGCTCCCTTCACTCCCTGAAAACATTTCCCTTGTAAAAGAGGCTTTTGTCTGTCTTCTTTGTTTTCAGCATGCCTGAAAACTTCTTTTTTTGTTTGGTTGTTAAGTTTATATGCCACCCATGTTTCCTAGAGATGACTGTAGGAGGTTTACAACACGGCAAGATTCATGGGAAACATGAATGCTCGACAATGAAGCATATTGTGGCTTAAAGATCTGTGTTTGTGACTTGGCAAATGTGCGATGCCCATATGTTGGTCAACAAAGAAGAACACATCCTATTGACAACTATCAACAGTCAGTTGGAAATCGCATTATAAGAAGTCTTTTGAGTTTTCATTATTTGGGACAGAAACAGAAGGAGCCACTGATAGTATTGTGGGTTTGTGGGTTTTTTCTCCTAGACAATTTTCCATCAGTCCGTAGTCTCCCAAACTTCCACAATTCCCATTCTTGAAAAATAAAATATTAGGTGAAGGGTGAAGACTGCAAGAGTGAGAACAACACATTGAAAGAAAAGTCATCCGTGAACACAACTTGACTCCTTTGTAAGTCAGTGAAAGAACATCACACTCCAACTTTTAGTATTTCACTGAAAGAACCTTCTTTTGGACTTCTTTCTCTTGAAAGCAAATCCTTCTTTTGAAAACAGATCCTTGTTCAATCCAAATTTAACAAGAACTAGGAAGAAAAAATGCAGGATAATATTTTGGCATTTAGTTTTTCCCCTCTTAGTCATCCACTAGGACTCTCTGCTGAATTGAAACTTGTTCTTTTCTTTTCAGGGAAGGACAATTCAAGTCTGGGACCACCATTTTCCACTGTTTATTGTAACCCACTTTGATAATTGCTTTTTGTTTCCTCCTGCATGTATTCCTCCTTTTAGAGATCACTGTCGACTTAGGATCATTCACTTAATGACTGTTTAAAGTTACAAAGAACCTCCCTGGGGTATTTATGATCTATTTCCGAAGTTCCGATGGCCGCCTGTCCTCGTGGTCTCATAACATTAAGTTGGCTCCTCAGTAACTGATTCGTATTTATGGCTGTTTGCAGCATGCCTCGGTCACATGACCACATTTTAGGGCATTTCTTATAGCACTTATTTCTGGTTTTCAGCAAAACCAGCCCACAGCAAACCGTTGGTTTGGTTATTATCATTGGCATTTGTCCCAAAGGTACTTTTCAGGAGGCAACTAGATTTTCTTGTTTTTTCTTTGAAGACATTTAGCTTCTCATCCAAGAAGTTTCTTCAGCTCTGACAGGATAGTGGGGCATCGAAAGATTTATATCCCTTGCAGATGCAAATGACCAGCTGCCTGCAAGGAATATAAACCATTCCCTACTATCGTGTCAAGAAGCTTCTTGGATGAGAAGCGAAACGTCTTCAAAAGAAAAACAAAAACAAAAAAAGTGCAGTTGCCTCCTGAAAAAGCACTTTTGGGACAACCATGATCTGGATGACTGAGAACCTCTTCAGACTACCACTGGCATTTGTTAAAAAAAGGCTTTACTAACAAATAAACACAGGACAGGAAATTAATGCCACCACTTATTGCTGGTATTATGTGTTTAACTCACTGAGTTTCAATAAACTTTTCTCCACTGATAATAGTTCCATCCCAACAGCAACAAAAATTCCTACTTTCTGTATGCATGTTCCTTTCACTTATTTTGAAATTGTTTACGTTTTGCCAGAGTAGAGGCTTCCAATTTCAATTCAAAATATCAAATTTTTCCTCAAAATATTATTTTTTAAATTATTTTTATTGAACAATTTTTCATGATTATAACAGCAGGACAAATCTGAGAAAAAGAAAAAAGAAAAAAGAAATAATGAACAAATGAAGAAAAAAACAGGAAAAAATGAATAAAATATTTTTTTATAATAAGTGTTTATTTTATTTTATAACATACAAAAATTCCAAATTCAATTGAACAGTATGTTGTCTGGGTACAAATCATTTTAGGAAATAATAATCACAGTATTTGCAACAATATTCATTGCATTAATATCAATTATATTAATGTTATTCATTCATATAATAATCATACTATTTGTTTAACCAAGTTAACATATCTTCCTTATATCACTAATCTTTTCATATACTTTCCTGTTTTTGTTAGCTAACTATTGATAAAATAAATCCCAAGTCCAAAAATATTTGGTTTCTTCCTTTTCCTTAATTGTAAGTGTTAGCTTATCCATTTCTACACATTCTAATATTTTTCTAATCACATCTTCATCTTTTGGTAGCTCTTCGCTTTTCCATTGTTGTGCAAATACTATTCTCGCTGCAGTCAATACATGTAAGATCAGATATACATTCTCTTTAAATAAAAGATTTAAAGAAAAATGTAAAGAAGATTGGAAAATACTCCTTTAAATCTTTAAATAAAATATATTTAAAATATTTTTATTTCAAGATTTAAAGGAGTACTTTCCATTCTTCTTTACATCAGCATTTATGTTATGTCCTATTTCTGCAAGTTACATTGTGGCAGATTCTCCTCAAATTCTAAAACAAACTTTTTTTTCTGCACAGTTTAGAGATGGAGATTTTTCCGCCCCACCCTTGAGCAAAATTCTTTAATTAAGAACTGTACCTGATCTTAAACAAACAAACAAACATTAGTGTAAAAACAAACAAATAAATACAACAATAAACAAATAAAAATGCTAACTCTAACATAAGTTCAATGCTTATTCACACACAGTAAAGACATCTCCAATCCATTCACTTTAACCACTGACCTCCATGTCCCCTTTTTCCCAACCCCTCCTCTGAAAAAATGCAAAAACATTCAAATGCATCCTTGTTTACAAACACCAGCTTGACATCTTAACAAAGCAGCAGAAATCTTTCATCTTGAATTTGCAGATGGTGAAGGAAATCTCCACCTGGCCTCCAATGGGATTTGAACTGGTGACCTCGGAGGGATATGATCATAGGAAAAAGGAGCAGCCACAGCAGCCACAGAAGAAAGGATGTCAGCATTCTTCCTGAGAGGTATTGTGAATAATAGCCCAAGCCATGCTGTGACAAGCAAGGTGGAACATTATCCTTCTGAAATCATAGTATAGTTATGTACTTAAAAGAACGCACCAAAGTGGGAATTGTATTACATCGTTTTACATGCCAACCATTTCAATAATTCATGGAATTTTATTATTCAATGGGCAATTCCCAACAAAAGCCAACCCATGCTGCTGAAATCCTCAGGAATATTATGTTTCTTAAATGTTACACATGTCAGCCTGTAAACCAAGGTATGAATATTTTAAAAAAAAGATCTTCAGGTTTTTTTTAAAATTGTTGTTGTTATGTGTATACATAGTATTCCTGGCAGGGCTCTCCCATCTTTTAAAGTAGCCAAGAAAACAAACAAATAGGTCATCAAAGAAACCAATCCAGACTTTCCATTCAAGGCACAAATGACCAGGATCAAAGTATCCTACTTCAGATGCATTCTTCTCTGGAGAAGACTGATGTTGGAAAAGGTGGAAGGGAAAAGAAGAAGACAACCAGAGGGAGCAGTTGGGAACAGATTGTTCTGCAGAAAACTTCCATGGAGATGGACAGCTATATAATATAGATAGATAGATAGATAGATAGATAGATAGATAGATAGATAGATAGATAGATAGATGATAATTGAGGGAGAAAGAAATAAAAGAACAAAGAAAGGAAAGAAAAAATAAATAAATAAAAGAACAAAAAGAATAAAAAGAAAGAAAGGTAGATGGAGGGATGGATGGGTTGATGGATAGTAAGATAGATAGATCGATAAATAGTGTTATCAAAGAGTTGACACCAACTTAATGGCTCATAATTAATCATCTATATAAAAGGGAACACATAAAGGTTAAAATTGCTTTCATTTAAGAGTCTGAAATATTCACCTATGTTAAATAAGTTTGGGATACCTAAGCATTGACTAACCTTTATCAAAATTCCGCTGAATACTATGCTAACAGGAAATACATGTACTGTAACTTTGGAGCTTCTTCCTAATTCTTTCTATGTTTACCAACCTATTTCAGACTTTGGACACAATTTTGGACAGTACTGGATATGAACATGTCTGATACAAATCAATTATTACAATAAACTATTTATTTATCTATTATTTGTAAATTCTTCCATTTATGCTCAGATGTGTGACAAGGCTGAAAGAGACTGAGAGATCCAAGGTTTTCCGGTAAGATGAATATTGAGCCTACATTTTCCCACACCATACAGATTAATATTAAATTCTATTGATTGCTTGATATATTTTAATGCAATTACTTGTTTCATTTCAAATTTGGTCTATATCTTGATTTTCTCATCTAGGTTTTCAAAACATGATGGTTACATCAGATAATCATAAAGAAATAAAGCACAAAAACGGCCATATTACATAGTAAGTCCTGATAATTTCATAAATATTTTCTAGGTATCACTAATTTATGTTCTTGTTATTTGTTTGAAAACAGTCAAACCAGAGGAACAAAATTCACAGCTCTAAACACATTCCAATCTCAAAATAGCCTTTCCTCAATATATTATATCCCAAGAGGGCTTCTGAATATGCACTTAAATTTTTTTTGGAGAGACAGAGAAAATCTTTTCTGAATTGCAGTGCAGTGCAGGAAGTCAATTTTAACAAACAATGCATTTTTCCATTATCTTAATTTGGGTAAGAGGATGTTTCTTTGAATTCCCAAACCATCTGAGAAGGGTTTGTTCAACCCATTTTGGCCCCAAAATAAACTTAATTGGCCAGCATTTCAGGCAGGGGTAGCCTACTGTGGGTTCGCACGGTTTGGGCAATCCTCGAGCTTGGATTCCACCGAGTTTGATGAGCCAGCAAATCCCAACCCTGGCTGGCCCTGCTCCACCCCACCCTGCCCCTCTCCTCCCAGGAGTCTCCACATGGCCCGTTTTGGATCTCAGGTAAGAGCAGGGCCCGCACGGAGACTCGGGGAGGGTGAAAAATGGGCCTCCTGGAAATTCAACAAGGCCAGAAAAGGGTCCATTTCTTGCCTCTGGAGGGCCCCCGGAACCCGGAGGAGGCAGTTTTCACCTTCCTGGAGGATGGAAGAAAGCCTCTGGAGCCTGGGTAGGGCAAAAAATGGGCCTTCTGTAAGGCCACACCCACTCAGCAACTAGGCAGAGAATTGGTTGCTAAAAATTTTTGAGTAATACAATGATGCAAAGTAGTTAAGGCTTCCTCTTGTGGAAGTGGACAGAGTCACACTTTTTTGAAAGAAAAGTTTGCATTATGGCTTATAGTGCAATCCCAAAGGAGATTTTTCAAGAGGCAGGTGGACTTTCTGGTTTTTCCTTGAAAACATTTCACTTCTCATCCAAGAAGCTTCTTCAGCAATAGAAAAGCAAAACATCTTCAAAGAAAAAACAGAAAGTCCAGTTGCCTCTTGAAAAAGCACCTTTGGGACAACCATGATCTAGATTACTGAGAATCTCCATGGACACTTATAGTACAATGATTCCCATATTTCCTGTATCAATATTCAAGTACTTGAGCCATGAAGAGTTTAGAGAGATGCGAAGAGAAGCAATTCATCATTGCTGTTGACCTAAAATGAGACAGAATTAAAAAAAAAAACTTTCGTGGATAATAGTGCAATTTAATAAGAATGGTGCCATAAATAAAAGTCCATGTCTATCTGTTATTTTCCAGATATTGGTATAGTATTATTCTGATTACAGGCTGCAATGGGATGCATGGATGGTGAAAAATAAATTAAAACTGAACTCAAGCAAGATAGAAATGGTGATGGGTTATCCTATAGTATAGACGTTCTTTTCTTCTGGATGAGGTTATACAATACCTCTCAAAAAGATCAGATCACATAGTTTGAGAGTGCTCTTGGATCTCCTGGTCCTGCCCAGATGTTTTTGGATGAAGCTATGACAAGATTAACCTTTCCATAAAAAGAATGATAGCAAAATAATGGTTTATCAGATGCCGATCTCCAGAGTAGACCATCAAATGGTGCTTTCTACAGCCAGCCATGCTGGTTCTGGGAATGGAAATTCACAAGTCATAAAGTTGCCATTGATGCCCATCCCTGCTATATGGTAACTGCAATTATTTCAACATAGAGCAGTCAGATTGGTGTCTGGGGTTATTTGGAGATATCATTTTATGCCTGTTCTTAAAACTCTTAAGTGCCAACTGCTTCCAGATTTCTCGATGAAATATAAAATGTTAATTATCAGCTTCACAGACCTAAATAGTTTGTGCCTTTTCCTGAATAACCCCCAAGAGCCATGGTGGCATGATGGTTAGAATACAATATTTCAGGCTAATTCTGCTGATTGCCAGCTCAAGGTTGACTCAGCCTTCCATCCTTCCAAGGTTGATAAAATGAGGACCCAAATTATTGGGGAATAATATGCTGACTCTATAAATAGCTTAGAGAGGACTGTAAAGCCCTATAAAGCGGTATATAAGTCTGCTAAGTGCTGTTGCTATAGATCAGAGGTGTTAAACTCAAGGCTTCCACGGGGCTTTCTAAGAAGTGCTTAGATCTGGCCCACAGGACCACAAAGGACTGGCCCATGATGCCTCTGCTAGCCAAAACAGATCTTGGGAAGGGCTATGACTTGCTCAACAGCCTTCTGCAGCCCTCTGCTACCGAAAAGGGAGCTCGGGAGGGCACCAAAGCTGAAAACAGAGCCTGGGAGGGCCATGTATGGGCTGCAGGATGTTGAGCTGGCTACACCTACTCTGGCTACATCCGCTCCAGCCATATCCACTCACCCCCGCTGAGATCAAACACAACCCTGATGTGGCCCTCAATGAAATCGAGTTTGACACCCCACTATAGATCATCAAGGTGATTAGAAGAGGTCGATTTGAGGGTGCTACACGCCTTGTAAATATCAGGAGTAAAACATTATTTAGAAACTTTCAAAAGAGCCATAGATGACAACCATGGCTTTTATTAATCTTATTCAGTAGTTTTAAAAGGTTTTAATATCAGTTGATTTTAATCTGTTTATATTGTTTCCTTGCCTTCAAATAGTTTAAATTTTAATGTAAACTGCCCTGAGCTATTTAATAGTGTGACAGAAATGAAATGATATTATACTATATTACTGTATAATAATGTTACACAATTCCTCTTAGTAGAGTTTTGAAATTAAGTGTAACAAATCTCTTTTGTAAGGGAGGGATTTTTATCAGCCATTTCTCCGTGGCCAATTTTAGTGGAAAACACAGAACACTTCCCCCCACCTCTTTTTAAGTTATATAAGAAGAAAACTATTACTCAGCCTTACAATCACCATCATCAAAGTGATAATTGCAATCATGATCATGGTTATTAATGCGGTGTCATTAGATATGTGCTTCAGAGAGTCTCAGGCAGTTTTAAAATGCCACGTCTGATATTTTCGGTATGATACCCTATTTTGACTGCAACCATTTAAAAGACAACTAGATGACAGCAAAAAGTGAACAGATTGTATATCCCTTTGTTGCCATTTAGTGGCCGTTTAAATTTCTGCACAGCAGAAAAGAGCCCTAGCTAAGGCGCGCGTGTGTGTGTGTGTGTGTGTGTGTGAAAGAGAGAGAGAGAGAGAGAGAGAGAGAGAGTCAAGTTTCCTGACTTCTTACACCAGATACCTACTGGATAACATCTGCCTTTACAACTGTTCTCCCCCCTCCCCATCTACAGCCCTGAATTCTTTTCTACAAAGGTTAAGACAGGCATGACTTCTGAAACAACATAATTTCGTCTCCACCTAATAAAGTGAACAATCCTACTTATAATCATATACCTGCTAAATAATTGGATCTTTTTTTTTTTTAACCTTGTGGTTATCCACCTATTTTTGCAAGAGCTACCAAGACAGGAGGGAGGAATATTTAGCCCTGTAAAAGTACACGAAAGAGCAGATGTTAATATTCTTTGCAGTAAGTTAAATTTTGATCTGTTGGAAATCTGCCTTTTCTCCCTCAGGAACACTCTTCAAATCACTACACCTTTGTGCAGTTCTGGCTGGTTTTAATCATGCCAGCAAATGCTAATTCATGTCCTTCTCTGAAGCTGCACTGGGGGCATGTATAATGCACAGCTATTTTTTTTTTTTTTTTTAATATTCTGGCTTTAGGAAACTTTCTCCAGCAATATTTAGCAGTCATCAAATTGCTGTGTGTTTGTCACCGAATCTCTGCATTTGGGGGCAGTTTCAGAGTTTGTCAGCTTTCCCAGGTAGATTAGACATGAGCTATTTCTATTTTATTGTAATACTAGAATCTTGCAAGTCTAAAAGTACAAATCTACCACGATCTTCTTTACTATCTGAGAAAGCCAGAGAAGGTTCCTTCTGAGCCTTCTTTCTCTGTCCATTTTGCAGCTCTGGGATATGCCTGCTCTTATCTGATCATTCCTTATGCAGCATTTCTTTGTCCTGTCCATCAGAATTACATACAACTTTAAATACAATATTAAATTAAATTTACATTAAATACAACTTCAGCAACAGAGTGGTCAATGCCTGGAACTCACTACCTGACTCTATTGTTACATCCTCAAACCCTCAAAATTTTAACCCTAAACTGTCTACCGTGGAACTCACTCCATTCCTAAGAGGTCTGTAAGGGGGCGTGTGTAAGCACACCAGCGTGCCTATCGTCCCTGTCCTATTGTTTCCATTTATTCATACTCATTTATTATATATATACTTATACCTGTTTATACTTATAAGTTTATATGTTATGTTCATTCTTATCCTTGTTTTCTCATCCATGCTTGACAAACTAACAAAATAAATTCAATTACAGAGCTACATTCTTGATTATTCTCAATATCTAAGGCCTACTGCAGTAAGTGGATTTAGTTTGGCTGGGGAAGTCTGGGAACTAAAGTTGCAGATTTGAGAAACACTGATCCACAGTATGGAGTTCCAAGGAGAATACTGTTATGAACTAATAAAAACACTTAAATAAAGTTTTAACAAACCTTAAAGAAAAAGCAGGGTTCTAATCCTGCACTTCTGATTGGCCGATAATAGCGATATCGGATTGGTCTGTTCTGGGGATCTGATTGGCTGTTGACAAGCCACTCTCATTGGTTCAAGGGTTTAACACTTCCATGTTTCTCATTGGTTAATAGGTCAGCAGCCTGCCCTATAAAAGGGCTGCTGTTGCCCTAGGGTTTTGCTCTGTTCAGAATGATTAATAAAGAGTTGAAGTTCACTGTTCACTGCCTTGTCTCCGTTCCTTGCACCCATGCGCAGAACTTAACACTGGCGACGAAGGTGGGATGCGGAGACATCAGAGCTGACTGAACACTTACGGAGCACCAAACAGAGCATGTGGCTGAAGGCATATCAACAACGGAAACCATGTCCAGCGGTGCCATACCACCGGCTCCATTTGACTCGGCACAAGAAGACTGGGACTCATACATAGACCGGTTCCAGATGTTTCTGGAGACCAACAACTTGAAGGATGCCACTACGGGGAAAAAGCGAGCAGTGTTCCTGACCCATTGCGGGCCTGCCCTCTTTAAGATGGCCAAGGCACTAGCGAAACCGGCTGAGGTGAAAACCATGGACTGGGATGTCCTCGCGCCCCTTCTATGGGCCCACTATGCACCTGCCGTACCAACGCTTGTCCGAAGACATGAATTTTACCAGAGGGACCAGCGGAAAGGAGAGAGCGTTGCAGATTTCATCACGGATCTCCGGAACCTGGGAGGCCCCTGTGGGTTTACAGACCTCGAAGAAGCTCTGAGAGACCGAATAATTCTGGGATTAGATGACCACACTACGCAGAGCAAGATCATGGCCAAAGGGGACATCGACCTTGCTGATGTCATCAAGGATGCTACTGTAGCAGAAGCAACCAGGAAGTCGGCTGCCCGAATGCGCCGCACCAACGCACCGCTCCATCAACTCGCCAGCGATACCTCACCTCGCCGAGAGAGGCACACAACAGCGACCCACCACGAGGACCTCAAATCGCCATCAGAAAGTGATGAGGAGGAGATCAACCAGTTCCAGTCTGAACGTGACCACGCCATCAACAGAATCAAAGACTACCGCACCAATGCGCGGGTTGTGGGGCAAACCACCCGCGATCAGACTGCAAATTCCTCGACACGCTCTGCCATTTCTGTGGGAAAAGAGGCCACATCAGGAAGGTCTGTAAAGCAAGCAAGGATCCAGCCCATTTCAGAGGGGAAACAACTACCGCCAGACCACAGGAAATTGCCCTGTGAGTCGGGAACATTTGAACCACCAATGGAACAACCACTCCTACAGAAATAAAACACTGGCCATTTCAATGAGATGAGAAGAGGCACACCAAACCATTACAATCGGTCACGCCTCATCACTAGATGCAAAGAAGATCCGAGTGAAGGTCGCCATCGAAAACCAGCCTTGCGTGATAGAAGTTGATTCAGGATTGTCTCTCTCAATGGTTTCCTGGAAGACTCTTAAACAATTAATCCCTGCCGTCTGGCGTCAAGACCTCAGAGCCCAAAGAATCATACTCAAAGATTATTAGGGGAACCGAATTCTGGTCGTTGGATCCAGACAAGTCCAAGTATCATTCAAAAATCGTACTGCATCATTACCACTGACCGTTGTCGACCGTGACCGGCCTAGCTTGTTAGGCCTTCAATGGTTTGCCACACTCGGGACCGAGGTAGCCGGCATTCACCAAACCAGAAGCGACGACTGGGAGGAGGCCCTCATCCAGGAATTCCAGGACGTTTTCGCAGAAAAACTAGGCAAGTACAAGAGGACCCTGATATCATTTAACCTTAATCCTGAAGTAGCCCCCATCCGCCTTAAGCCTCGTTGGGTACCATTTGCCCTTAAACCAAAAATCGACGAGCAGCTCAATAAATTAATAGCCCAGGGTGTTTTAGAACCAACTGACCACGCTCGTTGGGAAACCCCAATTGTAACACCCATCAAACCGGATGGATTGTTAAGGAATTGTGAGAACTACCGGGCTACCCTTAATCAAACACTTAATTGTGGGAACTACTGGGCTGCCCTTCAACAGAACGCTTACCCAGTGCCGGTGGTACAACACCTTCTCCATTCCCTGGGGGGCGGAAAAGTCTTCGCTAAATTGGATTTAGCACAGGCATACCAACAACTGCCTGTAGATAAAAAAAACCACAGAGGCACAGATGATCGTTATGCACCGAGGCCCCTTTAAGTTCAACCGACTCCAATTTGGATTGAGCGTAGCCCCAGGGATTTTTCAAAGTCTGATGGAGAGACTCTTGCAAGGGATCAAGGGGGTCATGCCATACTTTGATGATGTTTTAATTGCTGCCCCAAATAGAGAAATACTAGAAAAGCGGCTTAAAATGGTTCTCCAGAAATTTAAAGAATCTGGTCTTAAGGTTAAAAAAAAATAAATGTCAACTGTGTACAGACAAAGTAGAGTTCCTGGGGTACCTAATCGATAAACAAGGCATCCACCCCACTAATAGCAAACTAAGGGCAATCAAAAATGCCCCAAGACCCAGAAATAGAACTGATCTCCAAGCTTTCCTGGGGCTCATTAACTTTTACAACATCTTCTTGCCCCAGAAAGCGACCGTAGCTGAGCCCCTACATAGACTTCTTGATAAAAAAGCAATCTGGGTCTGGGGACACTGTGAGGACCACGCATTCCAACAAGTGAAAAACTTACTAATCTCAGATGCTGTTTTAATGCAGTATAACGAGACTCTGCCTTTAACAATTACATGTGACACGTCACCGTTTGGAGTAGGAGCCATTTTGAGTCATGTGTTACCAAATGGTAGTGAGGCCCCTATTGCCTATTTTTCAAGGACCCAATCAAAGGCTGAACGTAACTATAGCCAGATCGACAAAGAGGCTCTTGCTGTTGTATCTGCTGTGAAACGGTTTCATGAATATGTGTATGGACGAGTTTTTACTATTGTTACTGACCACAAACCTTTGCTAGGGATTATAGCGGGAGACAAGCCAACCCCCTATATATTGTCACCTAGAATGACTCGCTGGTCGGAGTTTTTAGCTGCGTACAACTATAAATTACAACACCGCCCGGGGAAAGCCATTCCCCACGCTGATGCATTGAGCCGTGCCCCACCTCCGGAAACCGACGACCCAGCTCCAACCCTTATGACGCTCCAGATTGAAACGCTACATTTACCACCACTAATAGCCAGAGACATTGCAATCGAAACAAAATGAGATCCTGTCTTGGCGCGAGTTCTTAGCTGGGTCGAACGAGGATGGCCAATATAACAAACCTCTGACGACTTCATCCCTTTCAGAAACCAGCAAACAGAACTTTTTTTGCAAAAAGGCTGCATCCTATGGGGAGATAGAGTCGTCGTCCCAGAGCGGTTACAACGAGTTGTATTGAAAACATTGCATGACGGTCACCCCGGCATCGTGCGTATGAAAGCGCTCGCACGAAGATATGCGTGGTGGCCGGGCATCGACAAACAGATTGAAGCCTGGGTAAAGACTTGTTTGAAGTGCCAAGAAGTCAGCAGTGCCCCACCTAGAGCAACTCCAACAGAATGGGAAACCCCCCAGGGGTCATGGTCCCACATCCACGTTGACTTTATGGGACCTACTAAAGGACATACATTTCTCCTGACAGTGGATGCCTATTCCAACTGGCTCGAGATCCACGAAATGAAGAATACTACAACCGAGTACGTCATCTGAAAATTGAATAGGCTATTCGCAATGCACGGGCTGCCAGACATTCTGGTCTCCGACAACAGACCCCTGTTCACCGGCCTGGCGTTTGAACAATACTTAGCGGACCGGGGTATCCACCATGCGCTAACTTTGCCGGTGCACCCTGCGGCTAACGGCAGGGCCGAGCGCATGGTACAATTTGTCAAAAAAACTCCACAAAATGGACTATGGGGACATTGACAACAAAATAAACAGAATACTCCTACTTTCACCCGTCCTACAAGCCAGAGAAACCCTGTGGATCTAGCGGAAAATGCCACGAGTTCAAGGTAGGCGACTTAGTTGTCACCAAAAACCTCTCCGGCGAACCATTTTGGGTCGAAGCAACCGTAATTCAAACCACCGGGCCCAGATCGTACTGTGTGCAAACCTGCGATGGAAAAATATGGAAATGCCATATAGATCAGCTTCGCTCAAGGCTACAACCCAGTTCCCGTGATTCCTGTGACTCCCAAACTGAAGGGGGAGGGGATGTCGAAGAAACCAAATTCGAGATGGTGGAAAGCAGAAGCGAAGGAAGTTAGCAATCGGGCGCGATAAATGAAGAAGAATCAAGGAGGGGAGTGTCCTCACCACAGAGGAATACCTCAATGGAGGCTAGCCCGCAAAGATTGGAGGACAACAATGACAGAATTAGCGGCACTGAGTCGTCCAGTGAGAATGCGGAACCCCCTGTACCAGATATGTCCAAAAACATCCCACTGAAACCGGACTACAGACAGGAACCGGTGGGACAGTGCAAATCTAATAGACAGATAAAACAACCTACATATCTTAGGGATTATGTCACCGCACCCCTCAAACGGAACCCGGGGGGAAGGGGTGTTATGAACTAATAAAAACGCTTAAATAAAGTTTTAACAAACCTTAAAGAAAAAGCAGGGTTCTAATCCTGCACTTCTGATTGGCCGATAATAGCGATATCGGATTGGTCCATTCTGGGGAATCTGATTGGCTGTTGACGAGGCACTCTCATTGGTTCAAGGGTTTAACACTTCCATGTTTCTCATTGGTTAATAGGTCAGCAGCCTGCCCTATAAAAGGGCTGCTGCTGCCCTAGGGTTTTGCTCTGTTCAGAATGATTAATAAAGAGTTGAAGTTCACTCTTCACTGCCTCGTCTCCGTTCCTTGCGCCCATGCACAGAACTTAACAAATACCTTGGGGTGCTTTCACAGAATAGAGGATAAAACTTCTACTTATATGCTCATAAGATTATCAGATATCTAAACAGGGAAAGGAGGGCACGGACAATAAGAAAATAGGACAAATTGGTGTGTGTACAAGGGGAGAACAAGAGGGCACAGTAAATATTAATTTTCTTGGCATCCACAAGAAAAATTACAGAGAAAACCCGCAAAATATATTTTACAAAATATACTTTCACAAACATGGACAACATATGAAATACTTTTTCTAGCACCAGAAAGCCTGGTTTTTCAATTTTTCAGGGATATGCTGGGGCCAGTTAGGAAACAAAAGCTTTTGGCATATGACTGCTTAAAGTCTTGTCAATTTCAGGCAGTAGTCTAAGCTGGCTAGAAAGTACTTATCAAAGTCAGAGTTGTTAACTTGCAGTTAGCCCTTATTAGGAAGAGCACAACAAAGAAAAGCTACTCAAGAATTACTTTGAAAGACAGACAAATCTGACAAATCTGATTTAAGCCTTTACTTGTTGGATAAAGACTAGGTCTTTCACAGGTCATTAGGTAACCATGTAATCATGACTGTCCCAAAGGTACTTTTTGAAAAAGTAATTGGACTTCACTTCTCATCCAAGAAGCTTCTTTAATTCTGACTGAATGATGGAGAATGGAAGGATTTATATTCCTTGCAGTGGGATATAAATGGAATATTTCCATTCTCCACCATTCAAAATGGAAGAAGTTTGAATTAGAAGCGAAACATCTTCAAGGAAAAACAAAGAAAATCCAGTTACCTTTTGAAAAAGCACCTTTGGGACAACCATGAACTGGATGGCTGAGATTCTCCATAGACAAGTAATCATGACATTTGCCTGATGACGAGAGTACCTACCTGCCATTTTAGCAGAATTGCAGCTTGTTGTAGATTATGTTGTTATCCCAACAGCAATTCCAATAGAAGTTATGTTTCAGTGTCTTCTTTGATGACTGTGTGAATGTCTGGAAGGTTGTAAATGACCGGAGAAAAGAATGTACAATGAGATACAAGGCATTCAAATCCAATATTTGTCCATATTGTAATTATACTTTATAGTGTATACCTAGGAATTTATTTTGATTGATTAACTATCAATTAAGACACTAAGGACACCTAGCAACCAAATAAATTTTCATTTTTATATAGATGATAGCTGTTATACTCAGGAATGGGTTTCTACCGGTTCTGTCCACCTCTGTAGAACTGGTAGCTCTGAAGAGCAGCAGACATAGAACCGTTTCTATGTCTGCTGATGTTTTTGCCCACCCTCCCACCCAGGTTCTTACCTGATCTTTATTTCCTAATTTTTCAACTTCAGCTGCTGAATGAGGTACAGCTGCAGTTAAAAAAAGCAGAAAAAGAGGACTGTTTCAAAGGCTGCATCTCTGCACACAGCATGCTGATGACGGGAAGCTCGTAAATCCCAAACCGGTAGTTAACCCTTTCATATCCCACCCCTGGTTATACTCTTCCTAACTGTAAAAGTAACACCATGTCTTCTTTGTTTTTATGTTCTGAATAATAAATGGTGTTATCTTGGGTCTGAAAGTTTCCAATTCTGGTTTATCTCAATTTGCTGATGCCAAAATGTCAATTTGTAGTAATATAACTTCATCTTTGTATTGAGCTATCTGGGATTTATGCTTCTTAGGTTCCACTTTCCCACTGCAATTCTCTTTGTATTCAGATTTTCTTTTCCTAAATGACAACATAAACAACTAGATGTCTCAAAGGTTTTAATCTAGGCACGTCATAAACACCATTAGAACTTTGAAAGATTCTCAGCTCTTCGTCAGCTCTTCAACCTGAAGGGCCCATCATCCAATTTCATATTTTTTATCTATGTTGCAGTCTTGGTAAAAATACAGGGATGTATCATTTACCATTGCCTTCTCCTAGGCAGTATGAATGGATGACTTTCCCATTGTCACCAAAGTGATCATATGCATCCAACATCTTCCTATATTGCTGTTGTCCACTATAGGTGTCTGCTTCCTTTAGCTGGGCAGCTGGAATGAGCTTCACACCTGGGGAGGCCCTGTGAAAATTTACACTCTTGGTATATATTCCCATCATTCTTTGCTCATCTCTTCCAGTAACACCCTGTCACCGTGATGAGGCAGCTGATCAGGACTTAGGGAAAAAAAATAGTTGGATACAGAAACATTCAAATATAGGAAGTTCCAAGTTCTCCACATTTAATTCACTATTTGACAGGGGTAGTTTATAATATTACCTTAGATTTATATTTAGCTCCTGAAATATCCTACTGTATCATGACCCACTTGCTACAAAATTCAGGCAGTAAAAAGTGCCCTAATTTGGAGCACAATGGAATGTGGGTTTCACCTGCAAAAAGGGATAGTTTGCTGCAATGTGAAAGGAGCAACCAAACATTTGCCTGAATCTATTGAACTTATCTAAAGATATGAAAAATATCAACAATCAACTTTCTCAGCTTGTGAGACCATAGAAGAGAAAGGATTTAAGACATTAGAAAAAAAGTATGAATGATGAAAAACTGACCACAGTATAGGAACTTCAGAAATATAACAAGATCATAAATGATGAATAATTTCTGAACACCTAGCGATGTTTTTCTTGCTCCTGTTTCTGTTCTGCAACCCAACAGGACAGACACAGACTTCAGAGGATAATTAGGACTGCAGAAAAAACAATTACTACCAACCTGCTATCCATGGAGGACCTGCATACTGCACAAGTCAAAAAGAGGGCTATGAAAATATTTACGGACCCCTCACATCCGGGACATAAACTGTTTCAACTCCTTCCCTCAAAACGATGCTATAAAGCACTGCACATCAGAACAATTAGACACAAGAACAGTTTTTCCCCGAATGCCATCACTCTGCTAAACAAATAATTCCCTCAACACTGTTCAATTATTTACAAAGTCTGCAATACTATTACTATTAATCTTCTCATCATTCCTTATCACCCATTCCCTCCCACTTGTGACTGTATGATTGTAACTTTGTCACTTGTATCCTTATGATTTATACTGACTGTCTCTTAGTATGACTTGATTGCTTATTGTACTCTATGACTATTATTAAGAGTTGTACCTTATGATTCTTGATGAATGTATCTTTTCTTTTATGTACATTGAGAGCATTTGCACCAGGACAAATTCCTTGTGTGTCCAATCACACTTGATCAATAAAGAATTCTATCTTCCATCTATCTATAAGATAACAAGATCATAAATGATGAATAATTTCTGAACATCTAGAGATGTTTTTCTTGCTCCTGTTTCTTTTTTCTACTTGCCAGAGAGACCATTCCTTATTAATCAACTTCTAAAACTGATTAATTAATATTTAGGATTCGAGTATGCATTATATAGGATTTCATTGAATTAGGAATGATTGGGGATTGCATCCATTTTTGGTCAACGTGGTTTTTTTAACAAAAGAAGTCAAGACTCTAGAAAGAGCACAGAAAAGAGCAACAAAGATGATTAGGGGACTGGAGGCTAAAACTTATGAAGAAGGTTTGTAGGAATTGGGTATTTCTAATTTAATGAAAAGAAGGACTAAGGTGACATGATAGCAGTGTTCCAATATTTGAGGGGCTGCCACAAAGAAGAGGGGATCAACCTGTTTTCCAAAGCACCTGAGGACAGGATAAGAAACAATGGGTGGAAACTAATCAAGGAGAGAAGCAATTTAGAACTAAGGAGAAATTTCCAGACAGCTAGAACTATTAATCAATGGAACAACTTGCCTCCAGAAGTTGTGAATGCTCCAACACTGGAAGTTTTTTAAGAAGACAGCACTTTGTTTGACATGGTATAAGGTTTCCTGCTTGAGCAGGGGGTTGGACTAGAAGACCTCCATGATCCCTTCCAACTCTATTCTTCTGGAAGAAAGAAACCTGACTGAGCTAATAGAATAGACCACATCTCCCATCCCATCCAGATTGTGAGGAGATCTTGGAAAGGAAAAGTCCCTCAATCAACCAAACACCAACCAGTTAATCTGTAAAATAAAATAAAAGAGAAAAAAAATAATACCAGGACTAAGAAGAACTCTGCTAAAATTTTTACTTGTCTCGTAAACTTCAAGCAATTAATTCCTTCTCTTCTGTTATTCCCCAGCACAGCACCTAGAATTTAAGAAACTATGCCCTAAAATAAGTTTATGCCTCAATCAGGGGTGGAATCTGACAGACTTAACTACCGGTTTGGTGATTTACGAGGTTCGGTGACTTATGATGTGCTTCCCTGCATGCTGCGCATGTGTGCCTGTAAATCGTCATCAGTTTGCTGCCTGGACAGCTGAGCAGCGCTGAGTGTAGAGAAACAGCATTTGAAAAAGTACATTTTTCCTGCTTTTTCAACTGCAGCTGTGCCTTGCACAGCAGCTGAGGTTGAAAAAGCAGGAAATAAAGGTCAGGTAAGAACCCAGGTGGGTGGGTGGGTCAAAACATCTGCAGACATAGGTTATACGTCTGCTGCTCTTCAGAGCTACCGGTTCTGCAGAGCCAGACAGAACTCGTAGAATCCCACCCCTGGCCTCAATGAGGTTACATTGACTAATTCTGTGGAGGCCAGCATGTGCACACCAATGACCACTGCAGAGGAGAACTGGTAGCGGAAATTTTTGAGTAGTTTGGAGAACTGGCAAATCCCACCTCTGACTGGCCCTGCCCCCATCTATTCTCTGCCTCCCAAATCACAGCTGATCGGCTGGGTCTTCTTTGGTTGCCCTGCACAGGAGAATGGAGCTGGAAAGCAGGTTAAAGGGGTGGGGAGGAAATGTGATTTTGCAATAACCTTCCCCCTGGAGTGGGGAGGGAATGGGATTTTGCAGTATCCTTCCCCTGCCACTCCCACCAAGCCCTCCCACCAAGCCATGGCCACAGTAGTAAAAAGTTTTGACTCCCACCACTGGGACACTGACTTCAGAATAGAAGGGCAACTAAACCATCATTTTAATGTATGCTGATTAGCATACATTTAAAGTGACAATAAAGTTATTCTAAGTCTAAGCTCATGGTGGCATGCAGAGCCCTCTCTGTGGGCACATGTGTCATTGCCAGCGGCTCTTCTGGTTTCTGGTGTGTACATACCAGCTGGGCACATGCACACTGGTCAGCTGGTCTTTGGTTTCCGGTGCTCCAGCGTGTGTGAGCATTCTAGTTTTGGCAGTTGGTGCCAAAAAGATTTGCCATCACTGGTCTAAGCCATCTCCATTACAGTTTGAGACCTTAGACCATCCCTAATAAAGTTGTTACTCATTTATTCTTGTCCTACCCTGGGATGCTATGGAGAATAAAATCCATACACTCTTCCTCATGATATGTAATGTGTATGTAGTCATCACCCTATATTTATTTGTATCAGTATTAATTTTAAGTTTTAATTAAATGCATTCAGTCTTTCTTTTTTCCTTTTTGCATCACTTCTGTGGAGCTGTCAAGGTGTGAATATTAAATTAACCATATGCCTAAAATATCTTCACCCCCCTTCCCCACACCCACTGTAGGGACTTTCACTACTGTTTCAAAGTAGCAACAGCTGCTAATCTTTAAAGGCAGTTGATCATAATAAACCAATAAAAATAGGTAAGTTGCTCTGAAAGTTTAATCAGTAACATATTTAGCATGACTGATTTCAATAAACTGCTTATTTTCTTTTGCTCTCTGGAAATTTGGTATTTTGAAATTAAATTGCAAAATGGATGACCTAACATTGCTGGTCTTGATCCTAAGTGGAAGAAATTTGAGTGGTTCTGTAATAATGGTAATAAATTGATCTGCTCTAACTGTTAATTAATCAGTGGGGGCCAAATTTAATTGCTGAGGACCAATGTAAATTAGTGAGATTGTCAGCTGAGGGAAATGCTTGTTTAGTACTGGAGACCATTTTAGTCTTTGAGTATTGCTCTCAGGGAAGCAAAAAATATTACTATTCTGAACATAAAGAGGTTGCTTACTCTTAAGTAAAACAAATATGCTGTGTTCAGCATCTCAAATGATGGATGCCTGGAGGAGATAGTGATATTATGTGTGTGTGTGTGTGTGTGTGTGTGTGTATATCCCAAAGGTGCTTTTTCAAGAGGCAACTGGACTTTCTGGTTTTTCTTTGAAGACATTGAAGAACCTTCTTGGATGAGAAGTGAAATGTCTTCAAAGTAAAACCAGGAAGTCCAGTTGCCTCTTGAAAAAGCACCTTTGGGACAATGACCTGGATGATTGAGAATTTCCATACATGTGTATGTGTATAAAAACCAATAACTTGATTCACCAATCATCATTGAGTTTATTAATCAATTCAAACCCATGTAGGAAATATTCTGAGCTAGCATTCTAGTTTGAGATCATCATCATAATTCATTATCATCTAGATGAGATTGGATTCACATTTGGAACTGAATTTTGTCCTGCAATATTTGGGTCATTTTACTATGTTAATTGATGGTATCTGATTGATGGTATCTGGACAAGCCAGTTCTGAATCTGTGGCATGCAAAATCACTCCTTTTCTTGAATCCAAATGTGCAGGAAACTCTAAATGGGGTTAGAGATAAATCTGTCAGATAAGAGATCCTATGGAACACCTTGTCAGATGATTTGGAATAATTGTGATAAAGATAGGAAATGCTAGCAAAATTCAAAGGTTTGGTCAAAGAGAAGGAACTCTATAACTGAATTAATGGAGGATGAGTATACAAATTTATTGCACTCCTTTGCCAACCTGGAGCCAATCTGTTTCCCTATGTTCTGTCTGTACTGGGACTTCCTCAGGTTCTCACAAGGACAAAGAGATATTCTGGGAAACCTGTTGCTATGATCATCCAGCAGTAGACTGGCTGGTCTAACAACATAGCCATAACAACAGAGTAGATCAGGGGTCTTCAATCTTGGCAAGTTA
The DNA here is from genome assembly GCA_033807585.1 of Hydrophis major. Taxonomy (NCBI): domain Eukaryota; kingdom Metazoa; phylum Chordata; class Lepidosauria; order Squamata; family Elapidae; genus Hydrophis; species Hydrophis major. The sequence continues at coordinate 363,006,972 of CM066329.1, read as the reverse complement.
AAACTTGGGGACTTCAACTCCCAGAATTTCTGAGCTTACGTGACTGGAGGAGGAATTCTGGGAGTTGACACCCATAAGTCTTAAACTTGCCAAGTTTGAAGACCCCTGATCTATATCATAAGAAGTGCTAATATCGCTTTATATTGCACTAATGCCACATTTGAAATACTGCATACAGGGTACAAAATGGATGCTGAGATACTAGGAGCATCAAACTCATGGCCTACAGGCTGGATGCATCATGCGCTGGACACACCCACCCCCCATTTTAATGAGGGGGGGAGTTGCAATATGTCAGCATGACAAGCCGAGTTTCACACCCCTGTCCTAGAAAGTATGCAGAGAAGAGTAGAAAAGATGACAAGGGGTCTGGAGGCTAAATGATATGAGTGGTAGAGGGAGTTAGGTATGCTTACCTAATTGTAAAACAGGATTGGGCAGAGGGACATGATAGATTTCTTCCAGTACTTGAGGGGTTCTAACAGAGAAGAAGGGGTTGACTCCAAAGCAACAGAGGAAAGGACAAGAAGCAATAGGTAGAAGGCTGTTAAAGAGAAATCCAATCTAGAAATAAGGAGAAATTTCCTGACATGGGAACTATTACTCAATGGAATAGCTTGTTTCTGGAGTTGTGAGTGCTCCATCCCCAGAGTTTTACAAAAACAGACTGGACCATTTGACCAAGATGCCATAAGGTCTCTTGCCTTGAGCAGCAGGTTGGACTACAAGACCTTGGAAGTCCCTTCTAGCCCTATGATTCTATATTCTACAAGGGTTTTCCTTTATTTTTTGCCAGATGATTGCAAATATTGCTGAACACCATCAGTCATCACTAGTCAATCAATCAATCAGATGAGCTGCATGGTCCCAGGCTAGCCAGAACTACTGTGGCATTATCAGCAAAGGGCCAAAGAGTTAGTTTTATTGTCTGCTCTCCTGCAATGTCAACTGAAACATGGGCTAGGAGATGAAGTTGCCAGCTAGCATAATTATCAGGTAAGAGATCCAGAATGGTTTAGAGTGGAAACAGCTGTGGTTTGATTTTTCATCAGAGCCATTTGACTTGGAGTGGCAACAGAAACAAGAGCAAAGCTGTACATATGGGGAAAGCCTGTATGATTATCATGAATGGAGTGGAAGAAACAGCTTCTGCCAAGAATTCTAGCTATGTCGTAGCTAGAGCATCAGCAGGGCTAGTCATCCTGAAAACAAAAGCATTATGTAACTGTTAAGCCTGGTTTTCCCAACCAGGGTTAGGGAGACAAGCTAAACAGAATGTGCAGCTTAGTCAGATAGGCACACAGATAAATGAGTGAGCTAAGCTTGTATGTTTATTAACATACAGTAAAAATGATAGATACGCTTGTGCTATCAAATATATAGTTTATTCCATTATGAGTTCATCGCATAGTCAAAATAACAGTCCAATAGTCATGTATCATTTAGTCAGTCCATTCAGGGATATTCAGTTAGCAAAGTCCGTGTTGAATACCCTATGTCAATACACTTACAAGTCTGTCCTTTGTTTTCTCTCCCGTTGGAGCAATGCAGTCTTGTGTCCTTGCAGTAATCAGGAACTTCAAAGCCAGAGAGAGAGCAAGCTGCCGTCTTGCTTCTTTTAAAGTGTTTTCACAACCACTCCCTCAATTACTATCCCACAGTTAAAGTTGCAGACACTTTAACATATAAACTATGATTACATATTATTATTTACCTAAACCAGTTAGGGTAAAACAATATTATCCCTAACATTCTCCCCTTTTAGGAAAATAATAATAATAAAACTATTTATATCTTTAAATCATATTTGTTACAACTTTCTTTAAACTTAGTTACTCCTTGAGCTTTTGTAAATTGGTCTGCAATGTTTTCTTCTGTCATGCAGTATTCCAATTTAATTAGTCCATTCTTTACAGATTCTCTAACATTTAAGTATCTTAAATCAGTATGCTTTGATCTAGTTTTTACAGCAATACTAGTAGCTAATTTTATAGCTGCTTGATTATCCACGTACACAATAATGGAATCTTTTACAGTTATACCCATGTCTAATAATAACTGTTTGTACAAAATCAAGTCAGTGCATAGTAATGACAGACATGAAAATTCCGCTTCCATTGTGGACAAACTGATATGCTGTTGTCTGATTGACCTCCACCCTATTAATGTCTTACCAAATAATATAGCCATCCCAGATGTTGATTTTCTTGTGTTTATATCAGTTGCAAAACTTGCATCTGCATAGGCACTAAGACTCAAATCACCCTTTGGTTCTATATACAATGCATGGTTCATTGTTCCTTTAAGATATCTTAAAATTCTCTTTAATGATTGCCAATGACATTGATGTGGATCTGAATTAAAACGTGCCAGCTGATTTACACTATAAGCTATATCTGGCCTTGACCAATTGCTTATATATGATAAGCTACCAATCAAAGATTGATATATGGACTTATCAAATTTGGGACTTTGATCATCAGTTTGGCAAACCTCCTGACTCATTGGAGTCTTTGCCGGTTTACAAAGTTCCATTTTAAACGTTTTAATTAATTGGCAAATTTTATCTTCTTGAGATATCTTAAAACCATTTTTTGTTTTGTTAATTGTCAATCCTAGATACTTTTTAATTTTACCTAAATGCTTTAATTTTATCTTTTTGGCTAATAATGATATAATCTCATTAGCTTCATTATTAGTCTTAGTTATCAAAGCAATATCATCTGTAAATAATAACAATAATGACACCGTTCCATTATTTTCTCTTTTAAACACACATGGATCTGCTAAACCAGATTTAAAACCTATATTGTTTAACTCTTTCACAATATATTGGTTCCACTCAAACCCAGATTGTTTCAATCCGTAAAGACTCTTTCTGAGTTTCCAACAATCATTACTATTTACTTTATTTTCTTTTATACCTACTGGTTTTCTTAAATATATAGTGTGCTGCAATGGTGCAAGAAGAAAAGCAGTTTCTACATCTAAATGGTTAATAACATAGTTTTTCTTAGCTGCCCACACTAATGCTGCTCTTAAAGATGTTGCTTTAAGACTTGGTGCAAAAACTTCATCGTAATCAGATACAGTTTGATTAAATCCTTGAGCTACTAACCTAGCCTTATGGGTAACAGTCCCATCATTTCCAGTTTTTACTTTAAATATCCATTTGCACCCAATGGATTTTTCTCCTGGAGGTAATTTAACATCTTCATAAACTTTCATTACCTTTAATGAATTTAATTCCTTTTCCATTGCCTTTTGCCAATTCTCCTGATCCTTAGTAGGATACATCCTAAGTTCATCTACACTACTTGGAACTTTAGTTACTTGGCAAACTATACTTGCTTGATACCTATCAGGTGGTCTAGTTACACGTGTAGTACGTTTAGGTATTACAGGACTTACAGGTGGACTTTCATTTATTAACTCTTCTTGATTATCTAACTCTTCCTGATCAACTGTTTCCTCTTGTTCTGGCCCTATTTGCTCTTCTTGGACTTCTTCTTTAATTGGACTCTTCTTATAACTAATCTGATCTTTCTGCCTTTTGTAGGGTTCAATAATTACTTCATTATTTAAATCTTGCTCTAATCTATTCCATCCTACATGTTCTAGGAATTTAGCACTAGCACTGGTGTAAACTCTAGATGTACCTGATTCCCAGAATCTATAAGATCTATGATTAGATGTATATCCTACAAAATATAATCTTTTAGCTCTATGTTGTCCTTTGTGTCTAAGTTGTGTAGGGATATGCACCCATGCTGGTGCTCCAAATGTGTGCATGTAACTTAAATCAGGTTTTGTACCATGCCACAGTGTGAATGGTAATTCATCTGTTGTTGAATTAACAACATTATTTAATATATGATTACCACACATTATTGCTTCTCCCCACAAATTGTCAGGTAATCCTGAATCAGACATCATAGTTCGTGTCATTGATCGTAATGTTTGGCCTCTTCTCTCTATAAAGGCATTATGTTGTGGCCTATATGGTGCAGACTTTTTATGTTGAATACCTAACATTCTTAGTCTGTTCTGGAATTTATTATTTGTAAATTCTGTACCATTATCTGTTATAAGAGTTACTAATTTCTTTTTAGTTTTCCTTTCTGCAAATTTAATCCAATTAAAGAGATTTTGATATGTTTCAGTTTTGCTTTTCATTAAATAGCAAAACTCATATCTAGAATAGTGGTCCATTATGCTTAGTATGTAACGAGCTCCTCCTACACTTGGTTTTTTAGGACCTATTAAATCTGCAAATACTACCTCTAAAGGTTCTTTGGTACTCTATTAGCCGGTGTGACCCTGCTCTTACTTTGATTACAAATATTACATTGCAAATACTTATTACAAGGTTTCAAACTTATTCCCTTAGATAATTCAACAGTTTTCTTAAGCATTTTAAAATTTAAATGCCCTAGCCTTCGATGTAACAAGTGAATACATTCATCATGAGGTTTCTTATTTTCATAAACCATGTTAGCCACCTTTAAACCATCATCATTTAACACATATAATTCACCTCTTAAAGATGCAGTAATTCTCTTATCTTCTTTCTCAATTATGCAGTTATCTCCCCTAAATGTAACTACATATCCTAGTTTAACCAAAATTCTAACTGAAATTAAATTAAACTTAAGTTGTGGTACATATAACATTTTTACATTCTCTTTTATAAAAGAACAATATGCTATACCTTGACCTTTAGCTTTCAGTTTCCAGCCATTGGCTAACGATATCTGCTGTGTACTCTTGGACATTTTAATAAAATTTTTCTTATCATTTGTTATACAATGAGATGCTCCACTATCAACCACCCATAAATTATTTTTTACAGCTCCGTTACTATACATGGCTAACTCTAAATTTTTATTTTTATTTTGATAACTTTTTGTATTCTGGCCAGCGTTCTGGCGCTTTGCCTTTTTACAAAATCTTGCCAAATGTCCTCTTCCTCCACAATTAAAGCACTTTTTAATTGCATATGCAGTAGGAGTTTCATTATCTTCTTTTTGAGGTTGCTGCCTCCTTAATTCGTCTCTTTCAAGCCTTCTTCTGGCCTCTTCAATCAATCTGCCAGTTATATCAGTTAAAGTTAGGCTTTCCTTTGGCAATATTTCAAGTGAAGTTACGTAATTGTCATAGGTTTCATCGAGGGAAGATAGTATTATATAAACTTGAAGTAGTTCAGAGAAAATAAGCTCTTTCTCGTGCAGTTCTTGAAAAATGCTTTGCATAGTTTTCAAATGACTCAGCATATCACCATTCTTATGGAGATGTGTACTGAAAAGTTTCCGTGTTAGATTTATGTGAGCACCAACATTATCTCGAACATAAATCCTCTTCAGCTTCTGCCAACACCCAACAGCTGTCTTTTCTCCATGGATATAAACAAGCTGGTTATCAGTTAAGGTTAAAGCAATAATGCAAATTGCTTGTTCATTTTTATGCATAAATTCTTCTATCTTTAATTTATCTTCCTCATCCTCTGGATCCCATTCTTCTACGTTTGGTGGATTTTCAATTATGTTCCACAAACCTTCTCTTCGTAGAAGCAGACTACATTTCATAGACCATGATACATAGTTTGTTCCATCCAGCTTGGATATAAGGGACAAACTTTGTAGATTGACTTGTGCCATGTTTTCTTATATGGATATAAAACTATAATTAATAAAACACAGCTGTCTGTTTACTGTAATATATAACAACACAAACTCTCACTTTTACATAAATCTGTTTTATCCTAGTTAAACTGACTTTGCAGCCTCTGGGCCCATAACCAGTGTTAAGCCTGGTTTCCCCAACCAGGGTTAGGGAGACAAGCTAAACAGAATGTGCAGCTTAGTCAGATAGGCACACAGATAAATGAGTGAGCTAAGCTTGTATGTTTATTAACATACAGTAAAAATGATAGATACGCTTGTGCTATCAAATATATAGTTTATTCCATTATGAGTTCATCGCATAGTCAAAATAACAGTCCAATAGTCATGTATCATTTAGTCAGTCCATTCAGGGATATTCAGTTAGCAAAGTCCGTGTTGAATACCCTATGTCAATACACTTACAAGTCTGTCCTTTGTTTTCTCTCCCGTTGGAGCAATGCAGTCTTGTGTCCTTGCAGTAATCAGGAACTTCAAAGCCAGAGAGAGAGCAAGCTGCCGTCTTGCTTCTTTTAAAGTGTTTTCACAACCACTCCCTTAATTACTATCCCACAGTTAAAGTTGCAGACACTTTAACTTACAAACTATGATTACATATTATTATTTACCTAAACCAGTTAGGGTAAAACAATGTTATCCCTAACATTAACAATGGAATAAAAGAGTCACCAGGTGGATGGTTAATTAATCAACCTTTATAGATTTCTCAAAATTATCTAAAAGTTAGTTGCATGATAGTGAGATGGGTGGCATATAAATTTATTTATTTAATAAAAGCAGATACATGCACAACAGTCTCCAAAATATCAATTGAATGATATCCTGTTTTAGGGTACCAAAGCTACCTAAACAGCTAACTTGGCTGATCTCGAAAAACATAATAGGATGGGAGATGGTTCATACTTGGATGGAAAAATCCAGAAAATTTCAAAGCGCTCAGTTTGATGGAGAAGTAAATATAATTCTGGAAAAAGGCAGTAACTAACTACTTATATATTGTTACCAATGTGGTGCATGACACAAAGTCCAGATCTTTGTTTTCTTTAATTCAGACCATTCAAATGTCTGTGAGCCAGGGGTGGGATTCAAATTTCTTAACAACCAGTTCTGTGGGTGTAGCCTAATTTGTGGGTGTGGCTTGGCAGTTATGTGACTGGGTGGTCATGGCTTACTGGGTGGTCATGGCTTGGTGGTCACGTGACTGGCTGGGTGTGGCTTGTATATAAATATTGTAAATATTTATGTAAATATTGATTTTTTTTTTAATAAAAAAGTGCAATTTACCCAAAATCAGGCAAAGCAGGCAGGTAGATTGAGTTGCTTGCAGAATCACAGATTCACTCATAGATCTACCTTTTTGCAACCTGAGTCTGTCACATAAAATTTGCTTGCAAGCAAACTCATAAAATTTGCTAGCAAGCAAATTCACAAAATCAATTCACAACACACCATGTATGTAAATATTAAATATTTTTTTATTAAAAAAAGAGCAACTTTTACCCAAAATCAGGCAAAGCAGGCAGGCAGATTGAGTTGCTTGCAGAATCACAGATTCACTCACAGATCTACTTTCTGCAATCTGCTGCCTGAGTCTCCACTGAAAAATAGAAGCTTTCAGTCTTAAGGAAGATTCAGCTCTGCTCTCAGGCCACTTCTCCCCCCTCCTCCCCCGCAACCCCCTGAATACCACCCCTGACTGGGCCTCAGGGAAGCCTCCTGGGAAGCTTCCCAGGGAAGCAGTACAACAGTGATTTAGATTAGCTAGAAAGCAAGAAATCTGATGATTTCCTGCTTTCTAGGTAATCTAAATTGTGCGGCACTAAATTGTGATAGTTGGAACAGCTGATAATCAGGAAAAAGAAGGAAAAATAGCAACTTACCAAAAATTAGGTGAAGGCCCAACATAGGCAAGTTGGATGATGTGTATGTAAGATAAGGAGTGACTGGGCGGGACGGGTGGGAAGCGGCAGGGCCAACCAGTGGTGCAATTTGCTGGTTCTTCGAACTGCACAGAGTCATAATAACTGGTTCTATAGAACCAGTCAGAACAGGTAGAATCCCACCCATGCTGTGAACATCTTTTAGTTCTTCAAACATTCTCATCAGGAAGTTGTTGCAAAAAGCATTGAGTGTGCCAGAAAGAAGAATATTTTTATTGGTGATTCACAACTTTATTAAGTTTTACAAAATGTACACAAGAAAATTTAAAAAAATAGAGGCTGGGTTTTTCATCCTGAGAAGGAAGCAGAAAGAAAACTTCAGACAATGTAGAGGTACAGATAGAACATAGGTTGGTAAAGGAGTGCAACAAAGCTCTATACTTGCCCTGCATTTATTCAGCATATTGTATACATGCAATATATTTTAAGGGAAATTGGATTAGAATTAGACTAGTGTCGTTTTAAAATTTGAAGAAGAAACATCAATAATCTTTGCTATGCTGATGACATTACCTTGGTACCCAAAATGCAAAGAATCTACAAGCCTTGGTATTAAAAGTCAAGGGGCACAATGAAAGAATGCAATTAAAATTAAATATAAGAAAAACCAAATTAATGGTAAGATGTAAAACAACCAGCTTTGGAATTGACAATGAAGATATTAAAGTGGTGAACAATTTCTTCTATTAGAACCAACCTTACAAAGATCAGAATTGTGCAAGCCAAGGCATTCCTTGTGACACTTTATGGAAGTGAATGTTGACTTTAAAGAGGTGGAATAGCAAGAGTATTGACACTTTTTAACTTTGGTGTTGGAGAAAATGCCTGAGAATATCATGGACATATCAAAAACAACCAATCAACCTAGAATTCTTACTCAAAGTACAAATGTTCAGGCTGAGAAACTATGGAGATTCTCAGTCATCCAGGTCAAGGTTGTCCCAGATGCATTTTCAAAAGGTAATTGGGTTTTTCTTTGAAGATGTTTCACTTTTTATCCAAGAAGCTTCTTCAGCTCTGACAGGATGCTGGGGAATAGAAGGATTTATACTCCTGGCAGACAGCTGGTCATTTGCATTCTTTTAGTAGGTTGTTAAGGCCACCTGGAGATTTATATGTGTCATCAGGGTCACCTGAGTAGTGCAAATGGGCATGGAGCCTTCTTGGAACTGTTGAAAGGACTGTGTTGTAGATTGGAGATAGATGAAATTCAGGCTGAAATTATTCTACTTTGGATAATTATGTGAATTCTCTCTGAAGAAGGCTTGAAGATGTGCTGGAAGATGGAATGACAGTAAAAAAGAGGATGACTCAAGGCAAGGTTTATTTATTTATTTATTTTTATTTATTTATTGGTTTGTCAATTGCTTACAAGATAATAGGTATAAGTAAAAACATAGTTATGAATACATGGATACATATAAGAAAAATAAAAGAAACAATAGGACAGGGATGGTAGGCACGTTGGTGCGCTTATGCACACCCCCTACAGACCTCTTAGGAAAGGGGTGAGGTCAATAGTAGACAGTCTAAGGTTAAAGTTTTTGGGGTTTGGGGAAGAAACTACAGAGTCAGGTAGAGTATTCCAGACATTGACCATTCTGTTGCTGAAGTCGTATTTCTTGCAATCAAGTTTGGTGCAGTTTATATTCAGTTTGTATCTACTATTGTGTGCTTTTGTATTGTTGTGGTTGAAGCTGAAGTATTCATTGACAGGCAGGACATTGCAGTGTATGATTTTATATACTGTACTATACTTAGATCGGACTGAAGGTGGCGTAGTTCTAGCTTTTCTAGGTCTAGAATTTCAAGTCTGGTGGCATACAGTATTCTGCAACGAGAAGAGGACTGGAGAACTCTTCTCTTGAAGTATTTCTGGACTTTCTCAACTGTGTTAATATCAGATACATAATGTGGGTTTCAGACTGATGAGCTGTATTCGAGTATTGGTTTAGCAAATGTTTTGTATTCTCTAGTTAGTAGTGTAATATTATCAGAGAAAAAGCTATGTAAGATTAGGTTATTAGGTTGATGGACTATGTTACAGAAGCTATGAGTACACTGGAGAAGACTTGAAACATTACATTAGGGACAGATCTCATGGAGAAAATCTAATCATGTGCTTGCTAAAAGTTTATTATGACTTGATGGCACATAATCAATAAATCAGGTACCGTAAGTATTACCTTATACCAAGTACTCAGTCCAGTCTCAGCTTTTCATCAATCAGGAGGCTTTACTAAAAATCACTCATACCCTTGTCATTTTATGATTGGATTTTTGGCATGAGCTTTATGTGTGGCTATATCATTGAAGATCATCTAGAAATGTCAGCTGTATATTCAGGTTAGTTATGGGCTCAGTTATGGCTTGGGATATGAATATTTTTTGGAACAGTTTATTCCTGGATATCTGGAACAGACTCTTTCCCATTACAATTTTGAAAAAAAAAACAATTCTGTTGTGGATAGAATTGGGCCAGAAAATTTTTCTGCAATTTTATTTACAATTCTCCATCTATTTGATAGAAATTCAATTGCTTTATTTTTGTGGCTATTGTTTTTGTTTTCAAGGGGAATAAAAGAAATTGGCAAAATTCTCACAGGTGGGAAATGGAGTTTTGGCACCTACTTTAGGGAAAGTTGGCCAAGTTAAGAGGAAATAGCATTCTTGTTATTCACAGGGGTTCCATTTCAGCAATAACTCTGAAAATAATAAAACTGCAAATAATGAGAACTTGAGTGAATGGGAATTGAGGGTGTGGTTAAATGGTTAAGTCTGTGGCTATTCTCTTCTTCTCATGAGCTTTTCCTCCCTCTTCTTCCCATAGTAGTTGTCAATATTTGTTCCTCCTAGTTCTTGTTTGGTTCTATCTCATTGGGCCAGTTCAATCACTAGGCTTCATGTGGCTTTCTCAGAAAAGTTGGCCTTCTTCCTATTTTGTGGAAAATGAAAACAATGTCCATAAGTCAAGCTTTGGCTGGTGGGTCTAAATCAGTGGTGGACTGCTGCTAGTTTGGACCAATTCTTGTGAACCAATCATTCCAACGATCAGCTGGCCCCAGCCACCCACTCCCGCCCTATCCTGTCCTATATTTCCATCTTTTTCAGCTCAGCTGATTTGCATGGCACAGTGGATTTTGTGCACCCCAGCTGTTCTACTTATCTGTTGTGGTTTGCTGGCAGCCTGTGCAGCCGGCAGTGGAATCAGACATTGGGGAAGAACAGGGACCAGTCTGGGAGTCTGAAGAGGACTCGGATGAGGGTCCTGCATCCAATGCAGAGATGGGGCCATGACCATCTGTGAGTGGGGTGCTGATTGGAGCCTCTGGAGTCTGGCAGTAGTGAGGCAGAGGAACAAGGGGAGCCTGTTCCCAGAGCGCATGTGTGCAGAGCTGCTAGAAGGTAAGAGCAGCTGAAACAAAAGGGGTGACTTGGGAGTAAGACTTGGAGGTGATTGCCCCTCCCCTAAGATGTAAAAGAAGTGCAAAGGTAGAGAAACCTTTGCAGGAAGCATAGTCGTTCGTTCTGTTCAGATTAATCCTTGAAGCTCTGTGTATATTTGGTACTTCGGTTGGTTTTTTTATAGTTCATTTGGCACTTTTGTTGTTGGCAGCAATTCAAAGGAGAGAAAGGTGGGTGCTTATCTCAAGGGACTGTTTGGGACTCATTACAGGCTGGGAATGAATATAATTTCCACCATTGAAATAAAACAAGAGTTGTTTTAACTAAGTATGTGCTTAATTACGGTTCTCAGGAATCCTTGGTCAGAACATTACTGGGGCTGCCCTGTAGAGGTTCACATTGGTTTTTTTGAATGCTGCATGTGTTAGGTGTGTGTGCTCGCGAAGCACACATGCACGCACGAAGCGCTCTGTCACAGAACCAATTGTTAAACCAGTTGCAGCCCACTGATCTAAATTCTCCCTTCTCCTTGAAATTCTTCAAACTTCAACCCAGAGACCTTAGCAGCTGCTTGAGGAAGTCATATATGGATATGGAACCAGGGGACTGTTGTGCTTCTAAGGGACTTCCAATCGATCAGCTGGGGCATTAAAAACAATTGTGTGCAAACCAAGCAGTATTATTTCTAACTCTTTGGCAACATGTTTGGATTTGAGGAATTTTCAACTCTAGGTTTCCAGAATCCTGTATGGTTTTACATTGTCCTTCTGAATGTTGTGGGATTTACTTCACTTAAAACCATACTTTAAAGAACAATTTCTGGAATGCTATATCGTTCTCCATTCCCGGGATTTGTAGAACCATAAAAAATACAGAATGTGGATATGACTGAAGAATCACAGGATTGGATGGGGCCATTGAGGCGATCAAGCCTAACATCTTGATCAATGCAAGAAATCATATTAAACAGCCCATTTAGATGGTTGTCTGGGTACTAATTGACTGCATCCAATAAAAGATTAGGCTTATGGTCCCCCGTTAGGACTCTTTATTTTTCCTAATATTCAATCAAGTCTGCTTTCCTGTAACCCAAATCCATTATTGCTTGTCTTACATTCTGGAGCAGTGTTTCTCATCCTTGGCAACTTTAAAACCTGTGGATTTCAACTCCCAGAATTCCTCAGGCAGCATAGCTACCTGGGGAATTCTGGGAGTTGAAATCCACAGGTCTTAAAGTTGCCAAGGGTGAGAAACACTGCTCCAGAGTGTTGAAAAATAGGTCTGATTTCTCCTATGTAATTTTCTTTCAGATATTTGAACACTGCTATTGTATCTTAGCCACCTTTTCTCAAAGATGTCTAGCTCCTTCACTCTGTCTTTGTAGGACTTACAATAGTTTGATGATCCTTGGATCATCTTCATTTCCTATCACTGAACATGTTCCAGTTTCTCCCAATCATTCTTAAATGTAATGTTTGAACTAGAAATAATTGTGTGTAATTTTTTAAAAATGAAGTTTCTGGGCCATAACATTGCTAAAAATATACTTGGACTTCCGGTTTGTCGGCTTCGCCAGCGGCAGGGTTCCGCAATCCTGCGCGATCCTTGCCGCGCTAGCCGTTTTGGTGCCTCCGATCTGGACGGGTTTGGAGGCTAAGGCTGCCCCACAGAGGCAGCCGAAGATAGGGGGAGTTGGTGAGGGGTTTGGGGGTGTTGCAGACCCCCTCCCCAGCTGGCAAAACCCCCTTTTCTCAAGGCGGTCAAGTGGCGGTCTGTAATGGCCGCCACAAAGAAGCCGGCAGCCGGGTAAGACTGAGCAGGAGGAAGAGGGGAGAAAGTTTTCAAGAGAAAGTTTTTTGGCTGATCCAGGACTTTAAGAGGCGTTTAATCCTGAGAACTATGATTTTTTGAAAAATACTTGGTTTCCAGAGGAGGATTTCAAGCGGCAAAATTGAGGTGCTGAAAGGAAAGTTTACTCTCCTTCCCTATGGAATCAACAAATGGCCATTGAGAAACCTGTTGTTTTTTATAAAAGGTAAAAACTTGGCTTCTTGTTATAAGTGGGAAGGGAGAGGACAAAAAAATATATATTAAGATTTTGCTGGAGGAGATGCCTTGTAGATCTTGAGACTAGAAATTGATTGGAACAAGGCTGTAAAATACAGATTGGGTTTTTTTTCTTTTCCCTTTTACTGATACCACCCCAGGAAGAGAAAGTGAGAACTTTGTGCGTTGTTTGGACTGATTGATGTCTCTGGGACTTTGAGGAATTGTTTTAACTTTTGAAACATTTTGGTTGCTCTTAGAAGAACAAAGAATGGCTTTATCTGATGATGAACTTAGAAAGGAATATCAAGAAAGTAAAGATGCTGTGAAAGAAGCTTTCCTTTCTTTAGAAATGGTACTTGCTATTTATCAGCAAACACAATAACAGATGGAGGAAATAGAAGGAGAAGAAGAAAAAGAAGAAGACACCATCTTCAGTAAATCTAAAAAATTAACTAAGAGAGAAAGGAGAAAGAAAGGAAGGAAAATGAAGGACTTAAGACTTAAAAAAATACTTAAGAAAGGAAAAAATAAGATGCAAAACCAACTCAATATTACTGAGCAAAAGGAGAAAGGATTACAACAGAGAGGGAAAGCTAAAAAGGCGGAGGTTAGTAGAGGGGGAGGTAAAAAGGCCAGGGAGGATAAGAAAGGAAGGGAAAAGGGAGGGAAAAGCCACAAAGGTATGAAACAAGATGGGAAAAAAGGATTTTTTTTTAGGGACAAAGGGTAAGGTATAATTTCTTTAAAAAAAGGAGATTCTGCAAGGTACATAAGATGGTATTATGTATTAGAAATAGAAAACTAGAATGTTATAAGAATTGATAAAAGATTAAAATATTGAAATGTTTAGTAATGATAGATTTTAAAATTTAATAAAATTGTAGCACTTGTTTTTTGAAATAGACAATCAGAATGTTATAAGATTTAATATTTAGATTTATTATCTAATTATATTAATTGTTATGAATTTATTATTTTTTCTCTTTAAAGGTTAGTAGGTAGAATGTACTAAGCAGAATCAGATTGGGTATCAGGTGTTATTCTAAATATTAATTTAAGGGGAGGATAGAAAGGCATCATACTCTGATTAGTGATTTCAGGATAAATTCTTTTTTTTTTTTACTATAGGGAATGAGATAAATGGATAATCTGGAAAGAATGGACAAAAAATACAAATATAATGATTTAAATTAAAATGAATTAAATAAAATAGAAATAAGAAGAACGAAAAGCGGGGAGAAGTTATATAGAAGATATAGAATGGTAAATAAGATAGGTAATGGTATATAAGATAAGCACGAATTTAATTGAAGTCCATACAAGAGAGATAATCTGGGGCCAAACTACTTTCTTAAAAGAAGTTTTATATTTTTGTGTTTTGTGCATCCATGTTTTGTTTGGGAATTAATAAAACCTTGGAGGAATGTTGGATGAGAATAATGGTAATCAAGTCAGAGAGGAATGATGATTATAAACTGGATAAATATAGAAAATAACAATAATAACAATGAAATTGAATACGAAAAGAGAAATAATGAGAAATATGTTAAGAGATATTTATATGTTTATATTGAAATGGTGTAAAACAGAATTATGTTGCATAAAATAATATTTTACTTGACTTGTAAAATTAATAATGGAAAGAAGTTTTATGTATTTAATGGTTAATGATGGTTTGTTTGTCTTTAAAATCAATAAAATTTGTTAAAAAAAAACATTGCTAAAAATATACTTGAGAATATTTGGGCATAGCAAGAAGATATCTGAAGAAAGTTTTCAAGAAGCTGAGTTAATATTAGCCTGATTCATAATTTGTTTACTGTCCCTGTACATGATTATAAGAAGTGGAAAAAAGCCTAATTTTTATAACCATGAAAGTTGGACCACTAAGTCTTTTATGTCACAAAATTGTGTTATACTATTTATTATTGTTCAGCATATGAGCCACGGCAGCACAGTGGTTAGAGTGCAGTGCTGCAGGCTACATCTGCCGACTGTCGACTGCCAGCAGTTTGATCCTGACCAGTTCAAGGTTGACTCAGCCTTCCATCCTTCCGAGGTTGGTAAAATGAGGACCAGAGGTGGTATTCAGCAGGTTCTGACCAGTTCTGGAGAACTGGTAGCAGAAATGTTGAGTAGCTTGGAGAACTGGCAAATACCACCTCTGACTGGCCAGCCAGTTGGTTCAAATACCGGTTTAGCAAACCAGATGCAAATTTAACATCGTGTTCACCCAAACTGGTCCCTGGGCCAAACTCTGCAAATGTCTCCCTTAACAACAGAAATGTTGGGCTGTATGTTGAAGACTATACATATCTCTTGCTGGGCTGCCTCTTCCCTTCGACATCCAATCTGGCTCTCTACCTTTTCCTTTTTCCATTTTGGTGGCAACAGCAATGACAAACAAGTCAGAGATGCTGCTAGAAATAAGCACAACATTCATCTTTCCTAGACAGTTTGGTACTTGGCAATTATAAAAGCTGTTCACAAGTGCATATTAAGCTTTCTCGACAACTGTTTTGTGTGGGGGCAGGGAGGGGAGCAAGGGCGGGGGGAGAAAAAAACTTTTGCTTCTAACATTTAAGCAACTGTAAAATCAATTTCCTTGGCCCAGCCTGTGCACTGAAACAATTACTATCTATTAATATCAGGTTGGCACATGTAAGATGTGTGCCTAGAGGAAAGATAGCACTCACCATATAATTAGTTTATCAGGAGCCCTGATGCACCTGCAGCAGTTCAGGTTACACTGGAATTTTCTCCCTTTTCTTTCAGAGGCAGCCAATCTCTCTCCAAGTACGGGATCCTACAGACAAGAAAAAAACACACAGAAATGGCAGGTTAATCCTTTCCAGAACACCGACAGAAATTTTCAGGATCAGCAATGCTAATTTTCTTCCTTCATATTTTTGAAAGAAGGGTGGAAATGCTATTCTGTGGTAATTATGTGGACAACCTGCTGAGCAAAGTTTCTATCAAGGGCACCTTCCCTGATAAATGCTCTACCTATCTGTTCCCATCATGATAGATCAACAGTTTTAGAATAATAGTTCTGTCTTCCTCTGCACAGGGATGCTTTTCAGATCCATATTAGTTAGGATTATCATCATTTCTGTGAATTTTTCTCTGGAAAGGAGCATTATGCACTTTTAAGAGACTGAAGTAATTCTCTTGGTTGTTCCTTTTTTCTTTCTTTAAAAATAAATCAACATGTTCAAGTGATTGTCTACTAAAATTCTTTATTTGGGTAGCTTTAGACCAATAACTAGCATTCATTTCAATTTATCCCACATGTTTATTTTTAGGGGGAGGAACAGAGAGAAGGAGTGTTATATATGCCACCATAAAAGGGAATAGGAGGAGGAGGATCAAATAATTAAATAAAACAAATTAAAAATATAAATCCTATTCAATTCTACATCCAGGATTTATCAAATCCAGTGCATACTCGTCTTTCTAAATTCCATCCTCTGCATGTGTAAATAAGAACAAATCTTTATTTTATGACATAGGTAGTTTGAATAATCCACTTTTATTTGATTTAAAAAAAATAATAATCTCATTTTGTTGATAGAAAATGGAGAAACAGTTACAGATGGGTGAACAGGTTTCCGAGAAGTTCTGCAAATCTGATTGAACTGTATTTAACTTTTTTTTTAAAAAAAATATATCTATGTCACTTAAGGAGGAGGTTCCAAACTTATTTCAGAATGGTGATCTTCCCAGTTCTTAGACAAGGGATATGCTTTGAACAAATGACTGTTAAATACCATGATAGTGTGCAGTATGTGGAGAAAAGGGCTTCTTAGAAAAATGATCTGAAACATTTTTCAAAATGAGCAATATATCATATTAAAATACCATCATTTTCTAGGTTTGTTTCCCTAGTGGGTGGGTGGGTGGGTCCCTGAAATTGATCACTCCACCCTTGTGGTCTTCATCCAGTATGAAATCCACCTTTAAATGTAGCCAGAGTGAAAGGCTGGAGGAAGCTGACATACTCTACTGAATATCAAAGGACGGCTGGGGCAGCCTGAAGAAATGGCTTGGTTCCAAATTGCCATCCATTTTGTTCCGAGAAATTAAGAATTATTAAGCGATGCTTTTAGCTTCTGAGGTAGACAAAGTTACAATGACCTGCCAATGTATTATTTTGGAAGTGCTGATCAGATCAGGCACAGATGGGCCGCACAGAACTCTGATATTCAGCTTGGAATTGGAAGTGTTATCCCTGGGATGGTAAACAAGTTCATAAGGACTGTAATGAGGCAAAAATTGCTATGGTAACAGACAAAGAACAGTCTGGAAATCAAAGTGGAGTCTGCACATGTTGCTGCAAAGGTACTGGAGTGATGTGTTCTGGTATAATACTTTGGCTTGGTAGGAGACATTTTCAGGGCCTTTCATCTCTAAACGTTTAAATCCACATGTCCTTGTATTGTACAGCAAACTTACACCTATGTTGATGAGACTGTCCCACATTTACACAACTTGCAAAATTTCTTCATTATTGACTTGAATATTTTCATTTGTTGCTTAATATCTCCTTTCAAGACATGTGCTGTTCACTAAGAAGCTGATGGGATTCCAAAATGCCTGAAGGTATCACTGAAGTCATCCATGAGATCTTCTCATGGGTGGAAAGAGCAGATCTCCTATAAAGGAAATCAGGCAAGGGCCATTGAGTCTTTGCAGAGGATCTTTTTGCCTAGCAATTCCAAGAAGTTTGAAATTTGAGAGCCAGTTTGGTCTAGTGCTAAGGCACTAGGCTAGAAACTGGGAGATGGTGAATTCTAATACTGCCTTGGCCATGAAAGTGAGTTGAGTGATTTTGGGCCAATAACTCTCTCTCAGCCCAACTCCCTTCACAGGAGGAGGAGGAAGGAGTATGATATGTTCACTGCCTTGAATGTTTAGAAATGTTCACTGCCTTGAATTTTTCGTAAAAAGCATAAAGGAGGAAAATCATACATACATGTTTTCCCGAAAATACAACCTACCCTGAAAGTAAGTCCTAGCTTAATTTTTACTTGTGCACCCAATATATGCCATATTCCCAAAATAAGCCCTAATTAAGATCCCATCCACTCCAGAGTGCACGAGTAAAAATTAAGCTAGGGTGGGGATGGGGAGTGGAGTTGCCCTATTACTTACTGCTTATTACAGCTACTACAGTTGTAGCCAATCCTCACATACCCGAACACCTGCATTGCTGGCCCATTTCTTCTGCAGCTGAAGAAGAAATGGGCCAGCAAGGCTAGTAAGACATTTTTGAAGGCCTCTGACAGCAAAAAGGAGTCCAGGGGTGATGTGTGTAAGTGAGGTTAATCAGTGGTTGACATCCTCCAAAAATAAGACCTGGTGCCTTTTTTGGTGGCAAAAAATATAAGACGGGTCTTATTTTCAGGGAAACATGGTACATACATACATGCATACATACATACATACATATATACATACCGTGGTGTATGCAGTGAGCCATGGTGGCACAGTGGCTAGAGTGCAGGACTGCAGGCTATTTCTGATGGCTGCCGGATGCCTGCAATTTAGCAGTTCAAATCTCACCAGGCTCAAGGTTGACTCAGCCTTCCATCCTTCCGAGGTTGATAAAATGAGAACCCAGATTGTTGGGGGAAATCGGCTGACTCTGTAAATCACTTAGAGAGGGCTGCAAAGCACCTTGAAGCAGTATATAAGTCTCAATGCTGTTGCTATTGCTATACATACATACATACTTGTCAAAGGAAGAAAAGGAAGACTTATTTGCAAAAAATTTGGTCTAACTGTCAACACAGCAGTTTTTTTTTTTTTTTTAATTTAAACAAAGCTGGAAGAGACCCTTTAATTAGTCTGTGCATTTTTAAAGAGCAAATGCAACAGCCTCCCTACCCAGCCAGTTACCTTGGCAGCCCCCCACCCCCTTTACTTGTTGCTAGCACTTTTCTTGCATGCCAGGACAGAGAGATTCCTTTATGTCCCTGACATCTGAAAATTGTCTCTTGAATTCAGTGAAAGGAGAAATTTTAGTGAGTTCAAGTCTGCATATCTTAATGGTGCTGAGAAACACTGTTCTACGAGTTGAAAACTAGAACATGAAACATAAAGTCAATGATCTGGCTTCAAACATGTTAGATTTAGATGCAGAAATACGAGGTGATAGTTACACCTCAGTTTGAAAGCCACAGTTTTCTGCCTTAGGATCCAAAGCTCTCTACTTTCTGTTGATTCCCAGTGATCTGCACCTGTAACGGAAAGCTGCTTCCATCAAAGGAACAGAGCTCCACTGTCAACTTGCAGCTTAGATCTGAGTAAATGGAATGGTTAACTGCCTCAGTCAAAGGCAGTTTATAATGTAACCCCCCTAAAGGCCAAAAATCTTCCAGCAAATGTGGATATGTTGGGCCAATGCCCTCCTGCACCAAATGGAGACCACCCAAGGCTGAAAGCAAAATTTGCAAAGATGCTGAATTATAAACATTTGTTTTTCTGCTAGGTTTGATATATGAGCATCATCCCATTTTCTCTTGTGACTGAGCATATGAGAAAAGAAAACATGATTGGAAACTAATCATGGAGAGAAGAATTAATTGTTCTTACTGCCAGGAAAGTTCTCCTTAATTCTTCTCTCCATGATCAGTTTCCAATCATGTTTTCTTGTTCTGCCTTGGACTAGAAGACTTCCAAGGTCCCTTCCAATTCTGCTATTCTGTATAGAGTGATGGGGGGAAAGTTCTTTTCTCATATGCTCAGTCACAAGAGAAAATGAGATGATGCTCATATATCAACCATTCCATTTACTCAGATCTAAGCTGCAAGTTGACAATGGAGCCCTGTGTGTCAATCACACTTGGCCAATAAAGAATTCAATTCAATTCAATTCAATTCAATTCAATTCAATTCAATTCAATTCAATTCAATTCAATTCAATTCAATTCTATTCTATTCATCATTATTATTAATCCTTAGCATTTTATTTTCAATAAGCTTTATTGGAGTTAATCTAAGGCAGAGGTGTCAAACTCATGTTGTCACAGTGGCATCACATATGTATCAATACTTTTTTCCCCTTCACTAAACTGGGCATGGGTATGGCCAGCACATGATGCATACAGTCTGTGTCATGGGAGTTTGACAGCCTTGCTCTAGATTATAAATGAGAAAAAAACCCAATGTAGACCTATTAATTTTATAGATGGGAGAATTGTGAATGAAATTTAATATTGAACCCATGTCACCCTGTCCAATCATACTGGAGCAGGGATCCGTGTCTATCGTAGGTTGACCATGTCTCATTTCACATGTTTATTGGAAATGCACTTGGCTTGGTTTCCACATTTGTATGATCATCATATGGCTTGAGTTGCAGTTAATCAGACATGGTGTGGCACATCTTGACCTTGCCAAGGGTGAATGTGTATCTCATCCTTCAGTTAGATGTTGACTCATGGCTGCCATGGTAAATCTTACCATCTGACAATGGTTTGGAGCTCTCATGATCCAAATTCAGTCCCATCTGTGCCTTTGGCGTGCTTTGCACAGTCATAATAAACAGTATTGTGAAGCATGGTGAATTGAAGACAATGAAAAGAGGGAGGGAAGGAGAGGGCAAAGGAGAGAGAGAGGGCGGAGAAGGGAGGGAGGGAGGGAGGGGGGGAGAGAGAGAGAGAGAGAGAGAGAACTTAAATTATCTCATTTAAAGCATCAAATGCAATGGAACTCATTTCCAGATCAATGGAAGGGGATTTAACCAGGCAGAGCAAATCTATTGCTTTTTTGGAGTGTTTCGGAATTGGAGTGCTATGTCAAGCCCTAAAGCTTTGATAGCTTGCAGACTGACAGGGCAGAAGCACAGAAGGGAAATATTCACTGTATTTCAAGGCTTAGGGGGCAGAGGGAGGTAAAGAGCCCTCTGCCTTTCCATATTGCACTTAGTGGAAGGGAATAAAATTAGAACAGCTCTCTAACTTCTTTTTCCGTTTAGAGAGTTGTATTCCTTTCCTGATTTATCTCTACAATGTCCCTTTACCCACTTTCCTAGTCAGATGTTTGGTCTTCTCAGCCCTTTGAGGCAGTGGTGGGATTCAACCGGCGTAACAACTGGTTCAGTGAGCGCACACTTCTCAGGAACTACCAGTTTGCTCAAACTGGTCCAAACTGGCTGAAGGAGGCATAGTCAGGAACAAGAACAGAATCAGATTTTGTTGTTACAGGGCCATGTTGGGGAACCTATGCCACATGTGCCAGAAGTGGCATGCAGAGCCATTTCCTCCGGCGCATGAGAGGTCGCCTGGAAGAGCTCCACTGCACATGCATGCGTGCCACCGCCCAACAGCTGATTGTTGGGTATCTGGTGCGTATGCACAGGGGGCGGAGTGGGGTGTGCTGGAGATGTGCGCACAGGAACAGGGACACGTGGCATGTGAGGGGATCATGCATGCATCCGCAGATGCGTGGCATGAGAGAAGGGAGTTGCGCATGCATGGGCAAAGACACGTGGCATGCAAGGGGGGAATCGTGTGCACATGCGCAGTTGTGCGGTGCATGAGAGGGGAGTCGTGTATGCATGCGCAGAGACAAAGCACACGAGGGAGGGTCAGGCGTGCATGTGCAGGGGTGTGTGAGGCCCAGCATGCATTGCCTTCTGGTGAGCATGCACGCAATTATCAGAACGGGAACCGAAAAAGGTTAGCCACCACTGTTATAGGGCATGGAACATAAAATCACAGGGCTGGAAGGGACCTCGGAAGCCTTCCAGTCCAACCCCCTTCTCAAGGCAGGAGCTTATACCATCCCGATCAAATGGTTGTCTATTTTTGAAAACCTCCAATGATGGAGCACCACAACTCTGGGAGACAAGCTATTCCATTGATTAATTGCTCTCATTGTCAGAAAATTTCTCCTTACCTCTAGGTTGGATCTCTCTTTAACATGCTTCCAGCCATTACTTCTTGTCTGCCCTCTGTTGCCCTGGAGAATAAGTCAATTCCCTCTTCCTTGTGGCCATCCTCAAGTACTAGAAGACAATTATCATGCCCCCCTAATATTTCTCTTTGGTAGGCTAGACATGCCTAGCTCCTTCAACCATTCATCATACGGTTTAGCCTCTAAACCCCCTTATCATTTTTGTGGGTATTATCTGGACTTTCTACCTTTTTTATATCATGGAGACCAGAACTGGATGCAATATTCCATGTGTAGTTTCACCAGGGCAGTATAAAGTGATACTATCAATTCTTGTGATCCTGATGCTATCTCTCTCTTGATGCAATTCAGGATTGCATTGAATTTTTCTTTGCCAACTGCAGCTCATTGCTGGCTCATACTTAATGGTGGCCTGTTAGGTAGATGATTCTGAGTTTCTTTCTTGTACTTTCTTGCCCGGGGCTGAGTAATTTTTCTTGAGCCTCTTCTTTTCTTAATGGTTCACTTATCTCTTGCCATCTTTACATTTCATTACCCTGGTGGCAAAGGTAGCAGGAGGATAAATTAAATGCTAAATTTCTCCTCCTATGAATGCAGGGGTGTCAAACAGAAGATGTGGTTGGATCTGGCCCATGGGGCCATCCTGGAAAATGTAAGAGGCTGGCCCGCATCGCTTCAGCCCAGTCTACCCAATGCGAAGAGGAAACATCGGGCCAAGTGTGGCTTTGGCTCAGTCTACTCAATGCAGCAGTTTGGGGAGTGGTGTCAATCTGGCCACGCCCATGCAGTTGGCCATGCCTATTGAGGGCATCAAGCTGGTCACACCCACCCAGTCAGCCATACCTGCCCCCCGAGGTCAACCACAGCCCTGATGAGACCCTCAATGAAATTGAGTTTGACACCTCTGTAGGAATGTGACCATCTTGACCTTAAGAAGAAAAATCTAAACCTCAGTGTTGTTCCTGGGATGCTTTCTCACAAGCTATATGGTTTTAAAAGATTCTCTCCAATTGTAACATAGCCGTTGGTGCTTTAGTTGTTCTATGACTTATGCCTGGCAGTCTTTCCATAAAGTATGAAATCATGTTGCAAGTTTAGAAATTGCAAAAAGGCAGCTCATGCCATCGATCTTCTTGTCCACACCATTCTTTCTAAATCAGATTTGTAGCGCCCAGCAAAATTATTGTTGGGAGCACAAATATAGTGCTTCTTCTGTACAGTGTTGCTGATGAAATCATGTGGAATTGACATTACGTGGAGGGAATGTGTGTGTGTGTGTGTGTGTGTGTGTGTGTGTGTATGAGTGAGTGTGGTGGGTCTGTATGCCCCTGGGTAATTTTTTGGGGGGATAGGAAATTCGATCATTGACATATTTAGAGATCTACTCTGTTAAGATAATTAGTATTGTCTGCTCCTCTATTTAGTTAGTAGTAGAGCTACTACTACTAGAGCTAAAGTATTGTAATGGGAGCCTTTAAAATCTCCTCAATGAAATTAGAGGTCAATATTTTATAGGAAGGACAGTTGCAACAACCCTGCCCAGATTCCAAACTGCTGGCACATGTTTTGATTACAATGAGATTCCCGCAAAAGAGGAAGGAGAGTACATTCAAAGCAGAGAGCTGGTCTTTTTGTCATCCTCTTGAAACTAAGCTAAACTGCATGTGTGTACACACTGCTATTTAGCATGCATGCCAACATATTCTCAGCGCAATTAAAATGGCTGTACTATTTATTCCTTTTTCCTGATGTCTCATTCTGATCTGTTCATGATGAGATGGCAGGCAAGTTCTTGGATGAACTACCTATCAAATCCGAGGAGATTCTATTTATTACTACATCCCAAATAAATTGCCCAATGTGTACTGAACCATATGGAAATGTCTCTGTTGAATTTGGCAACACAATTGGGTGGAAACCAGGTTGATTTTTTTTGTCCCTGTTTTTCTTTTTTTCTTTTTATATCCTAGATTGGCTGAGGAAGAAAGCTCTAACTGGGCAAAGCAATTAGCTCTCAGGACCATAATATTGTTTCAATGGATGTTACCTAGCACAGTACTGCTGTGTGTTAAAAACACCAAGAAGATCCCAAGTGTTCGTTAACTCCATTGGTTCCTGATGCCCAGGGCTAAGTCTTCTCTTCAAAAGGGCTGGTTGGGTGTTGAGAGATAAAATGGGTTCTGTGACCATTTCAGAATTTTAGATTATAACCAACTATCTCATTCTTCAAATTAAAATCTTGAATTTTCTGTTTTTAAAATTCATTTCGGGATCTGTGTTTGTTCTTTTCAAGACATTTTTCTTTGCAATGGAACTTGTGCCAGGACATTTAAACCATTTCAATGATATAGACCAAAACAAAACAGAACAAAACCAAGTAAGGATGGTTACTATGTGCCCTGGCTGAAAAAGAAAAACAGATGGAGCGATGGAGTTAAGCATGTCATCAGCTTAGAATCTCCATGTTGCCAAAAATGATATAATCCAAGTATAATCCCTCTTGAATGCTATTGACCTTTATCTGGCATCAATTTAGTCCTGAATTTTAGTTGACTAGATTTCTTGGGTATAGGGGTTGAGCAATAAATCTTTTGAACCATGATTTAACTTAAATATCCTGATTGTTTGTGCCTGACACTGAATGGATTTGTATATAGACATTTTAATGTGTGACTCAAGAATGAATGGGAAATTTAAAAGTGGAGTTTACAAAAGTACCTAAAACAACTGCTGTGATTCAATTCAATTCAATTTCATTGCAGTAATAGAGCAGTACATAATGGTCTATGTAATATTTTGTCATAATGAACAAATTAAAATTAAAGCAAAGTTAAAATACATTTGTAAAACAACCTAACTAATATCTATAAATGAGGTCCAGAAAACAGCCTACATTAAATTAGAATGTAAACACTAAAATTATATTAAATACAATAACATCTAAAATTATACCAAAGCGAAAGTATCTAAAACAGATGTGAAAATACGAACCAAGTTGGGTCAATGGGAGAGGTAGAAGATAATTACTGTGATCAGACAAAAGACAAAGAGAAAAAGTAACTGGCTTATCATACAAGCAAAAGGGACATCCAAAACAACAGATATGTTGGCATGTATAAGTACACACACATGTAATTGCTTATGTGATGTTTAAATTCATTTAGAGAGACTGGATCTGTTAATTTTCTTCATTTTTCCTGTAATGAACTGCAGGAAACAAAAATTAGATAGTTATATCATTCAACTGTAGTCTCTGACAATCTCTACACACAACCTGCAAAATAAGAGGCATTTTTCTCTGTCTTCCTCAAATAATTTTATTAAGATTTGTCTCAAGGTTCCAAGTAATAGACTCATAGCAAGCAAAAATCCGAGACAGGTAGATTCCTCAAGAATAGCTTTATTGAATATATCATATTGGCATGTATCATATTATCTGGTGAAAACCGACTCTGAAGGTTCCTGCAGTTTTCACTTAAGTAAAAGTTTGTCACTTTGTCTCAAAATAATCAATCACATAGTCCAATCACACTGCTTTCTGGTTGACTGATGACATCACTCTGCCTTCCTCTGACCAGGTGTGAGAATGTCCTTGGTTCCCAAGAGAAAGTATTTTGTTTTGGCTACAAAATCCCAGCTATCTCTACTTCCCCCTCCCTATCCCTCAACTCCAGTGGGGAAACATTGAAGATTACAAGATGGCTTCAGTCAGATCAGCTTCAGGGTTAGCTATTTGTTTGACTCCAGTAACAATTGAGAACTTATGCATTTCTCATGGGTCGATTCTTCAAATGGTTTCAAATTTCAAGCATGGAGTGTCAACTAGCAGCATTTGGGCCAAGCTGTTCCATGAAGCAATTACATTTGGGATGAAGAAGCATCCTTATCAGACAGGAACTTTGAGGTCATAACTGAATTGCAAGTGACAGTTTGTAAAAAAAAAAAAAAAAGTAATGTCTGATGCAGTCCACGTTGGTCATTGGGTTTTACTAGACAGGAACAAAAATATTTGTTTAAGATTTGCTTGATCAGCCATGTATTTTTTTAGTGGTTGTACGTTTCTAAAGCCCCAAATTAATTCCACTTTCTGCCCTGCTCTGCAGTCCTGGGTAATTCTTTCTTTCTGTTAAGTCCTGAGCGGAACAGAGATGAGACATCGAACTGTGACTTCAACTCTTTATTCGTGACTTCAGAACAGAGCAAATACTTGGGCAGCAGCAGCTCTTTTATAGAACTGGCTGCTGTCAAAACAACCAATGATTTGAGTTTACCGCTCTAACAAGTGTCCAATCAGAGAGACCCGCTAACAGCCAATCGGATTGGCCAGAAACGACCAATCATGACTCGCTATTCGCGGGCCAATGAGAAGTGCAGGATTACGAGACTGCTGTAAAGTAAAGCTATTAGGGTTGTTACTGATGCATTGGCTTAGTTCATAACACCCCTCCCCCTAGGTTCCGTCTGAGGAGTGCGGTGACATATTCTCGTAAGTAGGCAGGTCGCTTCACCTGTCTGCTTGATCTGCGCTGTTCCACCGGTTTCTGTCCTGGCTCTTGTTCTGATGGGATGCTTGCTGAGCTGGATGGCGAAAACGATTCTGCTGTTTCGTCGAATGGCTCTGGGCTATTCTCCCTGCTCTCGCCAATGCTGTCCTCCGGGTTCCCTGGATCTGTTTCCATCGCGGTGCTGTCACGCGGCGAGGCCACTCCCCAGCTCGGTTCTCCTTCTGGCGGTGAGTATCCCCTGGTTGGTTGTGTAGACTGCTGTGTTTCGATTGTTAAATCATCTGTTATTTCTTTTTCGGCCCCCTCGATGTCCCTTCCCCCCCCAGTTGGAGATTCAGGGGATGAGATGGGAATAGGTGCTAGTCTGGAACGTAGTTGGTCTATGTGGTGCTTCCGCATTTTACCATCTTCAGTTTGTAGACGATAGGATTGGGATCCCGTAAGTTGCGTTATGGTAGCGGGGACCTACAATGGGTCGCCCGAGAAGTTTTTCGCAAAAACGGGGTCACCTTCCTGGAATGATTGACACTTGCTGCTGGATCCCAGGGGTTGTTCAGGCGTGTAAGCAGGGTGGAGGCGATTGAGATGTGAGCGAAGTTTCCGGCCCATCTGGAGTTCAGCTGGGGTTCTGTTTGTGGTGCTGCTTGGGGTAATATGTTGGAGGAGAAGCATCCAGGTTATTTTGTCATCAATGTTGCCATGGTCCATTTTGTGTAAAGTCTTCTTTACAAATTGAATCATTCGCTCCGCCCTACCATTGGCCGCAGGGTGAGCTGGCGATGTTAGGGCATGGCGGATGCCCCGGTCTGCTAGGTACTGTTTGAATGCCAGGGCAGTGAATTGGAGGCCATTATCGGAGACCAGGACATCTGGCAATCTGTGGGTAGCGAATAGCTTATTCAGTTTTTTAATGACCACCTCCTTGGTGGTGCTTTTCATCTTGTGGACTTCGAGCCAGTTAGAATAGGCATCCACGCTTAGAAGGAAAGTGTGTCCTCTTGTGGGTCCCGCAAAATCAATGTGGATACGGGACCAGGGACCTCGAGGTGTTTCCCACTGAGTTGGGGGTATTTTTGGAGGAGCGGAGCAAGTCTCTTGGCATTTGCTGCATGTCACTACCCAGGTCTCTATCTGTCTGTCTAACCCAGGCCACCATGCATAACTCCTGGCCAATGCCTTCATCCACACAATGCCTGGATGTCCATCGTGCAACATTTTTAAAATTTTGTGTTGCAATTTCTCTGGGATTACAACTCTGTCTCCCCACAAGATACAGCCCTTTTGGGAGAATAGTTCTGTCTGTCGATTTCTGAATGGCTTGAAAGTGTCGTTGGGTGTGCTGTCCGGCCAACCCCGTTCCACCCAGCTGAGGACTCGTGCCAAAGAAGGGTCCTTTTTCGTTTCTGAGGCGATGTCTCGAGTGGTCAGCGGTGGCAATTTAAGAGTTTCGATTTGCAATACGGCTAGGGTTGGAGCTGGATCCTCTATGACGTCTGGTAGTGGAGAGCGGCTCAAAGCGTCAGTGTGGGGAATGGCTTTCCCCGGGTGGTGTTGCAGTTGGTAATCGTAGGCGGCTAAAAATTCCGACCAATGTGTCATTCTTGGTGATAAAATGTGGGGAGTTGGTTTGTTTCCCGCCAAAATACCAGTAGCGGCTTGTGGTCTGTAATTATGGCAAAGAGTCTCCCATACACATATTCATGGAAATGTTTAATTGCGGATACAATGGCGAGAGCCTCTTTATCAAGTTGGCTATAGTTCGTTTCAGTTTTAGACAAAGTTCTCAAAAAGAACGCAATAGGTGCCTCATTCCCATTTGGTAGGACATGGCTTAAAATGGCACCCACTCCGAATGGTGAGGCATCACAGGTAACTGTTAAGGGTAGAGTCTCGTATTGTATCAATACAGCATTGGAAGTTAAGAGGTCTTTTACTTGTTGAAATGCCTGTTCTTCACACCGTCCCCAGACCCAGGAAGCCTTTTTGTCGAGAAGTCTATGTAGGGGCTCGGCTACAGTCGCCTTCTGGGGCAAGAAGATGTTATAAAAGTTAATGAGTCCCAGGAAGGCTTGGAGTTCTGTCTTATTTCTAGGTCTTGGGGCATTTTTGATTGCAGTTAGTTTTTTTTTTTCGGTGGGGTGGATTCCCTGTCTGTCGAGAAGGTATCCCAGGAATTCCACTCTCTCCGTACAAAGTTGACACTTGTCCCTTTTTACTTTCAGGCCAGCGTCTTTAAATTTTTGAAGAACCTTTCTGAGTTGTTGTGCTAATAACAACTTTAGTAGGGGCAGCTATTAAGACGTTGTCAAAATAAGGCACGATGCCTTTTATGCCTTGTAATAGTCTCTCCATCAAACTTTGGAAAATGCCAGGCACCACGCTTACTCCGAATCGGAGTCTATTGCACTTGAAAGCACCTCTATGTGTAACTATTGTCTGGGCTTCTGCCATTGTCACGTCTACGGGTAGCTGTTGGTACGCCTGAGCTAAGTTCAATTTCGCAAATATTTTTCCACCACCCAGGGAGTGAAGAAGGTGTTGGACCACCGGTACTGGGTAAGCACTCTGTTGAAGGGCATGATTTAGGGTGGCCTGGTAATCCCCACAAATTCTTAACAAGCCGTCTGGCTTCATGGGTGTTACGATTGGAGTTTCCCAATGAGGGCAAAAGGTACCCGATGAGGCTTAAGACAAATGGGAGCTGCATCGGGGCTGAGATTAAACGATATAGGGGTCCCCTTGTACTTGCCTAATGTTCCTTTGAACATGTCCTGGAATTCCTGGATGAGGGCCTCTTCCCAGTCATCGCTTCCGGTTTGGTGTATGCCAGCTAGTTCAATTCTGAGTGGGGCGAACCACTGTAACCCTAACAAACTGGGCCGGTTATGATCGACGACAGTCAGGGGAAGCATCGAGGTGTGGTCCTTGAAGGATACTTGGACGTGGCTGGAACCGACAACCGGAATTCTGTTTCCCTGGTAGTCTTTTAGGATGATTCTTTGAGTGCTGAGGTCCTGGTGACAGATGGCAGGGATCAGCTGTTTGAGGGTTTTCCAAGAGACCATCGATAGGGATGACCCTGAATCGACTTCCATCATGCATGGTCGATTCTCAATAGTAACCTTTACGTGGATCTTTCTTGCATCTAGCGATGAAGTGTGGCTGATAATAATAGTTTGGTGCACCTCTTCTCGTCTCGTTGAAGAGGCAGGTGCTCGATTTCTGCAGTAGTAGTGGTTGTTCCATTGGTGATTCAGGCGGTCCCGATTTCCAGGTGGTTTGCCTCTCTCCCGATGGAGGTTCTCCCTTCGGCTTGGACTGGACTCTCGCTTGTTTCTTCAGACCTTTGCAATGTGGCCTCTTTTCCCATTGGAACGGCAGAGTGCGTCGAGGAATTTGCAGTCCGATCGTGGGTGGTTTGCCCCGCAATCAGCACATTGGTGCGGCAATCTCTGGTTTCTTTGCTCTCATTCCGAGCGGAGCCAGTTGATCTCCTCTTCCTCACTGTCTGAGGATGACTCGAGGTCTTCGTGATGGGTGGTAATAGCGTGCCTCTCAGAGGAGAGCGGACTATCGTTGGCGAGTTGGCGGTGCGATGCGTTTGCTTGGCGCATTTGAGCGGCTGACTTCCTGGTTGCTTCTGTGGCAGTAGCATCGGCGATGACATCTGCAAGGCTGATGTTTCCTTTTACCATGAGTTTACTTTGCGCCGTGTGGTCATCTAAACCCAGAACTATGTGGTCTCTCAAGGCTCCCTCAAGGTTTGCAAAACCACAAAGGCCTCCTAGGTTCCGGAGGTCGGCTACGAAGTCCCCAATGCTCTCGTTCTTTCATTGGTCCCTCTGGTAAAACTCATGTCTTCGTATCAGTGCAGGTACTGCAGGTGCATAATGGGCCCGGAGGATTGGTGCAAGGTTATCCCAATCCATGGTCTTCACTTCCGCCAGTTTGGCAAGTGCTTTAGCCATTTTGAAAATGGCGGGGCCGCAGTGGGTCAGGAACACTGCTCGTTTCTTGCCAGGCGTAGCATCCTTCAGATTGTTGGTCTCCAGGAACATCTGGAAATGGTTTAGATACGAGTCCCAGTCTTCGTTTGCTGGGTCAAATGGAGCGGGTGGTGTGGCGCCGCTAGTCATTCTGCCGTTTGTTGCGTGCGCTCTTCAGCCACGTACTCTGTCTTGTTCGATGAGTACTTAGTCAGCTCTATCGTCTCCGCATCCCACCTTCATCGCCAGTGTTAAGTCCTGAGCATGGGCGCAAGGAATGGAGACGAGACTTCGAACTGTGACTTCAACTCTTTATTCGTGACTTCAGAACAGAGCAAATACTTGGGCAGCAGCAGCTCTTTTTTGAGCTGGCTGCTGTCAAAACAACCAATGATTTGAGTTTACCACTCTAACAAGCGTCCAATCAGAGAGACCCACTAACAGCCAATCGGACTGGCCAGAAACGACCAATCACGACTCACTATTCGCAGGCCAATGAGAAGTGCAGGATTACGAGCCTGCTGTAAAAGTAAAGCTATTAGGGTTGTTACTGATGCGTTGGCTTAGTTCATAACACTTTCTTTCTTTCTTTCTTTCTTTCTTTCTTTCTTTCTTTCTTTCTTTCTTTCTTTCTTTCTTTCTTTCTTTCCTTCCTTCCTTCCTTCCTTCCTTCCTTCCTTCCTTCCTTCCTTCCTTCCTTCCTTCTTTCCTTCCTACCCTTTTCCTCCTCCCTCCCTCCCTCCTCTAATGGTCCTTATCTTTTGATTCTCTTCAGATTGCAATTTATGATATAGCCTCTACATTTTTAAACACTGGAATATTATTTTTTAACAGCGGATTAAAATTTGCTATATTTTGTTTCTGCCTAGAAAAATAGCATTTGTAACTCACAACTCTACAGCCCATTGTAGGTGAGAATTTCAGAGGTATCATTAACGACAAAGTATTCCACAATAATCATAACTCTCTTTGGGTTCCAAATCAGGCCATTTCAGTGGATGAACTCAATACTCAGGCTTCGTGCACAATGCATTTGTCTATCTAATTTTTCTCCAGTGCAAAAACATTGGTGGATAGCATTCACACTGCAGACACTAGAGAAACATATTCAGGTTTCCTCTTTAAACAAATTAATTTTAATATAAATCCCCAGACAAATATTAGGATGAGAATATCATCCTTCAGTTTTTATATATCTCCAAATTTCACAGTGTTTCTACTTTAAAAAGAAAAAGTAGAAATGCATGTCTCCTTTACAATTACAACACATTTATGAATTGTTTCAGAGTGGAAATAGCCTGGTCTGCCCACCTTAATTTTCATCAAGTGTTTAGCATAGTTTGTTGCTGCAGGATCCGAACATCAGTAGTTTCCAACTGTCAAAGATGAGCAACTCAGTGCTGTTCCTGCAGATACTTGAAGGAAGGAAAAGGAAGAGTTTAGGAGGCATGCAGGCTCACAACTGTCCTGAAATAACTAGCAAAACTTTTTTTAAAAAAAACCAGAACTCATTGTGTACTATAATTCAGTAAAAAGGAAACATAGGATGTCCAAGGCTGTTTAAAAAACTAAATGTGAATTTTGCCTCTAGAGGTTGAAAACATGTTCCAAGGAGAAGCTGCATTGTGGATGATAAGATCCAGTCAAAGAGCTGAGTGCCAGAATGAGACAGTAACTCATCCACTTCTGCCAAGACTGGAAACTGGGCTTCACTTCTAATACCAGTCCAGCAACAGCCACCTTTGGCACTCCTAAATTGCTACTCTAACCTTGCCTAAACCAGCTGTGCTTTGCAAGAGCCTGCAGAATTCTGCCAAAGTTGGGGAAAGTTCAAGTTCAGTCTCCCATCTTTTTTGATAGCAATCCATATGTCCTTCTGTCTCACAGGAGCTGCAAAATCCAGAGGTCTTGATTTGCCTGGCTGTTGAATTGGCTGAGCAGTTCATTTGCTTAGATTCACAACATCATGTTGATTTACAATAATCTTTTAGCCTAGGTTCCCCAGGATACAAACAGGGGATTGAGGATGTTCCTGTTTTTATTTCTATGCCTGGATTCCAGGGATGGCCTATCATCAACTCTATTTGTGATTCTTTTTTAAATTAGAGATAAGTTCTTATTTCCTAGCGAGGATCTGAAGATGTCTATTTATGCCTCCACCATCTCAAGAGTTCATTGCGACAATACAAACATATTAAGACTATATAGTATTTTTTGGATGAAGTCTACATTTTCTGAATGGCCATGGGACATTAGAATAGAATAGAATAGAATAGAATAGAATAGAATAGAATAGAATAGAATAGAATAGAATAGAATAGAATAGAATAGAATAGAATAGAATTCTTTATTGGCCAAGTATGACAGGACACACAAGGAATTTGTCTTTAGTGCATATATGCTCTCAGTGTACAAAAAATACATTCATCAAGAATAATAAAATACAATACTTAGTGATAGAATAAGCAATCAAATCATACTAGGTAAATAAATAAAACAACATAAATCATAAAGATACAAGCAACATGGTTACAGTCATAAGTGGGAGGAGATAGGTAATAGGAAGGATGAGAAGAATAATAGTAATGCAGTCTTAGTAAATAGTTTGACAGTGCTGTGGGAATTAGTTGGTTAGCAGAGTGATGGCATTCAGGAAAAACATTATGAGAATGTTTCAATAGCAGTTTACTATCTGAATTGGATTTGTATTTGTGTTTGAGAATAGAAACAAAATATTGACCCAAATATACCTTTAAAAGGTTTTTAATTTCTCTTTGTGACACTTGGCTTCAAAGGAGGAAATTGCCAGGTAAATAATCTAGTCAATAAAATCTGAATGCTGTTTAAAAGCTTCATATAATCCATTTCTCTTTATTCATTTTGTGGTGTTTTTTTTTTAATTAAAATCAGAAATAGTGATAAAGATCTTGTGTATAATAAATACAATCTACTGAAAGTTACATCGAAATTTGGGGAAAACTTTGGACCTAAAACTAGTCAATGACTAAGTCTCCATCTTTTTCTTAGTGAAATGTATTTGTGACTTTTTGAGGCAATTTATTTATATGCATTTCTATTTATTTCCAATTTAATTTACTTTGAAATAACTGCATTTAGGACTACAGCCTTAATCTAATTGAATTTATTCTTTAATTCTCTCTGAATTGCATGTTTTGAGACATTTGCCCTCCTGTTTTCTATGCATACTACAGTTACCTGCTCTGAGGTTATAATAATAAAGCAAACTGGTTCTTAATCAAAATTAATGTTCAGCACTCTGCATTTATGGAACCCTGAACATTTATCACATCCATAATCTTACAAGCGCAAATCCCATTTTTCAGTGAGTAGAAGGGAGACATGGAGCACTGACTTATATGTATTTCATCAGAAATAAAAACCCCATAAAAATTTAAGAACTTATTGCAAGGTGCATAGATTGCAGGATCCAATATGGTCAGTCACTGGGACCAGAGGTTTAGTCTTCTGAGCTTTCAGACTTGTACTGGAACTCATCCTTGGGAAACTTCCCTCTACCAGAATAGTAGCAAGAACCATTTCTCTCTACCAAGTTCTGATGAGAGAGAAGTTCCCTACGGCTAGGTTCCAGCATGAATCCAAAAGCTCAAAAGATGAAGCATCTGGTCCCATTGACTGACCTTGGTTAGATCCCACGACATTATCCTGGAACATGTATATTTGCCTTCTGTTGTGGTTCGCTGGCGGCCTGTGCAGACGGCAGTGGAATCGGACAGTGGGGAAGAATAGAGACCAATCTGGGAGTCTGGGGAGGACTCGGACGAGGGTCCTGCGTCCGATACAGAGATGAGGCCAGGACCATCTGGGAGTTATGTGCTGACTCTGGAGCCTCCAGAATCTGGCAGCAGTGAGGTGGAGGAACAAGGGGACCCTGTTCCCAGTGTGCATGTGTGCAAAGCTGCCAGAAGGCAAGAGCAGCTAAGACAAAAGGGTTGACTTGGGAGTAAGGCTTGGAGGTAATTGCCCTCCCATAAGGTATAAAGGAAATGCAAAGGTAGAGAAACCTTTGCAGGAAGCACAGTCGTTCGTTCTGTTCAGATTAATCCTTGAAGCTCTGTATGGACTTTGTATTTTGTTTGGCTCTTTACAGTTAATTTGGCACTTTAGTTGTTGGCAGCAATTCAAAGGAGATAAAGGTGGGTGCTTTTCTCAAGAGACTGTTTGGGACTCATTACGGGCTGGGAATGAACATAATTCCTAGCGTTGAAATAAAACAACAGTTGTTTGCACTAAGCCTGTGCTTAATTACAATCACAGGAAGCCTTGGTCAGAACACCTTCATTCTTAAGGTGCATAGGTATATACTGGAAAGGCCAAACTACATTGACAGAAATATGGGTTACAGCAGGGATGTCAAACTCAATTTCATCAGGGCTGTGGTTGACCTCGGGGTTGACTGGATGAGTGTGGCCAACTGGGTGGGTGTGGCCAGCATGACACCACTAACTGGGCATGGCCCGCTGGGTGGGCATGGCCAACTTGGTGGTGTGGCCAGCTTGACGCCACTCCCCAAACTGCTGGCATGTTTCCTCTTTGCCCTGGGTAAATCAGGCTGAAGCCACATCGGCCCGATATTTGCTATTCACATTAGGTTTACCGAGATGAAGCGACGTGGGCCATTTTTCAGGATGGCCCCATGGGCTGGATCCGACCACATCTGTGTTTGACACCCCTGACTTTCAGCAATACCCAGAATTGTATCATTTCTAATTTCACAGGGAAAAAAATCATATACACTGCTCAAAAAAATAAAGGGAACACAAAAATAAGACATCCTAGAGCTGAATGAATGAAATATTCTTGTTAAATACTTTGTTCATTACATAGTTGAATGTGCTGACAACAAACTCACACAAAAATTATCAATGGAAATCAAATTTAGCAACCCATGGAGGTCTGGATTTGGAGTTACACTCAAAATTAAAGTAGAAAAAACACTACAGGCTGATCCAACTTTGATGTAATGTCCTTAAAACAAGTCAAAATGAGGCTCAGTAGTGTGTGTGGCCTCCACATGCCTGTATGACCTCTCTACAATGCTCCTGATGAGGTGGCAGATGGTCTCCTGAGGGATCTCCTCCCACACCTGGACTAAAGCATCCCCTAACTCCTGGACAGTCTGTGGTGCAATGTGGCATTGGTGAATGGAGTGAGACATGATGTCCAAGATGTGCTTAATTGGATTCAGGTCTGGGGAATGGGTGGGCCAGTCCATAGCATCAATGCCTTCATCTTGCAGGAACTGCTGACACACTCCAGCCACATGGAGCATTGTCATGCATTAGGAGGAACCCAGGGCCAACCACACCAGCATATGGTCTCACAAGGGGTCTGAGGATCTCATCTCGGTAACTAATGGCAGTCAAGCTACCTCTGGCGAGCACATGGAGGGCTGTGCAGCCCCCTAAAGAAATGCCACCCCACACCATTACTGACCCACTGCCAAACCAGTCATGCTGGAGGATGTTGCAGGCAGCAGAATGTTCTCCATGGCGTCTCCAGACCGTCACGTCTGTCACATGTGCTCAGTGTGAACCTGCTTTCATCTGTGAAGAGCACAGGGCACCAGTGGCAAATTTGCCAATCTTGGTGTTCTCTGGCAAATGCCAAACATTCCGCACAGTGTTGGGCTGTAAGCCCAATCCCCACCTGTGGATGTTGGGCCCTCATACCACCCTCATGGAGTCTGTTTCTGACCGTTTGAGCAGCCACATGCACATTTGTAGCCCGCTGGAGGTCATTTTGCAGGGCTCTGGCAGTGCTCCTCTTGTCCCTCCTTGCACAAAGGCAGAGGTAGCCATCCTGATGCTGGGTTGTTGCCTTCCTACGGCCTCCTCCACGTCTCCTGATGTACTGGCCTGTCTCCTGGTAGCACCTCCATGCTCTGGACACTACGCTGACAGACACAGCAAACCTTCTTGCCACAGCTCGCGTTGATGTGCCATCCTGGATGAGCTGCACTACCTGAGCCACTTGTGTAGGTTACAGACTCTGTCTCATGCTACCACTAGAGTGAAAGCACTGTCAGCATTCAAACGTGACCAAATCATCAGCCAGAAAGCATAGGAATGGAGAAGTGGTCTGTGGTCACCACCTGCAGAACCACTCCTTTATTGGGGATGTCTTGCTAACTGCCTATGCTTTCCACCTCTTGTCTATTCCATTTGCACAACAGCATGTGAAATTGATTGTCAATCAGTGTTGCTACCAAAGTGGACAGTTTGATTTCACAGAAGTGTGATTGACTTGGAGTTACATTGTGTTGTTTAAGTTGTGTTCCCTTTATTTTTTTGAGCAGTGTATATTTTTTCTACTACAAATGAATGAAACAAATTCAGGTCCTCTGCTGTTCTCATTTTTAACTTCAATTCATTCTGTGCCTTTTTTTTTAAAAAAAAGAAACCACACTAAAATCTTGTTTCATGAGCAAGCACTCACAGTTTTATTTATTGTTTTACATGACATACCCTATTTTTGCAATCTGAGTTCTTGTTTTCTTGTTATATATGCTGTATTTTTGTACAGATTATATTGCAAGTACCTACTTTAAATCCAAATTCAGAAAAGGGCAGATTTTAAAATACAATGACATTTCAATTTGTGTATCAGTTCAAAAATGTGACAGTAAATAGGATTCCATTCAAACAGACATGAAATAATATTTCTCCCACCATGATTCCCTAAAAATAGCTGCAGTCAGAAAATTTAACTTAGGGAGGAGCGGTTTAGTTTATAATTGACACCCTATTTTCAGAATAGTTCTTCCAATCTGATGATAGAACATCAATGATAGAACATGAAAACATATTGCATTACATGACATAAATACGGTATGAATATGTTGATTGATGTCTAAAGAAAGCTAGGATTTGTTGCTTATCAGTTGATATAAAACAGTCTTTTTTATCCTGTGGCTTACATTGATTGATTGATTGATTGATTGATTGATTGATGATAATTTAGTCATTTATTTATTCACAGTGACTCTAGGTAGCTTATAGATAATAAAAACAAAAAATGTAGAAAAATAAATAATAAAAATAATATAATAATAATCTCTCAACCCAAACAGCGACAACATCCATTCAAATCAATCATTTAATGTACTCCATCCCACTCTGAGTTCCCCAGGCCCAGTGGCAAAACCATGTCTTCAGGAATTTATGAAAGAGTATAAGAGTGGGGGCCAGTCTAATTTCTGAAGAGGTGATATTCCAGAGGGAAGGAGCCACAGGTTTAAGGCAAGCTGTCCAGAGTCACTTGATAGTGAAATGGATGGGAGGTAAATTTTATAAGTAATACATACATACATACATACATGGCAATAATTCTTACCACAGCTCCTAATTCTAAAAAGAAACCTTTGCCATCATCTAATAAAACAAGTCAAATTATTATGTCCCATTATTTATTTGTTTGTTTGCATGTTTGTTTGTATGTTTATGGAGATTCTCAATCATTGAGGTCATAGTTGCCCCAAAGGTTCTTTTTTTTCAAGAGGCAACTGGACTTTCTGGTTTTTCTTTGAAAACATTTCTCTTCTCATCCAAGAAGTTTCTTCAGCTCTGACTGGATGGCGGACAATGGAAGGATTTTTATATATGTTCATTTGTATCTTGCCTTTATTACAAATAACTCAAGGTGGTGAACATATACAACACACCTTCTTTCTCCTATTTCCCCACAACAACAACCCTGTGAGATGGATTGAGCTAAGAGGATGACTGGACCAAGGTCACCTAGCTGGCTTTCATGGCTAGGGCAAAATTAGAACTCTGTTCTGACCTAGGCTTCACAAAATCACGAAGCAGACTCCTCATCCCAACAAAAAACCCCTTTTTTCTTAGGCTAATGTGAATTCCTCTCATTCACATCCAGCAAAGTCCCAGCAAACAGTCTTTCAAGAGTGATTTACAACCACAGACCTTATCAGGCTTGGAGAGTTGCCAGGCTGATAGCTTCCAAGTGCAATGCTGTACCAGAAAATACTTGGCAAGGAGTTAGGAACTGTTATGTATGTACCATAGTTAATAAAGTATGAGCTTGAGGTTAAGTGCAGGGTTCTGGCCCTGCACTTCTGATTGGCTGTTAGGCGGCCAGATCGGATTGACTAGTTCTTAGGAATCCGATTGGCCCTTAACAGAGGATTATTATTGGTTTAAAGTACTTGCATTCATAGCTCGCTATTGGACAATTCTCACAAAGGTTGCCTATATAAGGCAGGGTTCACTGTTGTTGTTTTGAGAAGTCACTATGCTAATAAAGAGATGAAAGTTCACATTCTAAGACTGTCTCCATTTACTCCAACCCATGTCCGAGTACTTAACACTGGCGACGAAGGTGGGATTTGGAGACGTCTGAACCTAAGAAGCCAGGAAGCAATACCGAGCACGTGTTAAGACGACGCCAACAACGGAACCATGTCCGGTGGCATCGTACCACCCGCTTCGTTCGATCCAAACCAAGAGGATTGGGAATCCTACATGGATCGTTTCCAAATGTTTCTCGAAACAAATAATTTGAAGGACGCCACACCAGCAAAGAAGTGGGCACTGTTCCTGATGCACTGCGGCCCGGCTGTCTTTAAAATGGCTAAAGCGCTGGCGAAACCTCGAGAAGTGAAGGCCATGAGCTGGGACGACCTCAAACCCATCCTGAGAGACCATTACGCGCCAACCGTTCCTACACTCGTGAGACGCCACGAGTTCTATCAGAGAAACCAACGAAAAGGAGAGAGCATGGCCGATTTCGTGGTGAATCTCCGAAATTTAGGGGGCCTCTGAGGGTTCGCAGATTTAGAGGAAGCACTGAGAGATCGATTAATTCTGGGATTAGATGCACTCGGCGTGCAAAGCAAGCTGATGGCGAAAGGCGACATCAGCCTTGCTGACACGATCGCTGAAGCCACAGCTGCGGAGGCGACCAAAAAGTCAGCTGCACAACTACGGCGAAGCCGCACTCCGGTACCACCACCGACAAGTGACATTATATCCAAGTCTGAAGGGCAGCTACTAACGACGCACCACGAGGACCTCTCTTCGTCGTCAGACAGCGACAAAGAAGGGGTCCATCGACTGCGGTCCAACCGGGACCCTTGCTTTAAGCCCTTACGCCCTTGCTCAGGTTGTGGAGCGAACCATGCCAGGGCCGAATGCAAATTCCGCGACTCACTCTGCCATGAGTGCGGAAAATGAGGCCACATCAGCCGGGTCTGCCGCAGCTTACCAGGACCCAGCCAGGCCTCAAAAGGGACCAACTATCACCAATCGACAGGAAACCGTCCTGTAAGGCGAGAACCAGTAAACCACTCCTACAGAAATTGAGCAATTCAAAAAGAAGAGGCTCACCATACTATCACTATAGGTCACGCCTCAGCCATGGATGCTAAGAAAATTCGAGTCATGGTAGCTATAGAGAACCAACCTTGCCACATGGAGGTCGACTCGGGATCGTCCCTCTCGATGGTGTCGTGGAAGACGTTTGTTAAGCCTGGTTTCCCCAACCAGGGTTAGGGAGACAAGCTAAACAGAATGTGCAGCTTAGTCAGATAGGCACACAGATAAATGAGTGAGCTAAGCTTGTATGTTTATTAACATACAGTAAAAATGACAGATACGCTTGTGCTATCAAATATATAGTTTATTCCATTATGAGTTCATAGCATAGTCAAAATAACAGTCCAATAGTCATGTATCATTTAGTCAGTCCATTCAGGGATATTCAGTTAGCAAAGTCCATTTAGAATATCCTATGTCAGTTCACTTACAAGCCAGTCCTTTGTTTTCTCTCCCGTTCGAGCAATGCAGACTTGTTTCCTTGCAGTAATCAGGGATCATCAAAGCCAGAGAGATAGCAAGCTGCAGCCTTGCTTCTTTTAAAGTGCTTTCACAACCACTCCCTTAATTACTATCCCACAGTTAAAGTTGCAGACACTTTAACTTACAAACTATGATTACATATTATTATTTACCTAAACAAGTTAGGGTAAAACAATGTTATCCCTAACAACGTTAAAGG
Organism: Hydrophis major; assembly: GCA_033807585.1. Classification (NCBI taxonomy): domain Eukaryota; kingdom Metazoa; phylum Chordata; class Lepidosauria; order Squamata; family Elapidae; genus Hydrophis; species Hydrophis major. The sequence continues at coordinate 362,966,428 of CM066329.1, read as the reverse complement.
AACTCATCCCTACAATCCAACGCCAAGACCTCCGATTACAACGCCTCATCCTCAAGGACTACCAAGGGAACCGAATCCCCGTAGTCGGGTCTTGCCGAGTCCGAGTCTCTTTTAAAAAGCATACGGCGTACTTACCTCTAACGATCATCGACAGAGATAGGCCTAGTTTGTTGGGCCTCCAATGGTTCGCGCCACTTGGCATCGAAGTGGCCGGCGTGAACCAAATCGGTGATTGTGAGTGGGAGGAGGACCTTATTTCTGAGTTCAGCGATGTCTTCGCAGATCATTTAGGCGAGTATAAAGGGACCCCAATCTCATTTAGCCTAGATCCAAAAGTAGCCCCAATCCGTTTGAAGCCCTGTCGAGTTCCCTTCGCTCTTAAAGCTAAGATATATGAACAACTCGACAAACTAATTGCACAGGGGGTGTTGAAGCCCATTGATCATTCTCCATGGGAGACTCCTATTGTAACCCCCATTAAGCCAGATGGGTCAATTCGAATTTGTGGGGACTACCGGGCCACTCTAAACCACGCCCTGCAGCAGAATGCGTATACAGTTCCGGTGGTGCAGCACCTCCTCCATTCCTTGGGGGGCAGAAAGGTTTTCGCTAAATTAGATTTAGCTCAAGCTTATCAACAATTACCAGTGGATGAAAAGACAGCCCAAGCCCAAACAATTGTAACGCACAGAGGTGCTTTTAAATGTACTCGATTGCAATTCGGGGTGAGTGTGGCCCCAGGGATATTCCAAAGCCTAATGGAAAGGTTGTTACAGGGAATCAAGGGCGTGGTTCCATATTTTGGTGACGTATTAATTGCAGCACCAACAAAAAAATTTTTGCAGGATCATTTGAAATGTGTTCTTAAAAAATTCCAAGAGGCAGGACTTAAAGTAAAAAAGGATAAAGGTCACTTATATACTGACAGTGTTGAGTTTCTAGGGTATCGCATTGATAGCCAGGGCATTCACCCTATGGAGAGTAAATTAAAGGCGATAAAAAATGCTCCCAGGCCCCGTAACAAGACCGATCTCCAGGCATTCTTAGGCCTCATAAATTTCTATAATGTGTTTTTACCGCACAAGGCGACTGTTGCTGAACCGTTACACCGGTTATTAGATAAAAAAGCATTGTGGGTTTGGGGTTACCGGGAAGAACAAGCGTTTCGGAATGTAAAAAAATTGCTTACATCTGACTTCGTACTTATGAAGTATAATGAGACATTACCATTAGTTATAACCTGTGATGCCTCACCCTTTGGGGTGGGCGCCATTTTGAGTCATGTACTGCCTAATGGGAACAAGGCCCCTGTTGCATACTTTTCGAAGACTCTTTCACATGCAGAGCGGAACTATGGACAAATTGATAAGGAGGCTCTTGCAATCATTGCAGCTGTAAAGAAATTTCATGAACATGTGTATGGAAGGACATTTACCATTGTAACTGATGACAAACCGTTGCTTGGGATAATAGCCGGGGACAAGCCAACCCCCTACATATTATCCCCGAGAATGACTCAATGGTCAGAATTTCTAGCTGCTTAGAATTATCGCCTGCAATATCGCCCGGGGAAAGCCATTCCCCATGCCGACGCATTAAGCCGAGCATTGCTTCCAGAGACTCTCGACGATCCGGCACCAACGGCAACCACGTTGCAGATCGAAACACTCAACTCACCGCCTATGACCGCCCAAGACATCGCGAGAGAAACCAAACGAGACTACACCCTAGCTCGAGTCCTAGGCTGGGTAGAACACGGATGGCCATTGGACCAAGTCCCAGATGACTTTGCGCCATTTAAAGCAAGACAGACTGAACTTTTTTCACAAAAAGGCTGTGTCATCTGGGGCGATAGAGTCATTGTCCCAGAACGACTCCGGAAGACGCTACTACAAACCCTACACGAGGGCCACCCCGGCATCGTGCGGATGAAAGCACTCGCACGAAGCTATGCATGGTGGCCGGGCATGGACCGGCAAATCGAGCAGTGGGTCAAAGCGTGTACCAGTTGCCAACAAGCCAGCAACACCCCACCAAAAGCCATGCCTACTGAATGGGAAACGCCACGTGGACCCTGGTCCACAATCCACCTGGATTTCGCAGGGCCAACCAAAGGATATACCTTCCTGCTAACAGTCGACGCATATTCCAATTGGTTAGAAGTTCATCGTATGATGGCCACAACTTCTGAGGCAGTGATTAAGATCCTAAATAGACTCTTTGCAACCCACGGATTGCCTGACGTCCTGGTGTCCGATAACGGGCCACAGTTCACGGCATTGATGTTCGAGCAGTACCTCGCTGACCGCGGCATCCGCCATGCGCTCACCTCACCTGTGCACCCTGCAACCAATGGCCGAGCAGAACGCATGGTCCAATTTTTTGAAAAGACTTTGCAAAAAATGGACTATGACAATATCAATGACAAAGTCAACCAAATTCTCTTTTTGCAACACATAACTCCACATAGCGTCACCGGCAGAACTCCCGCAGAACTACTGATGGGACGAAGACTCCGTTCCCACCTCGACCGGTTGCACCCTGCTTACGAACCGGAAAAGCCAATAGGATCCAGTGGCCGCTGTCGCACGTTCCAGGTAGGAGACCGCGTTTACACACGGAACTTATCAGGCGACCTGTTATGGATAGAGGCAACGGTAGTATGAGTGACCGGCCCCAAATCCTACGTAGTGCAATGCTGTGACAATAGACTGTGGAAACGGCATATCGACCAATTACGGTCACGACTCATAACGGCCAGTCAACAACTCCCCCATGACCAAACCGAGGGGGGGGAGGTACAGAAGAAGAAGATGACGTTCCAGGGAACCTACTCGAAGAGAGCGACGAATCAAGTGAGACTCAAGAAATGGAGCAGGAAGGAGAATTGTTTGCATCACAAGAAATTGCACCTGAGCAAGAAGCAGAGACACTGCCAAACAACAATCTACCTCAACAGGATTGCAATCAACCAGTCCAACGAAAATCCGAAAGACTTAAAAGACAACCATCCTACTTAAAGGATTATATAACTACACCATAATTAAGAAGCCAGGGGGAAGGGGTGTTATGTATGTACCATAGTTAATAAAGTATGAGCTTGAGGTTAAGTGCAGGGTTCTGGCCCTGCACCTCTGATTGGCTGTTAGGCGGCCAGATCGGATTGGCTAGTTCTTAGGAATCCGATTGGCCCTTAACAGAGGATTATTATTGGTTTAAAGTACTTGCGTTCATAGCTCGCTATTGGACAATTCTCACAAAGGTTGCCTATATAAGGCAGGGTTCACTGTTGTTGTTTTGAGAAGTCACTATGCTAATAAAGAGCTGAAAGTTCACATTCTAAGACTGTCTCCATTTACTCCAACCCATGTCCGAGTACTTAACAGGAACAAATCTTCATCCTAATTAAATGAACTAATCGTCTCCTGCAAACACCACTCCCCTTTCACTCCTCTTTATTTCCTGTGGGAGGGACCATTCACTATCCACTGTGCCTTTACTCCCAAGTCAACCCTCATTCCTTAACTGTTCCCTTCTCTGGCAGTTCTGCGCATGCACACATTGGGAACAGGCTCCAGCTGTTCTTTTGCCCCACTGATCTCCAACTCCGAAGGCAGCTGATAACTGTCTGACAGCCCTAGTCCCATCTCTGCCTCTGACACAGAGCCCTCATTTGAGCCTTCCCCAAACTCCGGGACTGGCCCACGTTCCTACCCCCAACCTCCTCACTGGAAGGCCACAACAAACTCCCAGTCTCCTACTTTTTAGCCTGGTGCTTTAACCACCGGATCAAATTGGCTTTCATCTTATACTCTCTTAGCATATAAAGTTTTGCTGGCAAATCGTGACTATACCTGTGATTGATCACTTGAAATTTTCCGTTTTTGGAAATAAATGGTGACCCTCCGCTGAGCTGCCTCCCTGAATCACCAAAAAATAGAGAAAAAGCCTAATTAGTATTAGTATAATGGAGAGGAAGCCAAACACATTGCTCGACCACTGCCAAATAAAATTAAGCCCCAATTATTGATAAATGAAGAGTGGATTGTGCTGGAGCCTGGCCTGCAGTCAGAGGAAATACATCTGTCATTTGGCCTGCATAGGAGTCATTCATGTGTGGCATAACATCCTGTGCATCTATCATGCATCTGCAGATTTTTGTTGAAATTCACTTAGCTGTCTAACTAGATTCGATCTTCAGTGCTTTGTAGGTTTCAAGGATTTGGACTGACAGATGCAATTCTGGGCTGAAATGGTGTGTGACATGACTAGCTGTCCTGCATATTAATTATTATTGAACCCATCACAGCTGAAGCTTCAAAACTAATGGTCTGTTGGTCCTATCTGGGTTTTTGTATGCATGCACATATGTACATTTGAATGCATCTTGTACATTTAGCAATTGCTCTCCTTGCTCCAGGGCAAATAGGAGGCAAACTACAGATCAATGGTCCATTGTTACTGAGGGCATTTACTATTAATGAGAAATTTAAAATAGAGGTATTTGAAGCTGTGCAGCAGACATGGAAGGAAGCCCTCCCTCACACTTTTTAAAGCTTTCTGCAAATTACAAGTTCTGTAAATTGAAAGAAAAAATGGGTGTCAGGAACCAAAGGAGAAGGAACGGAAGCAGTGTAGGCCGTTTCATAAATCTTAAATTGGTAAAACAGTGTATTAATTCTATTGTCAAATGCAAATGGAAAACAAACATTTGTTAAGATGATAAAATTGTAATGTCTGGCCTGATAGTTTTGAAGCTGGCTCAAACCCGTCATCTGCAAGACTTATTTATTTGGCTGCACTAAAGTTTGATTTAAAGTTCATGTAATTTCATCATCTTATTGTACAGAGAATTGAAAATAAATGTCACCTTCAAAGAATAGAGCTAATAGAGTTTTTACTGGCTTCCCCACCTCCAAGAATATTCAAGACAATATTTTGCAAGCAAGGGCTTTGTGGAATCTTTTTTTTTTCCTCAGCAATTTCCTTTACATTCTTCCTTTCCTGTAACTGGATCGCCTGTTTTTTTTTTTACAACACCTCAAAGTTTCTAAAAAGCTCATTTGGGTTTTTCCCATTTATTTGTTTTCATCTTTTAGGTATAATAAATGTGACCCTAATATAGAAATGCTCCTTTCCTTCACATCTTCTGGAACTGCTATTATTCTATTATTTTACTACTTTAAATAGTATATACTACATAATGTACTGCATTATGCACAGAGAATGCTAATGGCTTAAAGTAAGATTGCAAAACTGTAATGCCAGAAATGACTGGGATTGTTCCTTGTCAGAGAATAGCTTGTTTTCAACTCTATTTCAGCCCCATAATTCGGTGGCCTTGAGCCTCAAATGTTATCTGGTTTATTTCTCTATTCTGTAAAAGGGAAACAATGGGAACCACCTTAGCTGAGTTGAGAAATGTTATCATAAATAATAACCTTGATATGAATAGAAGTTACATATGAAGTTAGGTCTACTTCAAGAATGATATACAACACTTGGTTACTTTCTATCTGCCTAAAGTAGGTATAGATGTGAAATAATTCTATCCAGAGATGATGCTGAACTTGTGGGCAATAACTCAGACCAATGTCATCTTTGCATGTATACAATTATTGATTCTTTCCAATTCTCACATAAATTCAATATCAATTTTCCTCCAAATAAAACTTTGGCACCCAATTGCCCATAATACTCCATTATGTTATGAAAGTTCTCTGATTCTTACTGCATCTCAAAATATAGAGAAGAATGCAAATGAAAGGGAGGGGAGACATGGTAGCAGCGTTCAGGGGCTGCCACAAATTTCAGGGGCTGCCACAAAGAAGAGGGAGTCAAGTAGGGGTCTCCAACCATGGCAACTTTACAACTTGTGGACTTCAACTCCCAGAACTCTGGGAGTATTGTACCTTATGATTCTTGATGAACATATTTTTTCTTTTATGTACACTGAGAGCATTTGCACCAAGACAAATTCCTTGTGTGTCCAATCACAATTCTATTCTATTCTATTCTATTCTATTCTATTCTATTCTATTCTATTCTATTCAACTTTGGGCCAATTACCAGGATACTTTGAGTTCTAGTTCCCATCTTAGGCATGAAAGCCAGCTGGGTGACTTCAGTCCAGTTGTTCTCTCTCAGTCCAACTTAGCTCACAGGATGTTGTGGGGAAAATTGAAGGAGGAAGGAGGATTATGCATGTTGGTCCCCTAAAAATAATAAAGGTGGGATAAAAAAAATTAAAGCAATTATTTAAATGATTTAAATGATTTGAGGACTATGAAATCTTTTCCAGAGATTTTCAAATATTTTACTTTAACCCTGAAAAATACCGATTCATATTCAGGTTGATGAGAGTAGGTAGAGAGTAGAAAGTATATATTCTTACAGATTTTTGTTGACTCAAGTATAAATGCAAGTATATTCCTAACACTCTAAGAGTTGGGTAATAAAATTCTCATTCTCCAGTTCTCAAATTTTGAATGCTTACTACTCAAGCAATATACCTATTCTTTGCTACGAATTTTGAACCATATTTAGGTTTCTTTGATTTAAATTTCATGGAATTTGGGTTTCTTGCTTTTTTATATATATAAAGATAAAAATCCAAAAATCATTTTAAAAAAAAGATCATATCTACATCCTACACAAATATCTTTTAGGTAGGTACATAGAAAGCAAAACTGTTTCACTTTCCATTTTATTTTATCTGCTAATGTTTTCACCCTCTTTACTTTCATGTGAGAAGACACATTGTTGTACGCATACCCATGTGTATAGAACAAATTGCACTAAACACTTCTGCTGAATAACTCTTGTATTTTGACAATGACACATGTCAATACAAAAGAGTCAGCTCTTTGTACACCATTTCTACCATTGTTTGATGTCAAGGAGAAGGAGGAGGAAAAATCCCAAAGAAACAGACTGTCATAAAATTTTATAGACATTTGTAGGTATTACTGGGAATGCAGAAATGATTTCTATACTTTCAATTAAAAACCACATCTCATTGTTAAATAGGAATGTGGCACATCTCATCTCTAATTTTGCAAAGGAAATACAAAATTGGCCACTGCCAGAAGGTTTACTCTTCTACTCACCAAAGATAAAAGAGAATATATATTATGTTATATGGCTTCTTGAGTGACAGCTGACTCTTGGTGATATGACAGATAAAAGTCTCCAAGCCATCCTGTCCCTTGCTGCATTGCCCAACCTCAGCAGATGCACCCCAATAGCTTCCAATACTCCATTTATTCATTTCATGCACTGTTAGCCTCTTTTTCCATCCACTTGGTCCAGCACTATCATCTTTTTCATAGATGCTTCAGCCCACATGATGTATCCAAAAGAATGATAATTTTGTTTTATTATTCCTGTTTCCAAAGAGCAACCAGGCCTGATTTCTCTAGTATGGAATGATTTATTGTCTAAGGTCCCTATTAGCATATAATTTGTATATTTGTAGATATAATTTGAAAACTAGTTTGGTGTAATGTTTTACGGCACCAGCCGAGAAACTACAAAGTCCTAGTCCCACCTTTGGCACAAAACAAGGACCGGGTTACTTTGAACCAGTCATCTCTAGGAAGAAAGCAAACCTTTCAAAAATGTGGCCAACAAGACTGCATGGATCTATAGTTCACCAAACTAGCTGAGAGGATGGGAGGGAGGGAGAGAGAGAATAAATTTAGATAATTGTAAAATTTAAATTCCACTGAAAAAAGCAATAATATTTAGAAGAAATAAAGGCAAAAGGAAACCAGGCTGTCAAGGAACATGATGGCTGGATACCATCAAAGCCAGAGCATAGAAAAGCTCAGAGAAGCAGGGCAAGATTGCCAGAGGTGGAGAGACCTGGCCCGTAGAATTAGGTTTTGGACTTGACTAAATAGATGTCATCATCATCATCATCAAAATTTAAATAGACTCACAATATTTTTTACAATAGAGAAGAAGATTGTGTCTAGGGTGATCAGTATGTTCTGAATATCCCCTGTAAATTATCGGTCTAATCACTTACCAATTGGATTGGTTTTTGATGATTGATTAGGTGGCAGCAAGTCATTTTCAACTCCTAGTGACCCGTTCTTCATACAGAGGAGTATTGTCCTACAGCTTTTGCTTTTCAACAAGCAAACTATCCACAGACCGCTATGCTGTTGGTATGCAAGAGCATAACAGAATGTCCACAGTAAAATACTGGCATGAATAAAAATAAAGATAATGATTTTTTTAAAAAAATTGTATGATATGTGATTTTAAAAAAAAATCAGGAAGTTCAATAAAGTGCCATCTGGATTTTTGTTTTGTTTTGTTTTTAATAATTTCCTAAAGGCAAATTATTTCCTGGAATGGACAGTTCTAATCTCCAAGGGGAAGCCCTTTCAGAGCAATCACATGGCTATAGAAGAACAGTATTACCTAATCTCAAGTCCCCTAACCTGGAAGTATGGATCCACCAGTAATTCTTCCCACAGCTGTTAAGACTGCTGGTAGTCCTTGATTTATGGCTATTTGTTTCCTGCTGTTTGAAGTTACAATGGCATTGAAACACATGATTTTTGACCATGTTTCATACTTAAAGCCATTGCAGAATCTCCATGGTGTTAGCTTCGGAAGCCATATTTCATTTAGAAGCTTCAAGGCTGCTACATTGAGTGCCTTGGAATTTGGGAGGGGGGATTTTCATAGAGGGTGAAGATTAGACTCAACAACATTCTTCTCATAGAGTCAAGGACAAGTTACCTTGCACCTGGAGAGAAGTGGCTGGAGGAATGTCTCCAGTTGGGACGGTGTGGTTGATTGGACACATGATGGACTGGTGGGCACAGGGGATGGGATTTTGATTTTCAATCAGGAAGAGAAAACCCAGAACTCTCAGATTTGGGTTTTCCCAGAGGGAGCAACATGCCTTCTTCAATAAACTTTTTACTTGGATGAACTTGGTTTCTGAGTGCTGAATAAAATGGGGAGTTTCATTGGAATACTAACACATGGGTTTCTTCTGATCCCCGTGGATCAAAATTCAGACACTTGGCAACTGTCATGTATTTATGATGGTAGCAATGTCCCAGGGTCATGTGATCACCTTTTGCAAACTTTCAATGAGCAAAATCAATGGGGAAGCCAGATTCACTTAACAACCATGTTACTAAACAAGTGATTCACTTAAAACTATGGCAAGACAGGTCGTAAAATGGGGCTAAATTTACTTAGCTTTGCTTAGTAATGGAAATGTCATCATTCCAAGCAATGAATCCAATTGAATCAGGACTCCAAAGTGCCATTCAGTCTTGAAAGACCTTTCATTGAGTACATCCTATCGCACTTTGAAAGTTGAAGCTAGCTCTGGGTAAATTCCCATGCTTCAGAGTAATAAAAAGAATAGAAACTTCTGGAAACCCCACCCCCTTCAGGTGTCTTGAGTCACATTAACCAATCAGTCCAGCAGTAGCTCCCCCCTCAGTCTCAGCAGATGTTTGTTGCCATGATCTTGGTTCCAAAGCTGGCTGAGGAATTCTGGAAGTTGAAGTCCACGAGTCTTAAAGTTGCCAAGGTTGGAGACCCCTGGTCTAGTGGACTCAGGCACCACATTCCAGTCCTTTCTAACTCCCCCCCCAAAAGTAGCAACTAAGAAAGCAAGTGAAAGTCGTTTCAAAGTTGTCAGGAAATTTGGGGCTCTATTGTGGTCGTAAGTGTTGGACTACTTATGGAAGACTAATCAGAATTTATTTTCTTCCTCATATATTAGACCTTGATCTACTGATTGCTAAAATCACCCTATAATGGTAGAAAGAGCAGTGAGAATGCCTCCTGCCTTACCTAACATAAAATACAGTTTTGAGCAGCAACAAAATACTATACGACAGGTAAGGGCTACCAAATCCCTATTTTTCTCAGGTGGGAACTGGATGCAAGACTATTTAAGGATGGCAATTGCCTGAATGAGTGTTTTCCTCATGAACTACAGAGATTTCTATTTCCATAATGAGAGAGCTACTTCTTCCCTGCTGTTCTCATTAGCAGTAAAATGCCTGTTGATACCTAAGGACTTTTCTCTGAGATGTAGATATCTGGACAGCTTTAATGTCTCTTTTTGCTCTCCCCTCCAGTGACTTGATCTAGATGAGAGATCAACAATCCTGTGCCTGCCATTCAATCTTATGGTTCTTATGGTTGGTGTTGCTTTTGGCAAGTGAATTTATAGTGTAAATGAATGTATGTTTGCTTGATTCATTTTTGCAAATGAGCCTGCAGAAACGTGGGGCCACAGAGCCATCTGTTTTTGAGCTCTCGGCCAATGCAGGAAATGTCAAGTATTTCATCAGGGGAGATGCTTGATGCTTGATAATCACTTATGATGTTTTGGACAGTTGTGATGTCATCATTGTCATTGATGTCTTCTAGACCAAATAAAATGGTGTTTGGACGTTTCCGTTCATGTTGAAAAAGCTTCTCTGATGAGGATTGGGATATCATTATTTGTCTGATTTATCTTTTTTTGTGGATTGGGTCATGGATTGGGTTGTGGTTGTTGAGTAGAGATGTGGTTTTTAGCTATTGGATGTTCAGGTTTTTGCATTGTGTCTTTTTTTTCCCAAGGTTGGATAATCTTTCTTTCAAAGTGTCCAGGGATGCTACTATGGTGTCAAGGGATGTTATTCGTGTTTCTATGGTATCAACTCTTTCAAACAGATCTAATTTGGGTCTGCATGATTTGCAGAGATATGGAAACTTCTCAGAGTCCGCTGAAGCTTCTTGGATGAGAAGCAAAACATCTTCAAGGAAAAAACGAAGTCCAGTTTCCTTTTGAAAAAGCACCTTTGGGACAATCATGACTTGGATGACCGAGAATCTCCACTTCTTGGCAGAGTTCTGAAAGTGTTTTCAATTGCCTTCTACTTTTTTTTTCTTTAAAAAAATTCCAATTTAGCCTAAAGGGCCTCTTCTGTATATAGACCTCCTGCTCTCATGTCATCTTTAGGTTAGAACCAGACAACTTTTGATTGGGTTTCCTTTGGAATGTCATAATTGGGTTAAGTAAGTGTGTGTGTGTGTCTGTGTGTCTGTGTGTCTATACATCTATACACATGAACATTATTTGCAATGTTTTTTGCCAGTTTCTGGGGAGAAAACAAAACCTTATTCAGATGAATGGATTCCCTTATTAATTGTGGTGTTTGCGTAAAAATTGGTGCAAAAAAGCCCAGAAAATTATTTCCATTACTTCCACAGGTGCCTTGTCTTATGACCATAACAAATTACACCTATAACTCCAAGCTCAGTTTAGGGTATACATTGAGGACTACCTGAATGAGGTTTGTCCATGGCTTCCTCCATTGTGGACTTTTTGCACCATGTAAAAAAATCCAGTATCAATCCTTGCCCTGAAAAGTCTTTTGAAACCTTTGCTTTCAACTTTGCCCACTTTCCTTTGTTTCTGGACCTGGAAGCAAAGCAATGTTGAAAGAAGACAACATTCCATTCAAATTCAATTAGATTGGTTAACAATCTTGGCACTTTTTAAAGCCATATCCACTATGGAAAGTTGCCTCCCTCCCCAACACACACATTTGAAGCAGACCCCAGCTGCCTAACCTACAAAAGAAATAGCTCTCTCTCTATATATAATATATTAACAAAAATATAACAATCATCAATGTTTACTCCAAACAAATGGTATGCGATATGCAGAATTCTCTTGTGCAATTTGACAAAAGCTCAGAAGTTATTTCTAACCTGCACTAGTGAATGTACATTTATTGACAGCACTAAATTTATTTATTTAATAGCATATGTCATCCACCCCAGTATATAAAGATCTTGGGCAGTCGATAGTGAAGAGTAATAAAAAAAGCACCCACAAACCACAGAATAAATACATCCGACTAAAAAAGATCACACAAAATCAGTCAATCAATCAAAGGAACAAACCAATTTAAGCAGCTTGCAGAATTCAAACAGAAAAGGAGCTGAATGTTCTTTTGAAGAAAGCATGTTCTAAAGCAGAGGTCTCTGTTAGGAATGTAATTCACCTAACAGTTAGTTGGGTTGGAAAATATATAAACCAGGATAGACATTTTAAACTTTCTTTTTAAGGGAATGCTAAAATTGTAATTAGGTGTGGTTCCTCAAATGGTCATAAGATGGAGCCAGAAACCTGGATTGTGTTAGTTCCTGTTCTGGTGTTTCTGGAGAGTGTTGCCGTTCCTCCATTTTTCCCTACTGACTGTTATTCTTGGATTTGATGTAAGTCTGTTACTGAACTGTTTTTGATACTGGACTTTGTTATTTGGATTATCCCTGGACTGAAAACTGATTGCTTTTAACTATGAATGACTTGGACTGTTTTGTTGAACTTTGCTTCACCATTTTACTGGAAGTAAAAACCTACATTTTACTATACATTGTGGCTGTGTGCTGTGTGTGTGTTATTTTTCACTACTCTCAGTATGTCTCCCTATATGCGCTCATTCTTTTAACGGGAATTACCTCAACACTGGTTATGGGCCCAGGCCATACCAGGCTCAGATAACTGAGAGTTGGTGTGAATACACAGTACTGTATACAGACAGCTGTTTACTGTTTAATTGCGGTTTACTATCCTGGTAAAGATGGCACAAGACCCTTCAACAAGTCTATCACTGATAACCCAGTTGGATGGAACAAACTATGTTTCCTGGTCTATGAAATGCAGTCTACTTCTGCATAGAGAAGGGTTATGGAATGTAGTTCAAGATCCACCAGATATAAATGCTTGGGATCCAGAAAATGAGGACGATGCCAAGAAGTTAGCTGATTTTAAATGGAACAACGAATAAGCTCTTTGTATAATTGGACTAATACTGAGTGACCAGCACCTAGTCCACATTCGTGGAGAAGAGTCTGTTGCTAGGTGTTGGGAGAATTTGAAGAGGATTTATGTTCGTGACAGTGTAGGTGCACACATACATCTTACACGTAAACTGTTTAGACCATGTCTTCTGAAAGGTGGAGATATGTTAGCTCATTTGAACTTCATGAAAAGAACTTTTTAAGAGTTACATGAAAAGGAATTGATATTTTCAGAGCTGCATCAAGTTTACATCATTCTTTCCTCATTGGATGAAAATTGTGATGATTACGTATCTTCACTGGAAGTCCTGACCAGAGATAAACTGATTTTGACTGACATAACGGGAAGGTTATTAGAAGAAGCAAGAAGACGACTGGATAGGAACCAACTAAGAAAGGAACAACCACAAGAAGAGGATTTGTCTTCAACTGCCTATACTGTTAGGAAATGTTTTTCTTGTGGGGCTAGGGGACATATAGCTAGATTCTATAAGAAAGGGAAAAGACAGAATACTAGTAATCACCAGAAGGCCAAGAAGACTGTAAACCATGATTTGTGGGTTGTTGATAGTAGAGCATCGCAGTGCATTACTAAAGATAGAGAGAGGTTTGTAAAGATGTCCACGAGTAAGCAACATGTATCATTGGCAAAAGGATGGAAGATGAAAGCATCTGGTGAATGTACTGCATATTGTTCTTGTGTAAATGAGCATTTAAATATGTAATACGTACCTAAACTGAAATTTAATTTATTAACAGTAAGGGCTTTAGTTAATATTGGTTATGTAGTAACCTTTAGGGGAGATAACTGTATAATAGAAAAAGAGGGTAAAAGTGTTACTGCTACTTTAGAGAATGATTTATTTGTGTTACATGATAACCAGTTGCAGATGGCTAACTCAGTTTATAACAATGTTAAGCCACATGATGAATATATATATTTACTGCATAGACGTCTGGGGCACATTAATTTCAAAATGCTCAAACAAACTGTTGAATAGTCAGAGGGAGTAAAATTAAAACCCTGTAGCAAGTATTTAAACTGTAATGCTTGTAGCCAAGAGAAAAGCAAGTTTACTCCAGTGAACAGACTCAATAGATTTAAGACCAAAGAACCTTCAGATGTTATGTTTGCTGACATAATTGGTCCCAAGAAACCCAGTTTGGGAGGTGCCTGCTATATTTTGAGTATAATGGATCATTACTTGTGGTACGGTTTCTGCTATCTCATGAAAAACAAAACAGAAACATTCCAACATTTCTTTAACTGGCTAAGGTTTGCAGAGAGAAAAATGAGGAGTAAAGTAATTACTTTAGTTACTGATAATGGGACTGAGTTTGTTAACAAGAGGTTCCAAACTATGTTGAAATTGGCTGGTGTCAAGCATAAATGTTCTGCACCTTACAGACCACAACATAACTCGTTTGTAGAATGAAGAGAGCAAACATTACAAGCTATGGCTCGCACTATGTTATCTGATTCAGGTTTGCCTGAAACACTGTGGGGTGAGGCCATAATGTGTAGTAACCATGTGTTGAACAATGTAGTTAACACAACAACTGGAGAATTGCCATTCACTCGTTGGCATGGCAGAAAACCAAATTTAAGTTACCTACACACATTTGGAGCTCCAGCATGGGTGCATATTCCCTCACAAGTAAGACTGAAAGGGCAGCATAGAGCTAGGAAGTTATTTTTTGTAGGTTATGAGGCCAGTCATAGATCGTTTAAATTCTGGGATCAAGGCACAGCTCATGTTTACTGTAGTGCAAAATTTCTTGAGCATGTTGGGTGGGATAAACTGGAACAGGAATCCAGTAATGATATTATTATTGACACCCAAATAGTCCCTAAAGATAAAATAAGTAAACCACAAATAGCCATTAAAGAAGAACAGGAGGAAGTAGGAGGACAGGAACAGGAAAAAGTAGAACAGGAGCAGGTGGCACAGGAAAGTCCACCAGTAAGCCAAGTATTACCAAGATGTTCAACCCGAGTAACACGACCACCTGATAGATATCAGGCTAGTGTTGTATGCCAAGTGAGTACAGTTCCAAATAACTATAATGAACTAAAACTGTATCCTGCTAAGGATCAGGCTGCTTGGCAGGAAGCAATGGATAAGGAACTGGAATCATTAAAAAAGTTGGAGGTATACGAAAATATTAAATTACCACCAAGTAAACATTCCATAGGATGTGAATGGGTTTATAAACTTAAGACTAGTGTAGATGGCACTGTTACCCATAAAGCCAGGTTAGTAGCACAAGGGTTCAGTCAGACAGCAAATGACTACGATAAGTGTTTGCACCTAGTCTGAAGGCTACTAATTATAAGCAGCATTAGTGTGGGCAGCTAAGGAGAAATACATTATAAATCATTTGGATGTAGAGACAGCATATCTGCATGTACCACTGCAACACACTATTTAAAGAAATCTTTAGGTATAAAAAAATGATAACACAACTGATTGCTGGAGATTGAAAGAGTCTTTATGGCTTGAAGCAATCAAGCAATCAATTCCATTTCTTATGAGTGGAACTAATGTATAGTTAAGGAATTAACTAAGATAGGTTTTGTAGCTGGCATGGTTGATCCATGTTTGTTCAAAAGAGAAATTAATGGTGTAGTGTCATTGTTGCTATTGTTTAATTGATGACATAGCATTAATCACCAAAGCTGAACAAGAAGCTACTAAAATAATGTCATTGTTAGAGAAGAAATTTAAGATAAAACAGTTAGGAGAAATTAAACAATATCTTGGTTTAAAGATAGATAGAACTAGGAAAGGATACAAGATCTTACAGGCAGATAAAATTAACCAATTACTAAAGAATTTCAAAATGGAACTTTGTAAGCTGGCTAAAACACCGATGAGCCAGGAGTTTAGACACAGTGAGGTAAAAAGTCCTGTTTTTGATTAGAACATTTATCAGTCCTTGATTGGTAGTTTATCTTATCTCAGTAATTGGTCAGGGCTGGATATAGCATACATTGCTAATCAATTAGCTAGAGTTAATACTGAGGCAACTGAAAGGCACTGGCAAGCTGCTAAGCATGTGTTAAGATATCTGAAACAAACAATGCATTATGCATTGTATTTGGAGCCTTAGAATGAACTAAGTCTAACTGCATATGCTGATGCAAGTTTTGCTACAGATATAAATACACGTAAATCTACATCGGGTACTGTAGTATTATTGGGGAAAGTGTTGATTGGATGGAGGTCTATTCGACAGAAACATTTAAGTTTGTCAACAATGGAGGCTGAATTCTCATGTTTATCTTTATTATGTATAGACTTAATTTGTTATAAGCAACTATTAATTGATATGAGATTGATATTAATTGATTAATTGATGTAACAGATTCTATTGTTGTTTATGAAGACAACCAATCCACAATACAGATGGCTTCAAATATTGCTGTTAAAGCAAAATCAAAACACACAGATTTAAGATATTTAAATGTGAGACAATGTGTGCAAAGTAAGATGATTAAACTGGAATACTGTATCTCAGAAAATAACACCGCAGATCATTTTACAAAAGCCCAAGGCTCTGTAAAGCATAAGGCTTGCTGTGAGGATTATGGACTTAGAATGTAAGGTTGTGTATATTGTCCTACCCAAAGAGCATCCCATTGTCCTACCCAAAGGGGAGAATGTTAAGAATGTAAGTCACCTAACAGTTGGGCTGGAAAATATATAAACCAGGATAGACATTTTAATACTGTCTCTTTCAGGGAATGCTAAAATTGTAATTTGGTGTGGTTCCTCAAATGGCCATAAGATGGAGCCAGAAACCTAGATTGTGTTAGTTCCTGTTCTGGTGTTTCTGGAGAGTGTTGCTGTTCCTCCATTTTTCCCTACTGACTGTTATTCTTGGATTTGATGTAAGTCTGTTACTGAACTGTTTTTGATACTGGACTTTGTTATTTGGATTATCCCTGGACTGAAAACTGACTGCTTTAACCGTGAATGACTTGGACTGTTTTGTTGAACTTTGCTTCACCATTTTACTGGAAATAAAAACCTACAGTTTACTATACATTGTGGCTGTGTGCTGTGTGTACGTTATTCTTCACTACTCTCACTACATCTCCCTATGTGCGCTCATTCTCCTAACGGGGAATTACCTCAATAGTCTCCAAACTTCAACTCCCAGAATTCTACAGCCAGCATAGCTTAAAGTCTTTAAGTTGCCAAGTTTGGAGATTCTTGTTCTAAAGTTTTGGGGGACCCACTAAAAAGACTTGGCCCATGCTCAGTGACCTCATGAGGTTAAGAGATTTTGAACAGAACTCCCCTAAATGTTTGGAGCAGATGTGTATAAAAGGTATTGGTTATTATATTAGTCCAGGGATCCTCAACCTTTTCTTCAGCAGGGACCCCCTTTAAATAATTTTTATGGCCACAGACCCTTGCCAGGGACCACCAAGACTTAACTCAAGATTTAAATCATAACATTTCTTCAAACCTTGCAGACCCCCTGTGATGACATTACACTGCCCCCAGGATCCATAGACAACAGGTTGAGAATCACTGATCTAGATTTTTTTTTTAAGTGAGCCGGCACCTTTTTCAAAAAAAGATGGTTGTCAGGGTTCCGATGGATGCTCTAATTAATTCATGAGCCTTGAGCCAAGTTTCAAAAGAAATCCAATTATTTATTAGGAGCAACTTGTTGGCACATTTCCCCGAGTGTAATCGGCTCTGCCCCACGTAATTTACTGTCCACCTATGATCCTGTTTCCCCATCCCCCCAGGGTGTGTCATAAATCACATTCTCCAGTGAAGCACTTTTGCGGGCTGTGGAAAACACATCTCTCCAGCTGGGCTTGGTAACCTAAGACACAATCTGGAGAAAGGTATGCCTGGAATGTGCTTCTGGTCATAACAATGAACTGCTCCATCAGATCTCACCCCCTCCTTCTTATGGCAACTTGAGAGTAAGCCAGGAATGCTTTACGAGTTGACAATGATAAGATAAGATAAGATAGGATAGGATAGGATAGGATAGGATAGGATAGGATAGGGCAGGGCAGGGCAGGGCAGGGCAGGGCGAGACAAGATGAGGCAAGACGAAGCAAGAAAGATAGGATAGGATAGGATAGGACAGGATAGGATAGGATAGGATAGGATAGGATAGGGTAGGGTAGGGTAGGGTAGGGTAGGGAAGAGTAGGGCAGGGCAGGGCAGGGCAGGGCAGGGCAGGGCAGGGCAGGGCAGGACAGGACAGGACAGGACAGGGCAGAGTGAGATGAGACGAGATGAGACAAGATGAGATGAGATGAGATAAGATGAGGCAAGATGAGGCAAGAAAGATAGGATAGGATAGGATAGGATAGGATAGGATAGGATAGGATAGGATAGGATAGGATAGGATAGGATAGGGCAGGGCAGGGCAGGACAGGGTGAGATGAGACAAGATGAGACAAGATGAGATGAGATGAGATAAGATGAGGCAAGACGAGGCAAGACAAGGCAAGAAAAATAAGACAAGACAAGATAAGATGAGATGAGATAAAATAAGGGCAAGGCAGAGCAAGGCAAGTTGTAATGTCACTTTTTTCTGTTAATACACTGGTACACATTAAAAAGAATGAAATCCTGATGCCCATTCTCAAAAGTGTGTGTGTGTGTGTGTGTGTGTGTGTACGTACATGCTATATACACACACACAAACACACACGCACACATTAATGTAGAAATTATTTCACATTTTGTTTTAGATATTGCATCTTACGTTTAAAGCAAGAGTGCTGGTGATGGTGGTGGTGGAATTAAATTTCTTGGTCTGAACTGCAGATTATTGAAAAGTCACTGATTAGTAAAGTTGATCCCATTTGTTTTTTCTTGATCTTTTTTTAAACAACAACAAAAACTAAAACAAAACACTGAATTGCAGATATTTAGCCTTCCCCAGAAGATGTGTATAATAAATAGACTAATTTCTTGTAGTTTTTTCAGGAGCTGGCAGATCTTTCTGTTATCTTGATTAATCTGTTTGTAAAGCAAGGGCTGCTTCTGGAAGGGGGAAAGGTTATAGCAAGCTGCCTGGGAGAACATTGTAGAAGGATTGCTACTTTGTCAAATGTTGTAATGTGTTATGACGTAGATCAGCTGTTGTTTTCCAGTCTGCGGAAACCTTGTAGAATCTCATTTCTCTGACTGTATTAAATTATCTATAAATGCTGTTGTTTAACATGCCTCTCTCCATCTCTTTTATCAAAGGATGCCAGGATGGAGATATCTTTGGAGGATCTTTGGGCTGCACTTTTATATTTTCCTCAAGGTTCATTAATCATCAGACTTAATAAGTATAAGGTTGGGGAAAGAACAGTTACTATAGCAATTCCCACAGTAACACTGGAATTGTGCAAATGGCCATCCTTTGTACAAAGAGCTATCATTCATGAGCTCCTAACCCTAGTTCTACCAAAACCATAGTTTCTGTTAAACCTGGGTTCCCCAACCATGGTTAAGGAGACAAGCTAAACAGAAGGTGCAGCGTTAGTCAGATAGGCATACAGATAAATGTGTGAGATAAGTTTGTATGTTACTTAACATACAGTAAAAATAACAGATACGCTTGTGTTATCAAAAATATAGTTTATTCCACTTAGAGTTTTATAACATAGTCAAAATAACAGTCCATTAGTCATGCATCGTTTTTGTCAGTCCATTCAAGGATATTCAATTAGCAAAGTCCGTGTAGAATATACAATGTCAGTACACTTATAATAAATCAGTCCTCTCACTGTTGATAAATCAACAGTCCTTTCTCTCTCCCATTCCAGTAAGGGAAAAACGCAGTCTTCGGTCTATCCAGTAATTAGGGATCATCAAGCCAGAGAGAGCAAGCTGCCCTGCCTTGCTTCTTTTATGGTTCTTTTACAACCACTCCCTTAATTACATTCTTACAGTTAAAGTTACAGACACTTTAACTAACAAACCATGATAACATATTTATTATTTTACCTAAAAAAGTTAGGGTAAACAATTTTATCCCTAAAGAGTCACTGTTTGCTCTTAAGAAATTAGCAGGTCAATTTCATCAAGATACTTGGTCTAGAAATCAGATAGAATCAGATTACAGAACGGATTTCTTTTGGTGGGATACTTGGTGCTCTCTGAGCTTGGTTCTTTTCTTTCAGATGTTTCATTTCCAAACTAGGTAACATCATCAGTGTGCTAAAGGGTCTTCTGTCAACATTTGAATGGCCTGTGTTTCAAAGGCTGTGTTTTGAATCCTCCAATCAAAGCACATTCATATCTATATTTTAATGTATATTTGAAAAACATACCTACATTATCAATAGAAGACAATACTTCAATCAGTCGAGGAGCCCTGGTGGTGCAATGATTAGAGAACTGCAGTCTAACTCTGCCCACTGCCAGGAGTTCAATCTTGACCAGCTCAAGGTTGTCTCAGCCTTCCATCCTTTTGAGGTCAACAAATTGAGGACTTGGATTGTTGGAGCAATATGCTGACTCTGTAACCTGCTTAGAGAGAGCTACAAAATACCCTGAAGCAGTATATAAATCTAAGTGCTATTACTATTGCTATCCACCAAGACCACTCCCACCAACACTGTCAGGGCAAGTCACTAATATATACTGTAAAATGAGAGCAAACCATGAATCCTACGAAGCACTAAGAACTTTCACAATAATCTGAAGGACTGAATAGTCCTACCAAATACCAACAAAAGGTGAATCTTCCTCCTCCCACCCCTTTCAATAAACCTGAAATAAATAGCTGCCCTTGAGAGACACTGTAACTACGATTCCTGCATTTACTGTTTCCAGTCATTTAAAAATGTGTGAAATACTGTAATTCAGTGACTTCTCCCCCCCCCCAGATATATTGTGTTCACTTTAAGAAAGTAACTAGTGTACTGTATAACAATGCATTGTATTTTTAGAATTGTCCAAGAAACAATTATAGGTTCCAGTGACTACGTGGGATGGTGGCAGTAAATAAGATATTGTACAGAGACATTGATTTATAAGAGGCTACAGGAACAGGAGGGGAGGGACAGAGAAACAAATAGCGAGTTATGCCAAGACAGCCTTAGGGATAGTGAGGGGAGGGGGAGGCGAGTGGTGGGAAGAGTTCAGTTCCCAACAAGATGTAGTAAGAACAATAATCCAATGAAAGCTGAAATATGTGTGTGCTACAGTCCATTAAATCTTCCCAGTGTGTTTGTATGTGGTGGTATAGGTGTTTGTTAGAGGCTGAGAAAGGAAAAGGAGCTACTGAAAGGGGAGACAAAATTTGCCATAAGTAATACATCCATCCATCAGTGTTGAGTTACAAAACTTGAGCAATCTTTTCAGGGGTGATAAGTTCATTCTTTACTCCATTTTTGATCTTGTAGAAGGAAAGAACAGAAGGCAGGTTCAGATCATTGAACCTCAGACCACTGCTGGTTTGTACGATGGTCTGTTTGATTTCACATCTTCATGCTGATCTTCTCCGTAGACCAAGTAGATCTAGAAGATCCAACAAATGTTGGTGGCTTGTTCATGTAATCCATCATGGAAGATAGCTTCAAAACACCAGTGTATAACTCTAAATAATGTACTGGAAGCTTCAAGTGATTCATCATACAACACCCCATTAAGTAGCAAATTTAGCTATATATACTACCTTTATGTTTTTGTTGCTTTATGTTTTGATTACTGATTTCTTTCTTAGTCCAATTCAAATGATTGGTTGTTACCTCTAAAGTCTTAAATGGATCTTATACAATTTCTGGCCCATCCTATGCTTCCTTGCAGGGAGAGGCTCTACATTATGTGAAGCCAAGGATTTAGGAATCCTATGATAAGCCTTTTCTGTTGCTGCTTCCCTGACTTGGAGAATCTTGCCACATGGGATATGAAATCCCTAAACAATCTTGTTTTAGACAAATCACTTAAATCCTAGCGATTCCATTGAACTAATGTTGTGGAGATTATTGTATAGAGAAAGAATTGATCTTTGCTCCTGTTTTTATTATATGCATCTCTTTGTAAACTGCCTTAAGTCCTATGGAAATTGGGGCCCATATAAAATCATGTAACAAATACATAAATAAACCTCCTTACCCTACACATAGAATATCATGTAGCTGGTTTCTTCCATTCTTCCAATGGGGTTTTAATCTCTCCTTCTGTCTATTTATGTCTCTCTCTGCTCCTTCTTTTCAGTTCATTCCTTGTCAATCTTCAGTTGTGAAACTTCTAGCTTCTTACTGTCAGGCTACACTCAAGAATGACAAAGAACAATCCAGTCAAAGTCCAATTCTTTTTTTTGTTCACATCAATAGACAGAATCTTGACAGACGAAACCTTTGCTACTCTTATCCTAATGGATATACCCTGGGACATTCTAGGAGTGACCACCCCAAATTTCTTCTTCTAGCTTCTAGTCAACTCCAGACTGTGCTGCTTCTGTCTGCCCTGCACTATCTGAAATGTGCTCCCTCCTTCTTGGGAAACTGTCTCTTCACACCTGCTAACTCTCTGTGGGGACACTTGTCCCACACTTACATCCCTATTGCCTAAGAAGCCAACTAATGCTACATAATTATCCCTTCTGTCTTGTTTATTCATGAACAGTCGTTCTGCTAATAGTCGTAGGGATTTTTTCTTACTGGTTCCAACAGCTTTCTTGTCCTTTCTTTTTTACCACTTCTGCCTTGCCACACTTAATGTTGAGGTCCTATAGCTGACTTTGACTTGGTTCCCAATTTCCTCCCGCAGTTTATTCTCTATGTCAGGGGTGACAAACTCATGGTGTCATGGCATCATCATGTGATTTATTGGGACTTTTTCCCCCCTTTGCTAAACTGGGTATGGTCAGCATATCATGTATCCAGCCCATGGGCCGGAGTTTGACAGCTCTGCTCTATGTTCTCTTTGCTTGTCCTGTCTCTACATTATTTTATTACAATTTTTACTGAAATCTAGTTTCAGTGGTGTAGTCAAAAGAGAAACTCTTCCTCTTATCAATAAGTTTCTTCCCACCCAACATTGCCATGTCCTAGAACATTGTTTTCAGCAATATGTCATTTCTGATTCACTGGGCAGAACAAACTGGACCATAAACATAGCCAAACTGGACCATAAACATGTCAAAGTAGAATGTGGTTGGATAGTTATGGCCATGAATGCAAGCCATGAATGGCTGCCTGGATGAATGAGACCACGAACCCTTGAAATTCAGCTTCTTGCTTGAAGTAAGCATGCACCCTAGAATCCTTTGCAGTATCCCATGAAATTTCACAGCTAGGCTTCCATTGGCTGTAGCTCTTCCTGCCACCTTTTGCATAAGAAAGCAAATAAATGCAATGACAGAACCCTTGAACACATCCAGCTTCAACGTGCTTATCTCGTTCCCTCTTTCAGACAAGCTGTGGTGTGGACAAACTACACCTTATGTAGATGCGGGGGGGGGGGTCAATTAAAGGATAGAGGGAGGTTGCTTATGTATAGAAAGGGCTGTCTTGGGGCAGTGGTTTGCATTTAACAATGCCCTGTTCTCTGCCATTGCAGTAAGCCTCTGGTTCTCATATTGCTTGCATTAGTTAGGGATTAATGGCTCCATTCCAGGTTAATTGCATATAGATTTAGGAACCTGATCTTACACTAAGTAGTGGCTGGAACAGCTGTGTCTGAAAGTAAGCAAAATGTTAGCAGGTGCCTTGCAAACGCTGATATATATGGCTCCAATAAATCAACCTCTGTTCTGAGTGGCATTCTCAAAAACAATTCTGCTATTCAAGATCAGGGCCTCACCTCATCAAGAGGAGCATACAGGGCATGCAAAATTGAGAAGCAGTGCTAATTTTGTTTTCTTTCCTCTTCATACAGGAAATGTGAGATTAGGTCTTGTCACTTGGGCCTGGAAAATGAAACTATTATTTATGTTCCAGGAAGGTGGGGGGGGGATAGTATAGGGTATGGGTGGGAGGGAGAGAAGCACTTATAGGTTATTTCTTTCTAACTCCTTTGCTCTCTGACCAGCCACCTAAGAACTGTTTGCGCAGGCAAACTTCCAACCGACATCACCCCCAAGTGCCATTTCTTTGCCCATTTATTCTATTTATGAACAAAGGCTCTGTGATGAATTCATAAAACTCACAGTATCCTTGCTCATATTCAGATGTTTGCCACCAATTCATACTTAGAAGCTGGCCAAGATTCCAGAAAGCCACTAATAAGTCACTGAAGATCATTCTGGGATATGATCTAGAAAGCACTATAAGACCAAAATAAGATGAAGGCCAACTAGTATTATTGTTAACCTTACACTCACAAAGCACAGGGCACAGGTTTGTCCTTATGAAAGCACCTATATAGGCAGGAGAAAAAAACAATGGATGTGTTCCGAACTACCAGGCTCGTAAGCCTGCAAACCTGACTGGCCCTTTACACAGCAGGCTCGTAATCCTGCATATTTGATTGGTCCGTGAACAGCGAGTTGTGATTGGTCATTCCGGACTAATCTGATTGGCTAGTTAGCGGGCTGCCGCGATTGGATGCTCCAAGCGCGGCAAACTTAAACCATTGGACGCTATGACAGCAGCCAGCTCTATAAAAAGAGCTGCTGCTGTCAGGCTCTTTGCTCTGTTTTCCTGAAGTCACAATAAAGAGGTGAAGTCGCTATTTGATGTCTCGTCTCCGTTATTGCGCCCGCTCTCCAGGACAGAACAGGATGTATACTAATCAAAGAGAGAAGCAACCTAGAACTAAGGAGAAATTTCCTGACAGTTAGAACAATTAATCAGTGGAACAGCTTGCCTCCAGAAGTTGTAAATGCTCCAACATTGGAAGTTTTTAAGAAGAGATTGAATAACCATTTGCCTAAGGTGGTGTAGGGTTTCCTGCCTAAGCAGGGGGTTGGACTAGAAGACCTCCAAGGTCTCTTCCAACTCTGCTGTTCTACATTCTATTCTATGTGTGTACCAGTTTCTTTCTCTGCTAATTTCTGAAGCTTTGTATGATTATACCAGCCTGATTCTGCTCCTTATATTAACTAACCTAGAATATATGATAGCAAGCCATAAACTTGACCTAATTATATCTTACCCAGAAGAGGCCAAACTGTTACAAACTGCTTTGTCTGTCTGGCATTCTACCCAAATCAATGTTGAAGGAGTCCTGAGACAACTGAAGCTTGTCAAGCCATCTTCTCATCTTCATAATCTGCAACTTTTAAAACAAGGAAGAAAAACAACACCCCACTAGAAGAAGTCAGTGAATAGACTTCGGTATCACACCAAATCTTGCATCACATAGAAACAAGTGGAAAAATGAGACTTTGGATTTTGGCACTTGGAGGCTTTTTAATTTTGAAGTTGATGTTGGACTTGTCATTGATTCTTTCAACACAACATAGGCTCTTGGTTGGACAATTTGGAGGCTGCTGTGGTGTCCTTTCCTCATCCCTGCAATCTCGGCCTTATGAAAGAAGCAGAGGCACAGATACCAAAATTGAATTGTCTTGAAAACCTGGAGGGTATCTGACTTGACAAGATGTGTATCTTCAAGACTCTATCCTCCCCATCACTTACTTACATCCTATTCTTGCTGGCTGAGGAATTCTGGGAGTTGAAGTCTACAAGTCTTAAAGTTGTCAAGGTTGGAGATCCCTGCCTTAGACCACAATGTTTGAACAAAAACAATCACCCCAAAGATGCTGCAACCGAATTGGTTTCCCTTCACATTTCAAAGTGCAAAGTGCAATTAAGTCATAACCTTTTTTTTTTTTTTTGAATCTCCAATTTGTTTACAGATTAACAGAGTTGGAAGGGACCTTGTAGGCCATCTAGTCCAACTCCCCCCCTCTGCCCAAAGAGGAGACCCTACATCATTTCTGACAGATGACAGTCCAGTATCTTTTTGAAAGCTTCCAGTGATGATTGTTCTCACTGTCAGAATTTTTTTCCTTATTTCCAGGTTGAATATCTTCTTGTTCAGTTTCCATCCATTATTCCTTGTCTGGACTTCAGGTGCCTTGGAAAAATAGCTTAACATCCCCCCACCCTTTTTCTGTGGCAGCCCCTCAAATTTTGGATCATGTCTCCCCTGATTCTTCTCTTCACTAGACTAGCCAAGCCCAGTTCCTGCATCGTATGTTTTAGCCTCCAGCCCAGTGGTGGTATTCAAATTTTTTTACTTCTAGTTCTGTGGGTGTGGCTTGGTGGGTGTGGCAGAGAAGGATACTGTAAAATCTCCAGTCCCAGGTGGTATTTGCCGCTTCTCCAAACTATTCAAAATTTCCGCTACTGGTCCTCCAGAGATAGTCAGAACCTGCTGAATACCACCTCAGCTCCAGCCCCCTAGTAATCTTGGTTGCTCTTCTCTGTACTTTTCTGGAGTCTTTCCAGAAAGAGAGCACTGAATTGAGAGCACTGGCTGATTCACACAAGTCTCTTCATTGTGTACAGAAATAAATAGTCTGGTGAAAGTTCTACCTTCTGATGGCCTGAGATTAAATAGGAGAATTGACAATACGCTTGAACACAGGAAATGAGAGTGACACTTCTTGTATTCCTGCTTATCATAGTGAAATCCTGAAACTGCTTTCCCCTTCAGACTCCTGCAAGGGTCAATTCTGGGTAAGAACTGCTGTTCTGCACCTCAGCATCCGTTCAGGGATAAATTTGGCTTCTAATCAGGGTTGACAATTAGACCATACAGTTAATATTTTTACAGCTGTTTTATTAATCACACATATAGTGCACCCAGCCAGGATTTGTTGGAGATACCTCAGGAAAATGAATGATGTAAATAACAGATGGAGGCAGAATTTTCTTACAAACAGGCATGAAGCTATTCCCATCTTATTTAGAAGGAATTTAAATAGACAGATTGCAGATAAACAGGCGGACCAAAAAAAGAGAAAAAAGGGGGGGAAGGAGAGAAGGAATCCCAGAAGAGGAAAGGGAGATGGGTAGTAGAGGAAGCATATTTGAATATGGATAGAGAACAGCTCTTTTTATGTACTTTCAGTGGAAGATGAAAAATCGGTCTCACTTGAAAAACACTCAAATTAATAGCTGCAATTGAAAAGACAGCCATGCCAAAAGTTGCCACATCACCTCCTTTTCCTGCCCAGTGGGCCTTTTTCAAAACAGATGGCATAGAGGAGACAATGCTTACTCTAACGTTCATTGCAAATACCTCTTTCTAGCCTAGGTTCTTTGTCAGCGCGGGCCCTTCCTGCTCTCTGCCTTCTTCTTAGCCTCATTGACTTTTTCCAGGAAAGAAGATATGGAGCATTTTGCACAGATTGGGGCCCTGAAGTGCTTTGGCAAATCTGGCGACAAAGCCATTTCTGCAGCTCGGAGGGGAAGAAGAAGCAGAGTTGAAGGGAGGGGAGGTATGTGCACGTTTCATGAATGGCTGGCTGAGCTTGAGACTTAACTGGGATTCTAGGCAAGACACATCCACTTTTTCTATTGCATTAAATGTCTCTGTTATGTTGTACTTTCTGGAACTATTTTGAGAAATATTGTTTACAAAGAACTTGCATTGCTTTCAGTCAAAATTCAGGCTACACATCACAGCCTGGTTTGCAAATGTTTGAGTGGCCTGGCTCTATTTGGGAGATGCTTCAAGGGTCTTGAAAGTCAAGTGGATGCCTTAAGCACTTGAACATCTTAATTACTCAGTTTATCACTTAGCCACCTTGCAACACTCAAACTCTCTCCATTCCCTCCCCCCCACCCCAAAAAAGCTGGAATGTTGGCCCCATTCACTTTGGAATGCTCTAGAGGCTTCATATCAGTGGTGGGATTCAAATGTTTTTACTACCGGTTCTATGGCTGTGGTCTGGTGGGTGTGGCAGGGGAAGGATACTGTAAAATCTCCAGTCAGAGGTGGTATTTGCCAGTTATCCAAACTACTCAAAATTTCTGCTACCGGTTCTCCAGAACTGGTCAGAACCTGCTGAATACCACCTTTGCTTCATATAGAAATAAATAATAGCCGTTCCCAGATCATTTGCAATTATTAATCACATGTTTAGTTTAGTTTTACTTTATTGACATTGCACCTTGTTGAATGAAATTAAATGCCACATTTTTATTTAGTACTGAAATATTTTGTTTTGCTGTAATAAAGCAATTTGAAAGTTCAGCTTTCCAGCATTTTAGAAAAAGTACAAAACAGCATGAAGAGAGATTTGCATTCAATATCCCCCAACCCTTTCTCTAACAACTACAGAGATTCTTTTGAATCTCCGTAGTTGTTCTCTAGAATCTAAAGTATATGGAAGGATAAATTTTGGGATAATCCAGGACCCAGTATCTCTTAAAAAGCAGCTTCCAATATGAACAATTTTCACTTTTTCAAGGCGTAGTTTGGGTGATAAATTTCATTGAATGCTGTTAATAACATTATCCTTAGATTGGATGAATCTAATCTGATGATTTTGCAACTTTTTACACTTGAAATTCAAGTTCAGATCAGACATTGTGAGCTCAAAGCATCCAATCTGACTTTAATAGAGTTTCTGAGCTCTAGAAGGCTTTGTTTTGAATTTAAAAGAGGTGTTTCAAACGCAGAACATACCATTGGTGAACATGAAACATTTTCAGAAGGGCTCGGACATTGTGAGGATACTACAGTAAGGTCAAAATAGCTGTATTGAAATCAAAACAAAGTTTTCAGGTCAACATGGGACATTTCAAACTTGAAATAGTTCAACTTGAAATGCTTTGCATATCATTCCAATTTTTTTAAAAAATGATTTATTGCAACAAAATATTCACTAATTATATTCTACCTATATGAATCTCCAATAGAAAGCGACAGTTCCTATTAATAGTTTCTACTAGTTGCTATTTTAATTTCCACAATATTGCTTTAAATTGTTTTTATGTCTAGGTTTCATTATAAATTATCTTGGGCATCCACTTAGAACTGTTGGGTATAAATAATATTTAACGAATATTCATTCGTTTTCATTTTTGAATTTGTGCCATATCTTTCTATTAGTACAAGCATTTCAGGAAACATATAACAGCTTTAAAAATTTTTAAAAACTATGCAGCTAAAATCAAAACAACAAATTAAAATTGTTTCCTTAAACTTTTCATCTTCGTATACAATACCGATATTATATCTAGTTGAGGAATTTTAAAAAATGCTAATAAGGGGTGATTCAAAGCATCTCAAAAAGAACTGATTTTGATTAACTTCACTGAGGTACATAGTTTGCTAATATTTGTCTATAATAATCAATAATATTACAAAAACTTTGATAATTCTACCACCTATATCATAATGGACTCAAGCAGAGATTTAACTTTAAATGAGAAGTGATCTGTATATATGATAAAGTCAGTGATGCAGCAAACTGCTTCTTTCCCAGTGCAGGATACTGGATCATTTCTGAACATGGTACCTGGCAATCAGTCAAGACTTCACATTGCTTATGCAGACCCATTTAAGAGTCTGGTTGTCCACCAGCAAAATGATCATTGGAACTCTCATATCCATTGCTGCCCACAGCCAACACCTTCTTTTCCATATTTCCTACCCCAGAGTCAATTTTTTCTGTTATTCCATAATCTTTTCTCCGGTGTGGTCAATAGCTCAATAAAAGGAATCACTCTTCTCATTGGATTTAAACTGATTAGTTTTGCTGTCTTAAATGAAAAGTAAGACTCCATCTGATGGTTTCAAATGTTCCATTAGAATTCAAGAGGGACCTGCTCCATATAGCTGACCTAAGCAAAGGTATCTTGCAGAAGTCATGTAAAGGTCACACAAGACATGGTGTCATCCTGCAAATGAAATTTGGACCATTCCAGCCTGACATCATGTTTAGTGGACACTCCATACACTCCATACACTCCATATGGGGCTATCCTTGAAGCATATTCAGAAGCTACAGCTGACAGAAAATGCAGCTACATGGATAATTCTTGCAGTCCCTAGGATGGCCCATGTAGCACCCCTGTTGCATGAGATGCGCTGCTTGTCAGTTTGCTTCTGGGTCTAATTCAAGGTGTTGGTTATCATGTTTAAAGACCTTCACGGCATGGATCCAGGTCACCTAAGAAACATTTCAACCAATGGGATTGGCAACCTCCTCATGCTGACAGAAGGAACATGCTGTGGACCTCATCAGTCAAGGATCCTGATAGGATCCAGAAGAAGAACCTTTTCTGTCCTGGCTCCCACTTTGGAACATCATGCTGCTTGAGGTGAGATCTGCCACTATCCTCTCAGTTTTCCAGAATGGCCTTAAAACTAGGTCTGCCAATTGGCCTGGAGTCCCAGTGGGGTCAGTGGCGAAGACGCTGAGCTTTCAATCAAAAAGGTCGGCAATTCGGCAGTTCGAATCCCTAGCACTGCGTAATGGAGTGAGCTCCCGTTACTTGTCCCAAGCTTCTGCCAACCGAGCAGTTCAAAAGCATGTAGAAATGCAAGTAGAAAAATAGGGACCACTTTGGTGGGAAGGTAACAGTGTTCCATGAACCTTCAGTGTTTTGTCATGCTGGCCACATGACCACGGAGACGTCTTCGGACAGTACTGGTTCTTCAGTTTTGTAATGGAGATGAGCACTAGCCCCTAGAGCAGGGGTCTCCAACCTTGGCTCCTGGAAGCCTGGCGGACTTCAACTCCCAGAATTCCACAGCCAGCTTTGCTGGCTGTGGAACTCTGGGAGTTGAAGTCCGCCAGGCTTCCAGGAGCCAAGGTTGGAGACCCCTGCCCTAGAGCCATAAATGATTAGCACGTATGAGCAAGGAGAATCTTTACCTTTACCCAATTGGATTGTTCCATGCTGGGCATGGTTTATGGTTAAAGAAGACTTCACCCCTACCCTGTTATGTACAGTTTCCTTTCCGAGCTAATCTTTGGTAATTTTTATTTATTTTTATTTATTATTTTAATAGCAATAGCAACAGCACTTAGACTTATGTACTGCTTTACAATGCTTTACAGCCCTCTCTAAGCTGTTTACAAAGTCAGCATATTGTCCCCAACAATCTGGGTCCTCATTTTACCCACCTTGGAAGGATGGAAGGCTGAGTCAACCTTGAGCCTGGTGGGATTTGATCTGCCAAATTGCAGGCTGCAGCAGAAGTAGCTTGCAATACTGCAATCTAACCACTGTGCCACCAAGGTTTAGTAATGTTTATTTTGTTACTTTTTTATTATTGAAAGTCATGAAATACTTTCAGGTATTTCAGACTCAAGTTGATGGTAAGATGGGTGGCCCATATAAATAAATAAATAAAACTAGATGTACATGATATCATTCATCTTCCTTCTGTCAACTCTGAAGCTGACCTGACTGAAACCATCTCGGAGCTTCAGTGTTGCCATACTGGAGCTGAGGGATAGGGACGGGGGAGTAGAGATAGCTGGCATTTCGTAGCCAAAATAAAATACTTTCTCTTGGGAACCAAGGACATTCTCACACCTGTTCAGAGGAAGACAGTGTGATGTCACCAGGCAACCAGACAGCAGTGTGATTGGACCACGTGACTGATTGTTTGGGGAAGGGGAAAAAAGTTTTACTTTTAATTAGATGAAAACCATGGGAACCTTCAGAATTGGTTTTCACCACCCTGTGCCAATATGACATTATCAAATAAAACTATTCTTTGAGGAATCTACCTGCCTCAGAGTTTTGTTTGTTGTGGATATGTTTCTTGGAACCCTGATACATTCTACTCCTGTGAATATTCCTGGATCTGGAGCAATGGCTTCCCCTTTAAAAAGCTCTATGCAAAACTGTTCTTAATGAAGATAAGAATCCATTTTCTTTAAGCTTTCCATAATACTGAGGTATTTCAGCTCCACAATCTGTGGGCTCTGTGGTGGTCGGTGATTGAAACACATAAGGAAATATCACTCCCTCTGCCTTGAGTCCAGAAATAGTCCCATAGGTGGAAGGCGTATACATTTTGATGGGGTACTGACATTTAGTACTGTAAGGAGACCCAGACCACTCCTGAGTGAAGGATTGGAACGTCTTCCAGTTTGAACTGAGGTAACAGAATGTGAGGCAACTGGCAGTTAAAACAGAGTTCTTTTCAGGTGGGGCGGGGGGGATAGAACTCCTTAGCATCAGAGCATGTTAATTATTGTATAAGAAATTCTAATGACCTTATGGTCATTTCAAAAAATCCTTTCTTAGCGAGGACCTAGAAGCCAAGAGGAACATACATGCCAAAGTTCAAGTTTGTAGGCTTTACGATTCTGGAGTATTCATGATGAGTGAGTGGTATTTGGCTTTTAGATAGATAGATAGATAGATAGATAGATAGATAGATAGATAGATAGATAGATAGATAGATAGATATTTAACTTCTGTGGTTCCATTCCTACCCCCAGAACCAAAAAGCAGAACAAAACAGGATATTCATATCAAGCCTGGATTGTCTTGTATTGTACAGTCACCTTCTGTTGTTTGGGCATGACTGTTCCTTTGAGGAAGAGAACTGCAAAGTCCAATTTCAGCACAATACTAATGTAATTGAACAATGGCAAAGATGAAAATTTTGCAGTAAACAGGAAGCTTTGTGTCATGCAGACTGGGGTGATGTGATGTGCTTGAAAGAAAGGGAGTCTGGTCACTGAGGGTGAGGCATGCGTAAAATATTTGATTTCTGTTACATTGTGGTTAGACTGGAGAAACCACAAGTGAGTATTTAGCAGCTTCAGCTGTGTCTGTTGTTAACCCTCAGAAAGATCAGTTAGATAACAGGCAGAGCATCTCTTCTCATCAATCAAAGTTTGGTCCTGAAACTCTCACAATGAATGGGGGCAGGAATCAATAACACAGAACATGCTTCAGAGGAACATCCTGACTTGGAGGATGATATTAAGACAAAGTGTTGGACGTAAAGCCTATGAGTTTAATGTGATAGTTGAGCGCGAAAGGCTTTGCTTTTTTTCAAATAGCTGTGTGTATGAAATCCACTATGACTTTTCCTAGGATTTCTTATTAAATATAAGAAATATACTCCACTGGTCTGGGCCCTTAAAAAGTTTCAGAGTTCAACTGCTATTATTGACCATTTCCCATGGTGCTGAGCTAAAAGGATTACTTGAATGCATCTAGAGAAAACAAAATTGGGGAATACCGGCCCACCTTATCCCTCATTATTTCCTCAATATTGGCCAGTTGATGTCTTGGGAAGCAGTGCATGAGTTCAGTGGTTCATTTTGATTGCTTATTGTTGACACAATACTGCTTTCCCTCTAGAAGTTCCATTTGGCTATCATATTACCAGTTGTAACAAAAGTGCTTTGCTATCTTGCTAAAAGATGTGTACTCCAAATGTCTTGGGATTGCAATTCCTAGCAAGTCATGCTGGTGGGAAATTCTGAGGATGACAATATCAACATATCTAGAGGGCTATACTAAAGAGAAGCCTAGTATGTTGAAAGGAGTGGGCTGTGACAATCACTCTAGCCTGGGCAACATATCATAGATAACTTCATGTTGTTTCTTCTATTCAATTGTGTATGATTCTTGAAGAGTCCTGGACAAGTTTATGTAGTTTTCTTGGCAAGTTTTTTTCAAAAATGGTTTGCCATTGCCTCCTTCCTAGGGCTGAAATAATATGACTGGCCCAAGGTCATGACTTTGTTCTTAAGATGGGACAGTATGACTTTGTTCTTAAGATGGGACTAGAACTCATGTCACCTGGTTTCTCGTCTCAAGCCTTAAAGCTATACAAAGCTGATGGATCCATAGATTAGGTCAATTCCTTGGTTGGTCATAGCAGAAGATCCACAGACATGATATAGCTAGATTAGAAGTTTTATTGCAGGTAAGAATTGTCATCTGCAACAGTTTATTGTCTACTGCCCATAAGAAGAAGTAAAATGCTTGTATAGCACTGGGGTTTAAATTCTTTCCTTCTTCCTCTTGTCTTTCAAAACGAATGTTTCATATTTCATGTGGCACTTGGCGGCCATCAAACTGAATGATTGATTTATATACATATGATATCCAATTCTGGCTTCGAAACATCTGATTCACACTTTAACTCTCTCATGATGAGTTGATTATAGTGCTCAAGATCCCTTTCAAATCAGCAATTTGGTAGCTGTAAAATTGGGGTTGATAACAGAAGGCTTTCATAATTAAGCAAAGTTGGCAGCAGCTCTGACTTTGTTAGAGAAATAGTGGCTAAAATTCCAGAAGGGTTCACCTTTGCTTTTTCACAAAAACTCTGTTGTTAAGAAACTGCTATTTTTTTGAGATGGACAAAGTTTCAACTGAGAGAGACTTAGACAAATTCAGGATACAACCATCAAGTTTGCACAAGCTCTTCATGTGACCATCGACATTTTGGAAATTGAATAGAGTGAAATTTGTTAACCATGCAAATCTCTGGTTACATTTCATTAAAAGACCAAATGCTGTTGATTTCATGAGCCTCATATCCCTGCAGTAGGTATGTTGAAGTGAACTGTCATAACTTCTTCCATGAAGTTTCTTAACCAAACACTACAACTTTAGAATTTCTTAGTGTGACCCCAAATACTGGATGTCTTCAAAAACTCTTTCCCAAGAAATAAAAGTCTTGGACAATTTCACTCTTATTGTCAAAATATTTCAGGTGTAAAACTCAATGAGGTGTGAGCTATCACAAAAAAATATAGTGTATTAAAGAAAACATTCACAAAGCTAGAGTTGATGTTACATAGGTATGTGCATCACAGTC
The DNA here is from genome assembly GCA_033807585.1 of Hydrophis major. Taxonomy (NCBI): domain Eukaryota; kingdom Metazoa; phylum Chordata; class Lepidosauria; order Squamata; family Elapidae; genus Hydrophis; species Hydrophis major. The sequence continues at coordinate 362,931,884 of CM066329.1, read as the reverse complement.
CTTTCTTTCTTTTCTTTTTTAAAGGAAGCAGTATTGGAAATTTCAGCAAAGGAAGGGCATAAAATGACAGTTATTCACTCTTCTTCCCCACTTAAGATTTTCTGTCCTCCAGCTGCTGTTCCAGCGATGAGGTTTTTCCTTAGATGCAAAAGGAGCTCAGAGAATATTGTGTGCTGTGTAACATCAAGATTGGCTGTGAAGCAAGTGGTAATCACCATATCTTATGGCAGCACAAGAGACTTCCATAAATTAATTACACATAGTGTGAAAAAGTATTTCCTGTTGCCAGTTCTGACAAAACTGCCAACTACTTCCATTGGGTGATCCCAGTTGTAACAGAATGGGGGTGGAGAAACCAACAATTTTTTGCATCCATTCATAATTTTATCTATCTCACTGAAGTCTTCCCATTGTTGCATTATTCTCTCTTCTAAACTAAGACACTGAGAAGCCATTTTAGGAAATTTTAACCCAATATGTTCTTTTTCTAAAGCACAGTCAAATCATGTAAGCATCTGGGATGACTTCACACACAAATCACTTAAGCTAAGCCAACTTGGCACACACCCTTATATTTGGTCTCTGGAAATGTTCCTTTGCTGAAGAGAGACTGAAACAAGACCTGGATGCCTTAAAGATCACTTTTAAAATTGAGCATACAATTTGCTCCTGGCCCTTCGCTTGGCTTTCTAAGGACCCTGGTTGCCAAATATTTGTGCACAAATTACAGGATGTTAAAGATCATCCTTATTCAGTATGCTGCTGCTTTGTGTATTAAACAGGAAGACAAACTCATCTGGCACAAGCAGCCATTGAACTGTATAGACTTGCTGTAGACTGGGATTTTGGTGGTCTTGCACATGGGTTGGACAGATAGAGAAATGGGGCTGATTTTCAAGGCTGGAGACTAAGCTTCACCACCAAAGGAGGCAGAATTTCAACACTGGGATGCTTTTAAGAAGAGACTGGACAGCCACTTTTCTGAAATGGTATAGGATCTCCTGCTTGAGCAGGGGATTGGACTAGAAGACCTCCAAGGTCCCTTCCAGAATGATTACTCTATATTCTGTAAGGGGGGGGAGGAGAAGAAAAGCAAGGAGGAGATGGTTCTGGATCAGGGGTATCAAACTCCATGTCATGCCCCCATCAGAGTCTGAATCTGAAGGGGGAGATGAACAGCTGACAGAGAGCGGGAGAGTGGCTCCATTGGCTGTGGAGGAAACTGAGGAAGGGCAAAGTCAGGCTGGGCAGAGCAGGAAAGAGATAGAACAAGGGAGAGGGAATTCAGAGGAAGACCCAGGCCCACCCTCTCCTCATCCTAGGGCATGTAGGGAAGAATGCAGAAGAGAGCAATGTAGGTGGCATGGCTTATGAGGAAGAAAAGGGCCCTGACTCCCTTCACAAGGCACATCTGGGGATGGAGTTTAAAGGAGAGGCAGTTGGGAGAGGTATTTGTCAGGAACAAACACTGAAACCATCTAGTGTTAAAGAGTTGTGGCCTGCATTCCAGGCATTCCTCCTGATTGTTTGAACTATTGCTGTGCTTCTGTGCCTTGCTGGAATTATTGGACTCATTATCTTGCCCTGCTGGAGTGATTGTTTGCAGTCATTCTGCTTATAGCATTTGGACTAGAGTATCTGGAGCCAAAGGCTGCATCAGATTTGTGTTGGGGGTCATGGCCATGGTAGGCATGATGTCACTTGTGTTGGGGGGGCACTTGTGGTGGCCCAAGTGCTCTTCCAGCGAAAATGGGCTCCCGAGCTACATTTTTGGCTGTGATGGCTTCCTGCAACCTTCTGGCAGTGAAAACGAAGCTCAGGGGGCCACGCATGGCCCTTGCAAGCTCCATTTTAAGCTGGGACAGCCTCCTGCAACCCTCTGACAGTAAAAACAGAGTTCAGGAAGGCTGCACGCAGCCCTCGGAAGCTCTGTTTTCACTGGCAGAGGCACTGTGGGCTGGTCCTTCACTATTTCCAGGGCAGCCTCGTGGGCCAGGTCTACACACCCCATGGGCTGGATCCTGCCCCCAGGCCTTGAGTTTGACACCTTTGATCTGGATGATGCCAAGATCTAATAGTAGAAACCTAGAGAGAAATCCACTTCACTCATACCCTGATTATTTCTCTTGTGAATGGTTTGCAAAAAATAAAGGATATAACTATCTTCTAGCTGCCTATACAGAAGAAAAAAAGACTATCAAATAATAATAATAATTAATAATAATCATTCACTGGAAACTATGCCAAAAGTTTGGATTTGAGTATAGTAACTTCAGGTTACTGGGAACATCAGGTTGAGAAGGTTCTGGAGAATGAAAAAGTCAAGATCTTGTGGGACTTCAGAATTCAGACAGACAGACATTTGGCCCACAACACACCTGACAGAACAATAGTTGAAAAGAAAAAGGTTTGTTCATTGACATTGCAATACCTGGTGATGCATGAATTGTAGACACGCAGTAAGAAAAAATCACAAAGTATCGGGACTTACAAATTAAAGTTGAGAGACCTGGAAAAAGAAATCGTGTGTTATCCCAATTGTAATTGCAGCCCTTGAAGCAATACCTAAAGGACTATTTCACTATTTAGAAATTCTGAATTTTTCAGACTTATGATACCATGATTCTACAAAAAAAACAACCTGCTTGTAACAGCTTATATCCTCTGACGCAACCTGAACCTCGGTCCTTGGTTAGGACTCGAGCTGTTGAACTATCAACCAGCCCCAAAGGCTGTGATTAAATAATAATAATAATAATAATAATAATAATAATAATAATAAAACAACAACCTTAACCTTAACCTTAACCTTAACCTTAACCTTAATCTTAACCTTAACCTTAACCTTAACCTTAACCTTAACCTTAACCTTAATAATGTGGCCATGGGCCTCTGTGCCATATTAATACCTGAACTGGAGTCCTGCGATGCCTCTGAGTTGTATACACTTGTAAAAAGGGTTCAAAACTATCTATTTGGTCAGCTTCGGAACTGCACGATTGAATAGACCACATTTTGTGCAGACAGCATTAGACCACAATTGTTGAAGGCTGATTTTTTTTTAAGACCTGTTTCTAGGATCAGCACTTAAGATATTAACTGATCACGGGATCCCTCAGATGTGTTCCAATATGTTTAGCACAGAAAGCTCTGCACCTGTTTGTCTGGAATTTGGTATGTTTCATTTCTCTGAGGAGTTTGCTATTCCTTAAAAATGCATCCAATCCCATCAAGCAGGAAGCAACTACAGCTGTTTGTTGACCTGCCAGCCAAGTGAATGGAACATAGCAAAGATTCCAAGTAGAGATACAAATTTTCAGTCCAATCACAGAACCCACAAATGGGCCAAACTGAACTGGGCAGTTTCCAAATTGTTGAAGTGATTTGGGTCTGACTTGGTGATGTGTGCATGTTTGCCTAATTTCTACTTTCAAGTCCCAAAGGATCCTAACAAGCATTTTTGTTAGAGGCTGAACAATCTCTTAAACTCTAGAAACGTGTTAACTCTAAAAATAATCTGGGCGAAATGTTTTTTATTTTTCAAAATGTGCTTCAGAATGGTAACTGTTATTATTGTTATAGACACCTTTCCAGACACAGATTCATTTAGGTATTTAATCTGGGAGGGGGAGGAGGGGAGATCTTGGCACAGAAAGACAATTTCAAGTTAATGTTAACAGATGGTGCTATGGCACAGTTTGAGCCGGCTAGTGTAAATGTAACCTTTAGTAACAGTTTGAGGTAGTTATATCTGCAAAATAATAGCTTTGATTCACCTAAAATAGTTGGGCACTTAATTCTATTGATGCAACCTAAAAGAAATCTAAAGAATGTCTTTTCTGCCATCTGATGGCCGGCTGCTCAATTTCAGAACAATTCCAAGGAACTGCTGGAGGGCCAGACAGATTCCAAAATGATAGCAATAGCAATACTTGGACTTATATACCACTTTACAGTGCTTTACAGCCATCTCGAAGTGGTTTACAGAATCAACATATTGCCCCCAACAATTTGGCTCCTCATTTTACCCACCTCAGAAGGATGCAAGGCTGAGTCAACCTTGAGCCTGGTGGGATTCGATCTGCCAAATTGCAGCAGCTGGCAGTCAGCAGGTATAGCTTGCAGTACTGCACTCTAACCACTGCTCCACCATGGCTCTTAAACCAACCAGATAGTCCTGTAGGACAGTGATTCTCAACCTTTTCTTCATCACGGACTCCCTTTAAATACCTTTTGTTACCATGGACTCCCAAGACATAACTCAAGATTTAAATCATAACATTTCTTCAAGAAATTTTGCAGTCCCCCTGTGACATGCAGAATCATTAGAGTTTCTTCTGATTGAAATGATTAATAATATAGACTGTGAACACTGTTTGCAATATATAAATATATTTCGGCTAATACAAAATATGTGATTACAAATAGCAATAGTACTTCAACTGATATACCGCTTTGCAGTGCTTTGCAGCCCATCCCCTAAGCAGTTTATAGAGTCAGCCTATTGCCCTCAACAATCTGCATCCTCATTTTACCCAACTTGGAAGGATGGAAGGCTGAGTCAACCTTCATCCTGGTGAGATTTGAACTGCCAAATTGCAGGCGGCCGGCAGTCAGCAGAAGTAGCCTGAAGTACTGCAGTCTAACCACTGTGCCACGATGGCTCATGATAGATTTATTCAAAGGTGATTAGCAATTCCAAACATCCATTGAAGCATGGAACATTTCACGCCAAAGTGATTGACCCACTCCACCCATTCTGTTAGAAGGTGCATAGTGTGAATCCCCATCAGCCAAAGAATTCCAGCTGCTGGGGTCTTTTTCTGCCAGGGCCCATTGCCTCAGAAACATTGTACTCCATAAGATAAGGTATATCCCACTTTTTTTACCTTCTGGGGGGGGGAGGTGCCTTAAATCCTAGCTCTCCCAATTGTCCTGGTGCTCCAATGGGAGCCTGGAGGTGGTTAGTGGATTAAGAGGAAGACTTTATCTTTACCCCCACTGTATATCACCTCCTTCCATAGCCATCTTGTTAATGTTAGTATCCATTGTTTTAATATTTTAGACTGTCAGTATTTTTATCTTGTTGTAAATGGCCAAGCATCTCTTAATAGCAAGATGGTTGACCTATACATTTAATAAATCAATCAATCCTCTTTCTCCTGCCTCTGATTGATTTAGCCTTCAATCAGCTTATAATGGGATGGAACTCAGTTCACTCTGGAATGGTAAGGATCATTAGACTGGTGAAAAGAACTTTAAAATACCAGAAAACAAGTCCAACCATTTGTTTATGCGTGTTGAAGCATCACACACACACTTCCAAATAGGGGAGAGAATCCTAGCCTGATTGCAGCAGCAGAATCCTGTTAACGTTGTTGGTTCTAGATTTAAAATAGACACCTAACATCAGAAACGTCATCAAAAAAGCACAAGAAAGAATGTTCTTTCTGCATCAACTCTAGAAAGCTCAAACTGCCCAAGGAGTTGCTGATACAGTTCTACAGAGGAATTATTGAGTCTGCCATCTGCACCTCTATAACTGTCTGGTTTGGCTCTGCAACCCAACAAGACAGACATAGACTTCAATGGATAATTAGAACTGCAGAAAAAACAGTAGCTACCAACCCGCCTTCCACTGCGGACTGGTATACAGCATCAGTCCAAAAGAGAGCTGTGAGAATATCTACAGACCCCTCACATCGTGGACCTAAATTGTTTCAACTTCTACCCTCAAAATGATGCTATAGGGCACTGCACACCAGAACAACTATACACATGGACAGTTTTTCCCTGAATGCCATCACTCTGCTAAACAACTAATTCCCACAACATCATCAAACTATTTACTAAGACCGTATTACTATTCTTCTTCTCATTCCTTCTATTACCTATCTCCTCCCATTTATGACTATAACCTTGTTGCTTGTATCTCTACAATTTATATTATTTTATTTGTCCCTAGTATGATTTGATTACTTATTTAGAAACCCATGACTATTACTAAGTATTGTATCTTATAATTCTTGACTAATGTATTTTTTCTTTTTATGTAACTGAAAGCTTATGGACCCAAGACCAATTCCTTGAGTGTCCAAAAACCCTTGGCCAGTAAAAGATATTCTATTCTATTCTATTCTATTCTATTCTATTCTATTCTATTCTATTCTATTCTATTCTATTCTATTCTATTCTATTCTATTCTACTCTACTCTACTCTACTCTACTCTACTCTACTCTACTCTACTCTACTCTACTCCACTTCTACTCTACTCTATTCTCACCAGTTCTGAGTATAGCTTATCACATAGTCAGAGTATTTGGGCTGAGCCAGACTGAATTTCTTCCCAACACTTTCTTTGTTTCTGAAGCTTAAAACATTTTTATCTATAGCTTGACTGATTATTGATTTTAATTAATTGATTTAATTGACGTATGGCTGCCCAACTCAGATAACTCAGGTGACTCCAGGTGACTTATTGCCTTTTGTACATGAAGTTATAATTGCCTCTGCATAATTTCTTTGGCTTTCTACACAGCACCCTATCAAGGTGGCACTTTTAGCTACTGGTTCAGAACAGCCATCCTGCTTCATTAAGTTCAGTGCCCTTCTTAACTTGTGATGCAAAAGCTCCCAAGTGCCAAAGCAAAGCACATTGCCCCAATGTTTTGCTTTGAGCAGTGCATTGCCTCCGATGCTCCAAGTGAAGTCTTGAAGTTCTGTTTGCACACTCCTGTGTGAAAGAGAAGTGAGGGAGAGGATTGCCTGTGTGTAAGATAAAGAGAAATTGAAACATTGTTTTTCTCTCCTTGATGTCTCTTCCCATTGCTGATTATTTTTAAAAGAAAACCTCTTTCCAGCATGGTGTCTTTGCCAGGTATCCCTCATGAAAACTTCAAAAGATTCTTACAATGAATGCACAAGTAACTATTCGTGGGGTAACGATCTGAAGGAATGAGGAAGAAAATGGCGGACAATATTGTAACTGATAAACTCAAGAGAAAAGTTTTCGATCAGTGTGTGCTACCTGCTCTAATCTATGCTGTGAAACATGGATACTAACCTCACAATCGATACAAAAGCTACAAGTAGTGCAAAGAGCCACTGAAAGATACATGCTTGGCAGTAAAATCTGTAGAGATTCTCAATCATCCAGGTCATGGTGTCCCAAAGGTGCTTTTTCAGGAGGCAACTGGACTTTCTTGCTTTTTTCTTTGAAGATGTTTCACTTCTCATCCAAGAAGCTTGTTCGGCTCTGATTGGATTGTGGGGAATGAAAGTATTTATACTCCTTGCAGACAGCTGATCATTTGCACTTTGGGGACAACCATGACCTGGATGACTGAGAATTTCTACATACTTTTAGCTATACAATTTGGGATGAACAGCCTTTGAATGGTGTGGGAGTATGAATGGATTTCCAGAAAAAAATTGCAGACTATAGGAACCAGGAGCACTACCCAGGTGACCCTGAGCACACAAATAAACCTCCAAGTGCCTCCAAGACCCTCTGTAGGGATGCAAATGACCAGATATCTGCAAGGTATATAAATCCTTCCATTCCCCACCATCTATCTCCATCCAATCTACAACACAGTCCTTTCAACAGTTCCAAGAAAGTTCTGCACCCATTTGCACCACTCAGGTAAACCTGATGACACAGATAAACCTCCAGGTGACCTAAAAGGATGAAAAGTACCAGCTGTCTGCAGGGATTATAAATCCTTCCATTCCCCATCATCCAGTCAGAGCTGAAGAATCTTCTTGAATGAGAAGCAAAATTTCTTCAAAGAAAAAAGAAGAGAAAATCCAGTTGCCTCCTGAAAAAGCACCTTTGGGTCATGCTCAGCATTACAAGACAAGACAGAAAGACCTGCACATGGATTAGAGAGCAAACAAAAAGTATACAATATCGTCAAGAAATGGAAATGGGCTGGTCACATAGCTAAAAGCACTGATGGCAGGTGGGCCAAGGCAGTGGATCCCACTTGATCAAAAGCATCCATGGAAGAGACCTAAAACAAGATGGAATGACAATGTCATTGGGCCCATTTTGTGGGCCCAATTGGCAAAAGGAAGATCAGGACCATATTGGTTGGAAACATTTGGAAGAGGCTTTCATCTTGAAGTGGATAGACAATAGCTAAGATGAAGAAGGAGGAGGAGGAAGAGGAGGAGGAGGTGGAGGAGGAGGAAGGAGAAGGAGAAGGAGAAGGAGAAGGAGAAGGAGAAGGAGAAGGAGAAGGAGAAGAAGAAGAAGAAGAAGAAGAAGAAGAAGAAGAAGAAGAAGAAGAAGAAGAAGAAGAAGAAGAAGAAGAAGAAGAAGAAGAAGATCTCATGAAGCAACCAAATGAATTTGTGCCAACCCAGCAGTAGAAGAAGGAGTCCAGAATGTAATTGAGACATAAGGATTTCCAGTCTCATGGTTACTTTAGCAATGTTTTTTTCCCCCTTTCCTTCAAAATAGCAGAAATCCATGAAGTACAGTATCTGAACAAATATAGGTTACCGTGAAGCACCAATCTGGAAATGCAAAGCCAATGTGGGGCAGAAGGAAGTAAATCTTTTGATCTGATGATAAAAATTTCCCATAACTTCAAATACACCCATTAGACAGCTCTGAGATAAGGCTGAAATTCTAACTGCTCTGTGAATCTTGGCATGTCTGTCTTCCTTACTTATCATAGCTATTTGAATCTCAAGGCTTTACTGATGTTTGTTGTCTAATGTGAGACTCAGCAGGAGCCCTTGAGCAATTGGAAAATATGTCATCACTCTCTCTCTCTTTTTAAAGACTATCTTTTGCTGGGATGTCTGTATCAATTAAATTGATAGGAAATCATTCAAAATAAACTTTTGTGTAATTTCCATTCATCTGATTTTGACAGATGTTCCAGATTCACTCAACATCTCCTATAGAAGCACATAAGCCTTGTGTGTATCTACGGTACAGAAAGAATGAAATTTGCCACTCATGGATATATCATGGTCTGGAAATTCTGAATAATAATATTTCTCTCCAGCCCTTCCTCTGGATATAGATCAGAGCAGCTTGGGTAGTAGATGTATTAAGTGTAATCATCCAACTAATACATCATAAATCCCTGTTTATATATTTAATTTCTAGGGGAGTAAAACAGACATCAGTGAGCAATTAGCAGCTAAAATTGGTACACAACAGTGATGCAAAACCAGATGCAATTTATCCAAGAAAATGAGTCAAAATACAAGCTACAAACTTTTTGATTCAGGAAAAAGAATGCTCAGTATCAAACAAAGAAATCAGATAATGGAATATTCAGAATATCACTAACTGATTATATGCCATCAGATTGCGGTCAGCTCTTAAGGGCCATATAGGTAGATTTCCCTCCCCCCCCCCCAGGAACATAAGGTATATGGTGCCAAATATAGACTTCCTTCATGTATAACCATGATAAAGCCATAATATTTTGAAAAGGCCATAGTTGCTCATGCCAGATATAAAGAGTAAACCCTAAGAATGAGTTTACATCTCACCCCAAATCAAAACCAGAATTATGAACTGTGGTACTGGTTCGTGGTGAAGATGATAATAAAAGATCTTCATTTGTCTTTAACTGAATAATTTCAAAAGACCAAGGAAGGTTTTTCCTTATGGGCAAAGATGCTTGAATTCCCCTATCAAGAAGACCAATGTCATTGTTCTGCAACTTTGTGAAGAAAGACTGTGTGTTTGAGGAGGAGAAAAATGAAGAAACAAGAGTTGAAAAAGTTAGGATAGGAGAGAGGGGGAGGGAACGGAAGGAAAAGGGAGGGGAGGGGAGAGGGAGAAGAGTGGGGGAGAGAAGGAAGGAAGGAAGGAAGGAAGGAAGGAAGGAAGGAAGGAAGGAAGGAAGGAAGGAAGGAAGGAAGGAAGGAAGGAAGGAAGGAAGGAAGGAAGGAAAAGAAAAAAAGAAAGCTGTTAAAACAAACCATGGGTGGCATCAGACTGAAGAATGTTATCTGCTACTGTTTTATCAATATATAGTACAAATTCTGTCTCCCGGGCTATCTGTGGCAGGCAAGATAAGATTAGCAGTGTCTTTTTCAACTGGCTATTCATCATAGCACAGAGACTGCACTATCAAATCATAAAAGATCATCTGAGGGTTCAGTGCAGTTGATCTGAAGGTCTCTAAGGAGAGAAGTAAACAAACAGCAATTAGGAGCAACCTTAACATCACCACCATATTTTCTAATAGTAATCGGCGTGGCATGTGAGGGAAATAACAGAATGGAGAAAAAAAATGTGATTTAAGAATTTCAAGTTGAAAGCATAGCAGCAATGGACGTTAAGACACCTGGATAGGCATAAAGTTGAAGGCTGGCTTTTAACCCCAGCTCATATCTAAGTCCAACCTGGTATTAAAACAATAGCCTTAGGCAAGCTCCATTTATTTGCTTTCAATTAGCATTTAATCTATAAAGCTTTGCATTCATTTTTCATGAGACTGAATGTACAAACTAACTGTTGAAATGTTAATTGTACGAAACCACTGGATTGTTAGGCATAAATTCATTGCTTTCTATAGATCTCTTTAAATGGTGTTGCTAACATCCCTGCTATAACATTATTATTGTCAGTTATATGTTTACTGCTCATTGGAATCACATCTTTATGGGTGGGCTCCATAATTAAAATTTTGTTAACATAAAATCAGTGATGGGATTCAAATATTTTTACTACCAGTTCTGTGGGCTTGGTGGGCATGGCATGGCTTGATGGGCCTGGCAGGGGGAGGATACTGCAAAATTTCCATTCCCTCCCCATCCCACTAACCTGCTTTCTAGCTCCATTTTCCTGTGCAGGGCAACAAAAGAAGACCCAGCCAATCAGCTGGGACTCAAGAGGCGGAGAATAGATGGGGGTGGGGCCAGGCAGAGGTGGTATTCCAAATTTCTCAGAATTTCTGCTAACGGTTCTCCAGAACTGGTCAGAACCTGCTGAATACCACTTCTGCATAAAACAGAAGAATATAAGGCTTTTGTTGTTATTGTTAGTTGCAAAGTCATATCCAATCCATCATGACCCCATGGAAGGGGGTGAGGTCAATTGTAGACAGTCTAAGGTTAAAGTTTTTGGGGTTTGGGGAAGAAACCACAGAGTCAGGTAGGGTATTCCAGGCATTGACCACTCTGTTGCTGAAGTCGTATTTCCTGCAATCAAGTTTGGTGCAGTTAAACATCTATTATGTGCTCTTGTATTGTTATGGTTGAAGCTGAAGTATTTATTGACAGTAGGACATTGCAATGTATGATTTTATATACTATGCTTGGATCGATCCGAAGGTGGCGTAGTTCTAGGTTTTCTAGGTCTACAATTTCAAGTCTGGTGGCATAAGGTGAGATGTGGGTCAACAGCGCAATCCTGAAAAAAAACAAACATTTTAGGAGTGATGATTAAAGAATAGGATGCAAATGAAAAAGGTTGCCTGTGCTTGGTTTCTCAGATTTTCATTGATATACTGTACCATCATCTTAATGCTTAAATTGCACAATGATTGTTGTGTTGCCCTTTTCCAAGAAAGGTTAAAGGAGATCCGTAAGGAACGCTTAACACATGTAAATGCATACCTCTTTAAACTAAACTAGCATGTTAAATGGCCCATAAATTTCACAAGTATTTTTTTATATGGGGGAAAAAATCTTTTTAACCAATTGTCCACCTGCTTCTCTTTCCCTATTTCTCCCTCCCTCTCTCCCTATTTCTCTCTTGGCATAATTAAATGCACCAATTATCTAATTACAATGTGAAAATGCTTACCGAATAATCACATATTTATGTGTGTGTGCATGTATATTTGCATGTATATATATGTGTGTGTAAAAGTCTGTAAAAGTCTGACTCACAGACGAACACAGTTCAGAAGCCTGATGACGGCAGATGAGATTCTGCCGGAACGTTGCTACAACTTTAAAAGCACAACTATAGTGACACGGGAAAATACCTGAACAAAGCTGAATACCATACATATGTGTGTAAGTATATATACTCTGTGTGTGTGTGTGTGTGTACACACACACACACACACACACACACACACAGAGTATGCATGTATATAAGTATTTGTATTATCTATCTCTGTATAAAATGTATAATTAAACATTTAGCTTACTGTGTGGTTTGAGTTGATGACTACACTTGAAAAACTATGCCAGATTCATGCAGCAGGTGAGTGCCACTGGCAAACTGAGCTTGATAATTATGCCACCAAAATATACTTTTGTTTGTTGTCCACGTCTTTTTCATAATCCTGAGGTCCTTCCTGGTGTGTATGGGGCTAAAAAGAGTTATCTGTCAATGCTCTGTGCTTCAACAGCTGTGTTTTAAATCCTCCACTCAAAATTCCTGTATACGTACTGTATATTTTAAAAACACACCTACAATATGGATAGAAGAGAATATTTGTATCAATCAAAGAACCAAGACTATTCTCACTGATACTGACAGAGCAAGCCGCTAATATATACTGTTAGTTTGGTAATGAAACATCTGCAAAAAATAAATAAAAAATCAAGCTCAGAGAGTACCAAGGACCCTAAACATCTATAGTATGATTTTTTTTTCTCTTTGAGTGAAGGATTTTCCTACAAGAACATTCTTAGAAGCAGTTGTGAGTGTTCTGAAGTCAGAACACTGGATGGTAGCTGGGAACATAAACATAAATCTCTTGATCCAAAATCAGCACCCAGCTGCTATAATATACTTTCTCCTTATTTTCCTTTGCTGGGAATAAGAAGGGATAGAGAAGTTCTCTATTGGAGCTGATGTGTGAGATAGCAAGGAATCATAGAGTGATAGAATCACAGAGCTGGAACGGAAGTTGGAGATCTTCTAGTCCAGGGGTCTTCAAACTTGACAGCTTTAAGATAAACCACCTGTATCTATCCATCTATCTATCTATCTATCTATCTATCTATCTATCTATCTATCTATCTATCTATCTATCTATCCATCCATCCATCCATCCATCCATCCATCCATCCATCCATCCATCCATCCATCTATCTATCTATCTATCTATCTATCTATCTATCTATCTATCTATCTATCTATCTATCTATCTACAATGTGAAAATGCTTACCGAATAATCATATATTTATGTTTGTGTGCATGTATATTTGCATGTATATATATATGTGTATGTAAAAGTCTGTAAAAATCTGACTCACAGACGAACACAACACAGAAGCCTGATGATGGCAGATGGGATTCTGCTGAAACGTTGCTACAACTTTAAAAGCACAACTATAATGGGAAAATTATATTAGTGGGAAAATACCCGAACAAAGATGAATGCCATACATGTAAATACCTGTGAAAACTTAAGGAAAACACACACACACACATATGTGTGTGTGTGTGTGTGTGTGTGTGTGTGTGTGTTTTCTGAGGTTTTTGTGGGTATTTGTATGTGGATCTTTGGTTATTTGGGTTTTCTCCCTAGTAAAATTGGAAGTATCTAGGCGACGTTTCGATGAAGTCTCATTCATCATCTTCAGGCTTGTGTCTTTGGCTTTGTGCTTCTCAGAGTATTGTGAGCTTGCAGCTGCTTCTTCCTTTTAACTGCAAGTGGGGGTGTGACTTGATTGGGTGGGGGCTTGGCTGTGTTCCGATTGGGTGGGGGGTGTTCTGATTGGTTGGGGGTTTGGCTGTGTTCTGATTGGTTGGGGGGTTGGCTGTGTTCTGATTGGCTGGGGGTGTGTTCTGTTCAGGTGGGGGCTTGGTTGTGCTCAGGTTAGTCTTAGTTGCCAGGGGATTTGAGCTGGTGAGCTGTGATCCTGTTGTTTAGCTTCACGCTTGTGGTCATGCCACATCTTCATGGTGGGCGTCAGTTCGCTTCATGTATGGGTTGGAGGGGTTTGAAGAGGGTAGTGATGCAGCTGCGGTATGGTTTACAAGGGCAACACGACAGCGGTTATGAATACATCTGACTACCAAACCAAGTTAACCAACCTACTCCAAGACCCCACATACAAACCCCTAAACACAGACCCTACCACCTACCTAGAAAAAACCACCAGATCCAAAATAAAAGCCTACCCCATCAGCGAAGAAATCCAGCAAAGAATCATACCCAGAGAGAAATCATCCAGATGCCCTAAGCTTTATGGTCTCCCCAAGATACACAAAGAAGGAACCCCACTTAGACCAATAGTCAGCTCCATAGGCTCACCTCTACAAAACCTAGCCAAATAAGTACAGCCCTATGCAGAATCCATCAACTCACATGCAAGAAACTCATTCCAGTTCATCGAGATCGTAAAGAAATAAAACTTACAACACAGCCATCTACTAGTGAGGTTTGATGTCATATCCCTCTTCACCCAAGTGCCTATAAAAGAAGCCTTGACAGCCATCCAAAACAAATACAACCTGCCCCCAGCACATCCTAGATCTGACCAACCACTGCCTATCCAATACATACTTCACCTACAATGGACAAAAATACAAACAAATAGAAGGAGCACCCATGGGATGACCCCTCTCACCTGTCATCGCAAACCTCTACATGAAACACTTTGAAACACAAGCTCTAGAAAAATATGATCACAAACCCAAACTCTGGCTCAGATACGTAGATGACACCTTCATAATCTGGCGATAGATAGATAGATAGATAGATAGATAGATAGATAGATAGATAGATATGTTTTCTGAGGTTCTCATGGGTATTTGTATGTGGATCTTTGGTTATTTGGGTTTTCTCCCATGAAGGATTGGAAGTATCTAGGCATATATCCTCCCATATATAAAAGACAAAATCAGCAAGATCCTCCAAAAACACAACATTAAGACAGCATTCTGCACAAACAGAAAGATATCCACCATCCTAAGAAACCCTAAGGAAAAAATCGAGTTAGAAAATCAAGGAGTATATGAAATCCCTTGCACTGCCTGCCCCACCACATACATTGGACAAACTAACAGAAGAATAAGTGCACGCATTGAAGAACAAAAGAACTCAATCAAAAAGGAAGAACCAACCTCTTCCCTGGTCCAACATCTCAAAGCCACAGGACATGAGATTGGCTTTAAAAATACCAGAACTATCACCAAAACCGAACACTTCAGCAGCAGAATCATCAGAGAAGCCATAGAGATAGAAAAACGCCCACACAGCATAAATAAAAGAGATGATACCTTCCACCTACCAGCCATTTGGAAACCCGCCCTCATGAACAGACGAGTACCTAACATGAAGAATGACACCAGACCCACACCCCTGAGAGCCACACAAGATGCCACCACCACACTTCCACGTAGAAAGCAGACTCACACCCACACAGAAGATGAGACACGACCACGGACCAGAAGCCGCACTGCAGCTGCATCACTACCCACTTCAAACCCCTCCGAGCCATACATGAAGCGAACTGACCCCCACCAGGAAGATGCAGCACGACCACGAACTCGAAGCCAAACAGCAAGATCATAGCTCACCAGCTCAAATCCCCCAGCATCTAAGACTAACCTGAGCACAACCAGCTCAAATCCCCCAGCAACTAAGACTAACCTGAGCACAATCAAGCCCCCACCTGAACAGAACACGCCTCCAGCCAATCAGAACACAGCCAACCCCCCAACCAATCAGAACACAGCCAAACCCCCAACCAATGAGAACACCCCCCCACCGAATCAGAACACAGCCAAGCCCCCATCCAATCAAGTCACACCCCCACTAGAAGGAAGAAGCAGCTGCAAGCTCACATCACTCTGAGAAGCACAGAGCTGAAGACCAAGCCTGAAGATGAGGTATTTTCCCACGTCATAGTTGTGGTGCTTTTAAAGTTGTAGAAACGTTTCAGCAGAATCTCATCTGCCATCATCAGGCTTCTGTATAGTGTTCGTCTGTGAGTTAGACTTTTACAGTGGTTTCAGATTTAAATTTGGGGCAGCCTATTGCTGTGCCAGAATGGTTTTTTCTTCATCCTGATTGGTTGAGAGTCTTGGTCTGTGTTTATTGGTCTTGGAGTTTGCTGTGCTCTGCTTCTAATATCTTCTGTCTGGTTTTTTGACTCTTTTTGTATCTTGATTGACTGGCAACATTGTGTTACTTTATTGGAGGCCTTTAGTGCAGCTTGGCTTCGGGTAAATGGACGGCTATCATTAGTTAGGAAGCTGGGTTTCATCTGGGTGCCTGGTTGGGGTGTGTTTGAGCTGGAGGTATCAGGGGGGATCTGTTTGTGCCCAGGTGTTTGCCTGGCTTGTGGTGTGGAGATTTTTTTGTTTGTGAGTGCAATAAGCACCTGCCTGGATGAACACAAAAATGCAGTCAAAAAGCTGGAACACACTTCCTCACTAGTCCAACACATGGAAGCCACAGGTCATAGCATCAACTTCAATGGCACCAAAACCCTAGCCACTATAGAAAATCCCAGCCACAGAATCATCAGAGAAGCCATAGAGATTGAAGAAAGACCAGAAAGCATGAACAGAAGAGATGATTCCACCAGGCTGTCAATCATTTGGAAGCCTGCACTCACAAACAAAAAAATCTCCACACCACAAGCCAGGCAAACAGCTATATATAATAAAACTTAAATGTAGTTGGCAGTTCAAATCTCACCAGGCTGAAGGTTGTCTCAGCCTTCCATCCTTCTGAAGTGGGTAAAATGAGGACCCAGATTGTTGAGGGAAATAGGCTGACTCTGTAAACTGCTTAGAGAGGACTGTAAAGCACTATAAAGTGGTATATAAAGTCAAAGTGCTATTGCTATATACTAAAGGTTCCACCAGTGTAACAAATCCCTGTTCACTTTGTACATATGTCAATATCATACACATGTATAAAAGGTGAGACATTGATTGCCCTGCCATAACCAACAAAATTTTGATTACACACACACACATCATAAACACCAGTGGTTGTTTTATGAAGTGATATATTCTGGCATTTATAAATTACGGCATTGCAAGATGGCATCCAACAGGTTAACAGTGTCAAAATATATAGCATCTATATACATATTTTTCATTCTGAAGTTTCAAGTTTATTGCCCAGCACCTCTTAGAAATAACAAGAGTGTATAATTTTCATCCTCTTAGTGCAAGTGAGACTTCACCCAATGCTTTGTGCATGGCTGGACATGGTTGCTTTCTGCACAAATTCCCCATCCTACTTCAGGTGCAACATATGTGCTTTAATTATCAGGAAGTTTCTATTTACCGATTTGCATCCTTTTCTGATGCAATCACATGCTTTGTCTAAGTGGCTTTAGCAAAATTCTCAGTGAGTGTTTCTGATATAGGGCTGCTCTGTTTTTATTCCCACTCCCTGCAGAACCCTATTAATAAATAAATCATATAAAGGGCACCCAATGTGTAGTTTAAGGTGTATTATGATCATTGCATAATACCATTTGGATTATTGCATAAAACCCACCGTTGTAAATTAATTAGATTGGGCAGCCTTTAAATCTTGTCTGGTTGAGTCAAGATACCATTGCCACTTTTATGAATTCCATCATTCCTTCGTGGTGTCACCTCACTGCCAAAGGGACAACAATTTTACCACTGGTGAGAAATAAAACTAAAAATTGGCATTTGGCTTTTTTAATCAGATAATTATTTAAACATAAAATAAAATCACATCACGAATGCAAAATATACTTTTCTGTGGTTGTTTACTCTTTTTTTGCCTTCTCCATCTGTTCCAAATGAGGTGTACCGTTAGAGATGCCAGTTACAAGTCTGCTCTTATGAATATATCTTTAATGGATATTTCAGCATTGTTTGGGAACAAAGATGTATAGGTGATACTCACTCTGTTGGACATCTGGCTGCAACATGAGCCTCATTAAACTACATCTGTAAGTGTGGGGGTTACTTCTTTACACAAGAGTGATCATAATGAAAGAGTTGGAGAACGGAGTTATTAATAGCACCAGGTGCTAGGTGCTGTCAGTTGTGCATATTGAACAAACATCTATAACAAATTGGTTAATGGCTACCATGCCAAGGTGCCAAGCAGGCTTAGACTAAGAGAACAGTGAAATGGTTATTTATAGAATTTGTTTTTCATCACAGACATACCATATGTATCCATTCTAAATGATTCGACGGGAAGAACAAAACTGGGAGGGGTGAGAGGGCTTGGAGGAAGGGAAAATGTAAGTCATCAAAGAGTCATAGCTGTGAAAAACTGACATTTTCAAAAATACAAGAATCTGAACTGGAGGGTGTCATCTAGCTAACATTAAGTCCCATCGATCCCATTGGGATGTTTAAAAGTATACCTTCAATGTTACTCTACTAAAATCTTTAAGAAGACTCACTGCAGCAGAGGCCAGGAGTGACCTATTGTGGACATATTCAAAATCAAATCAAACCAACATATTTCAGGATAAGAATTGGCATCCTGAAGTCCTCAAAGCAAGAGGTGGCCTTCAGCTTCACTTCAGGTGGGCATCATGCTTTCCAGGAAACCAGCTCAGTTTTTAGTAAGGAATAACAGTTTCTTTCCTGCTATTTGTCTATGGAGATTCTCATTCATTCAAGTCAAGGTTGTCCCAAAGGTGCTTTTTCAGAAGGCGACTGGTCTTCCTTTGTTTTTCTTTGAAGACATTTCTCTTCTCATCCAAGAAGCTTTTTCAGTTAATCAATTCTCAACTGAAGAAGTTTCTTGGATGAGAAGTGAAACATCTTCAGGGAAAAACTTAGTCCAGTTGCCTTTTGAAAAACCCATCACCTTTGGGTTTCCTGTCACTTGCTATTTGGGAAGGATAAAAGATGCCAGAAAGAGGAGACAAAGAGGGGACATCAAAGGCAGGAAAGCTTTTTACACCCATGTTTCGCTCTGCCACTGTTTTTAATCCCCCTATCAACAAACCTATCATGTGATCTCAATCGCAGGAGTTTTAAGAGAACACGGTTCTGACTGTTTTGGTAAAACTGTGACTGTTAAGTTCTGCGCATGGGTGCAAGGAGCAGAGACGAGGCAGTGAACAGTGAACTTCAACTCTTTATTAAGCATACTGAACAGAGCGAGCACCTAGGGCAGCAGCAGCCCTTTTATAGGGTTGGCTGCTGTCCTATTAGCCAATGAAAAACATGGAAGTGTTTAAACCCTTGAACCAATGAGAGTTGGCCCGTTAACAGCCAATCAAATTTCCCAGAAAGGACCAATCCGATGTCGCTATTATCGGTCAATCAGAAGTGCAGGATTAGAACCCTGCTTTTTACTGAAAGGTTGTTAAAACTTTATTAAACACCTTTATTAGTTCATAACACCCCTCCCCCCTAGGTTCCGTTTGAGGGGTGCGGTAACGTAATCGCGCAGATATGCAGGTTGTTTCAATTGCCTATTAGATTTGTGCTGTCCCACCAGTTCCTGTCTGTAGTCCGGTTCTGGTGGAACGTTTTTTGATTTATCTGGTACAGGCGGTTCCGCATCCCCACAGGACGACTCGGCGCCGCTAATTCTGTCATCATTGTCCTCTGGTTCCTTTGGGCTCGCCTCCGTTGAGGTATTTCTCTGTGGCGAGGCACACCCCCTTCCTGATTCTTCTTCATGGAACGCGTCTGGCTGCTGACTTTCTTCGATTTTGTCATCCAGCATCTCGAATTTGGTTCCCTCAACATCCCCTCCCCCCTCAGTTTGAGGGTCCCAGGAGTCACGGGAACTGGGTTGCAACCTAGAGCGAAGCTGATCTATATGGCGTTTCCATATTTTCCCGTCCATTGTTTGTACGCGGTACGGTTGCTTCGACCCACAACGGTTCTCCGGAAAGATTTTTAGTGAAGACTAAGTCGCCTACCTTGAATTCGCGGCACTTTCCGCTAGATCCACAGAGTTTCTCTGGCGCGTAGGCCAGGTGGCGATGGTCGAGGTGGGAGCAAAGCCTGCGTCCCATCAACAGTTTAGCTGATGTTTTGTTGGTTATGCTGTTAGCGGCGGTGAATGTAGGGTTTCAATCTGGAGCGTCGTGAGGGTTGGAGCTGGGTCGTCGATGGTTTCCGGAAGTGGGGCACAGGTCAATGCGTCAGCGTGGGGAATGGCTTTCCCCGGGCGATGTTGCAATTTATAATTGTACGCAGCTAAGAACTCCGACCAATGAGTCATTCTGGGTGACAATATATAAGGGGTTGGTTTGTCTCCCGCGATAATCCCCAGCAAGGGCTTGTGATCGGTAATTATCGTGAAGGCTCGTCCATACACATATTCATGAAACCATTTCACAGCAGATACAACAGCAAGAGCCTCTTTGTCAATTTGGCTATAATTGCGTTCAGCCCTCGATAAGGTCCTTGAAAAATAAGCAATAGGGGCCTCACTACCGTTTGGTAACACATGGCTTAAAATGGCTCCTACTCCAAACGGTGATGCATCACATGTAATGGTTAAAGGCAAAGTGTCATTATACTGCATTAAAACAGCATCGGAGGTTAGTAAATTTTTTACTTGTCGGAATGCGTGCTCCTCTCGGTGTCCCCAGACCCAGGTGGCTTTTTTGTCAAGCAGTCTATGTAGAGGCTCAGCTATGGTCACCTTCTGGGGCAAGAAGATGTTGTAAAAGTTAATGAGCCCCAGGAAAGCTTGGAGGTCTGTTCTATTCTTAGGCCTTGGTGTGTTTTTGATCGCTCTTAGTTTGCCCTCAGTGGGGTGAATTCCTTGCTTATCGAGGAGGTACCCCAGGAACTCTACTTTCTCTGTACACAGTTGACTTTTATTTTTTTTAACCTTTAGGCCAGAGTCTTTAAATTTTTGGAGGACAATTCTAAGACGCTTCTCTAGTCCTTCTCTATCAGAGGCCGCAATTAAAATGTCATCAAAATATGGTATGACTCCCTTGTTCCCTTGTAAAAGTCTCTCCATCAGACTTTGGAAAATCCCTGGGGCTATGCTCACTCCGAATTCGAGTCGGTTGCATTTAAAAGCGCCACGGTGCGTAACGATAGTCTGCACTTCCGTGGTTTTTTTTTTATCTACGGGTAGTTGTTGGTACGCTTGCGCTAAATCCAATTTAGCGAAGATTTTTCCGCCCCCCAGGGAATGGAGAAGGTGTTGAACCACTGGCACCAGGTAAGCATTCTGTTGTAGGGCGTGATTGAGGGTGGCCCGGTAGTCCCCACAAATTCTTAACGATCCATACGGTTTGATGGGTGTTACAATTGGGGTTTCCCAACGGGCGTGGTCAGTTGGTTCTAAAACACCCTGGGCTATTAATTTATCAAGCTGCTTGTCGATCTTTGGTTTTAGAGCAAAAGGCACCCGACGAGGCTTAAGGCGGATGGGGGCTACTTCAGGGTTAAGGTTAAATGATATCGGGGTCCCCTTGTACTCACCTAGTTTGTCTGCAAAGACGTCCTGGAATTCCTGGACGAGGGCCTCCTCCCAGTCGTCGCTTCTGGCTTGGTGAATGCCAGCTACCTCAATCCCGAGTGGGGAGAACCATTGAAGGCCTACAAAACTAGGCTGGTCATGATCGATGATGGTCAGCGGTAGCGACGCAGTATGATTTTTGAATGACACTTGGACTTGGCTGGAGCTGACGAATGGAATTCGGTTCCCCTGGTAATCTTTGAGTATAATTCTTTGGGCTCTGAGGTCTTGATGCCGGATGGCAGGGATTAACTGTTTGAGGGTCTTCCAAGAAACCATCGAGAGGGATGACCCTGAGTCGACTTCCATCAAGCAAAGGTTGGGTCTCGATGGCGACCCTCACTCGGATCTTCTTTGCATCTAACGATGAAGCGTGACTGATGGTAATGGTTTGGTCTGCCTCTTTCCATCTCGTTGAAGTGGCAAGTGTTTTATTTCTGTAGGAGTGGTTGTTCCATTGGTGGTTCAAGTGTTCCCGACTCACAGGACGATTTCCTGTGGTCTGGCGGTAGTTGTTTTCTCTCCGAATTGGGCTGGATCCTCGCTTGCTTCTACAGACCTTCCTGATGTGGCCTCTTTTCCCACAGGAATGGCAGAGCGCGTTGAGGAATTTGCATTCTGATCGTGGGTGGTTTGCCCCACAATCCGCGCATTGGTGCGGTAGTCTTCGATTCCACGGTTTGCATTGGTTGCGTTCGGACCAGAGCTGGTTGACCTCCTCCTCATCACTTTCTGATGGAGATTTGAGGTCCTCGTGGTGGGTCGCTGTTGTGTGCCTCTCTAGGCGAGGTGAGGTATCGTTGGCAAGTTGATGGAGTGGTGCGTTGGTGCAGCGCATTTGGGTGGCCGACTTCCTGGTTGCTTCTGCTGTAGTAGCGTCTTTGATGACATCGGCAAGATCGATGTCCCCTTTGGCCATGATCTTGCTCTGCGCGATGTGGTCATCTAATCCCAGAACTATTCGGTCTCTCAGAGCTTCTTCGAGGTCTGCGAACCCACAGATGCCTCCCAGGTTCTGGAGGTCTGCGATGAAATCTGCAATGCTCTCTCCTTTCCATTCATCCCTCTGATAAAACTCGTATCTTCGGACAAGCGTTGGTATGGCGGGTGCATAGTGGGCCCATAGAAGGGGCGCGAGGATGTCCCAGTCCATGGATTTCACCTCAGCCGATTTCGCTAGTGCCTTGGCCATCTTAAAGAGGGCAGGCCCGCAATGGGTCAGGAACACTGCTCGCTTTTTCCCCGTAGTTGCATCTTTCAAGTTGTTGGTCTCCAGAAACATGTGGAACCGGTCCATGTACGAGTCCCAGTCTTCTTGTGCCGGGTCAAATGGAGTGGGTGGTATGGCACTGCCGGATATGGTTTCTGTTATAAATTCAGGCATGGGTAGAATGAATGGAGACAGTCTTAGTTGGTGAACTTTCAGCTCTTTATTGCATAGTGACTTCTAACCTGTATAATAACAACTCTGCCTTATATAGGCAATTCTAATGTGAAATAACCAATTGGGAGCTGTAAAATGCTAGCTCCAGAACCAATAAGAGTCCTTCATTAAGGGCCAATCGGATTCTCAGAACCCAACCAATCCGATCTAGCCGCTTAACACCCAATCAGAAGTGCAGGGCCAGAACCCTGCACTTTACCCCAAGCTTACCTTTATTCAACTATTTACATACATAACACCCCTTCCCCCTGGCTCTACAATTAATTTGTGACTATGTAGTCCTTTAAATAGGACGGTTGTCTGTTGGGTCTGTCAGATTTTCTTTGGACTGGCTGCGTGCAGTCCCGCTGAGGTGGGGTGTTGTTTTGTAGTGGCTCAGTTTCTCGTTCTGGTGTGATTTCCCTTGGAGCATACGATTCTTCTTCCTGCTCCATTTCCTGGGTTTCACTTGATTCATCGCTTTCTTGGAACAGGTTTCCTGGCATGTCGTCTTCTTCTCTTCCTTCCCCCCCCCCTCAGTTTGGTCGTTGGGAAGTTGTTGGCTGGCCGTTATGAGTCGTGACCGTAATTGGTCAATATGTCTTTTCCATAGTCCCTCATCAATACATTTTACAATATAGGATCTGGGCCCAGTCTCGCGTATTACTGTTGCTTCAATCCAAACTGGGTCGCCCGATAAATTTATTGCATAAACAGGGTCGCCTACCTTGAAGGTACGGTAGCGTCCGCTGGATCCTGGAGGCTTCTCTGGCTCGTAAGCAGGGTGCAGTCGATCGAGGCGGGAATGGAGTTTTCGCCCCATGAGAAGTTCTGCGGGAGTTCTGCCGGTTTCGCTGTGTGGAGTGATGTGTTGTAGAAGTAGAATGCGGTTTATTTTTTCGTCAAGATTATCATAGTCCAGCTTTTGTAAAGTCTTTTTTACAAATTGTACCATGCGTTCCGCTCGGCCGTTGGTAGCAGGATGCACCGGCGAGGTGAGCGCATGGTGGATGCCGTTATCCGCAAGGTACTGTTCAAACATTAGCGCTGTAAACTGTGGTCCGTTATCGGACACCAGGACGTCCGGCAATCCATGAGTTGCAAAGAGTCTATTGAGGACTTTAATGACTGCCTCGGAGGTTGTATTGGCCATTCGATGAATTTCTAACCAATTAGAATATGCATCGACAGTCAACAGCAATGTCTGTCCTTTGATCGGCCCTGCGAAATCCAGGTGGATTCTGGACCAGGGTCCACGTGGCGTCTCCCATTCGGTCGGTGCAGCTTTTGGCGGTGCGTTGCTGTTTTGTTGGCACTTGGTGCAGGCCTTGACCCATTGCTCGATGTGTCGGTCCATGCCTGGCCACCAAGCGTAGCTCCGTGCGAGTGCCTTCATTCGCATGATCCCGGGATGTCCATCGTGCAAGATTTGTAACAACGTCTTTTGGAGTCATTCTGGGATGACAACTCTATCGCCCCCGATGACGCAGCCTTTTTGTGAAAAAAGTTCAGTCTGTCTTGTTTTAAATGGCGCGAAGTCATCTGGGATCTGGTCCAATGGCCATCCACGCTCTACCTAGCCTAGGACTCGAGCTAGGGTGTGGTCTTGTCTGGTCTCCCTCGCGATATCTCGAGCGGTCATAGGAGGCGAGTTGAGCGTTTCGATTTGTAATGCCGATACTGTTGGTGCCGGATCGTCGAGGGTCTCTGGTAGCGGTGCTCTGCTGAGTGCATCGGCATGGGGAATGGGTTTCCCCGGTCGATGTAACAATCGATAATTATAAGCAGCTAGGAACTCTGACCATCGAGTCATTCTTGGGGACAATATATAGGGGGTTGGTTTGTCCCTAACGATTATCCCCAGTAAAGGTTTGTGGTCAGTTACAATTGTAAATGTCCTTCCATATACATACTCATGGAATTTTTTTACGGCTGACACAATTGCAAGAGCCTCCTTGTCTATTTGTCCATAGTTACGTTCTGCCTGGGAGAGAGTCTTCGAAAAATATGCAACGGGAGCCTCATTTCCATAAGGCAGCACATGGCTCAAAATAGCGCCCACCCCAAACGGTGAGGCATCACAAGTTATAACCAATGGTAATGTTTCATTATATTGCATAAGTACAGAATCAGATGTAAGTAAATCTTTTACATTTCTAAACGCTTTTTCTTCTCGGTAACTCCAAACCCACAATGCTTTCTTATCTAATAACCGGTGTAATGGTTCAGCCACAGTCGCCTTATGCGGTAAAAACACATTGTAGAAATTGATAAGGCCCAAAAATGCTTGAAGATCAGTTTTGTTACGAGGTCTGGGAGCATTTCTAATCGCCCTTAATTTACTCTCAGTTGGGTGAATACCCTGACTATCAATGCGATAACCTAGAAATTCAACACTGTCAGTATACAGATGACATTTATCCCTTTTTACTTTCAATCCCGCTTCTTGGAATTTTTTAAGAACACATTTTAAACGATTCTGCAGAATTTTTTTACTAGGGGCTTCAATCAATACATCATCAGAATACGGAACCACGCCCCTGATTCCCTGCAACAATCGTTCCATTAAACTTTGGAATATTCCCGGGGCTACACTTACCCTGAATTGCAATCGGGTACATTTAAAAGCACCTCTGTGCGTTACTATCGTTTGAGCTTGGGCTGTTTTATCGTCCACGGGCAATTGTTGATAGGCTTGAGCTAAATCTAATTTAGCAAAAACCTTTCCGCCTCCCAGAGAATGAAGGAGGTGCTGCCCCACCGGCACTGGATACGCGTTCTGCTGGAGGGCGTGGTTTAGAGTGGCCCGGTAGTCCCCACAGATTCGGATTGACCCATCTGGTTTAATGGGATTTACAATAGGAGTTTCCCATGGGGAATGATCAATGGGTTGCAGTACCCCTTGTTTAATTAGTTTGTCAAGTTGTTCATCTATCTTGGCCTTAAGGGCGAACGGAACTCGACGGGGCTTTAAACGGATTGGGGTGACCTTAGGGTTGAGGCTGAATGAAATTGGGGTCCCTTTATACTCGCCCAGACGATCTGCGAAGACATCGCTGAATTCAGACATAAGATCCTCCTCCCACTCGCAATCACCGACTCAGTTCACGCCGGCTACTTCGATGCCGAGTGACGCAAACCATTGGAGGCCCAGCAAACTAGGCCTGTCCCTATCGATGATCGTTAGAGGTAAGTATGCCGTATGCTTTTTAAACGAGACGCGGACTCGACAAGACCCGACCACAGGGATCCGATTCTCTTGGTAATCTTTAAGGATAAGGCGTTGCATTTGAAGATCTTGGCGTTGGATGGTAGGAATGAGCTGCTTTAATGTCTTCCACGACACCATCGAGAGGGACGATCCCGAATCGACCTCCATGTGGCAGGGTTGGTTCTCTATGGCTACTGTAACTCGAATCTTCTTAGCGTCCATGGCCGAGGCATGACCTATAGTGATAGTATGGTGAGCCTCTTCTTTCTGCAACGTTCGATATCTGTAGGAGTGGTTTGCTGGGTCTCGCCTTACAGGACGGTTTCCTGCCGATTGGCGAAAGTTGGTTCCCTTTGAGGCTGGGCTTGGTCCCGGTAAACTGCGACAGACTCGACCGATGTGGCCTCGTTTTCCGCACTCATGGCAGAGTGCATCGCGGAATTTGCAGTCTGCCCTGGGATGGTTTGCCCCGCAGCCAGCACAAGGGTGTGAGGTTTTAGGACAAGGGTCCTGGTCGGACCGCAGTCGATGGACCCCTTCTTCGTCGCTGTCTGACGACGAAGAGAGGTCCTCGTAGTGCGTTGTTGCCAACTGCCCTTCTGAGCTGGGTGAGATGTCACCTGTCGGTGGGTTTGTTGGGTTTCGGCTTTGCCGTAGTTGCGTCATGGACTTTTTGGTCGCCTCAGCGGCAGTGGCTTCGGCGATGGCGTCAACAAGGCCAATGTCACCCTTCGCCATCAGCTTGCTCTGCACGCTTAGTGCATCTAATCCCAGAATTAGGCGGTCTCTCAATGCTTCATCTAAGTTTGCGAACCCGCAGAGGCCTCCTAAGTGTCAGAGGTCTGCCACGAAGTCAGCCACACTCTCTCCTTTTCGTTGGCTTCGTTGATAGAACTCGTGGCATCTCACGAGTGTGGGTACGGTTGGCGCGTAATGGTCTCTCAGGAGAGGTTCGAGGTCATCTCAGCTTATTGCTTTCACTTCTCGAGGCTTCGCGAGTGCTTTTGCCATTTTAAATACAGCCGGGCCGCAGTACGTCAGGAACAGCGCCTGCTTCTTGGCTGGTGTGGCATCCTTCAGGTTGTTCGTTTTGAGGAACATCTGAAAGCGATCCATGTAGGATTCCCAATCCTCTTGGTTTGGATCGAACGGAGCGGGTGGTAGGATGCCGCCGAACATGGCTTCTGTTGGTGGCGCCGTTTTTTACACATGCTCTGTTTTTCTTCCAAGTTCCTTAAGATCAGATGTCTCCAAATCCCACCTTTGTCGCCAGTGTTATAAATTCAGGCATGGGTAGAATGAATGGAGACAGTCTTAGTTGGTGAACTTTCAGCTCTTTATTGCATAGTGACTTCTAACCTGTATAATAACAACTCTGCCTTATATAGGCAATTCTAATGTGAAATAACCAATTGGGAGCTGTAAAATGCTAGCTCCAGAACCAATAAGAGTCCTTCATTAAGGGCCAATCGGATTCTCAGAACCCAACCAATCCGATCTAGCCGCTTAACACCCAATCAGAAGTGCAGGGCCAGAACCCTGCACTTTACCCCAAGCTTACCTTTATTCAACTATTTACATACATAACACCCCTTCCCCCTGGCTCTACAATTAATTTGTGACTATGTAGTCCTTTAAATAGGACGGTTGTCTGTTGGGTCTGTCAGATTTTCTTTGGACTGGCTGCGTGCAGTCCCGCTGAGGTGGGGTGTTGTTTTGTAGTGGCTCAGTTTCTCGTTCTGGTGTGATTTCCCTTGGAGCATACGATTCTTCTTCCTGCTCCATTTCCTGGGTTTCACTTGATTCATCGCTTTCTTGGAACAGGTTTCCTGGCATGTCGTCTTCTTCTCTTCCTTCCCCCCCCCTCAGTTTGGTCGTTGGGAAGTTGTTGGCTGGCCGTTATGAGTCGTGACCGTAATTGGTCAATATGTCTTTTCCATAGTCCCTCATCAATACATTTTACAATATAGGATCTGGGCCCAGTCTCGCGTATTACTGTTGCTTCAATCCAAACTGGGTCGCCCGATAAATTTATTGCATAAACAGGGTCGCCTACCTTGAAGGTACGGTAGCGTCCGCTGGATCCTGGAGGCTTCTCTGGCTCGTAAGCAGGGTGCAGTCGATCGAGGCGGGAATGGAGTTTTCGCCCCATGAGAAGTTCTGCGGGAGTTCTGCCGGTTTCGCTGTGCGGAGTGATGTGTTGTAGAAGTAGAATGCGGTTTATTTTTTCGTCAAGATTATCATAGTCCAGCTTTTGTAAAGTCTTTTTTACAAATTGTACCATGCGTTCCGCTCGGCCGTTGGTAGCAGGATGCACCGGCGAGGTGAGCGCATGGTGGATGCCGTTATCCGCAAGGTACTGTTCAAACATTAGCGCTGTAAACTGTGGTCCGTTATCGGACACCAGGACGTCCGGCAATCCATGAGTTGCAAAGAGTCTATTGAGGACTTTAATGACTGCCTCGGAGGTTGTATTGGCCATTCGATGAATTTCTAACCAATTAGAATATGCATCGACAGTCAACAGCAATGTCTGTCCTTTGATCGGCCCTGCGAAATCCAGGTGGATTCTGGACCAGGGTCCACGTGGCGTCTCCCATTCGGTCGGTGCAGCTTTTGGCGGTGCGTTGCTGTTTTGTTGGCACTTGGTGCAGGCCTTGACCCATTGCTCGATGTGTCGGTCCATGCCTGGCCACCAAGCGTAGCTCCGTGCGAGTGCCTTCATTCGCATGATCCCGGGATGTCCATCGTGCAAGATTTGTAACAACGTCTTTTGGAGTCATTCTGGGATGACAACTCTATCGCCCCCGATGACGCAGCCTTTTTGTGAAAAAAGTTCAGTCTGTCTTGTTTTAAATGGCGCGAAGTCATCTGGGATCTGGTCCAATGGCCATCCACGCTCTACCTAGCCTAGGACTCGAGCTAGGGTGTGGTCTTGTCTGGTCTCCCTCGCGATATCTCGAGCGGTCATAGGAGGCGAGTTGAGCGTTTCGATTTGTAATGCCGATACTGTTGGTGCCGGATCGTCGAGGGTCTCTGGTAGCGGTGCTCTGCTGAGTGCATTGGCATGGGGAATGGGTTTCCCCGGTCGATGTAACAATCGATAATTATAAGCAGCTAGGAACTCTGACCATCGAGTCATTCTTGGGGACAATATATAGGGGGTTGGTTTGTCCCTAACGATTATCCCCAGTAAAGGTTTGTGGTCAGTTACAATTGTAAATGTCCTTCCATATACATACTCATGGAATTTTTTTACGGCTGACACAATTGCAAGAGCCTCCTTGTCTATTTGTCCATAGTTACGTTCTGCCTGGGAGAGAGTCTTCGAAAAATATGCAACGGGAGCCTCATTTCCATAAGGCAGCACATGGCTCAAAATAGCGCCCACCCCAAAAGGTGAGGCATCACAAGTTATAACCAATGGTAATGTTTCATTATATTGCATAAGTACAGAATCAGATGTAAGTAAATCTTTTACATTTCTAAACGCTTTTTCTTCTCGGTAACCCCAAACCCACAATGCTTTCTTATCTAATAACCGGTGTAATGGTTCAGCCACAGTCGCCTTATGCGGTAAAAACACATTGTAGAAATTGATAAGGCCCAAAAATGCTTGAAGATCAGTTTTGTTACGAGGTCTGGGAGCATTTCTAATCGCCCTTAATTTACTCTCAGTTGGGTGAATACCCTGACTATCAATGCGATAACCTAGAAATTCAACACTGTCGGTATACAGATGACATTTATCCCTTTTTACTTTCAATCCCGCTTCTTGGAATTTTTTAAGAACACATTTTAAACGATTCTGCAGAATTTTTTTACTAGGGGCTTCAATCAATACATCATCAGAATACGGAACCACGCCCCTGATTCCCTGCAACAATCGTTCCATTAAACTTTGGAATATTCCCGGGGCTACACTTACCCTGAATTGCAATCGGGTACATTTAAAAGCACCTCTGTGCGTTACTATCGTTTGAGCTTGGGCTGTTTTATCGTCCACGGGCAATTGTTGATAGGCTTGAGCTAAATCTAATTTAGCAAAAACCTTTCCGCCTCCCAGAGAATGAAGGAGGTGCTGCCCCACCGGCACTGGATACGCGTTCTGCTGGAGGGCGTGGTTTAGAGTGGCCCGGTAGTCCCCACAGATTCGGATTGACCCATCTGGTTTAATGGGATTTACAATAGGAGTTTCCCATGGGGAATGATCAATGGGTTGCAGTACCCCTTGTTTAATTAGTTTGTCAAGTTGTTCATCTATCTTGGCCTTAAGGGCGAACGGAACTCGACGGGGCTTTAAACGGATTGGGGTGACCTTAGGGTTGAGGCTGAATGAAATTGGGGTCCCTTTATACTCGCCCAGACGATCTGCGAAGACATCGCTGAATTCAGACATAAGATCCTCCTCCCACTCGCAATCACCGACTCAGTTCACGCCGGCTACTTCGATGCCGAGTGACGCAAACCATTGGAGGCCCAACAAACTAGGCCTGTCCCTATCGATGATCGTTAGAGGTAAGTATGCCGTATGCTTTTTAAACGAGACGCGGACTCGACAAGACCCGACCACAGGGATCCGATTCTCTTGGTAATCTTTAAGGATAAGGCGTTGCATTTGAAGATCTTGGCGTTGGATGGTAGGAATGAGCTGCTTTAATGTCTTCCACGACACCATCGAGAGGGACGATCCCGAATCGACCTCCATGTGGCAGGGTTGGTTCTCTATGGCTACTGTAACTCGAATCTTCTTAGCGTCCATGGCCGAGGCGTGACCTATAGTGATAGTATGGTGAGCCTCTTCTTTCTGCAACGTTCGATATCTGTAGGAGTGGTTTGCTGGGTCTCGCCTTACAGGACGGTTTCCTGCCGATTGGCGAAAGTTGGTTCCCTTTGAGGCTGGGCTTGATCCCGGTAAACTGCGACAGACTCGACCGATGTGGCCTCGTTTTCCGCACTCATGGCAGAGTGCATCGCGGAATTTGCAGTCTGCCCTGGGATGGTTTGCCCCGCAGCCAGCACAAGGGTGTGAGGTTTTAGGACGAGGGTCCTGGTCGGACCGCAGTCGATGGACCCCTTCTTCGTCGCTGTCTGACGACGAAGAGAGGTCCTCGTAGTGCGTTGTTGCCAACTGCCCTTCTGAGCTGGGTGAGATGTCACCTGTCGGTGGGTTTGTTGGGTTTCGGCTTTGCCGTAGTTGCGTCATGGACTTTTTGGTCGCCTCAGCGGCAGTGGCTTCGGCGATGGCGTCAACAAGGCCAATGTCACCCTTCGCCATCAGCTTGCTCTGCACGCTTAGTGCATCTAATCCCAGAATTAGGCGGTCTCTCAATGCTTCATCTAAGTTTGCGAACCCGCAGAGGCCTCCTAAGTGTCGGAGGTCTGCCACGAAGTCAGCCACACTCTCTCCTTTTCGTTGGCTTCGTTGATAGAACTCGTGGCATCTCACGAGTGTGGGTACGGTTGGCGCGTAATGGTCTCTCAGGAGAGGTTCGAGGTCATCTCAGCTTATTGCTTTCACTTCTCGAGGCTTCGCGAGTGCTTTTGCCATTTTAAATACAGCCGGGCCGCAGTACGTCAGGAACAGCGCCTGCTTCTTGGCTGGTGTGGCATCCTTCAGGTTGTTCGTTTTGAGGAACATCTGAAAGCGATCCATGTAGGATTCCCAATCCTCTTGGTTTGGATCGAACGGAGCGGGTGGTAGGATGCCGCCGAACATGGCTTCTGTTGGTGGCGCCGTTTTTTACACATGCTCTGTTTTTCTTCCAAGTTCCTTAAGATCAGATGTCTCCAAATCCCACCTTCGTCGCCAGTGTTATAAATTCAGGCATGGGTAGAATGAATGGAGACAGTCTTAGTTGGTGAACTTTCAGCTCTTTATTGCATAGTGACTTCTAACCTGTATAATAACAACTCTGCCTTATATAGGCAATTCTAATGTGAAATAACCAATAGGGAGCTGTAAAACGCTAGCTCCAGAACCAATAAGAGTCCTTCGTTAAGGGACAATCAGATTCTCAGAACCCAACCAATCCAATCTAGCCGCTTAACACCAATCAGAAGTGCAGGGCCAGAACCCTGCACTTTACCCCAAGCTTGCCTTTATTCAACTGTTTACATACATAACAGTTTCCGCTGTCAATGCGCCTTCAGCCACGTGCTCTGTTTGGTGCTCTGTAAGTGTTCAGTCAGCTCTGATGTCTCCGCATTCCACCCTCGTCGCCAGTGTTAAGTTCTGCACATGGGTGCAAGGAGCGGAGACGAGGCAGTGAACAGTGAACTTCAACTCTTTATTAAGCATACTGAACAGAGCAATCACCTAGGGCAGCAGCAGCCCTTTTATAGGGTTGGCTGCTGTCCTATTAGCCAATGAAAAACATGGAAGTGTTTAAACCCTTGAACCAATGAGAGTTGGCCCATTAACAGCCAATCAGATTTCCCAGAAAGGACCAATCCGATGCCGCTATTATCGGCCAATCAGAAGTGCAGGATTAGAATCCTGCTTTTTACTTAAAGGTTGTTAAAACTTTATTAAACGCCTTTATTAACAGTGACTTTGGGAATCTTTTCCCTATATTTATAGATATGGGGAAAGGATATTCATCATTTAATTACTTTGCCTGACTTTATGCAGCTTTCCCCAACTTGCACTGTTGGGAATGAAATCAATTCACCAAGCTGGCTGGGAAATTAGGTCATTAGCGTCCCAGGCTATCCGGAGAATATCATCTTGCAGAAGAATGGTCTACTGGTTTAAAACCAAGCTCGATGAAGGAAGGTCACCTCATCTATATATAGACTTCTAGCCTGGGATCTATTTTGCAAGATTTGCAGGCAAGGAGTTCTATGTACAAAGTCCCCAAAGTTTCTCTGGTTGAGTGATTTCTCCCCAATGAATTAACCACCATGGGAAATAGAATAAGTGGCAGGAAACATTTGTGTAGCTTCCCAGCCTAAAGCTTCTCTTAGTTCTGAGCACTAGAAAAATGTTTATATCTACTGTGCCTCATTCTACTTGCTAGAGAAGGAATTTCAGAGTGAGGGAGAATAGGAGAGACGGATTGAAGACCCACTTTTGATAATTTTTCCTTTCTTGGCATGCTGGTTCTGTGTAACAAAAGTCATGTTCACCAAAACTTTATACATTATTATCAACATCAGGACACCTTTTGCATCTCTTTACATTTTTCAGTATATGTATTTACTTATTCCTTTACCATTACATCTTACTTTTGCTATAGATCAAATATCTTTTATCTTACACATCAATCTTCTCCATGGTGTATTTATATATTTACATATTCCCTCATTCTTTTCCTAATTGCCATTTTATTTTCTTTTTATTTCTAAACCACTCATACCAGGCATCACAGGACCTATAGTAAATTGAATCTTCTCTGTCTTTTATTTTTATCGTTAGCCTGTCCATCTCTATACAATCTATTATTTCAACTTATTTTCCAAAGCACCAGAAAGCAAGACCAGAGGCAATGGATGAAACCTAATCAAGGAGAGACTTTGCAACCCGGAATTAGGGAGAAACTTCCTAACAGTGAGAACAATTAATGAGTGGAACAGCTTGCCTTCAGAAGTTGTAGGTGCTTCATTACTGGGTTTATTTAAGAAGTGACTAGACAGACACTTGTTTGAAATGATGTAGACTCTCCTGCTTGAGCAGGACATTGGACGAGAAAACCTGTGAAGTCCCTTCCATATATATCTATGTCAGGATTCTGGCTGTTGTCCCAGTTAAATCATGAGTCTTGAGCCAAACTTCCAGAACTTCAAAAAGATTTATTGGGAGTTAATGTGTCTGGCACTGCCTGGGTGTAGCCAACTCTGAGGCACATAATTCGTTGTCACCCTTGACACTGGTTCCCCCCTACCCCTGGGTGTATTATAATTCATATTGTCCAATGAGACACATCCACAGCCAAGAGTCATTAATCATGTTCTCCAGTTAGAATTTTGCACGGCAGAAACTTCAGTCACCTAGTTACTATCTTTGAAAACTATTTATGGAATGCACTTTTGATTTCCAAGCTGCTGCACTGCTCTTTCAAACCTCTTTCCCCCCCTTTTTTCTGTTGGCAATTCTAAAAAGACCATAGAAATATTTCAGAAATATTTCATTCAACTTCCCTCACTTCTTGAAGGTGACCTATACAACACAAAGAGAAAACAAATTTAATGCAGGTATGGGACTTAGGGTTGACATCTATGGAGATGCTCAGTCAGCCAGGTCATAGTTGTCCCAAAAGTGCTTTTTCAAGAGGCAACTAGACTTTCTTGTTTTTCTTTGAAGACATTTCACTTCTCAACCAAGAAGCTTCTTGGATGAGAAGTGAAACATCTTTGAAGAAAAACAAGGAAGTCCAGTTGCCTCTTGAAAAAGCACCTTTAGGACTAACCTACATAGTATTCAATGATGTCTGGATGTGTCCAACAGCTACTTAACTTCTGCTATGACTACTAAATTAGCATCAGAAGCAGTTCTGAGTTGAAAGGAGTAGTTGATGAAATCACCATTGCCCAGGGGATGTTATTTTCCCACCAAAGTGGGACCTTATATCTACTTGCATTTGCATGCTTTTGAGCTGCTAGGAGGTCAGGACCTAGGGCAAATTGACAGGAGCTCATTCCATCCTGTAGCTCGCTCTCAGGTTTCAAACTGCTGAACTCTTGACTTCTCAATGGTCTTTTGACTCAGCATCCTAACCATGTGAGCCACCCTCAGCTACTGCCAAGCACTGATTACCTGAAATCTATTACCAATGCAACATTTAATATCTTTATATTGTGACTGACAAGTTCTGCCAACAGAGCAATGAAATGTTCTCTAATCACAGCATCTCCCTCTCTGGGGCAAAGAGGACTTGAAGCTAACTCTTCTCTAAAGTGTTTGTCCCCCTCAGGGATTCTGCTCTGTCTATCCCCTAAAATAAAAGGTTGTATGGTTGTTTTATTTTTTGGTTGGTCTCAGAATGATATTTTCTTTTAGGGAAAAATATAATGAGCTAGCTAGTCTCTTAAAGTTCTCCCTATGCTTCATTCTCAGCAACTAACTTTAGCACATTCAGAATGGGGCATCCGTCTTCCTTTCCACACAAAAAAACATCACCCTCTTTTCTGAAGCTTATCACAGATATTCTTCATTCTAGGCTCAGGTTTTCTATATGTTTTATTACTTTTTGTCACCAAATCAAAAGTAGGTTTATTTTAATTTATATTAAAATTTAAGGGTATGTGCTTTGTAAACCCTCATGTGTTTTTTCTTTTAATAGTGAACTAGTTTTTCTGTAAATTTTGTTCTGTTTTGTTGAAAAACAAGGCAGTTACCAGCTCTCTGAAAGGGGGGAAAACCCTTCCTAACAACCTTATTTTGAAGAAATGTAGCTCAAAAGCACCTGCACCATTTGTTAGGAAATTTGGACCATTTCCTCCATTATAAAGCATTTTTTGCATAATTCATCCTATTCTGGTTTTAAAATATATTGTAGCTGTTTATTTATACTTTCCCATGCTAGGAAGAAATGGAAAGGCTATGGTCCATGTTTTCCATTTTATGCTTGGATGGCGACCATGGATCATCCAAAGTGGTTGATCTCCTTTCAGAGCCAAGGTCCAGCTGTGATTTGGTTGCTTCTTGTGCATCATCATCCTTAAAGTCCATCTGGTTTCAATAATTTCAAAACAAAATAGTGTTTGGGGTGCCCACACAGATCTGAAGCTACAAGCTGCTAACTGTCCAGAGCAGCAATTATTGGAATGATTTCCAGACTTCATAAAGGAGGAGAGTATATTTGGGAGATATAATCTTAAGGAAAAAAATAACAGTGGGTGTGATTTTAAGGCAGAAACCTTTGACATATCACATCTTTGCTATGATTGTGCATTTTCTAGTGATATTGGATCTACACAGAGGTGGGGTTCAATTTTTTTTACTACTAGTTCTGTGGATGTGGCTTAGTGGGTGTGGTGTGGTGTGGCTTGGTGGGCGTGGCAGGGGAAGGATACTGTAAAATCCCCATTCCCTCCCCACCCCATTACCTGCTTTCCAGCTCTGTTCTCCTGTTCGAGGCAACAAAAGAAGAGCCAGCAGATCAATTGGGCGCTCGGGAGGCAGAGAAGAGATGGGGGCAGGGCCAGTTAGAGGCAGTATTTGCTGGTTCTCCAAACTACTCAAAATTTCCACTACCAGTTCTCCAGAACTGATTAGAACCTGCTGAATACCACCTCCGGATCTACAGCCACTTAGAGTAGTCCCATGGCAAGATAGGGAGCAAATCAATTTAACATAATAATAATTGACAGAAGTTTGGGTTTGAATGCAGCAAAAATCACTGGGAACACCAAGTTGACAAAGTTCTTGAAAATGAATAGGTCAAGATCTTGTGGAAATTTTGGATCCAAACAGACGGATATCTGGCCCAAAACATGCTATTGTGGAAAAGAAAAAAGATCTGGTTCATTTATATTGCAGATGATTGAAGAGGAAGTGATGGTTTTCATCACAGAGGCTGCAGTTGAGGGTATGTGTGTGATTTTTTTAAACGTGGAGCACATGTTTAGTGTGAATGTGCATGAAGTGAACCAGTGGTGTTACCAGTGGAATCCCACCTCTGCCCCTAGTCCTTCTTTTCATTAAATTAGACCATTCCCAATTCCAGCAACCGTTCTTTATGTGTTTTAGCTTCCAGTCCCCTAATCATCTTTGTTGCTCTTCTCTGCACTCTTTCTAGAGTCTCATCTAGAATCTTTTTTACATCATGGCAACCAAAACTGGATGCAATATTCCAAATGTGGCCTTACCAAGGCATTATAAAGTGATATTAACACTTCACATGATCCTAATTCTATCCCTCTGTTTGCTCAGCCTAGAATTGTTGGCTTTTTTTGGAAGCTGCAGCACTGTACAATGGTCAATACTAATAATAATATAGCAAACCTCAAATTTCACAAGACTTTGTGATGGAAAGCCAATATAAAGCCATTCTATCAATTAATTTTCTTTATATTACATTTCACGTTGCCTTGGTGCCCTTCCCCATTAGAATGTACATTTAAAGATATAAAGCAAGTTCAGAAAAGGGCAAACGGTTAATTGCCCAGCTGAACCATCAACCATGGAGCAAATGAGGATGTTTAATAGCACTGTTAGAGGCTCATCCTTGCATTCCTCTAATCACGGAGAGAGAGATGCCTTGCTAACAGTTTCTAAAGGCTATAGCTTCATAATGCTTGCTGTAGTTTAATGCTCAATCCATCAGACAGGACACCTGAATTTCTTTTTAGCCATTGCAGTTATAAACAGTTTGACGCAAACTACTTGCTGTGTAAATAATTTGCAGTACTTTGTTGGAAACACTGCTAACAATGAGGATCTAAAGCTGGGATCTGCACAGATTTTATTGGCCATGTTAAACTACTGTGGGAACCACCCTTCTCCCTCCATCTAGTGAGCATTGTCCTCCCTGTTTCTTTTGTCTGGGTTGTCAAAATAACCAGCCTCCTGCCTTTTTGAAGACCTAAAGTGGTCATTACATGCACTCCTTATATATCCAGGCTAAATATTCCTCTGGAAAACCGCTGAACTTGTTTCTGAACATGACGTTAATAGTCTTTTGAATGACAAACCTATCTTCAAATAAAAGGAGTGGTGCTCTTGTCAATTTAAGTGGAAAAAAAGTCAGATTGTAGGTTGTAGATTCTAGCACAACTAGGTCACCTACAATGTTTTGCTGACAAAAG
This sequence comes from Hydrophis major, assembly GCA_033807585.1. NCBI lineage: Eukaryota > Metazoa > Chordata > Lepidosauria > Squamata > Elapidae > Hydrophis > Hydrophis major. The sequence continues at coordinate 362,894,150 of CM066329.1, read as the reverse complement.
AGACTGTAGTCTGTACTTTTTCTCTTACTTTTCATGAAAGTTGTCCTTTTGTTCACTTCAGTGTCATTGTATGTACCCTGCTGGCTACTTTTGGGTACCTGTGGCCACTCACTGCTAGGACAACCACTCTCTTGGCAAATATGGACTTGGCTTCACATGAGAGCAAAATTGGTAAGAATTCTACTTGCTTCCCTTATCAAACTCAAGTAACATGTCCAGAGGTGGTATTCAACAGGTTCTGACCAGTTCTGGAGAACTGGTAGCAGAAATTTTGAATAGTTTGGAGAACTGGTAGCGGAAATTTTGAGTAGTTTGGAGAACCGGTAAACTCCACCTCTGACTGGAGATTTTACAGTATCCTTCCCCTGCCACACCCACCAAGCCATACCCACAGAACCGGTAGTAAAAAAAAATTGAATCCCACCATTGAACATGTTCCAAGTGCAGGAGAAGGGAGGGAAGAGGACAGGAAAAAGTGGGAAGGAGATTGCTCAATGTTATCCAAAATCCCTTCATGGGACCGGAAGGTTTAAACCAAGGGAATCATGGCCGTTCTATGATTTGTGAACTCCTGAGCCAGCATGGTCCATGGTTCCTCACCCCTGCTTTAAACCCATGCCCAAAATTTAATAATCTTATTGACAGGTTGGCAGGAGAGAGTAGTCATGCAGTATGAAACAGGTAGAAAAGTCCCCATCCCATTTGACCTACCCCATGTCCTTTACTTCACTGACCTGTTATCCAACCCATTTTCAGACTGTCGTGGACTTCCCAAAGTTTGATAGACCCATATTTAGAAATAGCTTGAATGGAGTTAATTGGACTTATATTGGTGAGATGGATGGATTAATGGATGGATGGATGGATGGATGGATGGATGGATGGATGGATGGATGGATGGATGGACAGACAGACAGAAAGACAAACAGACAAACAGACCGACAGACAGAGATATATAGATATAGAAAACTCTGGTGTAGTTTTGTGTTTTAGGTTTTGAGTTTAAAATGAATAGATTTTTCCCCTTCATATATAATATCTGAGCATTTTTTAAAATTAGTAAAATATCACAACTAGAAAAAGTATTTTCCCCCTTTAGGGTTAAAAGAAATTGAAATAATATAGGGGAATCTCTTAATATAAATTATGATAAGGATTGAATAGTAAACAGAAGCATATATTATTCCCCAGAGCAAGGAGAAGCAGAGATGGTCAAATTAATTATTTTTATCAAAGAAGAGAAAATGTTTAACCTTGCCTCTATTTGGAAATTGCTTCTGGATTTTGTGCTTGCAAGGAAAAAATAATAATTTTTGTTTTTGCTAATGAGATAGGCTTGTACACATTGTTGTGTAAAAATAAAAAGTTGAGGATGTAAAGTTATTATCTTCTACTGTGCTAAAGAGAGTTGGAATTTGGTGCCTTTTTCTTTCCTTTTTCCCCTCTCTATACCATATTTTACTTTTTCTTTTGCCTCCCACTACTCCTAGTTTTCTATTACTTTTTTTTTGAATTTCTCTTTGCATTTTATATTTTGAAAAAATAATAAAAATGTGACACAGAAAGAAAGAAAGAAAGAAAGAAAGGAAGGAAGGAAGGAAGGAAGGAAGGAAGGAAGGAAGAAAGAAAGAAAGAAAGAAAGAAAGAAAGAAAGAAAGAAAGAAAGAAAGAAAGAAAGAAAGAAAGAAAGAAAGAAAGAAATAGCTTGAATGTTAGGTCACTGGCACAGATAACTTCTACGCTTACAACTGCCCTCTGCCCTCTGGTGCTTTCCATCTGAAATGGATGGATGGATGGATGGATGGATGGAGATCCTGTACCAATGTTGCCATCAAGCTTTTGAGCAGAGGGCTGGACTAGAAATCCTCCAAGGTCAGAGGTGAGATGGATGGAGATCCTGTACCAATGTTCCCATCAAGCTTTTGAGCAGAGGGCTGGACTAGAAGTCCTCCAAGGTCAGAGGTGAGATGGATGGAGATCCTGTACCAATGTTCCCATCAAGCTTTTGAGCAGAGGGCTGGACTAGAAGTCCTCCAAGGTCAGAGGTGGGGTGGATGAAGATCCTGTACCAATGTTGCCATCAAGCTTTTGAGCAGAGGGCTGGACTAGAAGTCCTCCAAGGTCAGAGGTGGGATGGATGGAGATCCTGTGCCAATGTTCCCATCAAGCTTTTGAGCAGAGGGCTGGACTAGAAGTCCTCCAAGGTCAGAGGTGAGATGGATGGAGATCCTGTACCAATGTTCCCATCAAGCTTTTGAGCAGAGGGCTGGACTAGAAATCCTCCAAGGTCAGAGGTGGGATGGATGGAGATCCTGTACCAATGTTGCCATCAAGCTTTTGAGCAGAGGGCTGGACTAGAAGTCCTCCAAGGTCAGAGGTGGGGTGGATGAAGATCCTGTACCAATGTTGCCATCAAGCTTTTGAGCAGAGGGCTGGACTAGAAGTCCTCCAAGGTCAGAGGTGGGATGGATGGAGATCTTGTACCAATGTTGCCATCAAGCTTTTGAGCAGAGGGCTGGACTAGAAATCCTCCAAGGTCAGAGGTGGGATGGATGAAGATCCTGTACCAATGTTGCCATCAAGCTTTTGAGCAGAGGGCTGGATTAGAAGTCCTCCAAGGTCAGAGGTGGGATGGATGGAGATCCTGTGCCAATGTTGCCATCAAGCTTTTGAGCAGAGGGCTGGACTAGAAATCCTCCAAGGTCAGAGGTGGGATGGATGGAGATCCTGTACCAATGTTGCCATCAAGCTTTTGAGCAGAGGGCTGGATTAGAAGTCCTCCAAGGTCAGAGGTGGGATGGATGGAGATCCTGTGCCAATGTTGCCATCAAGCTTTTGAGCAGAGGGCTGGATTAGAAATCCTCCAAGGTCAGAGGTGGGATGGATGGAGATCCTGTGCCAATGTTGCCATTAAGCTTTTGAGCAGAGGGCTGGACTAGAAGTCCTCCAATGTCAGAGGTGGGATGGATGGAGATCCTGTGCCAATGTTGCCATCAAGCTTTTGAGCAGAGGGCTGGACTAGAAGTCCTCCAAGGTCAGAGGTGGGATGGATGGAGATCCTGTGCCAATGTTCCCATCAAGCTTTTGAGCAGAGGGCTGGACTAGAAGTCCTCCAAGGTCAGAGGTGAGATGGATGGAGATCCTGTACCAATGTTGCCATCAAGCTTTTGAGTAGAGGGCTGGATTAGGAGTCCTCCAAGGTCAGAGGTGGGATGGATGGAGATCCTGTGCCAATGTTGCCATTAAGCTTTTGAGCAGAGGGCTGGACTAGAAGTCCTCCAAGGTCAGAGGTGGGATGGATGAAGATCCTGTGCCAATGTTGCCATCAAGCTTTTGAGCAGAGGGCTGGACTAGAAGTCCTCCAAGGTCAGAGGTGGGATGGATGGAGATCCTGTGCCAATGTTCCCATCAAGCTTTTGAGCAGAGGGCTGGACTAGAAGTCCTCCAAGGTCAGAGGTGGGATGGATGAAGATCCTGTGCCAATGTTGCCATCAAGCTTTTGAGCAGAGGGCTGGATTAGAAGTCCTCCAAGGTCAGAGGTGGGATGGATGGAGATCCTGTACCAATGTTGCCATCAAGCTTTTGAGCAGAGGGCTGGACTAGAAGTCCTCCAAGGTCAGAGGTGGGATGGATGGAGATCCTGTGCCAATGTTGCCATCAAGCTTTTGAGCAGAGGGCTGGACTAGAAATCCTCCAAGGTCAGAGGTGAGATGGATGGAGATCCTGTACCAATGTTGCCATCAAGCTTTTGAGCAGAGGGCTGGATTAGAAGTCCTCCAAGGTCAGAGGTGGGATGGATGGAGATCCTGTGCCAATGTTGCCATCAAGCTTTTGAGCAGAGGGCTGGATTAGAAATCCTCCAAGGTCAGAGGTGGGATGGATGGAGATCCTGTGCCAATGTTGCCATTAAGCTTTTGAGCAGAGGGCTGGACTAGAAGTCCTCCAAGGTCAGAGGTGGGATGGATGGAGATTCTGTGCCAATGTTGCCATCAAGCTTTTGAGCAGAGGGCTGGACTAGAAGTCCTCCAAGGTCAGAGGTGGGATGGATGGAGATCCTGTGCCAATGTTCCCATCAAGCTTTTGAGCAGAGGGCTGGACTAGAAGTCCTCCAAGGTCAGAGGTGAGATGGATGGAGATCCTGTACCAATGTTGCCATCAAGCTTTTGAGTAGAGGGCTGGATTAGAAGTCCTCCAAGGTCAGAGGTGGGATGGATGGAGATCCTGTGCCAATGTTGCCATTAAGCTTTTGAGCAGAGGGCTGGACTAGAAGTCCTCCAAGGTCAGAGGTGGGATGGATGAAGATCCTGTGCCAATGTTGCCATCAAGCTTTTGAGCAGAGGGCTGGACTAGAAGTCCTCCAAGGTCAGAGGTGGGATGGATGGAGATCCTGTGCCAATGTTCCCATCAAGCTTTTGAGCAGAGGGCTGGACTAGAAGTCCTCCAAGGTCAGAGGTGGGATGGATGAAGATCCTGTACCAATGTTACCATCAAGCTTTTGAGCAGAGGGCTGGATTAGAAGTCCTCCAAGGTCAGAGGTGGGCTTCAAAAAATTTAGCAATGGGTTCTCTGGCCAGTTGGTGGGTGGCCGTGGCCATAATGGGTGTGGACTAGTCAGCCTCCTGCACCACAGTGGAAGGGGAGGGGCATTTTTGCCCTTCCTGGGCTCTGGAGGCTTTCTTCGAGCCTCTGGGAGGTCAGAAATAGCCTCCCTGGGATCTGGAGGCTCTCTGGAAATGAGCCCATTTCCAGCTTTTCCGAACTTCCAGGAACTTCCATTTTTCACCCTCCCTGAGCTTCTGCACACACCCTGCACTTACTTGCATCCAAAACTTGCCACCTGGGGACTACTGGGAGGGGCGGGGAAAGGGTGGGCAGGGCCAGCCAGGAGTGGTATTTGGGGGTTCTATGAAATGCGCAGAATCTTAGCTAGGGGCTCTCCTGAACCCCTGCAAACCCCCAGCAGCACCCCACCCCTTTCCAAGGTCCCTTCCAGCTCTATTCTGAATCTGATTCTGATTCTGGTCAGTGACTTGAAAGGTGCTAATGCCTCTATCCTAAGCACCCATCAGAGTTGCCTGTTCCACCACATGTTAAAAGCAGTGATTAAGCAGTTATTTATCCTGCTGGCAGAAAATGCCAGGTATGAGGAGAAAAAGGCAAGGGAGAATCAATTGATTACTGCCCTTAACGTGTCCCACATTAAAGCTAAACTACCTGAAAACATCAGAACAGCCCTAGTTGAGTAGCCTCATGACTGAAGCAATCTAGAACCTGGCCATCCGACGAATGAAAATGATGCCATCAGGCTTTTTTTTTATCATCTCCAGAAGATACAGATGCAGCCACAATGAATAGCTGTAAGACTTTCCAGCAAGATTGAAACTAATGAGAAGAAAAGCCCATTCTGGGTTTCTGGTAGGTTCAGCAGATGTATAGATTATGCAGATGTTTGGAATAAACAAAGGTGTCAGAGATGGGGATGCCTTTAATTTTTATGGGGGAGGGGAATGTGAATCTATCCTGGGCAATGCTGCAGTTGCTATAGCAATTGATTAAAGAATATTTTTTTTAAAGTCTAAATCCTAATTGTACTGACAACAATCTAAATGCGGTTAGAACACTGAGTCACATTCCAGATTATGTGTCTCAAATAAGGGCTTAATTTAAATTTAACAAGGCAGTTATTATACAGTATGTTAATTCAATGTCATTTGATTTAAAAAAATCCTCCAAAAAAACAACCCTTGTTGCTTTAGCATTCGCATCCCCCTTATTAACTTAGATCTGTAACCACTGAATGCCAAAATGTTGGTTGTGTACCTAGCGATCACAATTAACATACAGTAGTTGCTTTAAACTGAAACATATTAAAGAGAGAGTTTCGGGGGTTTATTATGATATGTGACATTGATTCAAAGACATGCCATTTCTAAAATGTTATACAGGAAGATGTGGGGAACATACTGTACATGAGCATTTAAATTTCCTTTCCTTGAAGTAAGAGCCAAACTAACTTTGATTTATTGAATTGAATAAAAAGTAACTTATGACTGTTTTTCACAGTTATGATTGTTGCAGTATCCCCATGGTCACATGATCAAAATTCAGGTGCTTGGCAACTGGCATGTACTCATGACTGTCCTGGGATCATGTGATCACCATTTGTAACCTTCCCAAATAACTTCCGACAAGCAAATCAATTTAACATCTTCAGTGATCGGCTTACCAATTCTGCAAAAAAGGTTGTAAAATAGAGCAAATCTCATTTAATAACTGCCTTAATTAGCAACAGAAATTTTGAGGTCAAATGTGGTATAAGCTGAACACTATCTATATGGTGGTCCTCAGAATCTTTGGTTGTGGCTTCTTCTGATTGTTGTTACTTAATGACAATTTTAATGGGACAGAATGGGGAAATTAAAGATTACAGTGTTGTAATAATAGTTATAGTAGTAATAACTATAACTTATTATAGTAATACTTTGGGCAAGAATTTACTTTCATTGACATTCAAAAACCAATTGTTACTCTTGGGCTCAAAAAAAGTTATGTAATTCTGAACTTGGTAAAAATGATGGCGAGTTGAATATCGATAAAATCTTCTTTTTAACATAAATAGGCATTTTCCAAAAGAAAAAATAATTTCTCTACATTCACAAAATGTGCCTTGAACATTTAGCATTTGCCTTGTGAAAATCTTCTCAAAGTTTTTTTTTGCCATTCTTGACATATTTATTCCCTGATTATGGAAAAACGCTGTAACATAGTAAATATGCCATATTTTATTATAAAATGTATTTAATGCACAATTGTCTTTGACTTTTTAACAGGTAATTGAGTTATATAAAATACCAAACTAATATAGCCAGGGGCTGTACAGTATTACAAAATTAATCAGGTAATATAATAATAGGAATGGGAATTAATTTGTTTATCTTTCTATTAACCTTTTCTAAATCAACCTTAGCAACACACACAGACACACAGATATGCACACCAAAATATTTCTGCTTAAATGAAAACGATAGAACCTGATAGCAAAATAATATCACCCCAAAGAAATAATATTCTAAAATTACAAATAATGGAAGAAGTAAGCTAAGCACATAAATATACAAGAAAGATTTACCATCATCACAACATTAAATCAAAAGAGAGTTTTGTATTTTTTTAAAAATGTCTACATTATATAACAAAGTATGATAATGCTTTTTACATACTTGATCAAAAAATGAATTCACCCTCAATTCACATCCCGGCAAATTTTAGACCTTGTTGGAGATCTATAAGAAATCTTTGCTGCTATATGGGATCTGCATTTCCACAAATATCCAAGCACACACTCATATACACTCAAACACAACAAAGAAAACAATAGGTTTGCTTATGCTTGAGCTATCTAAAATAAATCAAGAAGTTCAAACAAGTCATTTACATGATACCCAATTCATTCTTTGGACATTTACTGCAGAGCTCTCTGTTCTGACCTCAAACCAGTTACTCAGGCCTTTTATTTGGGGGTATGTGTGTGTGTGTAGGGGGGGAGAAAAACAATTTGGGTGTGCAATTAATCCTATGAAGCAAAGTTTGCAAATCACACACTCAGATCCCTTTTACTTCCCTGTTCTCAGTTAATATAACAGATTGGATAAGAGAACTGAAGGAAAATAAACTTCATTAAAGCTAACCTTCTAAAGATCTTTTTTTTTTTTTAAAAAAAGAATGATTTCCATCAAGCCAATTTAGAGAAGATGGCTTGCTGTCTCTGTGTCTGATTCTGCTTTCATCTTGCAATTGTGAAATTAACCTATTTGGCATTTTGATAATGAATAGATCACTCAATTCAGCATCAAATGCAACTAACTAATCAGTGTTTCCCAGGAGCTTCCTCAGTGGATTTCAGATAGGATTCAACACATGTAATAATGTGTTTGTTTTTTTGGTGTAGAGAGTTGCACAGCCGATTTCTAAGTTGATGAATCAGTGTATTGTGCAAATCCAGAAAATGAGTTAAATTCATAACCAAGTCGTATGTTGTTCAATCACCATTTTAAGACTCAATATATCCCAATTGAAAAATCAGGAAAATAATAATAATAATTAGACTACCTTCAAGCTAGAAACCAAAAGCAGAAGTGGATATCCTGAGTATGTACGATCCATAACTTTTATATCAATATATTATTCTGCTTCTTGATTATTTAGTCCTTTAAGATTAAAAAGAAATTCAGCTGAAATATGTTTCAACTGAAATATGTTTCAACTGAAAAATGTTTCAGCTGAAAAGTTTGTGAAAAATAAGTGTGAAATAGGAAAACATTTCTACTGAATTGAGAAATAAAATGACAACTAGGAACGCTGGGAAAAGAGGAATATCATTTAATCTGTTTAGGAAAGGAGATGAGTAGTTAAGAAATATGAAATATAAGCAAACTAACTAACTTTAATTAAGATTCCACTAGCCAAATGGAAGTTTCTTTTCTGCCTTCAAGGGGAGACCCATATAAAATCAGAATCAGAATCCTTTTATTGGCCAAGTGTGATTGGACATACAAGGAATTTGTCTTGGTGCAAATGCTCTCAGTATACATAAAAGAAAAGATACATTCGTCAAGAATCATAAGGTACAACACTTAATAATAGTCATAGGGTACAATAAGCAATCAAAATGTTAAAATGTTTTAAATCTGCAGATTAAAGCAATGTAAGTGCTTAGAATTTCAACTGAGTCCATCCATCATTCACAGCATGTGGCTCAGATCCTGGATATGTCCATGATGTCTGAATGTAACCCATCTATCCAGTAAGATCTGGAGAAAGACCTTGTAGGGGTCCATCCTCAGGAATCTTAACCTCAGACCTTCTCAGTGATGCCCTACTGAGTTACAGATATCATTCTTTCCAACGCACGCTTGTGCTCTCTCTCTCTCACACACACACATACACACAAATACACCAACCCACCAACACCCCTTAATTACATTTCCAGATAGGCATAAAATTTAGCTTTTCAAAAAGGCATTTTTGGTTCAGCAAGCACATGCAATTGTAGAACACTGATTATAATTATTCTTTATGTATTTATTTATTAATGAAATGTATTTGCTGCTCATCTCAATTCTGAAGTGACATTCAGTGCAGTGGTTGGATTTAAATTTTTTTAATACAGGTTTTGTGAGCATGGCTTGGTGGACATGGCTTGGTGGGCATGGCAGGGGAAGGATACTGCAAAATCCCCATTCCCTCTCCACCCCACTCAGCTGCATTCCAGCTCCGTTCTCCTGTGCAGGGCAACAAAAGAAGACCCAGCCAATCAGCTGGGACTTGGGAGGCAGTGAATAGATGGGGGTGGGGCCAGTCAGAGGCGGTATTTGCCGGTTTTCTGAACTACTCAAAATTTCCGCTATCAGTTCTCCTGAACTGGTCAAAACCTGCTAAATACCACCTCTGGTTCAGTGGCTTACAAAATGAAAAAAGATAAATATAAAAGTAGTTAAAATTGATAAAATGTAAATAGAGACTGAAACGGGGGGAATGGCTTGGGAGGGTGGCACTGGGATGGGGTCTTCTCTCTTATCCTGTCAACCAACTGCCAACCCCAGTTGGGGGCTACAGGTCTGGTGGAATCTCCAGCTAGAGTGGGAGGGAGGTGTGAAGAAGGGACCAAGCATAGAGTCTTTTTTAAAATTGATTTTCTATTAAATATTATTAAAATCCTATTAATTTTAGTGCTTAATAAACATTGTGTTGTCTGGGTATTTAACGTGCTTAACAATACAAATTTACATTCTTAATCTCCACCTCTTTTTTCCCCCAACCATTTGTAAAATAGGCTCCATGTTTGATAATATTCTACATCTTCTTTCTGTTTAATTTTCAATGTCCATCTATCCATTTCTGTACAATCGAGTATCTTCCTGACTACCTCTTCATCTCGTGATATATCTTCATTTTTCCAGTATCATGAGAATATAATCCTCACTGCTGTGAGGGATTATATGAGGGAGATCTGGCTGCGACATCTGTCCCCCCATTCATTGCCAGGGTTGATTTGGCTGATCTGGCTGGCTAGGCAGGTGTCCCCTTCCTCCCTCATCTCTCTATGTGTGTCCCTCCCGAAGCGGCACACTTGATGGAAGAGGACGACCATCCTAGACAGAAGAAGTGTATTGATCTTCGGTCAAGAGTATATGACAGCTGTGGTCCCCTGCTAGAACCTCCAAACAAGCCAAGTCTAAATTAGACTCTGGCTGCATTTTTCTGGGAAGGGTGAGGTAAGGCTTCAGGGGAAGTAAGGAGCTGGCCTTACTTTCCCTGAAGCCTTATCTCACCCTTCCCAGGAAAATGCAGCTGATCTGGCAAGATGGCTGCATAAGGAGCTGGCCTTACTTCCCCTGAAGCCTTATCTCACCCTTCCCAGGAAAATGCAGCTGATCTGGCAAGATGGCTGCATAAGGACCTGGCCTTACTTCCCCTGAAGCCTTATCTCACCCTTCCCAGGAAAATGCAGCTGATCTGGCAAGATGGCTGCATAAGGAGCTGGCCTTACTTCCCCTGAAGCCTTATCTCACCCTTCCCAGGAAAATGCAGCTGATCTGGCAAGATGGCTGCATAAGGACCTGGCCTTACTTCCCCTGAAGCCTTATCTCACCCTTCCCAGGAAAATGCAGCTGATCTGGCAAGATGGCTGCATAAGGAGCTGGCCTTACTTCCCCTGAAGCCTTATCTCACCCTTCCCAGGAAAATGCAGCTGATCTGGCAAGATGGCTGCATAAGGACCTGGCCTTACTTCCCCTGAAGCCTTATCTCACCCTTTCCAGGAAAATGCAGCTGATCTGGCAAGATGGCTGCATAAGGAGCTGGTCTTACTTCCCCTGAAGCCTTATCTCACCCTTCCCAGGAAAATGCAGCTGATCTGGCAAGATGGCTGCATAAGGACCTGGCCTTACTTCCCCTGAAGCCTTATCTCACCCTTTCCAGGAAAATTCAGCTGATCTGGCAAGATGGTTGCATAAGGAGCTGGCCTTACTTCCCCTGAAGCCTTATCTCACCCTTCCCAGGAAAATGCAGCTGATCTGGCAAGATGGCTGCATAAGGACCTGGCCTTACTTCCCCAGAAGCCTTATCTCACCCTTTCCAGGAAAATGCAGCTGATCTGGCAAGATGGCTGCATAAGGAGCTGGCCTTACTTCCCCTGAAGCCTTATCTCACCCTTCCCAGGAAAATGCAGCTGATCTGGCAAGATGGCTGCATAAGGACCTGGCCTTACTTCCCCTGAAGCCTTATCTCACCCTTTCCAGGAAAATGCAGCTGATCTGGCAAGATGGCTGCATAAGGACCTGGCCTTACTTCCCCTGAAGCCTTATCTCACCCTTCCCAGGAAAATGCAGCTGATCTGGCAAGATTCTTGTAAATAGGAATTGCAATAACGAAGAAGCGATTTTGATCAACCCACAGTGCGAGCTTGGTTCCTTGTGCCTGGCAAAACAGGTTTTAAGAGTCTTCTGAAAGACCAAAAGAACGAATCTCACTTCTGCCAACAAAACTTCCAAAGGATAGAGGCCACCATGGAAAAGGCTCTTCTTTTCAACCCCACCAACTGAAATTCCTTGACAGAGGAGATCTGTAGCAAGCTCCTTCTGCTGGAGTGAATGAGGTGGGGCAAAACCCACTGGGGCAAGACCAGGGATGTGATTCTACCAGTTTGGAACAGTTCGGGTGAACTGGTAGTTCCGGGGATCATTTAGCTCCTCCCACTTACCCCTGCCTTTTTCCTGTGCTTTATTTCCTTGTTTTTGAGCACAGCTGATTCGCGCAGCAGAGTGGTTTGCCGCGCATCAGCTGTTTTACTTAATGGGGATGCAGCAGAAGGAAAGTGTTAAGTACTGAGCGTGGGCGCGAAGAATGGAGACGAGCCGGTAAAATAGTGAGCTTCAAAACTCTTTATTACATGGTGTGACAGCTCAGCTCAATGGCTGCAATGGCCCTCCTTATATAGGCAACTTATTAACTATTCAACCAATGAAAACCTGGGAGCGCTAGCTCCATTAACCAATGGGAGAGGCTCGTTAATGGCCAATCAGATTCACCTGAACGGACCAATCTGATGTCGCCATTAACGGCCAATCAGAAGTGCAGGGCCAGAACCCTGCACTTGACTTCAAGCTCTTGATAACTTTATTAACACATTTATTCATTCACAACAGGAAGTATTATAGCTAAAAATGGTCTTTTCTAAATGCTGTGAGTGTGTGCAAAGCTCACGTTTGGCATGCATGTGCATGAGGCGCAAAGTGCATGCTCACCAAACTGGTTGTTACACCAGTTGAATTGCACCACTGGGCAAGACTACTCCTCAGATGCGCTGGTATTTGAGAGTCAGATGCTCTTCAGATACAATCAAGTTCTGTTTGCTTTTAATTTTTTGACATTAATACTGTAAACCTCCCAGAGTCTCCAGAAGTGAAGTGGTATAACAGCAGCAATAATAATAATCACAACAATTCCATGGTAGATCTCTTATGCTGAAGAATAGGCATTTAAATTATAATGGAAGTTCAGGGATCTTCTCTGTGTGATATTTCTACAAGATTGAAAGAGAAACTCTCTGTTATGAATGCTAAAAAAGGGAGGACCAGTGCATCAAAATCAGGACATTTGAGAGATATATACTTAATACTATTTCTCTCCATGTAATTGTAATAAGAGAATCGCTTTCAAACATCACAATCAGTTATGATTTAATCTCAAAGTAATTATGAATTTAAGGGTATTACATTAGGCTAAGATTGTTTCAGAAAGATTGGAGGGAGAGGACATTTTTTGCAGATTTCTTTACCATGCTGCTATTTTTGCATAGGATTTAATGCTCTCTTTTCTTAAAAATTGGAATTGCTCCTATTTTTGCATAGGATTTAATGCTCTTTTAAAAAGGGGGGGATGGTGATTGAAAATATGTTGGGGGGGACTTGGGATGGTTTCTCTTTGTAGTTTTTGTTATGTCTTCTAACAGAAGGAACTGCCCTAAAATTCTGGAATTTTCACATGAAACTTTTTTTCAAAGACCCAAACAAGCCTTGAAGAACATGAATCCATTGTTGCCATGGGAAGAGCAATAGTTCCCCAGTGCCACCTTCTGGAATTGTACAGAACTGAAATAGTGTCCTCTTTTTATATCTCTTGACACAAGACGATATTTTCTGAGAGCTTCCAGGAAAATTGACAAGAACATATTTCCCAAACTCCCCGTATCCCTAACCCTTCCTCCTGTTGATATTCTGACATACTCCATTAGCAACGCTGGGTGAAAAATGAATTGATATCAGGGTTGAAATGAGAGGTCCTTAAGTGTTCTTGGAGGTTGGGCATTGCACAACGCAGAATGATTGTGCATTGATGTTGTTACCTAGTTTGGGCAATGAAACATCTGCAAGAAAGCAACCAAGTGCGGGGAGCAGCAAGGAACCCTCAAAAAATGAACTGAAGTAGCTCCATAAAACCAATCTCCGTCAAAGAGGCCTGTCATTCCTTGGCAACTCCTCATGAGCTGGCCATATCTCTCTCTTTGCCTCAGTTGACTAGTTAAACCAAAGAACTGAAGAAGTTCTACCTGACTGAAAAAATATATTAAAGAGTAGCTACTGGAGGGAAGATTTTATGGGACTCTTTATTTGCAGAGAATTTTCATATATGGATTCCGAGAGGTAGAAATTTTTCATTTCAGTCTTCTGCAATCATTCTGTTATAAAAGTAAAATAGGTGTGCCTGTTCCAAAGAGAACTATATCAGTAATACCTCGCAAGTATGCCTGTTTATTTATTTATTTTTATTTGCATTCCACCGTTATTGTTTTCACAAATAACTCAAGGCAGCATATATGTCCCACACAGCTTGCTCTCCTATTTTCCCCACAACAACAACCCTGTGAGGTGGATTGAGCTGAGACTGAATGATAGGTCCAAAGTTACCCCACAGGCTCTCTCTGGTTAAGGCAGAACTAGAACTCACAGTCTCCTGCTTCCTAGCCTGGTGCCTTAACCACTAGACCAAACTGTCTCTTATTTCTCTTGTCATCTCAACTGTTCTGCCCCACTTTTTAAGCACTTGAAATGCTAGAGATTTTGTCTTGACATGACAGCCAGAGACATGCCCAATTATGTGCTAGAGGGAGAGAAAAAATAAAAAAACATTTATACCTTATTTAACTTCAATAAACCAACAGTTTTAGCAGTAAAGTCTATTCTGCTCTCATTTGTCTGAATGAGAGTGAAATTCTCTTGGGATCACAAATCCAGCTTTAGAGTCTGTGTTTGCAGAGCTCTATAGAAACACCAAAACAGATTTCTACTTACATTTAACACATACAAGCACAATTACTATCTAATGTGGTGTGATCTGACCAGGTGTGGGCTTGGTGAATACAGGAAGCAGGTTTTACATGGATGACTATATCTTTCTGCCCCTCACACATTCTCCAAAATAGATATACCTGGATTGTTTTTGTTTACCTTGTTTAAACTTTTCTCCCTAATTTTCCTTCTTAACATTCCATGACTCCAAAATTAGTAATATCTATATTTTTACTCGGAAAGCTGGCATACAGACAGATCATGTAGACCAGGGGTATCAAACTCAAGGCCCACGGGCCAGATTTGGCCTACGGGGTGCTTAGATCTGTGCAGTAGTGGGTTTCTACCTTGGTTGCTACCAGTTCGGTGGGTGATTGCGCATGCATTCACATGCATTGTACCTCTAACTTGCATGCACATATGCATGCTTCCAATATGTGTGTGCATGAGCTCCTAACACAACAATCAGCTGAGAGGATGGAGAAATAAAAAGCTAGGAATGACCTCCCATCCAACCCCATGCGCTTCTTTTATCCCCTCAGCTGATCATTGGAGGAACTGGTTCGGCTGTACCGGTAGTGAGAGACTTGCAGGAGGCCGTTGCAGCCAAAAACGGAGTTTGGGAACCCATTTTTTTTCTGGCAAAATGTTCAGGCCACTATAGGCGCCCCTAATACAAGTGATGTTAAGCTGGCCATTGCCCCGCCTGGCCACACAAACATCCCAAGGTCACACACCCTGATGCAGCCCTTAATGAAATTGAGTTTGACACCTCTGATATAGACAGATCTAAGTTTTCTCCATGCTATCCCTTTCTCATTTAAAGACTAATTTCCCCCTAAATTCTATATGCTGTTTTATGCCCAGTGATTGATCTCAAGCACATTAAATGTGTCACACCTCCTCTGTTCCATTTTTAGGCACATGGCTGCATGTGTGCATACATACCCTCATTGCACCATTTTAACTGAATCCTTTTATTTTAAGAATAAAATTCTCACTTTTAAAAAGCTTTCCAATTCTGCTTTTAAAGACATAATTCCAACATAAACTAGCATGCTAGGACATATATTTGTCTAAAACACCTAAACACCATTTCCAATTAGTCCCATGCCTTGCAAAGGGAAGAAATCATGGGAAGAAAGCAAGATTGATGGAGCAAAGAAATCCAGGCCCAAAGAAATCTGGACGATACTTAGAACAATAGACACTTGTCCTGAATAGTCTCCTGCTTGAGCAGGGGGTTGGACTAGAAGACCTCCAAGGTCCCTTCCAACTCATATTCACTGTCCAACTATTTACAAAGTTGCCATTACTGTTACTATTAACCTTCTCATCACTCCTTATCACTCATCCCCTCCCACTTGTGACTGTATGACTGTAACTTATGATCTATATTGACTGTTTCCTAGTATGATTTGATTGCTTATTGTACCCTATGACTATCACTAAGTGTTGTATCTTATGATTCTTGATTCTTGATGAATGTATCTTTTCTTTGATGTACACTGACAGCATTTGCATCAAGACAAATTCCTTGTGTGTCCAATCAAACTTGGCAATGAAGAATTCTATTCTATTCTATTCTATTCTATTCTATTCTATTCTATTCTATTCTATTCTATTCTTCTGTTGTAACATCTTCCTGTCCCATAATGTCACCAGCAACATGGGGAGGATCAGTAAAAACTGGGGAAATTATTTGATTATAGCAATAGAACTGAGATTTCCATTCCTCTTCATAGTGCTTTACAGCCCTCTCTCAGCAGTTTACGAATCAGCCTAGTGCCCCTCACAATCAGAGTCCTCATTTTACTGTCCTCGGAAGGATGGAAGGCTGAGTGAACCTTGAACCAGTCAGGATCGAACTGCCAAACTGCTGGCAGTCAGCAATCAGCAGAAGTAGCCTGCAGTACTGCATTTTAACCCCTGTGCCACAATGGCTCTTATAAAGCATTATAAAACAACTATGAGAATCAAAACAGTATGTGATGTAGTAGAGGTACATACGTCCTAGAGATGAATGCAACTCCTAAAACAACATCAGTGTTGTTTTTATGAGAAATATTTGCCATGCCTTTCACATGGGATGTTCTCTGATTTCCCCATCTAGACTAAAGCTGTGGTATTCTCTGAAGATCTTGCCATTTAAGGATTAACCAGACCTTCTCATCTTCCAAGCCCAGAAAAAGATGGCCACACAATGCTAGGACCATCGATAACAATCTTTGTACACCTTTAGATGTCCCAAATCTAGCTCTTGAAGAGGAAGCTAGTGGAACCATGAGGGTGTTGCAATTCTTGCTTGATTGTTGCTATACATATCTTTCCAAGGGTGCTTTACATTCCCATATTTGTGTGCAAATTGCAGTTTGATCTTGTGACTTTCATGTAACCTGCAGACCTGGTGCAAAAAGTCACAAACGTTATAAATTACGGTATGCAAATGGTTTCAACAAGAAACAAATGGGAAAGGAAACTACTTGAGAATGAAAGTTGTTATATAGATTCAGCAATAAGTTTTTCTTCCTCTTGTGCTTCGAGAAAGAACATCCATTTCTGAAAACTTTAATATAGGAAAATAATTTCATTTGCTGATTTCTCATTCCCCCCCTCCCTCCTTTCCTTCCCGCCCCGTGCAATTCCTTTTAGAAGGAATGATTATTTCACCATATAAGCACTTTTTAAACACCACTTTTGGTATTAAATGCCAAATCACCAGCTCCTTTGCAACTGGCTCATTAGTTATTAATGAAGCAACATATTTGTTCAAAATTTATGATAGTTGATTTGCTTCCATTGCCCTATGAAATATTAACATAGCATTTGTACTTGCAACCACTTTGCAGGCATTAGACTGAGAACGTTGCATATTCATGAACACTCATAAATGTTTAAGAAGACAACATAGAAAACATGCGAGCTGTCAGGCAGCCAGTAAAAAAAGGCATATTTACAGTGCTAATAAGTGTTTGAGTTTATAGGATAAAATGGCAAGTTACAAATTAAATGAATTTCAGTTTGCCCATTGCAGCCATCGGCCCCAATCTTCCTCTCTCACTTCCAAAGCTTAAGTCAATTTAGGAAGCTGCCTGCCAGTTGAAACTTCCCCTAGGCAATAACAAACTCTTTGTGGTAGCTTAGTTCCTAGAACTGGATCTAGCCAGAATTATGTTGGATATATTATATAAGAAGTCCATGGAATTGTTGGCACAGTGGGAAAGAAGATTATTTGCAATTCTAAACTTTTCCAACTCCTAACATTCCCCCCCCCCCATCATTGCCACCCTAAAGTTATATGTCTGAGATGAACCAGAAATGAGAAACCGTGGAGCTCATTCAACACTCAAGATAAAAGAGATGTTTTAAAAAAAATAGGGCTACTATGAAGCAGAATCAGTAATCAAGTGGACTACACTGAGCAGGGATAAATAGGAATAGAAAGTTGATTTTCTTGGAATCAGTAATCAGCCTACCTAAGGACAGTCAGACAAGGGCTGAAATTTGAAAAAGCAACAACTTAACAGTCAGAAAATCTCATGAAGAAACATGCAATTTCTGTTCAACATCTGGAGAAGGTGCATGTTTCTCCATGGGATCTTCTGAATAAAAACACAAGGAAAGAGGTGGATCTTGATGTTAGATCCAACATTTAATTCTTGCAGTCTCTGGCCAAAGCTTTAGACTTGTCTCCAACTACATAGGCATTGATACATACCTACACCGCCAAGCAGTTGATGGATTAAGTGTAGGTGGCAGATGGTTGATGGGCACACCTTCAGAGGTGGTATTCAGCAGGTTCTGACCAGAAACAGAAATTTTGAGTAGTTTGGAGAACCAGCAAATCCCACCTCTGACTGGAGATTTCACCCTATCCTTCCACTGCCATGCCCATCAAGCCATGCTCACAGAACCGGTTGTAAAACAATTTGTATCCCATCACTGGTTCAGTGATACAGAAGTCTAATCCAGCATGAATGTTCTGGAGACAGTCCTGGTTAAGCAAACCAAAGTTCTTCTTCCATAGAAGTATGTGAGGACTTTTTTTAAGAGGCGGGGAGAGAAGATGCACCTTCGATGATAAATCAGGTTCACAACTTGAGGGACTTATTGGTTTTTCTCCTGGAGACCAAGTGGCAATGATAGTAGAGCTTCAATTATTAATCCAAATTTATTCCTTGATAGGGAAGGATACCTTCCAAAGTGTACATATGCTTCAATTATAACAGGATTAGTTTACTCATAGTTGTAATGCATTAATGGTTTTTTAAAGAAAATTTGCTTTTTTAAAAACATGTTACCTTTCTTCCAAATTATGAGCTCACAACTCATTTCAAGCCACTAGTTATTGCCTTTATCAAGCAGAAGGCCAAAAAAGTGGGAATTAAATATATCAAGGAAAAATATTCAATGAAAAATTAACTTTTGCTGCTAGCAAGTAAAAGAGACAGGAGAGTATAAATTACACCCCCCCCCCCCAAAAAAAATGTTTTCTAGCAAATTAACTTTCCTTCTTCCCTAATCCCTATTTACATTTTAAATTAGTTTATCAAATTTGAGACTATTTAGCACAATTTTGTACTTTAGCACTGCCTTATGTCTAAGGATATTTATTCATGTAATAGAACTGTTTTACTATTATCCTTCTCATCTTAATTTCAGCCACATCTCTTGCCAAAGCAACTTTGCCTATAGAGCGGTTCTACAGTTGTTTGAAACTGTTCCACATATTTATAAAGGATGGAATATGAGGAAATGTTCTGGTAGACATTATTATGTTTGAATGTGCCCTTCCCCTTCTCGCCTTTAGATCCAAGGGAAGTGGGGGAAGAGAAATTTGAGATGTTTTCTCAAATTACATTCCTGCAATTTCTCTTATCTGTCTGTTGTCTTGGTTATGGCTCTTCTTCCTCTTTCTCGGAATAGAATAGAATAGAATTTTTTATTGGCGAAGTGTGATTGGACACACAAGGAATTTGTCTTTGGTGCATATGCTCTCAGTGTAAATAAAAGAAAGGATATATTCATCAAGAGTCAAGAATCATAAGGTACAACACTTAATAATAATAATCATAGGGTACAATAAGCAATCGAATCATACTAGGAAACAGTCAGTATAAACAGTCAGTAAGGATACAAATGACACATTACAGTCATACTGTCACAAATAGGAGGGGATGGGTGATAAGGAGTGATGAGAAGATTAATAGTAATAGTAGTGCAGACTTAGTAAATAGTTGGACAGTGTTGAGGGAATTATTTGTTTAACAGAGAGATGGCATCAGGAAAAAACTGTCCTTGTGTTTAGTTGTTCTGGTGTGCAGTGCTCTATAGCATTGTTCTGAGGGTAGGAGTTGAAACAGTTTATGTCTGGGATTGAGGAGTCTTTAAATATTTTCACAGCCCTCTTTTTGACTCATGCAGTATACAGGTCCTCAATGGAAGGCAGGTTGATAATAATTGTTTTTTCTGCAGTCCTAATTACTCTCTGAAGTCGGTGTCTGTCTTGTTTGGGTTGCAGAACCAAACCAGACAGTTATAGAGGTGCAGATGACAGATAATTCAATAATTCCTCTATAGAACTGAATCAGCACTCCTTGGACAGTTTGAGCTTTCTGAGTTGGCGTAGAAAGAACATTTTTTGTTGTACTTTTTTGATGATGTTTTTGATGTTA
The DNA here is from genome assembly GCA_033807585.1 of Hydrophis major. Taxonomy (NCBI): domain Eukaryota; kingdom Metazoa; phylum Chordata; class Lepidosauria; order Squamata; family Elapidae; genus Hydrophis; species Hydrophis major. The sequence goes on along the minus strand of CM066329.1, from coordinate 362,874,127 downwards.
GGTGTCCATTTTAGGTCATGTGATATAGTAGAACCTAGAAATTTGAAGGTCTCTACTGGTGATATTGTGTTGTCTAGTATTGTAAGAGGTGGTAGTATGGGAGGGTTTCTCCTAAAATCTACTACCATTTCTATGGTTTTGAGTGTGTTCAGTTCCAGATTGTTCTGGTTACAAAAATGAGGCAAATTGTACAACTTCCCATCTGCATGCGGATTCATCGTTATCTCAAATGAGACCAATCACTGTTGTATCATCTGCAAACTTCAGTATTTTAACAGGTGGATCATTTGAGATGCAGTCATTGGTATATAAGGAGAAAAGAAGTGGAGAAAGCACACAGCCTTGAGGGTGGTGGTGCTGTGCTTATTGTATAGGTATCAGATGTGATTCTGCCCAGCTTCACCTGATGCTTCCTGTCTCTTAGGAATCCTGTCTTCTCGGGGTTATTCGCACAGCCCATTACACTTACTATGTGTTATTACCCTCTATAACTAAGAACTACCCTCTCTGATCTAATTAGGCAAACTGAATATAGACCACTATGCAATTTCATAGGAAATAAGTAGAGCAAATATAAAGAAAATATTAAAATGATTACATTTTATGCAGTGTTGCCATAAGGAGAAAACAAACCCATTAGGCGCCAAGGAAATGTTTGCAATAAACGGCTAAATTAATTTTTTAAATTGCCTATTTTAAATTTATGGATGCTCAAGGAAGGAAGTTAATAACCATAAGGCATTCACTTGTAACTCAATAATTTTTTAAAGTTAAAAATAAAATATATCTCCACTGCGGTGTACTGTCCACATTTCAAGGAGCTGCTCAGCAGTTATTTTAATTTCATGTGCTCTTTATAATAAATGTCTTTTGTCTATTGTTTTATAATGTGCTTTTGTGACCCGAGGAAAAAACAGACTTAAGCTGGCAAGAGTAAAAAAAAAAGATAGGTGATTGTCAAAAGTAACAAAAGAAAAATGAAATTGGTTAACATTTCCTTTGGATAACAGGTGCAAAATCTTTCCAAATAGTGTTTAGAAATGATTCTATAAAAATAAATTTCAAAAATCCTGGAATGCTGAGTCACAGTGAGGCTAAAACCAATTAAAAAAGAAAATCAACTATAGATAGTCCTCGACTTATGACCAGAACTGAACCCCAAAACTCCGCTGCTAAATGAGATCATGGTTGAGTAATTGTTGCCCCATTTTATTATCTTTTTTTTTGCCACAGTTATTAAGTGAATCACCGCAGCTGTTAAGTTAGTAATAGGATTGTTAAATGAATCTGGCTTCCTCATTGACTTTGCGTATCAGAAGGTCGTAGAAAGTGATCATGTGACCCGGGGACCCTGCAATCGTCATAAATATGAGTCAGTTGCCAAGCATCTGAATTTTGATCATGTGACCATGGGGATGTTGCAATGGTCATTAAGTGTAAAAAATGGCTGTAAGTCACTTTTTTCAGTGACATAACTTCGAACAGTCACTGTGTTGGACTTTTTCAAGTAGGAAATGTGGACAGGCAGGAGGGTGATGAGATTAGTGCCAGGGATATTTATTTATTTATTTATTTATTATTTCTTTATTATTATTATTTTATTTATTCGGAGTGGTGAGGTGGCCTAGAGGTGGAGCTCTTACCTCAGGAGGCTGTGAGTTCAATCCTAGGTAGAGGCAGATATTTCTCTCTCTGGGCACAATAAAAATATATCTGCTGAATGTAACTCTGTATTGGAGATAAGAAGGGCATCTGGCCAGTAAACACTCAGATCCATTCAGTTGCATGGACTCCACCCCGCAAGGGATTATGGGGTCATTAAAAGAAGATGATATTTATTTTTTTATTCAATTTCTATGGCACCCAACTCAGACTAGTGACTCTGGGCCATGAAGAAACATAAAATCAGTTAAAACAAGTAGAAACACCATACAAATATACATATCAGCTGAGAAAAGCTATAACTGTGGTTGTCAGTATAACCAGGAAATGGGGCCCTTAACACACTTACAAAGTTAGAAGACTTAGAATAACTTTATTGTCACTTCGAATGTACATTAATTGGCATACATTAAAATGAAATTTCATTGCATGCAGCTCTCAAAAGGTCACCACCTCCAATACACACTATATAAACATGACAAAAAAGTATGCAAATACCCACCTACACACATGTGTTATATGACACAGAAATAACAACACCATCTAGTCCAGATGTATACACGTACATGGTTAGAGAAACAAATCTTGTGCGTTTGCTATGGCATAAGCAACAAAACTGTTACAGAATCTGGAAGTCCTTCTAGAAATATTTTGAAACTTCTTCCCAAAGGGGAGCAACAGAAACAGACCATGAAGAGAGAGCACCCACAAGCCATCAAGCACCCCCAGGGTTGCCTACTATGATTGTTTCTCCTTGCTAATTGACAGATCCGGCCTTAACTCTTTTCAGAATGTTCAGTAGAGCGAAGGCCAACCTCAGTCAGGGAGTAAGATGTTTCATAAGGTGATGGGAATGGTAAAGGCTTTCTTCCTAGATCCCACCAGCCAAAATTCTTTATCCAATGAAGTCTGTCGCATATCTTTCCTGCTTGACCACAATGAATGAGTCAATGTAATTGGGACAAGATTGTTGTTTATGACATCTTGCAATAATGCAGGAAATGAGCAGGGCATGAGTGCAAACAAAAAATTTTCTCAATTCAGGAAAGGGTGCGTTTGTGTGTCCAAAGATAAGGCCTATCTTTGCACCCCAATATCTTGTATCTTAAGTTAAATACTTTCAGAAAAAAATACAATTGAGTACTGTTTTGTGAGCTCAGATCAAGGTATTTGTTTTGAGATTTGGGGCCTTAAATTGTTAATATCCAAATGATCTGAAGGAAGTTGGGATGTCTTATCACAAATCATATTTCCACAAATCTTGAGAATCAACCAAGAGTTCTCTTATTCTTTAGGGTTAAGGTTGCTTTAAGAAAATTGGGAGATCAATCATGGCAGCTCTTTAGAAGGCCAGATTCTGAAGATGAAACTCAAATACTAATAAGAAGGAAGGACTCACTGGAGAAGAGCCTAATACTGAGAAAGATTGAGGGCAGAAGAAGAAGGGGTGGCTGGATGGAATCACTGAAGTAGTCGGTGTGAGCTTAAATGGACTCCAGGGATGGTAGAGGACAAGAAGGCCTGGAGGAACGTTGTCCATGGGGTTACGATGGGTTGGATACAACTTTGTGACTAACAACAACAACAAAAAAATGGAATAGTTTTCATTTGAATAGTCTGGGACCTGACCTCTCATTCAGACCTAATAATCAATCTTCTCCAGTTAAATATGAGACATGTTTGACATAAAGGGAGGTTAAGTAGAAGGCATTTGAAGAACCTCAAGATGGAGAGAGCTGAAGTGCCTTTCCACTAGTCATGTTTCTGGGATTTCTAAAGTAGCAATATTTCATCTTCAAAGAATTTTCTTTTCTGAATTACACATTAATCTGTGGACAATCCACGTACCAACCTTCTTTGTATATACAGGTGAAACTCAAAAAATTAGAATATCGTGCAAAAGTTCATTTATTTCAGTAATGCAACTTAAAAGGTGAACCTAATATATGAGATAGACTCATTACATGCAAAGCAAGATAGTGCAAGTTGTGATGTGTCATAATTGAGATGATTATGGCTTATAGCTCATGAAAACCCCAAATCCACAATCTCAGAAAATTAGAATATTGTGAAAAGGTTCAATGTTCTAGGCTCAAAGTGTCCCACTCTAATCATTCCACATTCCACCCCTCACAGACCATGTGTCTTTGCGCATGTGCATGTGATTCTCCCTCCTCTGCCACATCTGCACATGTGCATGCAATTCCCCCTCATGTGTAGTGCATCTGCGTAACATTCCACTCCTCGAACAACACATGTCTTTGCGCATGCACATCTGATTTCCCCTCCTGGAATCTCTGTGCATGCACACACATCTCCTGCACACCCCCGTCTGCCCCCCCTGTGCATGCCTGCCAGATACCTGACAATCAGCTGTTGGGTGACAGTGTGCATGCGCAGTGGGGCTTTTCCAGGTGACCTCTCACATGCTGGGGAAATGGCTGAGTGCCACTTCTGGCATGCGTGGCATAGGTTTGCCAACATGGGCCTATACCATTTCAGACAAATGGTTGTCCAATCTCTTCTTAAAAACTTCTAGTGTTGCAGCATTCATAATTTCTGAAGGCAGGATGTTCCACTGCTTAATTGTCCCCACTGTTAGGAAGTTTCTCCTTAATTCTAGGTGGCTTCTCTCCTTGATTAGTGTCCATCCATTGTTTCTTGTCCTGCCTTCTGGTGCTTTGGAGAATAGCTTGACTCCCTTTTCTTTGTGGCAACCCCTGAAATATTGGAAGACTGCTATCATGTCACCCCTACTCCACCTTTTCATTCAACTAGACATAATAACAGAATAACAGAGTTGGAAAGGACCTTGGAGGTCTTCTAGTCCAACCCTCTGCCTAGGCAGGAAACCCTATACCACTTCAGACAAATGGCTGTCCAATTTTTCTTAGAAACCTCCAGTGATGGAGCATTTACAACTGCTGGAGGCAAGCTGTTCCGCTGATCAATTATTCTAACTGTTAGGCAATATCTCCTTAGTTCTAAGTTGATTCTCTCCTTAATTAGTTTCCACCCATTGTTTCTTGTCCTGCCTTCAGGGGCTTTGAAGAATATCTTGACCCAGGGGTGGGATTCTCCCGATGTAACAACCGGTTCGCTAATCGTGTGCTTTGTGCCCATGCACACCTATCGCAATTACTTACCTTCAATGTTACTTTGGGGAAGTAACACAGCGGAGGGGTGGAAATCCGCTCTGCCACGCGAATCAGCTGAGCAGATATAAGTCAGTACAGCACAATGGCGGGCGGGTGAGCCCACATGTTTGTCGGATCGAACTGGTTCAGAGCCAGCTGATCATCGCAGCTAGGGTTAGACAGAACCGGTCCAAACCGGGAGAATCCCACTCCTGGTTTGATCCCCTCCCACTATCTGTCAAGTGTTCTTTCCTTCCCCTCTTTTATGCAGCTTTGACTGTGAAAATGTAACCCAACTCAAAGTAACACTGGTCTCGCTACGAAATCACCTGAAAGCGCTGTGTATTAGTCTCAACTTGATTTGAATGTTCCTTGCTTGGCAACCAAATTGCAGACTGTCGCAACAGATTAGTATATCAATAATCTGTTTATTGAAATAAGAAATGAATGAGATGAACTATGCCTCCTTTATCCCACTGAACCACCCAGGCTCAAACACTGCACAAAATCCATCTGGTAATGGAATTCATGTGGCAAACAGCAACTTGGATAGGAAAATAATTATTTGCTTTCTTGCACTAGAATTTGAGGAGCTGCTTTATCTGACATTACAATCTTTGATGTTCCTAATCCGTGACTTGGTGTACTGTCATAGATTAAGGTATTTAAATGAAAGTTGAGTTGCAATATACAACCCACTCCACAATTTCTCAAAAATAGCTCCCTTTAAAGATCCCAATTTGCTTCTGATTTTGGGGGGGGGGGGGGGGGTAGAAGATAGTAAATGTTGACAAACTAGCAACCTTCCAGAGTTGGAGCAGATAATAGATAATCAGAATTGGAAGGGACCTTGTAGGTCATCTAGTCCAATCCCCTGCCCAAGCATTTCTGACAGATGGGAGACCAATCGCTTCTTGAAAGTTTCAAGTGATAGCACTCTCACAACTTCTAAGGGCAAGCTGTCCCACTGGTTCTCACTGTCAGAAAGTTTCTCTTTATTTCCAGGTTAAATCTATGCTTGTTCAGTTTCCATCTATTATTCCTTGTCTGGCCTTTAAGTGTTTTAGAAAATAGCTTGACCCCTTCCTTTCTGTGGCAGCTGCTCAAAGAGTAACATTGCTATCATGTCTCCCCTGGTCTTTCTCTTCACTAGACTAGCCAGGCCCAGTTCCTGTAACCGTTCTTCACAAGCATTCAATAGCTTGACTCCCTTTTCTTTGTAGCAACCCCTGAGATATTGGAACACTGCTATCATGTCTCCCCTAATCCTTCTTTTCATTAAACTGGACATACCCATTCCAGCAACTGTTCTTTATATGTTTAATCATCTTTGTTGCTCTTCTCTGCACTCTTTCTAGAGTCTCAACATATTTTTTACATTGTGGCAATAAAAGCAGGATGAAGTATTCCAAGTGTGGTCTTATCAAGGCATTATAAAGTGGCATTAGTACTTCATATGATGGTGAGGGAAGCTGTTTACAGGTCTGGACCAGAAGAAGATGGTCTAGATGAGAGAGAAGAGGTTTCCCAAAACTCTATGCAAAGACTATCATTTATAATGATTTACAAAACCCTAGTAAGACCACATCTGGAATACTGCAAACAGTTTTGGTCACCATATTACAAAAAAGATGTTGAGACTTTGGAAAAAGTGCAGAGAAGAGAAATTAAGATGATTAAAGGCCTGGAGACTAAAACATATGAAGAACGGCTGTAGGATTTGGATTTGGCTAGTCTAAAGAAAAGGAGAATTAGTCATTAAGTGAATAATAGCAGTATTCCAGTATTTAAAGGGCTGCCACAAAGAAGAGGGAGTCAACTTATTTTCCAAAGCACCAGAGGGCAGGAAAAGAAACAATGGTTGGAAGCTAATCAAGGAGAGAATTAAGAAGAAACTTCCTAACAGTGAGGTCAATTAACCAGTAGAACAGCTTGCCATCAGACGTTGTGCATGGTTCATCACTGGAGATTTTTAAGAAGAGACCGGACAATCACTTGGCTGAAATGGTATAGTTGTCAAGCCCGAAACTGACATAAGTGTAGCCATTTTAATTAGTCTTAGTATATATTCTTTTCCTTACTTTCTCTGTGGGGGGAAGGGTTTCAGGCTTGCCACATTCCTAAGGGGAGGGAGGAGTGGAGATAGAGAGAGTTGTTTAGGCTAGGTGATCTTTCTTCCCGTGGGAAATGAACGCTTGGGCCCCTTGAGGTGGAGATTTTTTACATCAAGCAATGTTGAATTATTTCTATTGGAGAATGTGACTTTTGGGGGTTGTTTCTAACTTGTAATATTATGTGGTAATTCTGGATTGTGTCAGATCCGAAATTATCATGGACTTTGCCAATTTGATGCTTTCCTAAATAAAAGAAATCTTTTTTGAAGATGGACTTTGTTCTTTTCTTTTTAAACAGATTTCATCACTGGATTTCATCACTGCTGGAGCAGGTGGCTGGGCTAGAAGATCTGCAAGATCCCTTCCAGTTCTATTCTGTTCTGTTCTGTTCTGTTCTGTTCCACTATATTCTACAATCACAGTAAATATATTTGTCAACTGAAGGAAGAGAATTTTAAGAAGGCCACCAGACTGAAGACTTATGCCTTCAGATCGACACAGGTCATCTACTTACAACTATTCGTTTAGTGACTCTTCAAAGTTACAATGGCACTGAAAAAAATGACATGACTGGTTTTCACACTTATGACCATTGTAGTATCTCATTTGGTTACATGACCAAAATTTGATGATTTGGCAATTGGCATTCACTGTCCTTGGGTTATGTGATCATCACTTGTAACCTTCCCAGCCAGCTTCCAATAAGCAAAGTCAATGGGAAAGCCAGATTCACTTAATGACTGCATGGTTTATTTAACAGCGGCAGCGATTAGCTTAACTGTAGCAAAAAGGTTATAAAATGGGGCAAAACTCACATAACACCTACCTCACTTAGCAACATCAATTTGGGATGCCATTACAGTTGAGGATACCTGTAGGTTGGTATTGGCTTGGTTTAACATTTGCATTGTACCCAAGTTAGAACGTTCTCATAGCAATATACTGGTTTATAATTCATTAAATAAAAGTTTATAGTATTGGTATATTGAATTGATATATAAAATAATCTAAAATGTGCATTTGTAAGGATATTTGCAGGATTTTTTTTTTCTTTTGAAATCTCCCCCTTTTTTCTTCAGGACCTATTCTAAAAAAATGTGTCTCACTCCCCTTCCCCTTTCAGCATTTGATGAAAAATTTGCTGCATGGTGAAATTTTTTACATTTAAATTGGAGCATTATAATGTCAAAATAATCAGCAGGTATTAATCAGTGTTTCAGCTCGGTAAATATTTTCTAGTTTCCATAGTGATTGGCAAGCTGATATATGGGGGGGGGGAAGTACCTATACTATCTACACTATTATCACTTGCTATTAATATAATCAAGAAAACATGCTTCAGATCGACTAAAAGAAGAAGAAACACTATCAATTAACAGATTTATAAAACAAAGGAGAAGGTGGCAAATGGGTATGTGGGAATTGGTACAAATACATCTAGAAGGCAACACAGTAAGATTTATTTATCAGTTGTCATTTTAGTTTTATTTCTTTTCTGTTTTTTCCCCCTTCTCCCTTTTTGGAAAAGAACTCCCATATCTCTCAACAACTGTTAAGACTTCACACCCCCCCCCCCAAATTTGCAAATTTCATAAAAACTTAGGTTCAATTGAGAAGTGCCACAAAAATGTTGAAATTTGGGGTAGGTTCAGGGGTGGGATACTACCAATTCACACCTATTTGCTAGAACCGGTTGTTAACATTCTAAGCAGTTTGGAGAACCGGTTGTTAGAAGAAATTACTGGCCTAATCCCGTAAGGAAGGCAGGAAGGAAACATTCTGGTGTTGCTTACAGAAACTGCCTCTCCATTAACCTTTATTACATTCTTGGCAGGACTAGACTTCCTGTCTCTGGAACATCTTTGGAGTTTTTTCCCCCTCTTTTGCTGGTACTTTGCTTGTGTGGAGTGACCATTCAAAGTTACAATGGCACTGAAAAAAGTGACATGACCATTTTTCACACTTACGACTGTTGCAGCATCCCCACAGTCATGAGAGGTCAGGTGAGGAGATGCGTGCTTCACCATGTGAGTGATATTGAGCTGGCCACACCCAGCCAATAACATGACCCCAAGCCATGTCCACCACCTAAGCCATGCCCACAGAACCGGTTGTTAAAAATTTGAATCCCACCCCTGGGTAGGTCCTTGTGTGCATGCTTCCAGCAGTCTGGTTCATCATCCCCATTTTCAAAAGACAATGTCTCTTCCCGTTCCCATTCAAATAAAATACACATATTATTTCTTCTTCTTCTTCTTCTTCTTCTTCTTCTTCTTCTTCTTCTTCTTCTTCTTCTTCTTCTTCTTCTTCTTCTTCTTCTTCTTCTTCTTCTTCTTCTTCTTCTTCTTCTTCTTCTTCTTCTTCTCCTCCTCCTCCTCCTCCTCCTCCTCCTCCTCTTCTTCTCCTCCTCCTCCTCCTCCTTCCTCTTCCTCCTCCTCTTCTTCCTCCTCCACCTTTTCTTCTTCTTCCTTTTCCTTCTCCTCTTCCCTCTTCCCCTTCCTCCATCATCATCAATATCATCATCATTATCACTATTGCATTTTCATTGCAAGGTCAACAAGTGCTATCTTGTGCAATCAAATGCAGCATCTGGGTTTGTTTTTATTTATGTTATTAATTGATTAATTTGATATGCTACCTGTTGTGAATGCATAAAGATTTAATAAAGTGTGAGCTTGGAGTTAAGTGCAGGATTCTGGCCCTGCACTTCTGATTGGCTGTTAAGCGGCCGGACCGGATTGGCCCGTTCCGGGGAATCCGATTGGCCCTTAACAAAGAGTTCCTATTGGTTTTAAGAGCTAGCGCTCCTAGCTCGTTATTGGTTAAAAGTTACAGGGTTTGCCTATATAAGGCAGGTTTAACTGCTATTGAAGCAGAAGTCACAATGTAAATAAAGAGCTGAAGTTCACCGTTCAGAGGCTTGTCTCCATTCTTTCTCGCCCATGCTCAAAACATAGCACTACCCATCTCATTCTGAAAAAGGACTTTGGGCAGCTTGGAATTAAAGTCATAAACATAAAAGCAAAAACATAAAAACATTAAAGACAAAGACAAGAAGGGCAAGATCAATACAGCCATAGCATCTACTCAGTTAATCCACCAACTACTTCCAAAATTGAGTGCCCCCATTAAGGTTCCAGAATCTCTGGTTTTAACATCCTTCTGGAAGACCAAAATGGTGGTGGCAGATCTCAACACAGGCAGGAAGTTATTCCCTAGAGTGGGAGCCAGAGCAGAAAAGGCCCCCCTTCTAGGCCCTGTCAACCAAAACTCTTTGACCAGTGGGACATGTCACTTCTACTGGACTGAGTGAGGTGAGCCAACTCCATTGGGACAAGACAGCTCCTCAGATAACCTGGTCCCATGTCATTAAGGGCTTTAAAGGTGGTAACCATCACTTTGAATTACAAGTTAACCAACATAATAAGCAGCATCACATAGCCATGACACAGGATTACTTTAAAGTGTTCTGTTTCTTAACCCTCCTACTGTATGTATAGTACCCGTTGACCAAGGAATGGCTTGATTGTTGGTTTAATGTGCTTAACACAGATTATTGGTTTAACAATCCCTTAAGCCTACTGGTAGTTCATTTTTCCCTCTGCTCTTTTATTAAATAAAGATCCATTTCTACTTTCCAGCTCCATTCTGGTTGAATTCTTCTGTGCATTTCGTCTCATTTTGTTTAAATAAATTATCACTCTTTGTATTCTTTATAAGCAAGGAGATGAGGAACACCTTGCATTTGACTGGATCTAGAGTTGAAGTGGATGCCTTCTGATTTGGTTTGGAATTTGTTTTAGCTCTTCATAAAATAGCCTATTTTATAATATTCATATGCATCAGATTTTGCTAAGAATGACAATATGCCAAATTTCTACTAGACATCAAATTGACAGGGCAAAACTAGCCCCGTTAATGCAATCATCCAGTCTAGTGAATGCAAATAATGAGTCCTGCTTAGATCCAGAAAGAAACAAAATGTAGTTAAATCAAGAGTTAGAAGTACACCAACCTTGATTATTACATTCTTTAATACATACACCCTCCATAAATCTCCAAATACCAAAGAATTATGAAATCCAGCCATTGAGTGCTGTTCTATATAACATTTGCAAGATCTCATGGTGAGGTAGCCAAAACCTTATGCAATTTAGCAATTTCATAAAATCTGGATCATTTTCTTTATTTATTTGATGCTTCTACCAAATGCTTGGGTGTACAACATTGGCGATCTCTTTTTTCTGGCCTTGAGCAGGGGATTGGGCTAGAAGACCTCTGAGATCCCTTACAGCTCCAAGATTCTATGTTTTATTTTCTAGATGACATCTGTCAAGCCTTAGCTTCTTCATAGGGAAGCAGTGGCTCCAATTAGAAAGCTAGAATTTATAAACTTTTCCTCCTCACAATTATTCCATTATAACTGTACAAGAATGAATTAGAAAACATTCCTATGGGCCATAGGGCCCCTTAGCCCATTATACTCCAAAAGCCAATTTGTTGCCAAAGAAACCAGAGGAGGTTTTTATGTTCCCCGTTTCACTCAAAATGTGTTTGACAAACCATTAGATTTCTAAACTTTGCATTTATTTTTTTTGTCCCCCTAATCATATCAATATAATCTTGGAACAAAGCCTTGTGGCATTTCCTCATTTGCAGCAAGTACATGGCAGGATTCCCACAAACATTACAACTTCAGGTCATGTTATTTATTTATTTTTTTAAAAAAACACCCAAATACTTATTTAAAAATAATACGATGGAAACACAGAAGGTTAAACACCAAACGCAATATCTTAAGCAAGTCTTTCCAGGCACATCTGTTGGGATATATCAAGCCAAATATTACGTATCTTTGGTGGTAAATTCTTTGAAACAGAAGATGCGTTTTCCTAGCAAGAGATGGATGGAAGAAGATAAAGGATTGAGTTTACTGACCAGGAATCTGAACCTACAAGCTGCTTTGCTGAAGTGCCCTCTAACCCTTTTGCATTTTATTCTGAGCTTCTTTTATTGGAGGCTTACATCTTATATCTGAGTGTAAGAGCTCCCTCTGTTTCAGACCAAATGTCCACTATAAATGGACTCTACAATGTTAGATCCAACGTTGACTTTCTTAGACAGAGATTTCCTTTCACTATATACTCCTGATTGATCTTCTAAGAGACTCTCCATAAATCCTTCCTCCATGGTGTCTTATTTTATCAGCTTCATCTGTATTTAATTTAGTTAGGATGGATTCTACTGCACATATGATGGATTCTGTGGGGATTTTTTGGGTTGCTATAGCATAATTGAATCCTTTGGTTAGGACTTCTGTTTCTGTTTTGGTGAGTTTTCTGTTGGAAACATTGTACACTAATTGTTTCAGGTGTTGTTATGAGTTGTTGGGGGTTTTCTTGGGGGTTTTCTTGTCATGTTCTAATTTCTTGAAAAAATTAAATTATAACCAGCCACATAAGCAAAGAGATCCAACACACGATCATACCCAGAGAGAAATCTTCCAGATGCCCCAAACTATACGGCCTCCCAAAAATACACAAAGAAGGCATACCTCTCAGACCCATAGTCAGCTCCAGAGGAGCACCACTACAAAACCTGGCTAAACACCTAGCAAAAGAGCTACAGCCCCATGCTGAAACAGCAGCTTCTCATGTACAAAACTCATACCACTTCTTGGAAATGATCAAAGATCTACACGTGGAGCAAGAAGATCTGCTTGTAAGTTTCGACGTGGTTTCACTATTCACTCAAGTCCCAATAAAAGAGACCCTTGAAATCATCAAAAATAAATACCAACCAGCTAAACACCTCATGGAACTAACAGAACACTGCTTAACCAACACATATTTCATATACAAAGGACAAAGATACAAACAAATTGAAGGAGCCCCCATGGGATCACCACTGTCACCTGTCATTGGAAACCTGTTCATGGAAGAATTCGAATCCAGAGCCCTGGCCAATGCCATCCTCAAACCCAAACTATGGTTAAGATATATCGATGACACATGCGCGATTTGGCCCCATGGACAAGAAAACCTAAACAATTTCCTAACACACCTAAACAGTGCACACCCCAAAATCAAGTTCACCATGGAAACAGAAACAAACAAACAATTACCATTCCTAGATATACTAATCTACAAAAAAACAGATGGCACACTAGGACACACCATATACCAGAAGAAAACACACACCAACCGCTACCTCAACGCCCAATCCCACCACCACCCAGCACAGATAAACTCCATGGCTAAAACACTAATTACTAGAACCAAACGCCTTATAGATAAGACACATATTAAGACTGAACTATGCACCCTGACTAAAATATTGACAGCCAACGGCTTCCACAAAAGCAAAATCACCAACTTGATCCACAAAAACACACTGAGACATAATAGAGACCCAGAAGATGAACAGACCCATGGAACAGCTGTCCTGCCCTACATAAGAGGCACTACAGACAAAATTAGTAAGATTCTATACAGACACCACATCAAGACTGCCTTCAAAACAGACAGAAAAATAGCAGCCATCCTCAGGAACCCCAAAGACAAAATTGACCTGGAAAACCAAGGCATATACGAAGTCCCCTGTGCATCATGCCCGGCCACATACATTGGACAGACCAATAGAAGAATAAGCACTCGCCTGGATGAACACAAAAATGCAGTCAAAAAGCTGGAACACACTTCCTCACTAGTCCAACACATGGAAGCCACAGGTCATATCATCAACTTCAATGGCACCAAAACCCTAGCCACTATAGAAAATCCCAGCCACAGAATCATCAGAGAAGCCATAGAGATTGAAGAAAGACCAGAAAGCAAGAACAGAAGAGATGATTCCACCAGGCTGTCAATCATTTGGAAGCCTGCACTCACAAACAAAAAAACCTCCACACCACAAGCCAGACAAACACCTGGGCACAAACAGATCCCCCCTGATACCTCCAGCTCAAACACACCCCAACCAGGCACCCAGATGAAACCCAGCTTCCTAACTAATGATAGCCGTCCATTTACCCGAAGCCAAGCTGCACTAAAGGCCTCCAATAAAGTAACACAATGTTGCCAGCCAATCAAGATACAAAAAAGCCCCCCCCCAAAAAAAAACAGACAGACAGAAGATATTAGAAGCAAAACACAGCAAACTCCAAGACCAATAAACACAGACCAAGACTCTCAACCAATCAGGAGGAAGAAAAAAACCATTCTGACACAGCAATAGGCTGCCCCAAATTTAAATCTGAAACCACTGTAAAAGTCTGACTCACAGACAAACACTATACAGAAGCCTGATGATGGCAGATGAGATTCTGCTGAAACGTTGCTACAACTTTAAAAGCACCACTACTATGACGTGGGAAAATACCCGAACAAAGCTGAATGCCAGACATGTAAGTACCCGCGAAAACTTAAGAAAACAAATATATATATATATATATATATGTATGTATGTATGTATGTATGTATGTATGTATATGTATATGTATATGTATATGTATATGTATCTGTATCTGTATCTGTATCTGTATATGTATATGTATATGTATATGTATATGTATATGTATATGTATATGTATATGTATATGTATATGTATATGTATATGTATATATATATGTACATGTATATGTATATATATTTACTTGTGATATCCCTACTCACCAGCCTTTTTGTAAATTTCAATTCTAGTAATATTCTTATTTTTGCTTTTTATTTTTAAGAGAAAGCCTCAAAGTTTTTTCTTTATTTTTCTTTTTTTCTCATTTTTATTGGGACTTCTTTGCTCTTCCTATCCATGTTTTTGGACCACTTTGTTTTTCTTTTTTGATTATTGAGACTTCTCAACTGCATTAAGGTGTGAAGAACCTGAAGGAATTTCTTCTTTTCTTTTTGATTTTTTTTTTTTTTGCTCTTAATCAATATTATTATTTTGGGGTTTGTTTGTTTGTTTTTCCTTTCTATTTTTCCTTTTTTATGGTGGACTACTTCCTAATTGGATTAGGGTCTAGAAGAACCTGAAGATCTTTCTTCTTCCTTTTTTCCTTTTTCTTCTTTGATTTTGGGCCTTTTACTATTGGATTTTTCCATTTTGGATTATAATTGGCTACCCTACCAGTTGGATTAAAAGTTAAAAAGAATTTGAAGCTTTGGAAGCATTAAAATGAGCAGGAAACCAATACCATCTGGCATTTCTACTTCTACCTCTGCTTCCCCACAAGCTGGAGGACAACATTTAATTCAGACAATATTAAAGCAAGATAAAGAACAAGAAAAAGTAACTTTACAAATGATTATGCAAGGAATCCAAGATCTCAAGACAAAATCAGACACCATTGAACAAAGAATAGAGAACATTGAACAAAGAATAGAGAAGACTGATGAAAAAGTGGAAAATATTAAACAAATGATGGGGAAGTATGAGGAGAGATTCCAAAAAATTGAGGAAGAAGGAAAACAAAGAGAGGAGAAGATTGGAAATATTGACAGTAGACTAACAGTGGTTGAACAAGAAAAAAGTGGGATGTTGAAGTGGGAGATGGAAAGGTCAGAATTTTATCTCAGATTTCAAAATATAGAAGAGAAAAAAGGAGAAAATTTGGCTGCAATAATGATAGAAATTTTGGCAGATGCTTTGGAAATTACAGAGGAAAAGATGATGGATGGAGTAGATGAGGTATATCAAGTTTATACAAGATATGCAATGAGAAATAAGTTACCAAAGGAAGTCCATATTAGATTTACCAAAAAATCCATCAAAACACAAATATTACAAGTGGTAAGAGAGAAAACATTGAAATACAAAGGTAAAGAGATTGTGGTTTTAAAACAAATACCCAGAAGAGTGAGAGAGATGAGAAGAGAATATCGATTTCTGACCAAAATGCTACTGGAAAACGAAGTGAATTATAGATGGCTGATTCCAGAAGGATTAATGTTTACGTGGCAAGAGCAGAGACATAGAATTGATTCAATTGAGAAAGCAGAACTTTTCCATGCAGAATTTTTTGGAAGAAGAAGAGAGGAGGCAGAGAAAGAGGTCTCATTAATTGAGTTTCAAGAGGAACAACTGGAGACTGAAAAAGAGAAAGGAGCTGTAGGTGGACAGGTGGATAGTAAAGAACAACGTAAAGATCTTTAAACTCTTCTGCCATTCCAATATGATCCTTTTTACAATCTTAAAGTAACTGGAATAACATTGCTACCTTATTATACCCATATCTTAACAGCAGCTGGAGAACCAGAGAAGTGCTTATTTTATTTTATTTTCCTTGTACTGGTTGATGAATACCATATAACTATCTGTAATAACATACAAAACATTTGCTAGACCAATACTCGAATACAGCTCATCAGTCTGGAACCCACATTACGTATCTGATAGTAACACAGTTGAGAAAGTCCAGAAATATTTCACAAAAAGAGTTCTCCACTTCTCTACTCATTGTAGAATACCTTATGCCACCAGACTTGAAATTCTAGACCTAGAAAACCTTGAATTATACCATCTTCAGTCTGATCTAAGTATGGTATATAAAATCATACATTGCAATGACTTACCTGTCAATGAATACTTCAGCTTCAACCATAACAACACAAGAGCACACAATAGATACAAACTCAAGGTTCACCACACCAAACTTGATTGCAGGAAATACGACTTCAGCAACAGAGTGGTCAATGTCTGGAATACTCTACCTGACTCTGTGGTTTCTTCTCCAAACCCCAAAAACTTTAACTTTAGACTGTCTACTACTGACCTCACCCCTTTCCTAAGAGGTCTGTTGGGGGCGTGCATAAGTGCACCAAGATGCCTACTGTCCTGTCCTATTGTTTCTTTTATTTTTCTTATATGTAGCCATTTCATGTATTCATAACTATGTATATACTTATACCTATTATCTTGTAAGCAATTGACAAATCAAAATAAATAAATAAAAAATAAAATAAAATAAAATAAATCAGGAAAAGAGCAACTTAGATAAGCTCCAGCATTAGCAATCTCGCCTGACATCTAAGTGATGTTGATTTTGTTTAGCTGACAACCTCATTATGGTGTATAATTGCTAGGCAATCTCCAAGCAAAGACTGGGTTAAAAACGACTGGAAGATGCTTGTTCTTCTTGTTATTAATGAGTACGTGTCCACTGCACCAAATCCTGTGCCCAAAATTCATTTGTTATGTTCATCCAAATGCATGAATAGCTTTTGAGTAATTATTTTCCAACACCATCTAATACCTCTTTGCACATCAATTAAAAATCCTTTTAACAAGGAACTGCATTTTGCTCAAGATCAAATGCCTAGACCAAAGCCGTATCAATCATGTAAAGCTAATTAGTGGGTCTGCTTTATATCATTTGTTTTACTTTATTATTCTATTATACATTTCCTAATGAAACCAAATGAACAATTTAAAAATCTTTGTTCAATTAATTGAAGGCTTAAAGGCCAGTCACTTTACCATACTTTTACACCTTTAAAAAAAAAAAGCTTTCTAGCTTTAATTTAAAAGGAAATATAAAATCTTAAATTGAGCAAAAAAATCACAATCAATTCTATCTGTTTGAGTTACCTGGAAAATTTCTCTAAAATAATATTTTAAATTGTTGGCCAATATTTCATTATTCCTCAGAGCGGTTTGCTGGCATTTGCATTTCAGAAGAAACAGGAACAATAAGAGGAGCTTTTCTGAGAATTAAGCTTGTGAATCAGAAATTGTGAATTTAGCACTCAAAGGCTACAAGGAATTTAAAGCAGATTAGGGGCATAATTTTGCAAAGATGGTTTATGCTATTCTGTCCATAGAACTGGACTTCATGATTCAAGGAGCAGTACCTGTGAGAACCTGTTATTGTGCAGAAATTTATCTTGCTTATAGGTTTAGGAGCAGGTTACTTTTCTTGATGGATTTTCGTAGAGAGATATTTCATGTTTCAAAGCCACATTTCAAAGTATTTTAACTTTACTCCAGAAGCTTCAGGATTCTTTTGCTTTTGTTCTTGCTTAACTGTAGCACAGATGACAAGCCACCAGATATTTCATCAAGCTTGCATTTGTAATTCTTGATGGGTTAGGGAGCATTACTTAGGGTGATAAAATTTGTCTTTGATTGTTTTGACTGTTGCTTTTCCCAAAGGTGCTTTTTTAAAGAGGCAACTAGACTTTCTGGTTTTTCTTTGAAGACTTCTCATCCAACAAGTTTCTTCAGCTCTGACTGGATGATGGGGAAATGGAAGGATTTATATTCCTTGCAGACCATTGGTCGTTTGCATTCTTTGAGCAAGTCACTAAGGTCACCTGGAGTTTTATCTGTGTCATCAGGGCCACCTGAGTGGTGCAAATGGGCGTGGAGCCTTCTTGGAGCTTTTGAAAGGACTGCTATAGAATAGAGATAGATGATGTTGTACCCCTCCCCCTCTGTTAAGAGTAAGTGTTCAATTTTGACATAGATGGAGTCTCTGATCCCTCTTTCAAACCAGCAGTCCCCTCTGTCCATCTTCAAAGAAAAACAAGAAGTCCAGTTACCTCTTGAAAAAGCACCTTTGGGACAACCATGACCTGGATAACTGAGAATCTCAACCCACATTTGGCTTTGCTTTATTTTTTAAAATTTTTTTGGTTGTATTATGGTTTTTTGAGCAAGAACTATCACCCAGAATATCCCAACTTCTGGACACAAATCATTCCACTGATTAATTGTTCTGTCAGAAATTTTATTCTTAGTTCTAGGTTGCTTCTCTCTTTGATTAGTTTCCACCCATTGCTTCTTGTCCTGCCCTCAGGTGCTTTAGAGAATAGCTTGACTCCCTCTTCTTTGTGGCAACCTCTGAGATACTGGAACACTGCTATCATGTCACCCCTAGTCCTTCTTTTCATTAAGCTAGATGTACTCAATTCCAGTTATAAAGAATAACCATTCTTTATATGTAACAATGATAATTGCCCTTAATAATCAAATACATTTGAAATTGTTGACATTGATCTTCTAGCCATTTTGATCTTTCATAATAAAATTTAGTACAGTAAGCAGAGAAAGTAAAAACAACCAACATGGAAGTCACCTGATATGCAATTCTAGCAAATGGGATACATTTCATAAATTTAGTCCTTACTATGTATGTTTACCATCAAGCCCGTATTAAAAACTAAATTACTGAAACACATTCCTGAGATTTCTGCATTAGATGATTCCCACACCAACAGTATATAATTACAATAAATCATGCTAGTTCATGTTGGTGGGGTGAACTTCATTTTCTCTAACCAGCTTATTCAAATGACCCTCTTGAGATGCAACAGTGAATCTTTTTTAACTATTAACTGACAAAACAACAGATCCTTAGAGGTCTGCTATATTATTCCACTCTTGGATTACTGGATCCAGTTCTGGTCACCACAATACAAAAAAGATAATGAGGCTCTAGAACAGGGGTCTCCAACCTTGGCTCCTGGAAGCCTGGCGGACTTCAACTCCCAGAGTTCCACAGCCAGCTGGCTGTGGAATTCTGGGAGTTGAAGTCCGCCAGGCTTCCAGGAGCCAAGGTTGGAGACCCCTGCTCTAGAAAGAGAACTGAAAAGACCAATGAAGGTGATAAGGGATCTGGAAGATAAACCATACAATGAATGATTGAGGGAAGTAAGTATCTCTAGTCTAATGAAGAAAAGACCAGGTGTGATATAATAGCAGCCTTCCAATACTTGAGAGGCTGTCACAGGGAATCAACCTATTCTCCAAATCACCTCAGGGCAGGACAAGAAGTTACAGGTGGAAGATCATTAAAAAGACATCCTACTTAGAATCAAGATAAATTTCCTGACAACGATAACAATCTATCAGTGGAAGGGCTTACCTCCAGAAATTGTAGGTGCTCCATCACTGGAGGTTTTCCAGAAAAGACTGGATAGTCATTTGTCCAAAATAATATTGAGCCTCCTGCTTGAGCAGGTGGTTGGACTAGTCGATCCTCAAGGATCCTCCTGATCCTATTCTATTCTAAGTTCTATACATAGAGGATAGTTTGGAACTGTATTGCTGTTATTAATAAGAGCTGTGGTGGCACAGTGCTTAGAATGCATTACTGCAGGCTAGCTCACCGCTCACTCCAGGAGTTTGATTCCAAGCAGCTCAAGATTGACTCAGACTTCCATCCTTCCGAGATTGGTAAAATGAGAAGCCAATGTTGGGAGCAATATGCTTAGAGAAGGATGTAAAGCACTGTGAAGCAGTGTATGTTTCTTAGTGCTATTGCTATTTTGTTTGTGCCAGCAGAAAAGCAGGCATGGTTGGGTGCTCTGGCAGCTGTCTTCAGTTTCAAAGAAGTAGAAAGTTTCTTGACTGGGTTGTTCCCATTATGCTCTGACAGGAAAATATTCCTTTGAGTTTTTCATTCTATGGAAATTTTTCTCAGCTGTCCAGCAAGAAAGAATTATTTGGTTATTTTATCCCATTTATTGTTGTCCAGATGGTTTGGGGGGAAAAAACCACCAGATACATTTTAATATGAGGAGACAAAATCGTGTGCTTTTGAAGCCATGTTCTGATGAGGTAGAAAGATAGATGACCATCAACTAGCAAGTCAACAGGTAAGACTGGATTCTCTAAATGGAGGAAGAATTCACTTAACAATGACAATGATTTGCAATCTGCAAAAGAGGTTGTAAAGATTGAGAGCTAGTAGATACTCCTGACTAGTTACAGATGGTGTTGCTCTAGTTCAATGTTTTTCAATCTTGGCAACTTTATGAACTGTGCGATCTAACTTGCATGCTGGCTGGGGAATCCTGAGAGCTGAAGTTCACAGATCTTAAAGTTGCCAAGGTTGCAAAACGCTAGTCTAGTAGAAGATAACTTACTAGTTTGCATCCGACAATACAAAATGAAGTAATAGCTCCTTCATTCACAAACTCGCAGGTTTAGGCTACTAGGGAAAGAGTAATCAAGCAGAATCCAATCCTTATTAAGAAGGCATGAGCATTCCATGTATACTTCATTAGATAGCATTATTTCATTTGCCCATACAATGAAACAAATATGAATGTTAAGAGAGATGCAAAATAGAACTTGAGCATCAAAGAGAGCGTCATTGTTCTTGCCCTGCAAAGGGCCAATTATTCCTCTTAAGTCTTTTAGTTTTTCAAGGCTGACTGACTAATTTAAAGGATAAAAGTATTAGCCTTTCATCTATAAGATTCAAGTACCAGTCCTCCAGGCACACCAAAGAAATGCAGAGTAGGCTTCTCTTCAATGTATTCCTGAATGCATCATTATGAGAGAATAGAAGAATTAAACATTATCAAAGAAGAGAATAGGAATACATGACAATTGGCTATATTTTTAAGTCCAAATTCTGATTCATCAGCAAAAGCAGAAAATGAGGCTTCTTTTGGGGGTTGGGCAGAAAACAAGCTTTTGCAAGATGAATATTTTTGAACCTTTAACTACATTGCAATCACATACTCATTCTTTTAGCTGGATTAAAAGAAAACATTTATAAAGTTACAAAATTGGAAGGGATCTTGGCAGTCTTTTCGTCCAACCCCTTGCTCAAATATTATAGTATAATATTCTGGACAAATTGCTCTTCTTAAATTTCTTTTTAAAAAACCTCCATTGACGGAGCACCCACAACATTGGAGGCAAGTTGTTTACAGATGAATTTTTCTTGCTATTAAAAAAAAAAAAAATCCTTCTTAATTCTAGATTGAAACTCTCCTTGATAATTTTCCATCAGTTCCTCCTTGTCCTGCCCTCAAGTGCTTTGGAGAATAGGTTGACCCTCTCATCTCTGTGACAGTCTCTAAAATATTAGAATATCTAAGTATGGTATATAAAATCATACATTGCAATGACTTGCCTGTCAATGAATACATCAGCTTCAACCATAACAACACAAGAGCACACTCAAGGTTAACCACACAAACTCAAGGTTAACCGCACCAAACTTGATTGCAGGAAATATGACTTCAGCAACAGAGGGGTCAACGTCTGGAATACTCTACCTGACTCTGCGGTTTCTTCCCCAAACCCCAAAAACTTTAACCTTAGACTGTCTACTATTGACCTCACCCCCTTCCTAAGAGGCCTATAGGGGGCGTGCATAAGCGCACCAAGGTGCCTACCGTCCCTGTCGTATTGTTTTTTTTTTCTTATATGTACCCATTTCATGTATTCATAACTATGTATATACTTATACCTATTATCCTGTAAGCAATTGACAAATCAAATAAATAAAATAAATAAAGATTGCTATTATGTCCCCTCCAGTTCTTCTCTTAGACTAGACCAGGTGTGTCAAACTCAAGACTCTTGGGCTGGATCTGGCCCATGGGGTGCTTAAATCTGGCCCATGGGGCAAGCCTAGAAATAGCAAAGGACCGGCCTGCAGTGCCTCTGGCAGACAAAATGCGGCATGGGGGGGGGACACTGGGGGCTGTGTGGGGCCCCTGCATGTCTTGTTTTTTGGCCTGGATTGCCTCCAGGAACACTTTTTTGGCTAAAACAGGATGAGGGGCATTGGGGGCAGTGTGTGGCCCTTCTGTACCCTGTTTTGGCTAGCAGGATGCTGCAGGAAGTGTTCATCCCATCTCCCCCTTGGCTGGCCTGTGGAGGAGAACTACAGTGCTGATGCAGCCTTTGAGGGAATCCAGTTTGACACCCCTGGACTAGCCGTTTATCACATGGAAGACAGTTCCAATTTCTGGTCTTAGCTGAGTAGCCAATTTAATGTGTGAAGGACCACAGTGGGTAGAATGAAATTTCTAAAGGGTTGGGAATATGTTTTATGCTGGGCTGAAAAATTGCAGAGCTTGTGAAGGATGTGTAGAGAATCACTGTTATGTTTATTATATTTATATTCTATTAGGTCATGTTATGAATTAAATTGGGGTTACATAGCACTACAGCTCAGATCTTAGGAGATCAAAATTTGTAACACACTCAGAGGTGAACTTGAAATCATGCAAGAAGGAAGGTCAAGTCTACAGGAGATCACCAGGCTATGGATTGTCCTGCTGGTTATAGTGTGGGTAGATCTATGCATATTGAGAAAAGCAGATGGACTGCAGTAATTTCTAATTAGATTCAAAGAGTGGGTGGTAAAATGATCTGATTTCTGGGTAGCTATTGGGAAAGGTAGAAAACCTAACTTCTTTACCCAACTGGTATCACCTCTTTTCTCTAGGACATTTTTCTCAACCTTGGTAGCTTTAAGATGTATGGACTTCAATTTCCAGAATTTATCAAGTCCCAGAATGCAATTCCAAGAATTCTGGAAGTTGAAATTCATGCCTCTTAAAGTTACCAAGATTGAGAATCACTGCTCTGAGAATTGAATAATTATCATTAATATGTCCTTTCCCCCCTTCTTCTCCACACTCTTCCCTTCCCCTTCCCCATTTCTCCTTCTTGCTTTTGTACTTTTTTGTACATTTTTTGTATGTTATATCATAACTTAATAAAATTGTTATAAACAGAAAAAAATGATGCAGAAAAGACTTTCTCCTTAATTTGCTCAGATTTTATGCCTTACTAAGTGTGATCTTTGCCTTACAAATACAGATGGACTGCTGAAACCAATCTTCTGTTTATAACACAGTCCTTTCAGCAATTCCAAGAAGATTCCCCACCCATTTGTACTCTGATTCAGGTAATTCTGAGGGCACAGATAACACCCCCACCCAAGTGTCCTCAATGGGTCTCAGGGAGAGGGCTAACGACCAGATGATCACAAATGAACACAATCCTTCCATGCCTCAATCATTGCATCAAACTGTCATAATCAATACAATCAACACACATTGGATGACTCTCTCTCTCTCTCTCTCTCTCTCTCTCTCTCTGTGTGTGTGTGTGTGTAAGTTTTATTAGGTGTTGATTATGTTTTTGATATTGCTGAATTCCTTCCTTGATCTTTGGTTTGCAAGATGAATATCCACATTGCATTCTCTGCGGGATTGTAGCATCACTTCAGTTCAAATTATGATATCCTCTAGGAAGTTCTAAAATGAAACACAGCAATTCTAAATATAAATCTAGATATTTCCTCACTATTAGAGCTATGCTTCACATTGAGGGCCCTATGCTTAAAATTGAGCATTTGATGATGATGATGATTTTATATTTATATATATCCCACCTTTATTATTTTTAGAAATGATTCAAGCCAGTTGCAAGTTGACCTGACCATGCAAGTTGCATGATACAGCATGCCACTGATTTTATAAACTGGTGTCTGATCTTTTTTTTTTTTTGCAAATTTTATTTGAGTTTTCACAAAGAGAAAAAAAATACAAATAAAACATCTTTTTTGAAAGTAGCGTAATCCCGGGTTACATTTCTTTGTACAGACACAAATTCAGGTTCATGCTCATTTTTATATTCTATTCCATATCTTATTACTATTTTACATTTTCTGCATAGCTTCTCCCTTCTTTTAATTTTCTCAATTTTATTTTAATTATCTCATCTCAATTCAAATCATTGTATTTATATTTTTTGTCTGTCCTGTTTCAATTATCTATTATCTTTTCTCATTAAACAAAATTTCTCCTGTAGTTACTGATTGGAGTATGATGCCTTTATATCTTTTTCCTAAAGTTGTAACATTCAATATAATACATAACTTCCATTCAGATTCTTCTTGGTACATTCTTAAAATACACACTATATTCTTAAAAAAAAGAAAAATTATAAATGTATAATATAATTAAAACAACATTCCATTCCAATTCAATTCTATCATTAATATTAATATTCATTAAAGTCTTAACATCTTTAACATTACTTTTCAATTAAATATCATACTTCTATGGGAACAATTATAAGCTTTCCATAGTTAATTCCCCCCCTCTTCACTTATATTTTATAAAACATTAACTAATTAAAATGTTCCCGTTCCTTCCTAATTCAATTTTCTCATTTATTTTATTTCACTTATTTTATTCACAAACATTTCACTAAATTACACTAACTATTTTATCCCTCATTTTAATCATACGTTGTTTCCAATTTTCTAAAGTTATTTCTATTACTGATATAACAATACAATCTTATGTACCTTTACAGAATCCCTTTTTCAGTTAGATTTTCACCCATTATCTCTAAATAGGTCCTGTTTCTCTATATCTTGCTCCGGTCCTTTGTAACTTATTTTCCTTTCCTTCTTCCCTCTCTTCATCTCTCTCCCCCTTTTACCCCCTTGTCTCTCTACCTCTATTTCTCTCTTCTGTATTCCCCTTTTCTGTTGCTTTCCAGGATTATACTTATTTTTCTATTTTTTTCTTTTCTTTGGTTGTTTTTTTAAGTCTTAAATTCTCCATTCTCTTCCCCCCCCCTTTCCTTTTTCTTCCGCACATAAGATTGCTTGTTCATTAAAGATGGCTTCTTCTTTGTCCCAGTCTTTTTGTTTTGCAGTCTTTTCTTGTTGTTTCTCATAGTTCCAAATCTCCATTTCTAAGAATTGAAAAATGAAGCCAAAAGAACCCTTCCTTTCTTGTGCATCTTCTTTGTACTTTTTAAGTTCTATTTTCAATTCATCCAGAAGTGGTGCCATTGTATACATTTTTAAACAACCACCCGATTGATTTTAGTCATTCAAATATAATAACCAAGAATTCAAAGATCACCAAATAATCCAAATACACGCAAGCTGTTGTATTTTTTTTTTGCTCTTTTTTTCACTTTCTCTTCCTGGGGTTACTATTTAGTTGCAAAGTTTCAGTTAAAATGTATCTTTTAGAAGTCTTGTTAAAGTTTTACTTTAGATTCTTTTTAATTCCAGGCAGTCTCCTCCCTCTTCCAGATCCTGCCCTTATTCTTTTTCTCTCCCTTCCTGCTTATGAAAAAGAAAATTTTAATGTCCAGAAATCTTTATTATCCCTTTGGCATTTTGTTTTATTTTCAGCTTAATTACCTATTGATATCAAAGAGGATTTTTCCGATTTCTTATTTAAGTCTCTTAGTTGTCAGTATAGGAAAGGAGAGAGAAGGAAAAAAAAGCCAAACCTTTCCCTTTTCACTTTCCTTCACTGCTTCCAACTCTTCTTTGGGAGTGATGTTATTTTTTGTAAGTTTAAATTCCAGGGTACCTTAGTTGTTGCTTTTACAAACCCGGTCAGCCAAAACTTTCACTTCTTATCTTCCTCCTGCACATTCTTTTCTGGTCGAGTTCTCCTTTGTGGTGGCCATTTCTGACCACTGCTGCAACTGCCTTCAGGAAAGGGAGTAATGGCTAGCTGAGGAGGAGAAATGTAGCTCTCCTCAACCCTGCTGGTGGTCTCCCCCCTCTTCACCACCTCTATGGGGTGGCTTAGCCCCGAAACCAGCCAGCTTGGGGCGCTCCAGTGGTGAGCCCAGACAAAAACCACACACGACTGCATATTTCTGTCTGTCACCAAAGCCCTTCAAACCAGAAGTCCCAAACTGGTGTCTCATCTTAAATTTTCTACCTTAAGCCAGGAAGCAGTTCCTTTAAAATCTCATAAGCATCTCACAAGTTCTAGTTATCTACTGAATTCTAATTAAATTGGCAATAGCTTCTTGCTGGCTAATATATCACTCAGTGTTTGGGACACTGGCAATTAACACAGTTTCATCATCAAAGGCCTAATCCTTAAAACATTCTTCCTCCAGCATCAACAGTGGAGAGGAGCTTGCAATAATTTTCTGCTGCAACAGGCTCCTGTCTTGGCAGAGGGATCTCCTGGCAAATATTCGAGCCAGGATTTAGGCTATGGCAGGCAATGGATTAAAACCAGAAGGTTTTGGCTTTGAAATTACATCTGAATAGTTGGGTTTTTTGGGGGAAAGCTCTTCTTCTTCCAAACTTGCTTTGCTCACAACGATTTGGGTTTTGTTCAAGTTACAGAGAAAGAGTGGAGAAAGCCCTAAAAAAATGCATGGATTTCTCAAGTTGCAGGTTGAGGAAATAGGGGAGTGGTTTTCAGTTGCACTTCTTTACAAAACTCCTAGGGAATGGCCACAATGTGGAGAAAAGGAATTATGTGTGTCATAAGCAAAGACAAAGATGAAAAAATGGAGAGAGTCCAAGCATACCATCAGATGTAAGCTTCAAAGAAATGTCCCAACTCCAAATTCCTGTGACACAACTGGCTCCAATCCTTGTCCCTTTCCCTTTCCAATATGGAGAATGCAATTGGGATCATGGCCACCAAGCTGGATTTGTTGGATAAGAGGATGGAGACAATGACCAGCAACGTGCAGATAACCACAACACAGGAAAATATCAAAGGGTTTTTCAAAGTGGAAACTATCACAGAAGGCTGTTATCTAATTCCAACAGAACTTCCTTAAAGAAGGCTTACATTTTGAGATGCCAAATATGCCCATGCAGGCAAGCTGATCTTAAGAACTCAAGCAAGGTCAGACAGTGGGGAGATGGTAGATCACCAGAAATTCTATAGAGTAGACTGGAAGCAAAACAAAACTCCAGAGGCAAAGCCAAAATCAACAGTGACCAAGAGTTGAGATTGAAGAATTATTGACCTTTTTATATATGTGCAATCTAAGTGTTGGATGTTTATTTATTTAGCAAATGTTTATTTGTTTCTTTGGTAAATTTATACAGCTACCATCGCATTACATTGGTGGCTAATAATATTATGAAGTCATAACCGCAAGGAAATTTGGGCAACAGATCTAGAAATGGTTAAGAAAAATGGTTGGATTAAAGTTTAGAATTCAAATCAGAATTATTTTTGCTAGGAATTATAACAGAGGGATATAGTAAGGGGTCAATATATTTAATATTACATATTCTGGCATCAGCGAGAATGGTATAGCCCAGCAATGGAAAAGAGAAAATATACCATCAGAAAGGGAGATAATAAAAAAAAAATTGGTTTGCACAGAATTGGATAGATAACATTAGAACTAAAAAATAAAAGGGAGACAGAATATTACGAAACATGGAACAGATTCTACCAATGGTTGAAATTGAAAGGTTGAAGTTGGAACAGGAAATAATGAGGCCAAGTAGACCCAGAATGTGAGACTATATTTGTATTAAAATGAGTATATTGGTCCAAGAAAAACTGTACAAAACTAGCAATGTATCAATAGTATATACGCTACAAAAACCTTACTTTTTTCTTTAACCTTGTTCTCCAAACAGCTCTGCAGGTATGACATGCCATAGGAAGAATACTGCAGCCACTTACATATTGACCATTGAGAGGGGAAGAAAAGACAAAGACATAGAGAAGTTTCTATATAAATCAGTGTTTCTCAGCCTTAGCCACATTAAGATGTGTGGACTTCAACCTGCAGAATTCCAGGGCTGAAATGAGGAATTCTGAGAGTTAAAGTCCACACATCTTAAAATAGCTAAGTTTGAAAAACACTGATAGAAACTATGCACATATACTACTTAATAAGCACAGAAGTGTGTTTAGCAACAAGTGAGATAATTTAAATAAAAGTGTAACAGTTGTCTCCAGATGTTTGCTGCTGATGGACAAATTCTAACTGTCTGTTCCCTCTTGATCTTTATGTTGGGCTTAAATTTGGATTGGATACACTTTAAATAGAACAGGGGCGTCAAACTTGTGGCTTGCAGGGCGAATCTGTCATGCGCTGGCCATGCACATGCCTAGTTTAATGAAAAGGAAAAAAGTTGTGATGCATCATGTGATGGTGTCATGATGACATGAGTTTTACATGCCTGGAATAGAGGATCCCTCCAAATGCAAAGCTAGGTATCACAAAAGTCTAGAACTTCATTTCCTGGAAGTCATTTATAAACTTAGGAGGGCTCATCTCTTCTTTTTTTCTGATGCTTTCTCCTCCTCTTCCTCCTCCCTTTCTACTGTTGGAGAAAGCAGGCAGAGCTGATGGGGAGAGAGTTAAGCATGTCATCAGTTTAGAGTCATTACATTCCCACAAATGGTCTAAGTCCAAACCCTCTTGAATTCTGTTGACCCTCATCTGGCATCAGTTTAGCATCAGACTTAAGTTGACTAGATTCTTGTCAGTATGTTGAGCAATAAATGTTCTGAATTGCAATTTCCAGTGTGGTCCTGATCTTTTGTGCCTGACATCTGATACATAAAATGCTCCAGTGAGAAGAACAGAGTCTCCTGGGGTTTTTTTCCCAGCTTTTCACATGTGCTAAAACCATTGATGAATATATTAAAGGGAATGATAGTATGGGGAGAAATTTGATTAGTATATTATGGTTGAAGGATCATAGGAAAAGAATTTTTTGGGGGGAGAAACCAAATTCTTTTTTGTTTTGGGGTGTTGAATATTTGACACATGTAACAACACCACCTGAGGTGAGCCAAATTGGCTGCCAGTGTGTTTCTGACTGCAGTTCAAGGTGTTGGTTATCACCTTTAAAGCCTTTCATGGCTTGAGGCCAAGTTATCCAAGGGACTTCTTCTCCCAGTTATTTCTATCTATCCAATTTGGTCTGGTGGGTTGGGTACATTATGGGTTCCATCAGCCAAGGAATGTCAACTGGAATGATTTAGGAGATGGGCCTTCTCATCCCTAAATCCTGCCTTCTAAAATATTCTTCCTTCAGAGATAAGGTTGACCCCCAACCCTGTTGGTCCTTTGTAAGACTATAAAGATTTGGGTGTGGAATGGGCTTTTGTTAACCCCATTTCCAGGCTGCATGCTTAGCAAAAGCACTTAGACTTACATACTGCTTCACAATGCTTGCCCCACAACAATTCGGGTCCTCATTTTACCCACCTCGGAAGGAGGGAAGCCTGCATCAACCTTGAGTGGAGTGAGATTTGAACTGCCAAATTGCCAGCAGTCAGCGGAAGTGCCTGTAGTACTGCACTCTAACCACTGCACCACCACAGCTCATAATTTTACAGCAACCATATATATTTATTTAGTATTGTTTTAATTCTTTCATAATATACATCACCCAGAATCACTTGTTGAGATGGATGAATATAGAAACCAAATAAATTAACCTCTTGCTGTTGGGAAGAACTGAACTGAAAAAGAGTATGATGCATACACCACAATGGTGTTTATGGCATATACTTTTATGTCTAACACATTTTAAACATAGTATGAAGCTTCTGGAGCCCGTAATTTTTTTCTGTAGAAATCTCTATAAAATCCATAAACATGACCAAGTGTAGTTCTTTGATCTGTTCCAAGTATCTTGTTTCTCACATTGCAGAAATATCGACCTGGTCACTTCCTACAATAACAGTAGAAATCTCGCTCTATTTCAGTGTGTTATTGCTATCCCCTGCCCCCAAGATTACATACAGAGAAACTAAAAACATCTTTCTCTGAATTTCACTGGAGAATTAGTGTGCTTTGCTTTGTTTCCCCCAAAACACAGTCTGTCCATGATAGTGAAGATTTGTGATAGGCTATATATGTCAGGAGTAATAAAGAAAAATGACCCCCTGAATCTAGACATAAGAAGGAATCTTTCATCATGTCTACAGTTTTCTGTCATGCACTAATAGGATCATACTAGTAATTTTGTTTTCACTAATAGGATACAATGAATAATATAATTGTATTAGGAAGTTTTAAAATTACATTAGGAAAAAGACAAAGATTTGAATGACATAATATAAATATGAGTTTGCTTTTTTTTAAAAAAAAAAAAAAAGAAAAGAACCAGAAATATGTATCTATAACTTTACTTTTCAAAAAACAGGTATTTCGGGACCTGATTCCATTAGATATTCATAGCGCATTAGTCATAGAGATATTACTGTCCACACAAGTATATTTGATTCACTGCTTCTAGTTATCCCAGAATGGCAGACATCTTTATCATTTGTGGGTATGGATGTTCTTTGACAGGGATGCATCTTCTCAACTTGGATATGCATCCTCCATAATGTGTATTTTAGCCCCTCAGCCTGCCTGTCTAACAATACATAGATGACTTGTACAATGTGTTTTCATTAAGAGCAAAAAGTGAAATACAGAGGCTATCTGAACACTGTGACTACTGCTTAAGCTTCAGTAGAATATATTCAATAGAGAATTGCATTAAAAAAACCCCAAACCAAGACATAGTAAGAACTGAAGAGGACAGGGAAAAGTACCAAAGGTGGCTTTGTTTTGTGTGGGAAAGCAAAATATTTAAGGAAGGATGAATTAAATACTCTCCCAAATACACTGTGAAAAACTGGAAGGCTACAATCAAGATGTGCCAGCCTTAATACAGCAGTGTTACATGGTGCCACTGGCATGGCAGAAGGGTAAATATAAAAAAAACCATGTGTAGAAGATGACATGAAAAAAGACTAAAGTATAAAGATGACATGAGAAAGTTTAAAGAGTGTTTTTAAAACTTATTAATTAAATGTGAACTGTGTGAGAAAGACCTGGGGAGGCTGGGTGAAGAGAGGTTGCCAAGAGGATGGTCAGATAAGAGAGAGTAACCCACAGCTAAATAGAGGGAGGGCAAGAAGTTCAGAAAGACCTTTCTATTTTCTTGAGGGAATGGGGGTGGATGAGTGGGTTGAGAATTGCACATTCACACTTCCAAGATTCTTTCAATGTAGCTTGACAATAAAGTATCTCATCTGATTATGATTCCTATTTGTTTTATTCCTCAACATCAATCTTTCAATATCAAAATACAATTCTCCCACCCATCTCCTTCACAGCTCACCGAAACTAGGGAGGGTCTCTTCTGAAACCTCTTGCCCCGCTCAGTATCAAGTCGCGGGTTACACTGTCTCTTACTTGTTTCCTTGAGATACCGTCTTCACCCAGTATTCCAAGGTCTTTCTCACATACCGTTATAAAAGTGGTGGGATTCAAAAATTTTTTTACAAACCAGCTTTGTGGGCGTGGCTTGATGAACATGGCATGGCTTGATGGGCATGGCTTGGTGGGGTGACAGAGGAAGGATACTGCAAAATCCCTTTCCCTCCCCACCCCATTAACCTGCTTTCCAGCTTTGTTCTCCTGTGCAGGGCAACAAAAGAAGACCCAGCTGACAAACTGGGACTTGGGAGGCAGAGAATAGATGGGGGCAGGGCCAGTCAGAAGTGGTATTTGCTGGTTCTCTGAACTACTCAAAATTTCTGCTACCAGTTCTCAGAACCTGCTGAATACCACCTCTGCATTTCAGAACTTCAACCCACAGTATGCTGGCTGGGAAATTCTAGGAGTTGAAATCCACACATCTTAAAGTTGCAAGTTTAAAAAACAATGGTCTGAAGCCAAGGCACTTTGAATCAAGAACGGTAGAGGAATGGCAGGGATGGTTTGATGCAAGGATTGACAATGTGGTGCCACTCACATCACACTTTCAACAAATAAAATAAATATTGCCCAATATATATCCTGCTAGAACACATTGAAAACTCTTTGAAATCTCAGAAGATTTAATTATCTTCCTCTTTCCTTTCTTCCCAAAGACATGTGATGTTGGTTGACTATCCTCTTCCCAGGAGGCAGTTGGTTAGGTACTAGGTTTAATGATCCCTACCCTATATTTCCTGTAACTAATCCTATAACAACTGGTTCGGTAATCACATGCACACTCCATATTTAAAAAAGGCAAGCCCGTACTTACCTTCAACTGCAGCCTCTGTGAAGAAAACAGCTGAGGTGTGGCTAAGCGCTCTGCCATGTGAATCAGCTGTGCTCTAAGCAAAGGCATAAAGTACAGAAAAGAGCAGGCTTAGGCAGGTGGGCCCACTTCCTTGTTGCAGTGAACCAGTTTGGGGTGAGCTGAACATCAGAACAAGGGGTTTGCCCCAACTGGTCCGAACAGATAGAATCCCACCCCTGCGAATTCTCCTTTCTGCTATTATTATAAAACCTTTTTCAATAACCCATGCTCAGGTTACATTCCTGCTGACACTAGATCCATGTAGATTCATGAAGCCTCCCAGCCTACAGGCCACATGCATCATGCACTGGACACGC
Organism: Hydrophis major; assembly: GCA_033807585.1. NCBI lineage: Eukaryota > Metazoa > Chordata > Lepidosauria > Squamata > Elapidae > Hydrophis > Hydrophis major. Next base: position 362,841,305 of record CM066329.1, on the reverse strand, counting down.
CCACACCCAGTTTAGTTGAAGGGGGGAAAAGTCCTGATACGTCACATGATGCTGCCATGATGACATGAGCTTGACACCCCTGCAATAGATGCTCTTAGTGGAGATCAAACCCACTGACCAATCAGAGAGAACAAGTGTGATTGGCTGGCATTTGCAGAGCACAGTTCTTGGCAATCTTAAGTATTGGCTACCTGATTGGCAGAAGGTGCTCTAGTGAGTTCCAGATAAAAGGTTGAGATTCAAACAATGAATTGTGAATCTGGAAGTGATGAGAAAAAAGTAGAACAGTTAAAGTTGGGGTGAAAAGGCATTGGGAATGACTTGCAAATGAAATAGATTTTGCAATGATGGTACACCTTGCTTTTATGCAGCTGTGGTTCCCAACAGCTTCATGTGTGTTCAGCCAAGAAGTCATTAAAGCCAATACTGATAGATACATTCATCCCAAAGTCTTCCTGTTTTAGTCCTTATTTCTAAAATATACTCTTCTACTGCTTAAGCAAGGCAGCAGAATTCCACAAATTTAATTCAAAATGCAATTTAAGAAGTTGTAGAGGGAGGGGGCTGCCTTTGATTGAATGATATCATTTGCCACTTGGCTTATGTTTCAGAGGGTTCTCTCATTTCACCTCCATTTGGTGGCTGTAATCACACTAGAGTGTTAGTCAGTGTGACAGACACCTTTGGAAGTGCAAATTGAACTTCATGGGGCAAATGTCATTTGCTGTTTTAAATGAAGTTGGTTTGAAAGGATAGCTGGGAAGAATCACTCAGATAAATTACGTACTGAAGTTGTAAAGGATTTCACTTTCCCGAGATGATCTCAGTTGTTTTCCCCCTTTTTTTGCTCATATTTTAGCCTCAGGAAAGCTAAAACAACAGGGTAGATGTTTTCCATGGTTGACCCATGGGGATGTGTTTCTGCCATGTCACAACAGTTCAGTTCCAATGTTTGTTTGTTTTAATTGTTTCAGAATTCATCCCTTTGGAATTTTCATTGTGTGGCATCAGGCTGATCAATCCCAAGCTTTCCATGGAGGTAAATAGATAAACAGGGATGAGAAAGTAGAAAAATCGTAGTAAGGGAGCAGTCTGGTATAAGTCGCCCATTTTAAATAAAAAGCTGAAAAGGATGCAAGATCACAAGGCTCCTGTTCTGCAAAGTTTCTACTTCCATTGTCCATAAGATGAATTTAAAGCCATAAAATATGAGGGATCACAGAGAAATGTAAAAAGAAAAACCAATAACCTCGCACTGATTATTTTCCGAGCTTTACATGGTGGCACAGTGGTTAGAATGCAGTATTGCAGGCTAATTCTGCTGACTGCTTGCAGTTTGATTCTGAACCGGCTCAGGTTGATTGACTCAATCTTTCATGCTTTCGAGGTCAGTAAAAATGAGGACCCAAATGGTCGGGGGCAATATGCTGACTCTGTAAACCTTAGGGCTGTAAAGCACTGTGAATTGGTATATAAGTCTAAGTCAGGGGTGTCAAACTGAAGGCCTATCCATGTCCCCACCATCCCCTGAGCTCCATTTTTGCTGGCAAAGGGCTAGCAAATCAAACTAAAAACAAAACAAAAGGAGAAATGTTTCCCCTTTTGCATTTGAGCATTCAAGAAGGGACAGGAAATGAGAAAGGGAAAGAGGAAAGACAAAGCAAAAGAAGGAAAGATGGGAAAAAAAGAAGAACGGAAAAGGAAGAAGGAGGGAAAAAGAAGAAGAGGGAAGGAAGGAAGGAATAAATAAATAAAATTATCCAAATTACATTTTAGCTTGCATTTCTCTTAGGAAAGAAAATAGCTATAAGTTCTGTAGTTAAGTATATTTCCTTAAGAAAGAGCAACAACAAGAAAATTTTGTTCCATATTTCCAAATAGAAGAGCAGAGGTGCTATTCAACAGGTTCTGACCAGTTCTGGAGAACCAGAAGTGGAAATTTTGAGTAGTTTGGAGAACCGGCAAGTCCCACCTCTGACTGGAGTTTTTACAGTATCCTTCCCCTGTCATGCCCACCAAGCCACACCCACAGAACCGGTAGTAAAAATAATTGAATCCCACCACAGCAGAAGAATCTCAATTATTTGCAAACCACAATAACATTTTCTTTTGGAATTTTTTCCTATATCTTGAAATGCTTAAATTTAGCATGCATTCGCTTATGAATTAACAGAATGTGATTAAGTGTTCCACTCATGTTCATTGTCTCACAGTTGAATCTAAGCTCTATTTAACTTCAGTATTTGCATGTTTCTGCTAATATTGAACTGCACTGAATCTCCTTTTAATAATGCAAGTTTCATTTTAGGTAATATTCTGAGCTAATCAGCGTTCATAGTCTCTCCATCCATCTGGTGACCAGAAAAGTGGGGAGGGAATTCTATTCCCTATACTACCACCAGTTCTGAATTAAGGGGAAAAAATTATCTCCACTTTATATAAAATGAAGAAAAATGAATTAAACACACCTCAACATGTCTCTCTCTGCATGTAGATTTTTTGGTGGCATGCAGACAAGCCAACTTTCTTTCAAGTTTGCCGTAAATGGAAACTTATAAGGATTGCTAAGACTATGAAAATTGTAGAAAGAGAATGCTTTGTACATCACCTTGAACTGCTGAAGGAAAGGTAGAGTACAAATCAAACAAAGAGACAAATAAATAAAACAAACAAATGAGAGGCTCAAAGATAATTGGACTCAACTCAAGAGTGATAGATTTTGTACAGTGCATGTATTAATTTGTGAATATGCATAACTGTATACAATGCATGCCATTTTTCTTAGGGTCCATTATTTATACTGGATGTCGACATTTCCAATTGAGATAAAATATATATCTTGGAAGGCCACAATGAGAAAAAAAATCGTTCCTTATGCTCCATAAATGGTGCTATTTTTTAAAAAATAAACTCCACTGGCCACTACCAAACCTTATCCATTCTACTGTAGCTTCCTAGCAGAGTATCTGCAATCTTCTTGTCATTCCTAGCACAAACAAGTTTTTTAAAAGCAAAAACCACAGAGAAACTAACAGTAGCATCGGCGTCAAAATTGCTGACTTCATAAAATGTAATGATTTTCATCCATCTCGGGCAACATCACATAAGCTGCCAAAAGATCCCACAACAATACACCTGTCTTGGAAATAGGACTACAAAAGTAATTTGTGCTGTCCTCTCATTTCCGCTTCCAGATGGTACACAATGGCTGATTATGAAGCTGCATGGCTTTTATGCTATTCATCTGTGTTCCAAGAGGAGGGACAGACGTGTGTTTTTCACAGTTTTCTCTTTGTCTGAACGAAACTGATGTTCCCAAATGTCTTAGTCATGCAGGTCATGGTTGTCCCAAAAGTGCTTTTTTTCAAAAGGCAATGCAATGAGCTATGTGCAGATCTGTACACTGGGGAAACAAAACAACTACTTCATAAGCGCATGACACAATATAGGAGAACAAACTGGATTCAGCAGTCCATCTGCATTTAAAAGATAGGCCACTTTTTTGAAGACAACAAAGTCCATATTTTGGACAGAGAGGACCGCTGGTTTGAAAGAGGGGTTAAAGAGGCCATATTTGTCAAAATTGAACAGCCCTTTTTCAACAGAAGGGGAAGGATATGACATCATCTATCTCCAATCTACAACACAGTCCTTTCAGCAGTTCCAAGAAGGCTCCAGATGAATTTGCAGCACTCAGGTGATCCTGGGGACACAGATAAACCTCCAGGTGACCTTAACAACAAGCTAAAAGAATGCAAATGTCCAGTTGTCTGCAAGGAGTATAAATCCTTTCCATTCCCCACCATCCAGTCAGAGCTGAAGAAGCTTCTTGGATGAGAAGCAAAACATCTTCAATGAAAAACCAGAAAGTCCAGTTGCCTCTTGAAAAAAGCACCATTGGGACAACAATGATGTACCCAAAACACAGCAGAATATGTCTGACCTCTCTTTTGCCTTGTCTGTATCTCTTCTAGTTGGATGTGTCATGTGGGTCATTCCTTAAAAGCAATGTTTCTCAACCTTGAGAACTTTAAGAGGTGCAGACTTCACGTTCCAGAATTCTCCAGCCAATTGAAGAATGTTGAAGTCTACACCTCTTAAAGTTTCCAAGATTGAGAAACACTGCTGAAAAACCCATGTGCACACATTCACACACTCATACAAAACTATTGACTACTAACTGTGTTGTAATCCAGGGTGTGAGAACTTTAGGAAACAAACAAAACAAATAAAACCTGCCTAATATTCAATTTTAAGCAATATTCCAAGAATAAAGATCTTGGTTAGATAGCAGTGAACAGATCTATCCCTTATCAACTGATCTTTTTTTAAAAAAATTATGTGTCCTTTCTGCAGCAATATCAAATTGAAACATGTTCTGTAAAGTATAAGGTCTTCCCTTATAATTGAATGCAAAAGAAATCCAGAAAGATTGCAACTATCAGAGATATATTTGTGCAGGATATTCACACTCATCCACCTTTGATCTACCTAAAACAGCATAAGAATTAGTCTTGCAAATGTCTCCAAACTGCCATTCTCGTTAGATATAAATGTCAAAAACACATTCTCATTCATCACATTGGATGAGATTTCATGGTGAAAAAAGTGCAAGAAAATTTATCAGACTGGTGTTAACAATTAAAATTTGCCTTCATTCCAATCATTTATACCTCCAGTTTACAGACAGGATAACTGAGGCTGAAAGCCAGGGCATTGATCAAGAATTAGTCCTAAAGAAATAAATTAGCTATGTCAGAATCTCATTTCAGTTTTTTCACAACTGCTTAAAAATATAACTAAAATTTCTCCTTGTGTGCATGATTGCTTTACATGCAGTTTTTCCTAATATATTTCTGAGTTGTTTTTAATAGAAGTATTTTGTCTACATTTGTGGCAGCGGAACTCTGTAGTAAAATCTGATTAATTTTGTATGGATTTTGAAAATAACTGTTTTGGTTCCTCTATTGCTCCAAAAGTTTGGAAATTACATACAAGTGTATGAATTTGTGAACCGAACAAATCTCTCTTGTTCTTAGTTGGGACTTCAATCAAGAGATGGAAAACATTCATTTGGCCAGATTCAGTAGTGCATTTAGAAAAAAGAAGAGAGATAAAAAAAGACAATCTGAGGTAAAAAGAAAGAAAGAAAGAAAGAAAGAAAGAAAGAAAGAAAGAAAGAAAGAAAGAAAGAAAGAAAAAGTCCCAGCTTTGCTTCATTGTAAATCTAATTCCAAATGTGTAGCAATGTTCCAGAAAAAAAATCACTACCAGGAGACGTGAGAGAACCAATAAAGAGAATATTTTTATCTCAGAGTTAAAATCAGGAGATTTTTGGTGCTGTCTGAGCTTGGTTGATTTCTTGCATGTTTCTTGATGTTATCTAGTGTGGGTAATGCAACATCTGCAAGAAAACAGCCAAGCTCAGAGAGCACCAAGTGTTGTGTTCGTTCGGCAAGGAGACCAGGAGGCAGTGACCGTGGTTTCAGCTCTTTATTAAGACCCCGGAACTGATCTGGCTCCAAGGGAAAACTTGCGGCTTTTTATTCTCAAGCCGTGGCAGCCGCGGCCAATGGCACCGCTTTGAATCTCCCGCAATTTGTATCCGCCAATCGCGGGAGATTCTCAGCGGGCCAATCAGCGCGGCTCGCTAAACCAATCAGATCACCCCGCGCTTTGATCAATCAAAATGCGGGGTTTCAAGAATGTAAATGAAGGTACAGAACACCCCTTCCCTCTTGGTTTGGTCCTACGTAACGTAGTCCCGTAAGTAGGTGGGGTTCCGCACTTGCCTACTGGACCTGCGCAGATCAGTCGTTGGTTGGCTCCCGGCCGGTTCGGTCGGGTTCTCTGTGTCTCTCGGCCTCGTCGATGGAACCGCCTGGTAGGCCTTGCTGGGCCGCTTGCCGCAGCTCCTCCCGGTCTACCCGGGCTGGTTGAGCTGCGGTTCTCGCCGCTCCAGCCCGGTCTTTCTGGGCTGGTCGAGCTGGCCTGGCTGCTTCTCCCTGGTGAGGCTTCGAGCTGGCTGCTTGCTGGTGAGTATGGTTGGTTTCCTTCTGGGTTTTGGTTCCCGGGGTATTCCCTCCCCTCTTGGCTTGTGTTAAGGGAATTTTCTGTGTCTGGTTGCATGTCGGTTGTGTTTCTTGTGGCCGTTCTCGATCTTATTTGATCGATGTGGCGTTTCCACGCTCGTCCGTCAGTTGTTTGCAGCCGGTACGAGCGGGGGCCTGTCAGTTGGGTTATGGTTGCTGGTACCCATAGTGGGTCACCCATTAGGTTTTTTGCGTAGACGGCGTCGCCTGGCGCAAAAGACCGGTACTTGCTGGAGGAGTTTGGGGTTTTTTCCGGGTTGTATGTGGGGTGTAGTCTGTTGAGTGGGGACCTTATTTTCCTCCCCATCAGTAGCTCTGCCAGGCTTTTGTTCGTTGTTGTGTTCGAGGTTATATGTTGGATAAAAAGCATTTTATTTATTTTGTCTTGGATTTCCCCGTGTTCGATTTTCTGGATGGTTTTTTTTGTGAATTGAACCATCCGTTCCACCCTTCCGTTCGCCATCAGATGAGCCGGAGCTGTCAGTGCGTGTCGTATGCCCCGTTCTGCTAGGAATTTTTCAAATTCCAGCGAGGTGAATTGGGGCCCGTTGTCCGACACGATGACATCCGGGAGGCTGTGGGTTGCAAATAGTTTGCAAAGTTCCTTGGTTACGGCCTCTGTGGTGGTAGATTTCATGTTGCTTACCTTCAGCCAATTGGAGTAAGCATCTACGGTTACTAGGAATGTATGCCCCTTGGTGGGCCCGGCAAAGTCTATGTGGACCCTAGACCAGGGTCCCGTGGGGGTTTCCCATTCCAGGATCAGTGCCGTGGGAGGGCTTGGTCTGGTTTCTTGGCAGCATTGACACCTTGCCACCCAGGCCTCGATTTGCTTATCCATCCCTAGCCACCAAGCATAACTTCTGGCCAGGGCTTTCTTTCTAACTATGCCTGGGTGCCCCTCGTGTAACAACCCCAATACCTTCCCTTGCAGTTTTTCTGGGATAACCACCCTATCCCCCCACAGTACACACCCTTTTTGCAGCAAAAGTTCTGTTTGCCGGTTCTGGAATGTTTTGAATGCTTCGTCATTGTCCTTTTCTGGCCACCCTTTCTCTACCCAATGTAACACCTGCGCCAGATGTTTGTCTTTATTGGTTTCTCGGGCAATGTCTGATGCGGTTATGGGTAGATCGGGCAGAGTCCCTATGCTGAGGGTGCTTGTTGTGGGTGCTGGGTCGGTGTCTAGGTTGGGTAGCGGTGAGCGGCTCAAAGCGTCTGCATGTGTAATAGTCTACTGGTGTGTGAGCCGGTAGCTGTAGGCGGCAAGGAATTCGGACCAACTTGTCATCTTGGGAGATAAAATGTTCGGGGTGGCCTAGTTTCCTGCCAGGATGCCCAGCAACGGCTTGTAGTGCGTGATGATTGTGAAGGTGCGGCCGTAGAGGTACTCATGGAACCTCTTCACTGCTGCGATGATGAATAGGGCCTCCTTGTTCAGCTGCCTATAGTTCCGCTCCGGTTTGGTGAGTGTCCTGGAGAAGAAGGTGATGGGCGCTTCTCTTCCCTCTGGGATTGTGTGGCTGAGGACGGCGCTGACGCCGAAGGGTGAGGCATCGCATGTGACGGCGAGTGGTAGGGTCTCATTGTATTGGATGAGGATGGCATCCGAGGCGAGCAGGTCCTTGGTTCTCCTGAAGGCAGCTTCCTTGCATTTCCCCCAAGTCCAGGTAGCCGCCTTGTCCAAGAGCCTATGCAAAGGCTCCACCACGGTCGCCTTCTGGGGCAGGAAAACATTGTAAAAATTCAGCAGTCCCAGAAACGCCTGCAGTTCCGTTTTAGTTCTGGGTGTGGGAGCCTCCTTAATGGCTCTGATTTTAGTTTCGGTGGGGTGGATGCCATGCCAGTCTAGGAGGTATCCCAGGAACTCGACCCGCTATGTGTAAAGTTGGCACTTTTCCCTCTTCACTTTTAGCCCAGTTTCCTTGAATTTGGTTAACACCTCCCTTAGCTGACCCTCTAGTTCTCACTGGTTGGTTGCTGACACCAGCACATCGTCGAAGTAGGGCACCACCCCCTTGATGCCCTGCAAGAGTCTCTCCATGAGGCTCTGGAAAATTCCAGGCGCCATGCTGACTCCAAACTGGAGTCGATTACATCGGAAAGCTCCCCGGTGGGTGACTATGGTTTGCGCCTCCGCAGTTTCTGCATCGACCGGCAGCTGTTGGTATGCTTGGGCCAGGTCGACCTTCGCAAAAACCTTGCCTGTGGAAGGTTCTGCACTACTGGGATGGGGTAGGCGCTTTGTTGCAAGGCGCAATTTAGGGTGGCCTTATAGTCCCCGCAGATTCTCACCGACCCATCAGGCTTGACTGGGGTGACTATTGGGGTCTCCCACCGGGCATGATCAACTGGTTGTAGAACCCCTTGCTTGACGAGCTTGTCAATTTGCTCGTCAATTTTTGGCCGGAGTGTAAAAGGTACCCGCCGTGGTTTTAGGCTCGGGGGAATGTTAGGGTCTAGGCTGAAGGAGATGGGGGGCCCTCGGTACTTGCCTAGGGTGCTGTCGAATACTTCCTGGAAGTCCCGTGCCAGTTGCTGCTCCCAATCGGTCTCGGCGATGTGGTTGATGCCCGTGACTTCGATGCTGAGTGGTGCGAACCATTGCAGTCCCAAAAGGCTGGGCCGGTCTCGGTCCACAATTGTTAGGGGAAGCTTTGCCGTGCGGTCCTTAAATGTTACTTTGAATTGTCTGGTTCTGACTACCGGGATGCGGTTTCCTGGTAGTCTTTGATGATTAGTCTCTGGTTCTCCAGTCCCTTCTTGTGGATGGTAGACACCAAGCATTTGATTTCTTGCCAGGCGACCATGGAGAGGTAGGACCCAGAATCCATCTCCATCCTGCATGGCTCGCCTTCAATGCCTACCTCCACGTAGAATTTTCAGGCGTCGGTGGTTGATGCGTGGCTGATGATGACCATCTGGTGGGTTTCCTCCTTCCGCCGGGTCTCTCTGCCTCGTCGGGTTTGCCCTCTCCAGTCCCATCAGCTGTCGGCTGGGCGATCTCTGGCTCTGGGGGCTTTGCTGTCCCGTCTCCGCTCGCTGTGGTCCCGCCGTCTGGAGCTGTAGGCTTTCTTTAGTCGGCAGATGTGGGCAATGTGGCCCTTTTTGTTGCAATGCCGGCAGACTGCGTCGAAGAAATGGCACTCCAATCTCGGGTGGTTGCCTCCGCAACCGGCACACGTGGTCCCCAACTTACGACCCCGCCAATTGCGCTGGTCACTTCCCGCCTGGAGCCGGTGGATTTCCTCCTCCTTGTCCGAGGTGTCAGAGGCGGAGTAGAATTCACCATGGTGGGTGGTGGTCTCACGGTGACTTGCTTCCAGTTGGGCCTCGGTCGCCCGTCCCGAGTCGGTGGTCGTGGTACGGTCCCCGGTGTCCGATCTCCGCATGCAGTTCGCCGACTTCCGGGTAGCCTCAGCTGCGGTGGCTTCAGCAATGGCATCGACGAGGGCGATGTCACCTTTGGCCATCAGTCAGCTCTGGAGGACTGGATCCCGAAGTCTGAGCACGACTCGGTCCCGTAGGGCCTCGTCCATGTTAAAGAATCCGCACATGCCTCCTAGGTTCCACAACTCAGCAACAAAGTCGCTGATGCTTTCGCCTGGTCTCTGGTCCCGCCAGTAGAAGTTGTGCCGCCTGATGAGGGTGGGCACGGCGGGGGCGTAGTGGTTGCAGAGAAAGGGCTCGAGGTCGTCCCAGTCCATCACTTTGACGTTGGTGAGTTTCGTGAGGGCTTTCGCCATCTTGAACACTGCGGGCCCGCAGTGTGTCAGGAAAACGGCTTGTTTTTTCGGCCTGGTGGCATCCTTCATGTTGCTGCATTTGAGGAACATGAGGAACCTGTCCGTGTAGGATTCCCAGTCCTCGCTAGCAGGGTTGAAGGGTGCGGGCGGAGCAATGCTGGCCATCTCGTCAGTCTTGCTTCCGGCAGACACGTGCTCGATGGGGTTCAGCCTTGGGATCCCATCCTCGTCGCCAGTGTCGTGTCCGTTCGGCAAGGAGACCAGGAGGCAGTGACTGTGGTTGCAGCTCTTTATTAAGCCCCTGGAACCGATCTGGCTCCAAGGGAAAACTTGCGGCTTTTTATTCTCAAGTCGCGGCGGCCGCGGCCAATGGCACCGCTTTGAATCTCCCGCGATTTGTATCCGCCAATCACGGGAGATTCTCAGCGGGCCAATCAGCGCGGCTCACTAAACCAATCAGATCACCCCGCGCTTTGACCAATCAAAACTCGGGGTTTCAAGAATGCAAATGAAGGTACAGAACACCAAGGACGCCTCATTCAGACAACTGCAAGAGACAAGCAAACAGTCAACTGTTGTTGGCACAAAGTGGTTAAAGAATTTGGATTTATGCACCCCTAAACTGTTATTCTACATAAACTGTCAGAAGCAAGAATTGTGTGGCATATAGTAACAACAAAACGGGCTTACACTTCACCTTTTTGAAGACATTTCTGCTGTGCTTTGAGGTGGAAGATGCTTGTGCTCTTTTCCTTGGGCAAATTTATGTAAAGGCTGAAATACGTAAACATTTCAGTGCTTTGAGCTGAAAACCATCATGAATAATACTTATGGAAGGATGTAGTGTTTCTGGTTCCATTTCTACAACAAACATATTCATCTTAAAATAAGGTGCTTTTTAAAACAATCCATCTTTCCTAACTTGTTCTGGATATGTAGGGTTTTTAGATTAATTTATCCCTGACTAGATCTGAAGTTTTGCTACTTAGCAATGACAGAAATTGAAGTCCAGTAGAATCTGAGGAGCACTCTGTTGGGGAAAGCTGAGGAGATTGTGCTGACTAGGAATTTTCACTTTACCCACTTTCCCAAATTTATAATCTAAGACAAATTCCTTGTGTGTTCAATAACACTTGGCCAATAAAGAATTCTAATCTAATCTTCTTATCTAATATAATCTTCCTTTTTTAAATTATTCAACATTTCTTATTCTAATTTTTCTAGATCAAGCATAATTGTCATAATATTTGTTCATTAACATCGTTTGGACATAGTTTATCTATAGAAACAGATATAATTGTTGACAATACTTATATGGTAGCTATTGATTCTGCTCACACTCTGAAAAATTGTGATTTTAATTTAATGGTTAATTTTTCTTTTGTTCAAGAATGAAGATCAACTCACCATATGGTTTTTAAAATTCTAGTTCTGAAGGTCTCAAATAGCCTTAAGACAGTTAAATCAGCAATTTCTGAAAGTGATTAGAAAATGAGGTTAGTGAATTTAGTATTCTTTAAAAGACTCTGCCACATGTAGCTTGATCCCTTCATCACCCCTGTACTAAAACCCACGGGGCCACTGTCCTGTGTCCTCCTCACAAGGAGTCACCATCTGGAACAGATGTGGGCATTGTCCCATCCTTTCTTTCTCCAGTTTCAAAAAACCACTCCACTGGCTGGTTTTTCAGTCTTTGCCATGATGATTGTCTCTGCTTTTTCAGAGATGTTCTTAGGTCACCATGAAGAAGAGCCAGGACCATCTTCAAAGGTGGACATATTCTGCGCCATGGCAATTGTGATCAGAAGTCATCGGAGCTGAATTTAATCTGGATATGATTAGTTTCAGTTGTGACAAAGGTCTCTAAATTGGATGTTTTATATTTTTATTTTGGAGGTAGGATCTATGAATGCATATTCTTTAAAAATAAATAAAAAGGACAGCCTTTGGAGCCAACTCAAATACTTCAGCTAATCCAGATTGGGGAGGCCAAACTTCTAGGGGAGCAATTCTAGCATTTCAGAGCAACATCATTTCCTATGTTACTGCTCTATTTCCTATGAGTTTCTGGGTCCAACGCAAAGAGCTTGCAATCACTTGTAAAGCTGTTGATGACATAACAACAGGTTATATCAGACACTGCCTAGCAAAAATCAACTATTATACAATTACACAAATGAGATAGAAATAACTTCCATGGAAAAATCTGCTTAAAAATGTTTGATTTTTACTTTTGATTTTTTATAACCATCAATGAAAAATCTTTATTTTGTACAGTTGCAAAATATGTGTTTGGCTGATAGAAACAGATTAAAATTTCTTGCACAATTCTACATCCAATAAAATTGGATTTCTTGCACAACTCTAAACCCAATAAAGTTATTAGTGTAATTCATGGGGATTTGCATGAATTCACACATAATTTAGAGGGTTATACATCACTGAGAACAGCTTCCTTTCTGAGTACCTGGGAAGTGAGTATAGCTTAACAAATACTGGGCAGATGGCACCAATAGATTGATTCAGTTAAAGGAACCTTCATTTTTATATGGCTTTAATTGTTGAGTGCTATAGGCAATTATCAACTCAGTAGTACCATCAAAAATGTAGCAAGTTAAACCAACTTCATTACTACCATCACCCATCAAACATATTAATTAAATTGGGATAAAGTAGATATTTCTTGCTTATGCAAGTATGAAATTTAGAATTAGAATTTTATTTGCTCAATTACAAGCCACTGATAGAAACAGAGAAACAAATAATTGGTGTGGTGGTAGGACAGAAAGTTATACTCAGTTCTTCAGAAGTCAATTTAATCTGTGCACTTAACCATAAAGATAGCATCTGCTCTGCTAAATTCAGGTATTTTGTATCCTTGCCATTAACTGGAAGGAATATTCTGCCATCATATCACAACAGTTAAAGTTAGTTAAAGTGCTTCTTAGCTCAGGTGTTACCATTAATCAGATCCATTTTTCTTTAACACATAAGAGTTCACTATCAATGATCATTTTATACAATTTATGATGGAGCCTTAAAAATGTAATGAATGGAATTCTGATGAACAGATTGGAAAATGTTCACACTGAACCCTCTTAAGAGATGAAACCAAGAGGAATGTAATATTACAATGGTGGACTGTGTCAGTTATTTTTTGAATGACTTCCTTCTAATTTTGTTATAATTGTTAGATGTTACTGTATATTGCTTTTTTTTATTCATTTGCCACTATATACAATGAATTTTTGCATTATAAAACACAATCTCTATCCTCCAAAACCTGACAAGAAAAAGCTCACATTTCAGGATGATATCTTCTCACTGTATTACATGCACAAGTGATTCTTTAGAAACTGTTCAAAGGTATAACTGCATTGAAAAAATACTTTATGACTGTTTTCCCACACTTACAACCAGTGGTGAGATTCAACTGGTGTTACTGTTGCGTCCGCAAAAGAAGCCCGGAGTCGGTGACTAAGTTTCAAGCTCTTTATTTAATAGTTGTGAACCGAACCGACGAAAAGGAAAAAGCCCACGGCTTTTATCCTTTTCGCTGCGGCGGCCGCGGCCAATGGCAGCGATTCAAGTCTCCCGCTCTTGGAGCGAGCCAATCGCGGGAGACCTCAATCGGACCAATCAGCGCGGCTCGCCTGGCCAATCAGAAATCCCCGCGCTTTAGCCAATCAAAGCGCGGGGATTTCGAGTATTCAAATTAAGGACAGAACACCCCTCCCCTCTTGGTATAGTCCATCACGTTGCATAGTCACGTAGGTAGGCGGGGCTCCGTCTAGTCCTACTTGACCTGCGCAACTCAGTTGCAAGCTGGATTTCGGCCGGAGCGGTCATGTTCTTGGCTGCTCCCTCTTCTGTGCGAACCGGCTGGATGATCGGGCCGGTTCCTTCTCCGTGGCTCCCACCTGGGCCTTCCGGGTTGGTTGAGCTACGGGTTTTGCCGCTCCCGCTTGGCTTCTCCGAGTCGGTAGAGCTGGCTGGGAGGTTCTTCTCCGGTAGGGACTCGCGATGGCTGCGTTCCGGTAAGTACTGCTGGTTTATTTTTTCTTGCGTTTGTTTATTCGGGTATTCCCTCCCCCCTTGGTTCGTGTTTTGGGGGTTGAGGTCTGTCGCAGTTCGTGACCTGAGCTGGTCTATGTGTCGTTTCCAGGCTCGCCCATCGGTGGTTTGGAGCCGGTACGACCGTGGACCTGTGATTTGAGTTATGACGGCTGGGATCCATAGGGGGTCCCCCGTCAGATTTTTTGCGTACACTAAGTCACCGGGGGCAAAGGTCCGGTATTTTGTACTGGAGTCTGGGGGTCGCTCCGGGTTATATGTTGGGTGTAACCTGTCGAGCGGGGACCTCAGCTTCCTACCCATCAACAACTCGGCTGGGCTTTTGTTGGTCGTGGTGTTCGGGGTGATGTGTTGTATAAAGAGGAGTTTATTGATTTTGTCATTGATCTCCCCGTGGTCCATTTTCCGGATGGTTTTTTTGGTAAATTGGACCATCCATTCCGCCCTACCGTTCGCCGCCGGATGCGCCGGTGCTGTTAATGCGTGGCGGATGCCCCTCTCCGCCAGGAACCTCTCGAAGTCGAGGGAAGTAAACTGGGGCCCGTTGTCTGAGACGACGACGTCTGGGAGGCCGTGCGTGGAAAAGAGTTTGCAAAGTTCTTTAATAACGGCCTCCGTGGTAGTGGATTTCACGTCGCTTACCTCCAACCAGTTAGAGTAAGCGTCAACTGTGATTAGAAAGGTATGTCCATTCGTGGGACCGGCAAAGTCTAAATGGATTCTGGACCAGGGTCCCCTTGGTGTTTCCCAGTCCAGGATGGGTGCTGCGGGTGGGCTGGGTCTGGTCTCCTGGCATCATTGGCATTTGGCTACCCATGCCTCTATCTGCTTGTCCATCCCTGGCCACCAAGCGTAACTCCTGGCCAGGGCTTTAGTTCTGACGATGCCAGGATGCCCTTCGTGCAGCATCTCTAAGACCCTCCCTTGCAACCTGTCCGGGATGACCACCCTGTCACCCCACAAAATACATCCCTTGAGCAGTGAAAGTTCAGTCTGGCGGTTTCTGAATATCTTAACGGATTCGTCACTGTCCCTTTCAGGCCAGCCTTTTTCCACCCAATGTAAAATTCGCGCCAGATGCCTGTCCTTGATAGTTTCCCTGGCAATGTCTGACGCGGTAATGGGTAGGTTGGGCAAGTTTTTGATGCTAAGGGTGTTTGTTGTTGGTGCTGGGTCAGGATCAGAGTCTGGTAAAGGCGAGCGGCTT
Organism: Hydrophis major; assembly: GCA_033807585.1. Lineage (NCBI taxonomy): Eukaryota > Metazoa > Chordata > Lepidosauria > Squamata > Elapidae > Hydrophis > Hydrophis major. Next base: position 362,826,186 of record CM066329.1, on the reverse strand, counting down.
AAAGCGTCCGCGTGCGAAATTTTCTTACCTGGCTTGTGTAATAGTTCGTAGCTGTAGGCTGCCAGGAATTCGGACCACCTTGTCATCCAGGGTGATAAAATGTTTGGGGTGGCTCGGTTTCCGGCGAGGATGCCCAGCAACGGCTTGTGATCTGTCACGATGGTAAACGGGCGGCCATAAAGGTATTCGTGGAATCGCTTAACGGCGGCAACTATAGCCAAAGCTTCTTTGTCCAACTGGCTATAGTTCCGCTCCGGTTTAGTTAGAGTCCTGGAAAAGAAAGCGATGGGTGCTTCTCTTTTGTCGGGGAGAGTATGGCTGAGGACAGCGCCGACGCCGAAAGGTGATGCGTCGCAAGTGACAACCAAGGGCAAGGTTTCGCTGAATTGAATCAGGACGGCATCGGAGGTGAGGAGGTCTTTGGTTTTTTGAAAGGCGGCTTGCTCTCGTCTCCCCCAAGTCCAAGTTGCCGCCTTATCCAGGAGCCTATGCAGAGGCTCCGCCGCCGTAGCCTTTTGTGGTAGGAAAACATTATAAAAATTCAGCAAGCCTAAGAACACCTGTAGTTCCGTTTTAGACTTTGGGGCGGGGGCTTCTTTGATGGTTTTCACTTTTTTAATTGTAGGGTGAATGCCCTGCCGGTCTAGAAGGTAGCCCAAGAATTCCACTCGCTCTGTGCATAGTTGGCATTTTTCTCGTTTTACTTTGAGTCCCGTTACTTTAAATTTTGTTAAGACCTCCCTGAGTCGGTTTTCTAATTCGGCTTCGTTTGGCGCCGCCACTAATACGTCATCAAAATAGGGCACCACCCCCTTGATGCCCTGTAGTAAACGTTCCATCAGGCTCTGAAAGATGCCTGGTGCCACGCTGACTCCGAACTGGAGCCGGTTACATTTGAATGCCCCCCGATGGGTAATGATGGTCTGGGCTTCCGCTGTTTTTTCGTCGACCGGTAACTGCTGATATGCCTGGGCGAGATCGAGCTTGGCAAAGACCTTGCCCCCTCCCAGTGAGTGCAGTAGGTGTTGCACGATTGGGACGGGGTAGGCGCTTTGTTGCAACGCGCCATTTAGGGTGGCCTTATAGTCCCCACAAATTCTCACGGACCCGTCTGGCTTGACTGGGGTCACTATAGGGGTCTCCCATCGGGCATGGTCTATCGGCTGCAACACCCCCTGTTTGACGAGCTTGTCGAGCTGCTCGTCAATTTTAGGTTTTAGGGCGAATGGTACCCTCCTAGGTTTAAGCCGCTTGGGGGGAACCCTAGGGTCTAGATCGAATGAGATAAGGGGCCCCTGGTACTTGCCCAGGCTTCCGTCGAAGACCTCCCGGAACTCCTGGGTTAGCCGCTGTTCCCAGCCATCGTCGACGACGTGGTTGACTCCTGTCAGTGCGATGTCAAGCGGGGCGAACCACTGTAGGCCCAGTAGGCTTGGGCGGTCACGATCAACGATTGTGAGTGGGAGTTGTTCGGTGCGGCCTTTGTAAGTTACATTAAAGTTCTTGGTGCCCACTACCGGGACGCGGTTTCCCTGGTAGTCTTTTATAATGATTTTTTGGGCATTAATGTTCCTCTTATGGAGGGTGGGCACTAGCCGTTTAATCTCGTGCCATGTAATCATGGAGAGGTAGGACCCGGAGTCCACCTCCATCTTGCATGGTTGGCCTTCTATATGGACTTCTACGTGTACCTTTCTGGCGCCGTCGGAGATGGCGTGGCCGATGGTCACCGTCTGGTGGATATCTTCCTTTCGCCGACTGTCGCCGCCTCTTGAAGATCGTTGGATTCGGTCCCACCGACCGTCCGGTTGGCGATCTCTGGTCCTGGGTGGGGGACTTTCCTTCTTTTGGTCGTGATGTTCCCATCTGGGCGGGCTGCGGGTCTTTTTTTGGCGGCAAACTCGAGCGATGTGTCCCCGTCTTTCACAATGCCTACAGATAGAGTCAAAAAATCGGCATTCTGATCTGGGGTGGTCGCCGCCGCACCCGGCACAGTTGGTCCTCGACCTGCGACTTCTCCGGTTTCGCTGGTCGCCGCGGCCCGTCTGCACGCGATGTATGTCCTCCTCGTCTTCTGACGTGCTGGATGCAGACTGGAATTCTCCGTAGTGTGCGGTTGATTCGTTTTTTGGGTCGGCCGACCTTGCCGGGTTGTTGTTTCCGCCCTTCGCGTCTGATTTTCGCATGCTGTCAGCGGAAGTGCGGGTTGCTTCTGCGGCTGCGGCTGCGGTGAGGGCGTCTGCTAGGCTGATGTCACCTTTGGCCATAAGCCGGCTCTGGAGGGTAGAGTCCCATAGGCCGAGTACGAATCGGTCTCTTAGAAGGCTGTTCAGACCTTCAAACTCACAGAGTCCTCCTAGGCGCCGCAACTCGGCGATGAAATCACTCAGTTTTTCGCCTGGTTTCTGATCTCGGCGGTAAAATTCGTTGCGCCGGATTAGGATGGGGACCTCGGGGGCGTAATGGCGCCGCAGGATAGGTTCGAGGACGTCCCAGTCCATGGCGGTTGCGTCTGCCGGCTTGGCCAATGCCTTGGCCATCTGGAAGACCTCGGTTCCGCAGTGTGTGAGGAAGACGGCGCGTTTTAGTGGGCCCGGGGCGTCCTTCATTCCGGTGCACTCGAGGTACATGCGGAAACGGTCTGAAAACGATTCCCAGTCCTCGGTGGCGGGGTTGAAGGGGGCGGGCGGTGCAATTTTCGCCATCTCCGTGCTGAAACTGGCTCTTGTTGGACACGGGGTTCGGTTCAGGGTCGGGATCCCATCCTCGTCGCCAGTGTCGTGTCCGCAAAAGAAGCCCGGAGTCGGTGACTAAGTTTCAAGCTCTTTATTTAATAGTTGTGAACCGAACCGGCGAAAAGGAAAAAGCCCGCGGCTTTTATCCTTTTCGCTGCGGCGGCCGCTGCCAATGGCAGCGATTCAAGTCTCCCGCTCTTGGAGCGAGCCAATCACGGGAGACCTCAATCGGACCAATCAGCGCGGCTCGCCTGGCCAATCAGAAATCCCCGCGCTTTAGCCAATCAAAGCGCGGGGATTTCGAGTATTCAAATTAAGGACAGAACAGTTACTACCAATTTTTTTACATTGTGCACATGTAAAAAAGACCTTTAGCTATGCCACCCGGACAGATGAAAAGCACTGCACGCAGATGTGCAGCATTTGAAAGCCACTTTTTTCCTATTTTTTCAACCTCAGCTGTGCCACACAAAACAGCTGAGGTTGAAAAAGCAGGAAATCAAGGACAGGTAAGAGCCCGGGTGGATGGGTGGGCCAAACAGCAGCAAATACAGAACCAGTTCAGTGTCTGCTGCTCCTCAGAGCTACCAGTTCTACAGAGCCTGGCAGAACCGGTAGTATCCCACCCCTGGTTACAATTATTAAAGCATTCCTATGGACACATGATCAAAATTCAGCCACTTGGCAACTGGGTCATGTTTACAACAACTGCAGTGCCTTGGATTATGGGATCACCTTTGCAACTTTCTGACAAGCAAAGTCAAAGGGGAATCCAGAATCACTTAACAACCATCTTATTAATGTAAAAACTGCTTGCTCAGTTAACAACTGTGGCAAGAAAAGTTGTAAACAGGGGCAAAACTCACTTGCTTAGCAACAGAAATTTTGGGCTCAATGGTGGAACTATGTCAAAGACTACCTGTATAGGTCAGCTCATCATTAGAAAGTCTAATCTCAAAATATTACATATTGATTGAAAGAAGTTGGGAATTTCATCTTGTAGTCTGTTTGATGGGGTTATAGCACATTGTTGTGGCCCAGCAGCAGCCAGAAGAACTGGCAGCAGACTCGGACAGTGAGGAGGTTGGAAAGGAACCTGGGCCAGCCCTGGAGTCTGGGGAAGGCTCTGATGAGGACTCTATATCATAGACAGAGATGGGGCCAGGGCCATCCGACAGTTATCAGCTGCCTTCCAAGTCAGAAATTGTTAAGCCTGGGTTCCCCAACCAGGGTTAAGGAGACAAGCTAAACAGAATGTGCAGCGTTAGTCAGATAGGCACACAGATAAATGAGTGAGATAAGCTTGTATGTTTATTAACATACAGTAAAAATAACAGATACGCTTGTGCTATCAAAAGATAGTTTATTCCATTTAGAGTTTATAGCATAGTCAAAATAACAGTCCATTAGTCATGTATCATTTAGTCAGTCCATTCAAGGATATTCAGTTAGCAAAGTCCATGTAGAATATCCTATGTCAGTTCACTTACAAATCAGTCCTTTGTTTATCTCTCCCGTTTGAGTAATGCAGACTTGAGTCCATGCAGTAATTAGGGATCATCAAAGCCAGAGAGAGAGCAAGCTGTTGTCTTGCTTCTTTTAAAGTGCTTTCACAACCACTCCCTTAATTACATTCCTATATTTAAAGTTGCAGACACTTTAACTTATAAACTATGATTACATATTTATTATTTTACCTAAACCAGTTAGGCTAAACAATGTTATCCCTAACATTCTCCCCTTTTAGGAAATAATAATAAATATAACTATTTACATCTTTAAATCATATTTGTTACAACTTTCTTTAAACTTAATTACTCCTTGAGCTTTTGTAAATTGTTCTGCAATGTTTTCTTCTGTCATGCAGTATTCCAATTTAATTAGCCCATTTTTTACAGATTCTCTAACATTTAAGTATCTTAAATCAGTATGCTTTGATCTAGTTTTTACAGCAATATTAGTAGCTAACTTTATGGCTGCCTGGTTGTCCTCGTACACAATAATGGAATCTTTAACAGTTATACCCATGTCTAATAATAACTGTTTGTACAGAATTAAGTCAGTGCATAGTAATGACAGACATGAAAATTCCGCTTCCATCGTGGACAAGCTAATATGCTGTTGTCTGATTGACCTCCACCCTATTAGTGTCTTACCAAATAATATAGCCATCCCAGATGTTGATTTTCTAGTGTTTATATCAGTTGCAAAACTTGCATCTGCATAGGCACTAAGACTCAAATCACCCTTTGGTTCTATATACAATGCATGGTTCATTGTTCCTTTAAGATATCTTAAAATTCTCTTTAATGATTGCTAATGACATTGTTGTGGATCTGAATTAAAACGTGCCAGCTGATTTACACTATAAGCTATATCAGGCCTTGACCAATTGCTCATATATGATAAGCTACCAATCAAAGATTGATATATGGACTTATCAAATTTGGGACTTTGATCATCAGTTTGGCAAACTTCCTGACTCATTGGAGTCTTTGCTGGTTTACAAAGTTCCATTTTATACATTTTAATTAATTGGCAAATTTTATCTTCTTGAGATATCTTAAATCCATTTTTTGTTTTGTTAATTGTCAATCCTAGATACTTTTTAATTTCACCTAAATGCTTTAATTTTATCTTTTTGGCTAATAATGATATAATCTCATTAGCTTCATTATTAGTCTGAGTTATCAAAGCAATATCATCTGTAAATAATAACAATAATGACACCGTTCCATTATTTTCTCTTTTAAACACACATGGATCTGCTAAACCAGATTTAAAACCTATATTGTTTAACTCTTTCACAATATATTGGTTCCACTCAAAGCCAGATTGTTTCAACCCGTAAAGACTCTTTTTGAGTTTCCAACAATCATTACTATTTACTTTATTGTCTTTTATAATAAATGGCTTTTTCAAATATATAGTGTGCTGCAATGGTGCATGCAAATAAGCAGTTTCAACATCTAAATGGTTAATGACATAGTTTTTCTTAGCTGCCCACACTAAAGCTGCTCTAAAAGATGTTGCTTAAAGACTTGGTGCAAAAACTTCATCGTAATCAGATGCAGTTTGATTAAATCCTTGAGCTACTAACCTAGCCTTATGGGTAACAGTCCCATCATTTCCAGTTTTTACTTTAAATATCCATTTGCACCCAATGGATTTTTCTCCTGGAGGTAATTTGGCATATACTTTCATTACCTTTAATGAATTTAGTTCTTTTTCCATTGCCTTTTGCCAATTCTCCTGATCCTTAGCAGGACACATCCTAAGTTCATCTACACTAGTTGGAACTTTAGTTACTTGGCAAACTATACTTGCTTGATATCTATCAGGTGGTCTAGTTATACGTGTAGTACGTCTAGGTATTACAGGATTTACAGGTGGACTTTCGTTTATTAACTCTTCTTGATTATCTATCTCTTCCTGATCAACTGTTTCCTCTTGTTCTGGTCCTATTTGCTCTTCGTGGACTTCTTTAATTGGACTCTTCATATAACTAGTCTGATCTTTTTGCCTTTTGTAGGGTTCAATAATTACTTCATTATTTAAATCTTGCTTTAATCTATTCCATCCTACATGTTCTAGGAATTTAGCACTAGCACTGGTGTAAACTCTAGATGTACCTGGTTCCCAGAATCTATAAGATCTATGATTAGATTTATATCCTACAAAAAATAATCTTTTAGCTCTATGCTGTTCTTTGTGTCTGAGTTGTATAGGGATATGCACCCATGCTGGTGCTCCAAATGTGTGCATGTAACTTAAATCAGGTTTTGTACCATGCCACAGTGTGAATGGTAATTCACCTGTTGTTGAATTAACAACATTATTTAATATATGATTACCACACATTATTGCTTCTCCCCATAAATTGTCAGGTAATCCTGAATCAGACATCATAGTACGTGCCATTGACTGTAGTGTTTGGCCTCGTCTCTCTAAAAAGGCATTATGTTGTGGCCTATATGGTGCAGACTTTTTATGTTGAATACCTAACATTCTAAGTCTATTTTGGAATTTATTATTTGTAAATTCCGCACCATTATCTGTTATAAGAGTTACTAATTTCCTTTTAGTTTTCCTTTCTGCAAATTTAATCCAATTAAAGATATTTAGATACGTTTCAGTTTTGCTCTTCATTAAATAGCAAAACCCATATCTAGAATAGTGGTCCACTATACTTAATATGTTACGAGCTCCTCCTACACTTGGTTTTTTCGGACCTATTAAATCTGCAAATACTACCTCTAAAGGCTCTTTGGTAGTAAATCCATCAACTCTATTAGCCGGTGTGACCCTGGCTTTGCTTTGATTGCAAGCATTACATTGCAAATACTTATTACAAGGTTTTAAACTTATTCCTTTAGATAATTCAACAGTTTTCTTAAGCATTTTAAAATTTAAATGCCCTAACCTTCGGTGTAACAAGTGAATACATTCATCATGAGGTTTCTTATTATCATAAACCGTGTTAGCCATCTTTAAACCATTATCATTTAACACATAAAATTCACCTCTTAAAGATGCAGTAATTTTCTTATCTTCATTCTCAATTATGCAGTTATCTCCTTTAAAGGTAACTACATATCCTAGTTTAACCAAAATTCTAACTGAAATTAAATTAAACTTAAGTTGTGGTACATATAACATTTTTACATTCTCTTTTATAAAAGAGCAATATGCTATATCTTGACCTTTAGCTTTCAGTTTCCAGCCATTGGCTAATGATATCTGCTGTGTACTCTTGGACATTTTAACAAAATTTTTGTTATCATTTGTTGTACAGTGGGATGCTCCACTGTCAACCACTCATAAATTATATTTTTACAGCTCTGTTAGTATACATGGCTAACTCTAAATTTTTATTTTTATTTTGATGACTTTTTGTATTCTGGCCAGCGTTTTGGCTCTTTGCTTTTTTACAAAATCTTGCCAAATGTCTTCTTCCTCCACAATTAAAACACTTTTTAATTGTGTATGCAGTAGGAGATTCATTATCTTCTTTTTGAGGTTGCTCCCTCCTTAACTGATGTCTTATTCTGGCCTCTTCAATCAATCTGCCAGTTATATCAGTTAAAGTTAAACTTTCTTTAGGCAAAATTTCAAGGGAAGTGGCGTAGTTGTCATAACTTTCATCTAGTGAAGATAGAATTATGTAGATTTGGTGTAGTTCAGAGAAAATAAGCTCTTTCTCATGCAGTTCTTGAAAAATGCTTTGCATAGTTTTCAAATGACTAAGCATATCACCACTTGTCTGGAGATGCATCCTGAAAAGCTTCCGTGTTAGATTTATGTGAGCAACAACGTTATCTCAAACATAAATCCTCTTCAGCTTCTGCCAACACCCAACAGCTGTTTGCTCTCCGTGGATATGAACAAGTTGCTTGTCAGACAGTGTTAAACCTATTATGCAAATAGCTTGTTCATTTTTATGCATAAATTCTTCTATTTTTAGTCTATCTTCATCATCCTCTGGATCCCATTCCTCTACGTTTGGTGGGTTTTCAATTATGTTCCACAGACCTTCCCTTTGTAGAAGTAGACTACATTTCATAGACCATGATACATAGTTTGTTCCATCCAGCTTGGATATAAAACTATAATTAATAAAACACAGCTGTCTGTTTACTGTAACGTATAACAACACAAACTCTCACTTTTTACATAAATCTGTTTTATCCTAGTTAAACTGACTTTGCAGCCTCTGGGCCCATAACCAGTGTTATGTCTGGGCCCATAACCAGTGTTAAGGAGACAAGCTAAACAGAATGTGTAGCGTTAGTCAGATAGGCACACAGAAAAATGAGTGAGCTAAGCTTGTATGTTTATTAACATACAGTAAAAATAACAGATATGCTTGTGCTATCCAAAGATAGTTTATTCCATTTAGAGTTTATAGCATAGTCAAAATAACAGTGGAACAGAAGAACAGCTGGAGCCTGTTCCCAATGTGTGCATGCGCAGAGCTGCCAGGAGAAGGGAACAGCTAAGGAACAAGGGTTAACTCGGGAGTAAAGGCACAGGTGGATGGGGGATGGCCCCTCCCATAGGGAATGAAGAGGAGTGAAAGGAGAGTGGTATTTGCAGGAGACAATGAGTTCATTTAATTAGAGTGAAGATTTGTTCCTGACACCTTACCAAGTAGTTTCTTGTGCTGAACTTGGAAGTTATCGGCCTAGCAACTCTCCAAGCCTGATAAGATCTGTGGTTGTTGTTGTGAATGAATAATACTAATAAAGTGATATTGAGCTTAAAGTCAAGTGCAGGGTTCTGGCCCTGCACTTCTGATTGGCTGTTAATGGCAGGATCGGATTGGTCCGTTCAAGAGCATCTGATTGGCCATTAACAGGCCATTCCCATTGGTTAACGGAGCTAGCACTCCAGGTTTATTGGTTGAATAGTTATAAGTTGCCTATATAAGGAAGGCTATAGCAGCCCTCGAGCTGAGCTGTCACACCATGTTATAAAGAGTTTGAAGTTCACTGTTTCTACCGGGTCATTTCCATTATTCGCACCCATGCTCCAGACTTAACACTGGCAACGAGGGTGGGATTGGATGACATCAGAGCGAACTAAAGACAACTAAGCACGTGGCTGAAGCACACAATGGTGGAACCATGTCCGGCGGCGTAGTACCACCTGCTCCATTCGATGCAGCTCAAGAGGACTGGGAGTCCTACATGGATCATTTTCAAATGTTTTTGGAAATGAATAATCTGAAGGATGCCACAACCGGGAAGAAACGGGCGGTATTCCTAACGCACTGCGGCCCGACGGTATTCAAAATGGCCAAGGCATTAGCGAAACTGGCTGAAGTGAAGGCCATGGACTGGGACGTTCTCGAACCATTGCTAAGGGCCCACTATGCACCAACCGTTCCAATGCTCATGAGACGACACGAGTTCTATCAAAGAAACCAGTGGAAAGGAGAAAGCGTTGCCGATTTCGTTGCAGACCTCCGGAACTTGGGAGGCCTTTGTGATTTCGCTGACCTAGAGGAGGCCTTGAGAGACCGAGTAGTTCTCGGGTTAGACGCTCTAAACGTACAGAGCAAAATAATGGCAAAGGGCGACATCACCCTTAAAGACGCCATAGCTGAAGCTACAGCAGCAGAGGCGACCAAGAAGTCAGCTGCCCAACTACACCGAAATCGCGATCCAACACACCAACTGGCTGGTGAAGTTTCACCTAATGCAGAAGGGCGACTACCGATGGCCCACCATGAGGACCTCTCTTCGTCGTCAGACAGCGACGAAGAAGAGGTCCATCGCCTGCGGTCTGATCGGGACTGATACCCGAAGTCCCAGCAACCATGCGCTGGTTGTGGGGCCAACCATTACTGTTCTGATTGCAAATTCTGTGACGCGCTCTGCCACGAGTGCGGGAAACAAGGCCACATCGGACGGGTCTGCCGAAGCCTCCTCAGACCCAGCCAGACCTCGAAAGGAACCAATCTCCGCCAATCGACAGGGAATCACCCTGTAAGGCGAGAACCAGTAAACCATTCCTACAGAAACCGACCCATGAGTCATCTAGCGAGATGGGAAGAGGCCCACCAAACGCTCACTATTGGCCATGCCTCTTTGCTAGACGCTAAGAAAATTCGAGTCAACATGAACATTGAAAATCAGCCTTGCCAAATGGAAGTTGACTCAGGATTGTCTCTTTCAATGGTCTCATGGAAGACCCTCAAGCAACTCATCCCCACTATCCGGCACCAAGACCTTCAATTCCAACGGCTCGTGTTAAAGGACTACCAGGGGAACCGAATTCCAGTCGCAGGATCCAGTCAAGTCTGGGTTGGATTCAAGAACCGCACAGCGTACTTACCCCTGACCATAATCGATAAGGACCGGCCTAATCTGTTCGGCCTGCAATGGTTCGCACCACTCGGCATTGAAGTGGCAGGCATTAACCAAATCGGCGGCAGTGACTGGGAGGAGGACCTCGCCCACAAGTTCAGGGACATCTTCGAGGAAAAGCTAGGCGAGTATAAGGGGACCCCGATATCCTTTAGCCTTAATCCAAAGATAGCTCCCATCCGCCTTGAGCCTCGTCGAGTTCCGTTCGCTCTGAAACCGAAAATCGACGAGCAGCTTGATAAGTTGATTGCCCAGGGAGTCTTAAAGCCAACTGACCACTCCCCATGGGAAACGCCTATTGTGACACCAATTAAGCCGGACGGCTCCATTAGAATTTGTGGGGACTACCGAGCCACCCTAAACCACATCCTGCAACAGAACCCATATCTGGTGCTGGTGGTACAACACCTCCTCCATTCCCTGGGGGGCGGAAAAGTCTTCGCTAAACTAAACTTTGCTCAGGCTTATCAGCAACTGCTGGTTGATGAAAAAACGGCACAGGCACAGACTATCATAACACACCGAGGTGCTTTTAAGTGCACGTGGCTCCAATTCGGAGTCAGTGTAGCCCCAGGGATCTTTCAAAGCCTAATGGAGAGACTATTGCAGGGGATCAAGGGCATTGTACCCTATTTTGATGATGTACTCATTGCTGCCCCCACTCCAAAAATCTTACGGGAGCATTTAAGACTGGTATTATGAAAATTCCAGGAAGCAGACCTGAAAGTAAAAAAAAAAAAAAAGTGCAAACTGTGTACCGATCATGTTGAATTCTTAGGGTACTTAATTGACAGTCAGGGTATTCACCCTACTGATAGCAAATTGAGAGCAATAAAAAACGCTCCCAGACCGCAGAACAAGACCGACCTCCAGGCGTTCTTAGGCCGCATCAATTTCTATAATGTATTCTTGCTGCACAAGGCGACTGTCGCTGAACCTTTACATCGTCTATTAGATAAAAAAGCAATTTGGGTATGGGGTCACAAAGAAGAGCAGGCGTTCCGTAATGTGAAAAAACTACTGACTTCGGACGCCGTACTAATGCAGTACAATGGGACTTTGCCAATAAACATTACATGTGATGCATCGCCCTTTGGAGTGGGCGCCATTTTGAGCCATGTGTTGCCTAACGGTAATGAAGCTCCTGTTGCTTACTTCTCAAAGACGCTCTTGAAAACTAAGTGAAATTACAGCCAGATCGATAAAGAAGCCCTGGCGATTGTATCAGCTGTTAAAAGATTTCATGAGTATGTGTACGGCCGGGTTTTCACCATCGTAACTGACCACAAACCATTGCTGGGGATCATCACTGGAGACAAGCCAACTCCCTACATACTTTATCCCAGAATGACCCGCTGGTCAGAATTCTTGGCTGCCTACAATTATCGGCTACAATATCGTCCCGGTAAAGCCATTCCCCACACCGACGCGCTGAGCCATACACCGCTCCCTGAAACTATCAATGATCCTGCAGCAACGATGACAGCGTTGCAGATTGAGACACTCCACACGCCACCATTAATTGCCCGTGACATCGCAAGAGAAACAAAATGCGACCCCATTGGCGCGAGTCCTCACATGGGTGGAATGCGGATGGCCATTGGACCAAGTACCAGACGACTTTGCACCATTGAAAAGTCGTCAAACAGAGTTGTTCTCGCAGAAGGGCTGTGTTATTTGGGGCGATAGAGTCGTTATTCCAGAACAACTCCAACAGACACTGCTAAGAACCTTGCATGATGGCCACCCTGGCATTGTGCGCATGAAGGGCCTCGCATGAAGCTACGCGTGGTGGCCAGGCATCGACAGACAAATCGAATTATGGGTTAAAACTTGCAAGAGATGCCAAGAAGTAAGCAACGCTCCACCAAAGGCAACCCCAAACGAATGGGAGATGCCGCAGGGACCCTGGTCCCGCATCCATCTGGACTTTGCTGGGCCAACCAAAGGCCACACGTTTTTGATAACCGTCGACGCCTACTCGAATTGGCTCGAGATTCACCGAATGAGCAACACAACCACTGACGCGGTCATCAAAAGACTGGAAAGACTTTTTGCAACCCACGGATTACCAGACATTCTGGTATCTGACAATGGGCCCCAATTTACCGTGCTGTCTTTTGAGCAGTACCTGGCTGACCGGGGTATTCGACATGCGTTCACTTCGCCTGCGCACCCTGCTGCCAACGGTAGGACTGAGCGCATGGTACAATTCGTCAAAAAGACTCTCCAAAAGTTAGACTATGACAACATCGATGAGAAAATCAACCGGATCCTTTTCCTGCAGCACATCACACCTCACAGCGTCACCAACAAAACTCCTGCCGAGCTGCTAATGGGATGAAAGCTCCACGCCCACTTCGATCGGTTACACCCAGCCTACGAACCGGAAAAGCCACTCGGATCCAGCGGCTGATGCCGTACCTTCCAGGTAGGCGATTTAGTATTCGCTAAAAACTTATCAGGCGATCCGCTGTGGGTAGAGGCGAATGTAATCCGCGTAACCGGCCCAAGATCGTACCTCGTTCAGTGCCCTGATGACAGACTTTGGAAGTGCCACATAGATCAACTACGATCACGGCTACCGTCTCGCAATTCCAAACTCCCTTATGACCAAACTGAGGGGGGGGGAGATACAGAGGAAAGCAAATTACAATTAGAGGGAACCCTTTTCGATGAGACTGATAATGGAACTGAAACGCAGGAACAGGAACCAAGGACTGGAGTGAGTTCACCTCAGGGAGTAGCCAGTGATATTGGTGACGACGGGAACACGAACTCGGAACCAGAGGCACCCCTACCGTTAAACAATGATCTACCTCAGCAGAAGTGCAGCCAACCGCCAGGCACTTTGCGAAAATCGAAAAGACTAATAAAACAGCCGTCCTACCTGAAGGACTATGTAACCGTGCCCCATGGGCAGAAGCCGGGGGAAAGAGGTGTTGTGAATGAATAATACTAATAAAGTTATATTGAGCTTAAAGTCAAGTGCAGAGTTCTGGCCCTGCACTTCTGATTGGCTGTTAATGGCAGGATCGGATTGGTCTGTTCAGGAGCATCTGATTGGCCATTAACAGACCATTCCCATTGGTTAACGGAGCTAGCGCTCCAGGTTTTTGGTTGAATAGTTATACGTTGCCTATATAAGGAAGGCTATAGCAGCCCCCGAGCTGAGCTGTCACACCATGTAATAAAGAGTTTGAAGTTCACTGTTTCTACCGGCTCATCTCCATTATTCGCACCCATGCTCCAGACTTAACAGTTGTAAATCAGTCTTGAAAGACCGTTTGCTGGGACTTTGCTGGATGTAAATGAAAGGAATTCACATTAGCCTAGGAAAAAGGGGATTTGTCGGGACGAGGAGTCTACTTGGTGATTTTGTGAAGCCTAAGTCAGAACACCCATGTCCATTGTGGATGCATGCCCTGCATTAGGACCCTGAGGGCCCAGGAGGATTAGAATTTCCTCAGTCTCCAGGTGTAGATCTTTGGCTGTGGAAAAAGACTGTGAATGGTTGGAAGAAAAAGAAAATGGAGATGCCACTTCTTAACCTGAAAATCATCTGGCTATTTGTCAATGGAAGAGTTGGAGCCTTGACTTAACATGTATCTAATACAGAGTCAAGCTTCAAGATGGGTGAACTTCAAGTTCCAGAATTCCACAGCAAGCATGCTTGAAACTTCACAAATCTACCATTTGCAATAATTAAAAAAAAATCACATTATCAGAGTTAGAAGGGATATTGTAGGTCATCTAGTCCAACTTCCTGTCCAAGCAGGAGACCCTACACCATTTCTGACAAATGGCAGTCCAATCTCTTCTTGAAAGGCTCAAGTGAAGGCCTCTTTTAAAGACCTCTAATTATGTGTAGGTTTATATTATTACTATTTATAATATTACTGTAACTTTAGAATTAATGCAATTGGTAGATTTGCTCCCCCAAATCAGTTTTATTAAATTCTTCTCTCTCCTTTGAAAGCAAAGGGATCAGGGGTGGGATACAACAGGGTTAACTACCAGTTTGGGATTTATAAGCTTCCCTGTAGGCTGCAAGCCGCCTGCCTATAAATCAGCAGCAGCAGCTGCCTGCAGAGAAATAGCCTTTGAAACAGTTCTCTTTTCCTGCTTTTCTAACTGCAGCTGTGCCTCATTTGGCAGCTGGAGTTGAAAAATCAGAAAATAAAGATCAGGTAAGAGCCCAGGTGGGTGGGAGGGGAAAAACATCAGCAGACATAGAACCGGTTCTGTGTCTGCTGCGCTTCAGAGCTACCGGTTCTACAGAGGTGGAAAGAACTGGTAAAAACCCACCCCTGAAAGGGATACTGTTTCCCAATCTACTTACAAAAATACGTGGAGCTGAGAAACGTACAAAATGGATTGTGTATTCTCTCACACTTAGAGAAATGCCTTTAAAACAATAAAATAAAATTTATATTGCAGCACCTGAATGTTTTATCTATATCAATATTGTTTTTAAATTGGCTAATAAAACTGGGTATAGTTACAAAAACGACAAGACATCAAGTTTATTAGCATTCAGAAGTTCAAATAACTCAAATTATTCACCTCTAATAGAACTTCTGCCTCTAAAAGAAAGGCTGTCAAACTCGCGGCCTACGGGCCGGATGCATCACATGCTGGTCATGGCCATGCCCAGTTTAGCAAAGGGGAGGAAAGTCCTAATACGTCACACGATGCCACCATGATGCCGTGAGTTTGACACCCCTGCTCTAAAACATTTCTCTAACTCAGGTTAAAATCTAATGTAAAAGGAATTTCCACCTTCATCTCCAGTCATATATTTCTAAATTTCCTCCAACTTTGCAGGGAGTGTGGCTCTTGGCATACAACTCAGTGGTGGTATTCTATGGGTTCAGTCTGGTTCTGATGTACCTAAGATGGAACCTTGTGGCACCCCACTGCTTACTTCCCTCCATGTAGACTTAGACCCATTAAGGACTACTCGTTGAGTACGGTTGGCCAGCCAGTTGCAAATTCATCTAGGGGTGGTGTTATTTATTCCACTTTTTTTCTAGCTTACTAGGAAGTAGGTTGCGGTCTACTTTATCGAATGCCTTGCTAAAATCTAAATATATTATGTCCACAGTATTTTGCTGGTCCACTAGTTTAGTCACTGTGCTGAAGAATGAAATAAGATGAAAACCCGTGCTGACTGCTAGTTATTACTTTACTTGTTTCTAGATGTTGGCAGATCTGTTTTTTTATTATCTTTTCCAATATCTTCCCGGGTATTGATGTTAGGCTGATTGGTCTATAGTTTCCTGGTTCTGTTTTTTTCCCTTTTTTGAAGATGGGAACCACATCAGCTCTTTTCCAGTCCTGAAGGAAGGAAGGAAGGAAGGAAGGAAGGAAGGAAGGAAGGAAGGAAGGAAGGAAGGAAGGAAGGAAGGAAGGAAGGAAGGAAGGAGAATCCTGAATCCAGACTGAACACATTTGGCTTCCAGCTCTGGATTCACTTACACCTCTGCCTCCCAGGTGAAATGTGGCATATATAAAATCTTGTCTGTTGCCAGCCATGTTGTTGCCAAGATGGGGTAGCTTTTCTTGGAATGTCAATTATTAATCAATAGCACAGCAGGGAAGGATACAGGGGTTCCACCAGCATATGTGTTAATGAATCACACATTAGAACTCTTCCACCACCCTTATCCTCTGCTCATTTAAAGGGTGAAGAGAGTTAACCCTGAAAGGCATTCCAGTGCTGCCCTCACCCTCTGCCCAACTGGCATCCACTTTGGAGTGGCTAATTTATCTCCAGGGTGTAAGAGAGGAATTCTCAACTGTATTCTCATTAGATATTTGCTATGCTTAATAACATCTCCTTAAACTCTATCTTTTCTTTTCGGAACAGTTATTTGATCTATTTTTTTTCACAAAGGCATATACAGTGCCTCATGTCTGCCCCATAGTTTATACCCCACATTTATACAGAGGTCATGTAATAGGGAGGGAGGGAGGTTTGTGTGAAGAGGGTAACTACTTCTTGATGGAGAGTCATCATACTCGAGATAGCTGTTGGGCGGCCACAAAAGATGGAACAACCATATATTTTCCAATTTATGCCTACCATATTGAGTGGTACAACTTTCAATGTAGGAAATTTTATTTATTTATTAAATTGATGCCTATTTCATCCATAAGGTGCCTCTGAATGGCTTACAAAAATAGTGTAAATATATGTATATAAAGAGTTAAAACTAGTCAGTCTTAAGCAAGAACTAAGACTCAGGGGATAGATGGCACATGGGTAGGGTGTTGTCTCTTATCCCATCAATCACTTTCAGTGAAGAGCATCCCCTTCAAGGCCCCAAGCCAATGGAAAATCACGTTTTATGTCCCTTCTGGAAGACCAAGAGGGTGGAGGCAGATCTTGCCTCTGATGGCACAATTGTTCCACAGGGTGGGGACCACAGCAGAAAAGAGTCAGTCTTCATCCTCAACCTACCAGCTGAAATTCCTTGACAGACGGGGTCTGTAGCAAATCCCATCTGCTGGAGTGAGAAATTTGTGACACTGATTCTCAGCATATGGAAGAAACGTGTATTATAGAATTACAGAAAAAAAGGTGTATTATATTTCCACTATTTATTGCAGATCAGGAACATACCAACAAAGGAACCATTCTGGCAATCTATGATTCATCACTTATATATTTTATGTACACTGAGAGCTTATGCACCGAAGACAAATTCCTTGTGTGTCCAATCATACTTGGCCAATAAAGAGTTCTCTTCTCTTCTCTTCTCTTCTCTTCTCTTCTCTTCTCTTCTCTTCTCTTCTCTTCTCTTCTCTTCTCTTCTCTTCTCTTCTCTTCACCTCTCCTCTCCTCTCCTCTCCTCTCACCTCCCATTCCATTCCATTCTATTCTAATTCCTTTATAATCAAGTAACAGAATAACAAGAGTTGGAAGGGATCTTGGAGGTCTTCTAGACCAGGGGTCTCTAACCTTTTGGACCTCAGGGACCACCAAACTCATAATTTTAAATCCCAGGAACCACTAACTGGTTCTGTGGGTGTGGTCTAATTTGTGGGTGTGGCTTGGTGGTCATGTGACTGGCTGGGCATGGCTTGTATGGCAGGGAGGGTTCCCGTGGGCCATGTGGGCAGCGCAGCCTTGTGTTTCTGTGTAGCCTGGATTAATTGCTTTGGGGGGGTGCTCTGGGAGTGAGATTTCTCTGTGGCCCACCAAAAAATTTTCACGGCCCACCAGTTGGTGACCGCTGTTCTAGACCCAACTCACTGCTCAAGCAGGAGACTTTATACCAAGGCTGTCAAACTTACAGCCCGCAGGCCAGATGTGTCATACTCTGGCCATGCCCACACCAGTTTAGCAAAAGGCAGAAAAGTCACGATACATCCTATGA
Source organism: Hydrophis major (assembly GCA_033807585.1). Lineage (NCBI taxonomy): Eukaryota > Metazoa > Chordata > Lepidosauria > Squamata > Elapidae > Hydrophis > Hydrophis major. Next base: position 362,808,195 of record CM066329.1, on the reverse strand, counting down.
CAATCCCATGACGACATGAGTTTGACACTCCTGCTCTATATCATTCTGGCATAGCTGTATTGCGTTGCCACTCCTTAATGGAAAGACAGGGCCAAAGAAAAAGAGATTTATGTGAGATTGGAAACATTGCTAACTGCTATCATTTCTTCTGTGTCTTTAAAAAGTGATAGCAACCATAAAAACCTAGTGTCTGTTTATTGATGAAGTGGCTATTTAGAATATTAGTGATCTTGCCTATTTCCTCCACCAGTTGTAACTTTTGATGATCATAAGATGTATGTTCCAAAGAAACCATTCAATTAGCCATTGTTATTATTAACCACAAAAGGAAATATTTGACAAACAAATTGAGAGTGACATTTAAGGGAAAAAATTATAGTCCTGAATAAATTTTCTTCCCTAAATTGCATGAAATCACATATCTTATTAAGTTCCAGGGAATTACATTATATATGTTTCTGCTAGGAATGGGTAGCCTTTGAAAACAACAATGAACTGTGTTTTTGTACTCATTTACATACCTTTGATAAATTACTGTAACCAGATTAGGGAGATAAAATAACTAGTCTATTAATTACAATGATTATTATTTAACAGAAAATGGGATTCTGGGCATAGTATATAGCAAAAAGAAGACTTAGCAATGCATTATGTGGATGTGGTATTTTATCTTAAGGAGCAAGATAAGTGTCCAGTCCTTTCAGCAATTGGAAGATATGTTCATTACCTGCAGAAGATTTATATGTACAATTGAGGGTAATATTTTAAAACTATTTGTTTGATTTCAGAGTATACAGAGAACATGGCAAAAGTAATTTCTTAATTAAACTTTGTAAGTTTCTAAGAGAAAATGCAAAACCAGGACTTTATGAGCAAGGAAACACTTTGGAGTTCTTGGTGGCCTCTGAGTTGCTTGCTTGAAGATGTTTCGTTACCTGACTAGGTAACATCAGGTCTAGTGAGTGTGCAGTTTGCTCCGTTTATATATGGTAGCTCCTTTGGTCAGTACTTGCTTCTAGATAAATCCTTGATTAGGGTATTGTTTTCATGGAACTCACCAACATCTACCTCACTACTTTACTAATAAAACCATGAGAAGACACTCAGATGTTTCACATTTTTATTTATTTATTTATTTATTTATTTGTTTGTTTGTTTATTTATTTATTTGTTTATTTATCTATCTATTTATTTATTTATTTTGTCAGTTGCTTATGAGATAATAGGTATAAGTAAAAACATAGTTTTGAATACATGGATACATATAAGAAAAATAAAAAATAAAATAAACAATAGGACAGGGACGGTAGGCACGTTGGTGCGCTTATGCACGCCCCCGACAGTCCTCTTAGGAAAGGGGTGAGGTCAATAGTAGACAGTCTAAGGTTAAAGTTTTTGGGGTTTGGGGAAGAAACCACAGAGTCAGGTAGAGCATTCCAGACATTGACCATCCTGATACGGATTTTAGATTTTTTTCTTACAGACAACTCAACTATCCTTTTGCATAATTTGTATCCCAGATACATGAGTTGTTCAAAAAATTGTATTATGGGTAAAATATATATACCCTGCTTTTCCTTTAACACTGAAATATTGATTCCTCAACTCAGTTTTTCTAAAACTGCTCAGACTGAGAAAAGAAACTGGGTATCTGTCTTTCAGCTCTATCTTCAAACAAGGAAGCCAGAGCAGACCTGAGTTCCATCCCTTCAAGCAGCTAAACAATATTCCAAAACAGCCACTAGGAAGCTTATATTTCTGAAAATAAATCCCATTAGAGTCAGCAAGGTTATTTGCTGACCCAGACTGAAAACACAGCTAAAGTTCCATTTTTGGAATTTAGTTGCCAGTAGAATGCTTGATAGTAGTTAATATTTGTTTAAAATTATGAATTCCAATTACTGACTATTTACTGAATTACAATCATATAATAAAGAATTGACTGTTTCCACTATCCAGTCATACATCTGACCTCGGACTACATTTTTTTTTAAAAAAAATTATATTAGTTATACCCCAACTTATCCAAAAAACCATTGATGGATTATGACGTGGCCATAGCCACTCATGCCACTGTCACACACCTCATAGAAGTTTTGTATATAATTATGTGAATTTTGTTTATATATTTACCTCTTCTTTCATGCTCTCATCATATGCTAAATAATAATAATGCCTTACTCATATCTTATTTGGATTATTGCAATGGGCAATAATAAAGAGACCTGTTCTGCTCACACTTCTTTTGTTGGCTTGGTTTGGAACTGTGACACTTAATTTTAGTGATCGTTAGGCAAGCATGGTGATCACAGATGGTTGTTGACCAAAGCCATGATCATTAAGCAAATGTTGCAGTGATTAAGAAATTAAGAAATTTCTGGTTTTCAGCAAAACTAATAAAATGCAGTCACATGACCGCAGGATATTGCAAACAGTCATAAACTACGGAGATGGGGAAACTGTGGGAGCTTCAAACCCAGGTCATAGGTGGCCCCAAATTAGGGGTGTTGTCATGTTGAATTGTTGCTTAGCAACCTGTCATTAAGTCAAGGACTACATGAACAGAGATAGTCTACAGCAAATGTGGTTCTTTTTCATCCTCTGCAGTCATATTCACAGCTATGGCATATTTGAAAACAACCTTAAGTGCAATTCTTTCTATAATTAGAACAACATAGTCTCAATATCTTGAACAAATCCCAGAGTTTATAAAAATTGACCTAAAGAATCAAGACAGGCTTAGTCAGGTCATTCTGAACTTATTCTTGATGGACTCTTCTAATGTTAACCAATTAAAATGTTTACTGGGTAGATTAGTCATGGATGAATTCAATGAATTAATCCAGTGAGCCATCCAGTCCCATAGGACATTATAATTTGCTTTCAAGATATTTTTTTTTAAAAAACCTTTATATTACATCCATTGTCCTGGAGCTGAATTGGTTTTATATTCCTCCTGAAAGTTCAGTTATGGATGGTAACAAATGTAGGAGGTGATAAAACTCTTTTGAGCAGGAACTTTTTATCATCAACATGCTCTCAAATAAAAATGTTGTAATTAATTTGGAGGTTCTGGCCTCTTTATTACAGAACACTTTCCTACATTTGTTATTTCCAGCACTTCTCCCCCCCCTCTGGGGAGCAGAGAATAGATGGGGGGGGGCAGTCAGAGGTGGTATTTTCCAGTTCTCCAAACAACTCAACATTTCCGCTACCATTTCTCTAGAACTGGTCAGAACCTACTGAATACCACCTCTGAAACAGAGTTGATCAAGTGGCTAATTTGATTGTTTTGTTGCTCCCATGGAGGTTGGGGTGGGTTTTTTTTTAAATGATTTGTTTAATGCATAAACTTTTCCTGTAGCTATAGTTCCTTACTCAGTCGTACACAGTCACTTGCTCAATGCTTGATGACTCTGTCTGGTATTCATTCGTTTGTTGGTTCATTCAATTTCTATGGACATCCATTTCAGTCACTGACTTTGGGCAGCTTACAATCGAAAGAAATATATTAAAGTTAAAAAAAAATCTTGCAATATTTTAAAACAAGAAAAACAATAAAACCAATAAAAACATTAAAATTGTCCAAATTAAATATACATAGAAACAAGATGCTTAATCAGTTAGCAATATACAGAATAACAGAGTTGGAAGGGATTTTGAAGGTCTTTTAGTCAAACTCTTTGCTCAAGCAGAAGAACCTACACCATTTTAGACAAATAGTTTCCAATCTTTTCTTTAAAACTTCCAGTGTTGGAGCACTCACAACTTCTAGAGGAAAATAGTTCTACTGATTAATTGTTTCACTGTCAGGAAATTTCTTCTTAGTTCTAGGTTGCTTCTCTCCTTGATTAGTCTCCATCCATTACTTCTTCTCCTGCCTTCAGAGGCTGTTGAGTATGCATAAAGATTTAATAAAGTGTGAGCTTGGAGTAAGTGCAGGGTTCTGGCCCTGCACTTCTGATTGGCTATTAAGCAGCCGGACCGGATTGGCCCGTTCCGGGGAATCTGATTGGCCCTTAACAGAGAGTTCCTATTGGTTATAAGAGCTAGCGTTCCTAGCTCGTTATGGGTTAAAAGTTACAGGGTTTGCCTATATAAGGCGGATTTAACTGCTATTCAGTGAGAAGTCACAATGTAAATAAAGAGCTGAAGTTCACCGTTCAGAGGCTTGTCTCCATTCTTTCTCGCCTATGCTCAAAACATAACTGAGGCCTTGGAGAATAGGGTGACTCCTCTTCTTTGCAGCAGCCCCTGAGATACTAGAACATTGCTATCATGTCACCCCTAATTCTTCTTTTCTTTAGACTAGACATACCCAATTCCAGCAGCCGTTCTTTATGTGTTTTAGCCTCCAGTCCCCTAATCATCACTGTTGCTCTTTGTACTCTTTCTACAGGCTCAACATATAGCCAGGTATGTATTGGGAAACTTAGTGGGAGAAGAAGTAGACATCTTTCTACTGTTGCTCCTGTAGGTTTCTGAGGAGTTAAAGCAGTTCCTTGAGTTTATTAATGATTGGATGCATTGAGAGTCTCCTTTTGGAGTGGGGTTCTGCTTCATTCCTTTTGGAGTGGGGTTCTGCTTCATTCTTACAGGATCAGGTGCTTCCAGCCCAGGTTCTCTAACACTCCTGGCCAGTATTCTCTGCTGTCTTGAAGCAACACTACTTGTCATGTTATGTTCTGCGCATGGGCGCTAAGAAGGAGACGAGCCGGTGAACAGTGAACTTCAAAACTCTTTATTAACATAGTGTAACAGCTCAGCTCATGGCCACAACGGCCCCCTTTATATAGGCAAGCTCTTTGAGTATTTAACCAATGAAAACACAGGGAGCGCTAGCTCCGTTAACCAATGGGACAGGCTCGTTAATAGCCAATCAGATTCTCCTGAACGGACCAATCCGATGTCGCTATTATCGGCCAATCAGAAGTGCAGGGCCAGAACCCTGCACTTTACTTCAAGCTCTCAATCATCTTTATTCAAGCACTTTTATTAATTCACAACACCCCTTCCCCCCGGGTTCCGTTTAAGGGGTGCGGTTACGTAGTCTTTGAGGTAGGCAGGTTGTTTTGATTGTCTACTTGATTTACATTGTTCTCCCGGTATTTGGCTACAATCTTGTTGGGGTAGGGCGTTATCTGGTGAAAAGGGTGCCTCCAGTTCTGTTTCCAAATTTTTGTTTCCGCGAATGTTCTCGGCATCTCCTTGAGGTGAGCTCACCCCCATCCCCGATCCTTCTTCACGTATTGCCTCTGAGCGGTCATTTCTTCCACTTAAACTTTCTGCTGTTTCAAATTCAGCTTCCTCGGCATCTCCTCCCCCCTCAGTTTGGAAGTCAAGGAACTCGGAGATCCCCGACTGCAGCCTTGAACGCAGCTGATCAATATGGTGCTTCCATATTCTATTGTCGCGACATCTCACGCGGTACGACCTGGGGCCGGTTACTTGAACCACGGTTGCCTCGACCCACAACGGATCGCCCGAAAAGTTCCTAGCAAAAACCAAGTCGCCTACCTGGAAGTTACGGCATTTCCCGCTGGATCCGTGTGGTTTTTCAGGTTCATACGATGGGTGCAGACGGTCGAGGTGGGAGCGGAGCTTCCGCCCCATCAATAATTCAGCTGGAGTTTTGTTGGTGACTCTGTGCGGAGTGATATGCTGCAAAAGGAGTATCCGATTAATCTTGTCTTCGATATCGCCATAGTCCATTTTATGCAAGGTTTTCTTGATGAATTGTACCATGCGCTCGGCCCTTCCATTGGCCTCAGAATGCACCGGCGAAGTCAGCGCATGGCGAATACCGCGGTCCACCAGGTACTGTTCAAAGGACAGCTTGGTAAATTGGGGCCCGTTGTCGGATACCAGAACGTCTGGTAATCCGTGTGTTGCAAATAATCTGTCTAGTTTCCTGATGACTGATTCGGTTGTTGTATTTCTCATCTCATGGATTTCAAGCTAGTTCGAGTAGGCATCCACCACTAACAAAAATGTGTGTCCTTTGGTAGGTCCCGCAAAGTCCAGATGAATACGGGACCATGGTCTCCTCGGTGTTTCCCATTCAGTTGGGGTTGCTTTTGGAGGGGTGTTGCTAATTTCCTGGCATTTGTGACAAGCTTTTACCCAGGTTTCGATCTGCTTGTCGATACCCAGCCACCACGCGTAGCTTCGTCCGAGGGCTTTCATGCGCACGATGCCAGGGTGGCCATCATGCAAGGTTCTTAGTATTGCTCGTTGTAACCGCTCTGGGACAACGACTCTATCACCCCAGATAATGCAGCCCTTCTGGGAAAACAGTTCTGTTTGTCGATTCTTGAATGGGACGTAGTCATCAGGTATTTGGTCCAATGGCCATCCACGCTCGACCCAACTGAGGACTCGTGCCAAAATGGGGTCGCATTTCATTTCAATCGCGATATCTTGGGCTGTTAGTGGCGGTGTTCGAAGTGTCTCGATCTGCAGTGTTGTAACTGTCGGAGAGGGGTCATCAATGGTCTCCAGAAGTGGTGCACGACTCAATGCGTCGGCGTGGGGAATGGCCTTCCCCGGGCAGTGTTGCACCTTATAATTATATGCAGCCAAGAATTCTGACCAGTGAGTCATTCTGGGAGATAATATATAAGGGGTTGGCCTATCTCCCGCTATTATTCCCAGCAAAGGTTTGCAGTCAGTCACTATAGTAAAGACTCGACCATGCACATATTCATGAAATCTCTTAACAGCAGACACAATAGCAAGGGCCTCTTTATCGATTTGATTATAATTGCGTTTCGCTTTTGATAGCATCTTTGAAAAGTAGGCAACAGGGGCTTCACTACCATTTGGTAAAACATGGCTCAAAATGGCGCCCACTCCTAACGGTGATGCATCACATGTAATCATTAAAGGCAAAGTCTCGTTATAGTGCATCAAAACAGCATTGGAGGTCAATAAGTTCTTCACTTGTCAAAACGCATGTTCCTCTCGGCGGCCCCAAACCCAGGTAGCTTTTTTGTCCAACAAACCATGTAGGGGTTCGGCTACGGTTGCTTTGTGAGGCAGGAAAACATTATAAAAATTGATAAGGCCTAGAAAAGCCTGGAGATCGGCCTTATTTCGGGGTTTTGGGGTGTTTTTGATTGCCCTAAGCTTGCTATAGGTGGGGTGAATGTCTTGACTATCAATTAAATATCCTAAAAATTCTACACGATCCGTACATAGTTGACACTTGAATTTTTTAACTTTGAGACCTGAGTCTTTAAATCTCTGGAGAACCAACCCCAGGCGCTCCCTTAGTATTTCTCGAATCGGGGCAGCGATTAACACGTCATCAAAGTTTGGGACAACGCCTTTTATCCCTTGTAATAGTCTTTCCATCAAACTTTGAAAGATTCCCGGGGCTACGCTCACTCCGAACTGGAGTCGGTTACATTTAAACGCACCTCGGTGCGTAACGATCATTTGGGCCTCTGCCATTTTTTTTTTTTTTGAAACAAATTTTTATTAATTTTAAAGATAAAACAACACATCATTAACCATTAAATACATAAACACATAAAACCTCTTAACATTGTAAATCCTTACAAGTCAAACAAAATATTATTTTTATACAGCATAATTCCAATTTATCCCATCTCCATATGGACACACAAATATCTTTCAGCAAGTTTCTCATTATTTCTCTTTACTCCTATTCAGTTTCATTTCTCTTCCATATTTATCCATTTTATAGTCATCATATTCTTTTCTTTCTGGCTTGTTTAAATTATTCTCGTCTAACATTCCTCCAAGGTTTTATTGATTCTTTTTTCCTTTTTTTTTTTTATAAAAAACAAATTTTGTTAGTTTTACCATAAACACAATACACAAACATACAAACACAAAACATAAACAAAACTAAAAGATCTTTTCTGAAGGTTGTCTGTTCCCGGGTTAAAACTCTTTACACAGACACAAATTCAAACATCATATTCAACCCATATCTCCTTCCATATCTTATTATCATTTTCTTTTTTTTATATATATATATAAAAACCATTTTTATCAGTTTTATAAAAACAATGCACAAAGAATCAAGGCATAGCAGCTTATAAATTCTTTTCTAAGAGAAAATAATAATAAAAGACCAATAAGGCATAACATTTCCAGATTATAATATCAATATTTCATATAATATTAACTTCATATCTTGTCCCTACTTCTCTTTTCCATCCAAATTATTTATTAATTAAAATTTTATTGCCTTTTATCAATATACAAAATCCAAAAAACAAACAAACATATATATCCTTCCATATCTTATTACCATTTTCAACAACATTCTTTGTCTGTTCTATTTCCAATTATCCATTCATCTTTTTTTTCTTTTACTATACTTCTCCTGTACACCAATTGGAGTAATATCTATAACTCATTACCCTAACTTAGAAATACTACATATAACAATCTTTCTTGGGATTCTGTTTAAAAGATTCTAAAATTACATAATAAATTTTATATTCTAAATATACATATAAAAACACACTCTTATATACCCTCCAGAATCCCTCTTTTAATCCAAATTAAATTCACCCATTGTCTCTAAATAAACTTTTTTTCTTTAGGTCTTGCTTCCCCCCATTAAGGCTTCTCCTCCCCCCCTTTCTCTCTTGCTTATTCTTCTCCTTGCCCTTTCTACCACTTTGCTTTTTCCCTTCGCTTTTCTTACTCCTTTTCCTTTGCTTTCTAACCTTGCCTCCATCTTTTCGCTCATTTTTCTCTCTTTTGGTTGTTTTTATAATTCTTAAAATCCCCTTTTTCTTATCCTTTTTCTCCTCCTCTCCGGGATGGACCCATTGTTCATCAAAAATGGCTTCTTCTTCCTCTTCTTCCTTGTCCCAGTCCTTCTGCTGCCTAATCAACTTTTCAACAGAACATAACGCCATTTCTAAGAATTGAAACAAAGCGCCCAAAGTAACTTCTTTTTTATATTTTTGATATTCAATCTCTAGTTCATCCACAAACAATGCCATTATAAAAAGGGAAACTTTTTCCAAAACAACCACAAGTATTTTTAATCAAAGACAATCAAAAGCAATTAAAAAAAAGAAAAAAAATGTCCAAAAGTTAATACTTTTCTTCCTTCTTCTCTTTCTTTTTCTGGATTAATTTTTAATCAAAGAGGTCCAATTACCATGTATCTTCTTTTGGGATCCACAAAGACGTTCTAGACAATCTCCTCCTTTTTCAGCTTCTGCTCCAAATTTTTTTCTCCCTTCCCACTTGCAATGACAATTTTAAATAATCAAGAATCCATACCTCCAGCAGAGATTTTCCAATTTCTTAAATTTTTCAATGTCCAAAAATCCCTTTGTCTCTTAGCTTCAGCTTTCAAAGCAATCCACTTTCAATGTCTAATATATCCAAATATTTCTGCTTTTTCCGTGGGGTGGGAGAGTAAAAAAAAAAAAAAAGTTCCCTTTAACAGCTTCTCCGCCGCTTTTCGCTCTTCTTAGGGATACAATGTATCCTCCAGCAATTCAAGCAGCTCAATTCCAGGCAATTTAAAAGGTATTACTTGACCCGGCTCAGACAGAACTTTCACTCTTCACACTTCCTCCAGCACAGTTCTTACCCGGTTGCTGGCTTCTTCGTGGCGGCCATTGCCTTGGGAAAAAGGGGTTTTTCCAGAGAAGGGGGGGGTCTGCAACACCCCCACCTCCCTATCCAACTCCCCTCTCTCTTCAGCTGTCCCTACAGGGCAGCCATATCCCCCTGACCCATCTGGATCGGGGGTACCTCGACGGCTAGCACAGCAGGAATCGCGAGCTGTCGCGAATTCCTGCTGCCCCGAAGCCACGCAAACCGGAAGTCCGGCCTCTGCCATTTTTTTGTCTCCAGGCAGTTGTTGGTATGCCTGGGCTAAGTCTAGTTTAGCGAAGACTTTTCCGCCCCCAGGGAATGGAGGAGGTGTTGCACCACCGGCACCGGGTAAGCGTTTTGTTGAAGGGCGTGGTTCAGGGTGGCTCAGTAGTCTCCACAAATTCTTATTGATCCATCCGGCTTGATGGGTGTCACGATTGAGGTTTCCCAGGGTGAGTGTCAGTTGGTTCTAACACACCCTGGGCTATTTATTCATCAAGCTGCTCGTCGATCTTTGGTTTAAGGGCAAATGGAACTCGACGAGGCTTAAGGCGGATGGGAGCTATTTTGGGATTGAGGTTAAATGATATTGGGGTCTCCTTGTACTCGCCTAGTTTTTCTGCAAAGATGTCCTGGAATTCTTGGACAAGGTCCTCTTTCCAGTCGCTGCTGCAGGTTCGGTGAATGCCGGCTACTTCAATTCCGAGTGGAGCAAACCATTGGAGGTCTAACAAACTAGGCTGATCCCTGTTGATTACAGTCAGGGGTAGGAATGCTGTACAATTCTTAAACGATACCCAGGCTCAGCTGGATCCAATGACTGGAATTCGATTTCCTTGATAGTCTTTGAGTATGAGTCTTTGGAATCTGAGGTCTTGCCGCCAGACAGTAGGGATGAGCTGCTTGAGGGTCTTCCAGGAAACCATCGAGAGGGACGATCCTGAGTCAACTTCTATCAGGCAGGGCTGGTTTTCGATGGCCACTTACACTCGGATCTTCTTGGCATCAAGACATGAGGCGTGACCGATTGTGATAGTTTGGTGAGCCTCTTCTCGCTTCGTTGAGTGGTTTAGGGTTTTGTTTCTGTTGGAGTGGTTGTTCCATTGGTGGTTCACGGGTTCTCGCTTTACAGGACGGCTTCCTGTCGGTTGGCGATAGTTAGCCCCCCTCGAGGGCTGGCTGGGTCCTAGCTTGCTTCTACAGACCCATCCGATATGGCCTCTTTTCCCGCACACATGGCAGAGCGCGTCGAGGAATTTACATTCTGATTGGGGGTGGCTTGCCCCACAACCAGCGCATTGGTACTGCGATCTCTGGTGTTGGTCTCATTCGGACCGAAGTCAGTGGACCTCTTTTTCATCACTTTCTGATGACAATTCGAGGTCCTCATGGTGGGCTTTCATAGCCTGTTCTTCTGAGTGGGGTGAAACTTCGCGGGCGAGTTGGCGAAGCGGGGCGTGGGTGCAGCGCATTCGGGCAGCTGACTTCCTGGTTGCTTCTGCTGCAGTAGCTTCAGCGATGGCATATGTAAGGCTAATGTCACCTTTCGCCATCAGCTTCCTTTGCGTGCCTGGAGCATTTAATCCCAGAACTATTCAGTTTCTCAGGGCTTCTTCTAAGTTGGCAAACTCGCATAGGCCTCCCAGATTCCGGAGATCCGCTATGAAATCAGCAATACTTTCGCCCTTCTTCTGACTTCTCTGGTAAAATTCATGCCTTCTAACGAGCGTTGGCACGGTCGGTGCATAGTGGGCCCTCAGCTGGGGTTCGAGGACGTCCCAGTCCATAGACTTTACTTCTGCCGGTTTCGCTAGTGCCTTGGCCATCTTGAATACGGTCGGCCCGCAATGAATTTCTTTCCGGTAGTGGCATCCTTCAAATTGTTGGTCTCCAGAAACATCTGGAAGCGATCCATATATGAGTCCCAGTCTTCTTGTTCTGGGTCGAATGGAGCGGGTGGTATGATGCCGCCAGACATGGTGCATTTCAGCCACGTGCTCTGTTATCATTCTTCATCGTTCAGTCAGCTCTGATATCTCCAAATCCCATCCTTGTCACCAGTGTTATGTTCTGTGCATGGGCGCTAAGAAGGAGACGAGCCAGTGAACTTCAAAACTCTTTATTAACATGGTGTAACAGCTCAGCTCATGGCCACAACAGCCCCCGTTATGTAGGCAAGCTCTTTGAGTATTTAACCCATGAAAACACAGGGAGCGCTATTTCCGTTAACCAATGGGAGAGGCTCATTAATAGCCAATCAGATTCTCCTGAATGGACCAATCCGATGTCGCTATTATCGGCCAGTCAGAAGTGCAGGGCCAGAACCCTGCACTTTACTTCAAGCTTTCAATAATCTTTATTCAAGCACTTTTATTAATTCACAACATGTCATATAATCAAAAAATGTATTGATGTCTAACCTCAATATGCTGCCTTGTGGTTTTAACTTATTGGTTCTGATGCTACTATCTTGGGCACTGGAAAACAAGTCCTCATTCTATTCTCTCTGACAACATTTCAGATATGTAAGTACTTACAAATAAGCTGATTAAGAATCTGTTTGGAGACCTTGCTTACTGTAGATGTCAAATTGAGAGCTTTGTAATGGGAACATTTGTTCTTCTCCAATCTTCTGGGACCTCTTCCAGGAGTTCTCAAAGACTGCAGACAATTATTCTGAAATCACCTTTGCTAGTTTCTTCAGTAGTTAAAAATTCTCTTCAGAATAAGAGGGAGGGAAGGAAAAACATTGTCAAGCTTTCAAGTTTCCCTTACTGTAACCTATTTCAACAGAAGAAAAGTTTACTGTTTACTGACCAAGCCTAACCTAACAAGTAGATATGAAATAGGAGTCACCATTTCATTATTACCCATTACCAAGTCACCATTTTCTCCCTGCAACATTTTTGCATTCTCTTTCCTTTTGTTTCTTGGTGTTTTAGCATATCTAACAAACCTCAACTCACCCTGAACTTCAATCTTTCTCACAAAGTTCCTATAGTTTCAAGAAACTTTCTTGAATTCTTTATTGGTTATGTGCCCCAACTTTCATTGTGTACACCAATTTCCTTTGTTCTCTTCAGAGTTTAAGGAGCTCAGTGTATATCCATGCTGGTTTGTTTGTTTTTTGAAATTTATTCCATTTTTCCTTTCTTGTAAGCATATGGTTGTATTTTGAAGATCTCATTTTATAGAATTTCTCATCTTTCCTGAGCATTTTGGGAAATCAAGCCATTGGTCTTGACCTACCTTCCCACAAAGATCCTCAAAACCTATCTTGCACTATGGGTAAAGTCAAGCTGCAGTATGCAGCCTGATCTTATCTGGCATTATGAGCCATGGTGGTGCAGTGGTTAGAGTGCAGTTGTGCTGACTGCTGACTGCCTGAAATTTGGCAGTTCAAATGTCACCAGGCTCAAGGTTGACTCAACCTTCCATCCTTCCGAGAAGGGTAAAATGAGGACCCAAATTGTTGGGGGCAATATGCTGACACTGTACATTGCTTAGAAAGAGCTGTAAAGCACTGTAAAGTGGTCTATAAGTCTAAGTGCTATTGCTATTGAATTGAGTTTCCCTTTACCTGGAGTTTCATGAATTCAATCATTATCTCAAGGATCAATCTCTTCTTTAACTAGTTCCTTCCTCTTAATGAGGATTAGTTTCAGGATGCTAAACCTTTTCTTCATCTTTTGACAAAATAGGTTAACAACAGGAGGGGCAGGAACTTGTTGAACCTTTGCTTCTTGAAAGAGATTCTAGTGGTTGTCAAAATAATTGAAACCCCACACATACACACAAGTCTGAAAAATTGGTCATCTGATGCAAAAGTCCTCACCTGTATTTTCTGCCCAAAAGAGAGAGAAGAGAAGAGAAGAGATTCCCTCTTTACTTTTTCTGTCAAACTTCTATTTGCACCCCATAGTCACTTGCTCAGTGAGTTTGTTCTCTAGTTAGAAATATAGAGCTGGAAGGGACGAAGGCCTTCTAGTCAGACCCCTTATTATAGAATCTTAAAGTTCAACTAATGGCTGTCCAATCTTTTCTTGAAAATCTTCAATGATGGAACGCCCACAGCTCAGGAGGCAAGCTGTTCCATTAATTGCTCTCTTTGTCAGGAAATTTCTTCTTAGTTCCAGGTAGGATCTCACTTTAACAAGCTTCCACTCATTGCTTGTTGTCCTGCCCTCAATAATTCAATCTCCTCTCCTCTACAAAAAGTATCAACAGTATCAACAGTAGAGACTTTCCAATTTCTAGGTTCTATTATATCACAAGACCTAAAATGGACACCTAATATCAAAAATGTCATCAAAAAAGCACAACAAAGAATGTTCTTTCTGCGCCAACTCAAAAAGCTCAATCTGCCCAAGGAGTTGCTGATCCAGTTCTATCGAGGAATTATTGAGTCTGTCATCTGCACCTCTATAACTGTCTGGTTTGGCTCTACATCCCAACAGGAAAGACACAGTCTTCAATGGATAATTAGAACTGCGGGGGGAAAAAAACTATTGCTACCAACCTGCCTTCCATTGAGGACCTGTACACTGCATGAGTCAAAAAGAGGGCTGTGAAAATATTTACAGACTCCTCACATCCCGGACATAAACTGTTTCAACTCCTTCTCTCAAAACAACACTATAGAGCACACCAGAACAACGAGACACAAGAACAGTTTTTCCCTGAATGCCATCACTCTGCTAAACAAATAATTCCCTCAACACTGTCAAACTATTTATTAATTCTGTATTACTATTACTATTAATCCTCCCATCCTTCCTTTCACCCACCTCTTCCCACTTACAACTATGTATGACTGTAACCTTGTTGCTTATTTCCGAACAATTTTATTGACTGTTTCCTGGTATGATTTGATTGCTTATTGTACCCTATGACTATTATTAAGTGTTGTACCTTATGATTCTTGATTCTTGACTCTTGATTAATGTATCTTTTCTTTTATGTACACTGAGAGCATATGCACCAAAGATAAATTCCTTGTGTGTCCAATCACACTTGGCCAATAAAGAATTCTATTCTATTCTGTTCTGTTCTATTCTATTCCATTCCATTCCATTCCATTCTAAGATGTTGAGACTTTTGAAAAAGTTCAGAGAAGAGCAACTAAGATAATCAAAGGCCTGGAGACTAAACCATATGAAGAACAGTTGCATGTTTTGGGTCTGGCTAGTCTAAAGAAAAGATTATGATAGCAGTATTTTAGTATCTGAGGGGCTGCCACAACGAGGAGGAGGTCAAATTCTTCTCCAAAGCACCAGAAATAATGGTGGGAAACTGATCAAAGAGAGAAGCAGTCTGGAATTATGGAGAAACTTCCTAACTCTGAGAACAATTAATGAGTGGAACAGAAGCTGCCTCCAGAAGTTGTGGGCTCTCCATCACTGGAGGTTTTTAAGAAAAGACTGGACTGTGACTTGTTTGAGATTGTATAGGTTCTCCTGCTTGAGCAGGGGGATGGACTAGAAGACCTCCAAGGTTCCTCCCAGCTCTATTTTATCTCTGTGACCTCCTCTCAAGTACTGGAAGACAGTTATCATGTCACCCCTAACCCTTATCTTCGTTAAATTAGACAAACCAAGTTTCCTTAACCATTCATGGTACAGCTTAGTCTCCAGAATTTATATCATCTTCGTTGCTCTTCTCTGAACTCTTCCTAGGCTCTCAACATCTTTTCTGTATTGTGGTGACTTCTTTATACAACATCACTATATGGCAGTTCTGTATATGTTTACTTGAACTGCCTGAAAACTGGAGCAATGCACCCATTGGACACAGCAAGCAATCCGCAGCTCCGAGAAAACCGTTGCTGTTTGCGGCTCTTTGCAAATAATTTTTTTTTAAAAAAATCAGCCACAGCAGCTGCCAGCAGCCTCTCTTCCTTTCCTTATCCCTTCCTCTCTCTTGCATCTTTCTAAGCCCCTCTCAAACTCTGATGTGCTCTCCCTATTTGCTCACTTACCTGTAATGTAATGATCCAGAAAAGCGTGTTTCTCCATAACCCGAGACTCTTCTTAATGGTCTGGGTTAATGGCAGCACACAATCATTCCAATTAGAATAAAAAACATGTTCCCCGCACCTCCATTCTACTAGCATTCTACAGAATTTGCTCAGCTCAACTATATTAGATTTGCAATGTTAAATGTATCTTTGCATCTGTTAAGCGGGGTTGTTTCTTTTTAATTACAAAATGGCATTACCTGGAGAAGGTGATAACTATCAGAATATGAACAGGTGTAGAATAGAAAATTCCTTCTCTGGCAGCCGATGGCTGCTGCTGATTGTTGGTTTTTTTTCTCCCCCTTACCTTAAGAAAAAAACAAGCTCTGAAATCTGTGCATTGTTTGCTAAGAAACATTTTTAAAACCCTCCCTGTTACGACCCTGTAAACCCTTAATTTAGGGTAGAGTCGGGGCGACTGGATGGAGCTGAGCATTTACTGGCTAGATACCCTTCCTGACACCATGTGGAGTTGTCAGGAAGGGCATCTGGCATTTAGTACGACATTTCTAGGAGACATTTAATGTTATAAAGCATTAAATGTCTCATATAATTTGACATTATATATATATTGACCAATACTCAAATACAGCTCATCAGTCTGGAACCCACATTACGTATCTAATAGTAACACAATTGAGAAAGTCCAGAAATATTTCACAAGAAGAGTTCTCCACTCCTCTGCTCGTTATAGAATACCTTATGCCACCAGACTTGAAATTCTAGACCTAGAAAACCTTGAATTACACTGTCTTTGGTCTGATCTAAGTATGGTATATAAAATCATACATTGCAATGTCCTACCTATCAATGAATGCTTCAGCTTTAACCATAACAACACAAGAGCACACAATAGACACAAACTCAAGGTTAATAGCACCAAACTTGATTGCAGGAAATATGACTTCAGCAACAGAGTGGTCAATGTCTGGAATACTCTCCCTGACTCTGTGGTTTCTTCCCCAAACCCCAAAAACTTTAACCTTAGACTGTCTACTATTGACCTCACCCCTTTCCTAAGAGGGCTGTAGGGGGCGTGCATAAGTGCACCAACGTGCCTACCGTCCCTGTCCTATTGTTTCTTTTATTTTTCTTATAAGTATCCATTTCATGTATTCATAACTATGTTTATACTTATATCTGTTATCTTATAATCGCTTGACAAAATAAAATAAAATAAAATAAAATAAAATAAAATAAAATAAAATAAAATAAAATAAAATAAAATAAAATAAAATAAAATAAAATAAAATAAAATAAAATAAAATAAAATAAAATAAAATAAAATAAAATAAAATAAAATAAAATAAAATAAAATAAAATAAAATAAAATAAAATAAAATAAAAGAATTGCTCATTGAAATTCTTACATCTCTGTGTGAAAGGACATAGGAACTGAATGATTTTCCCCCCCGCGCTGCTCTGAAAACAAAAGCATCCATTTTGGAATAGGATAGAAGAAACACTTGAATAGCTTGTCCTGTGGTCCATATCAGCAGTGGGATCCTTCATGTCCCATTACTGGCTCGGTGATCGTGTGTGCGTGCATGTGTACCTAACGCATGTGCCCAGCTTTCCCCACACCAGCTGAGGCCTGCAGCGCCAATCAGCTGAGGGGATAAAGAAGAGAAAAAGCGCAGGGGCCAGTAGGAGGGCCGATCCTGCGCTTTTCTCTTCTTTCTCCTCTCAGCTGATCGTGGGAGGCTTTGTTTTACTACCAGTTTGATCGAACTGGTCCGAACCAGTAGCATACCACTACTGGTCCATATAGGCAAACACTTAAAGGATATATTTGTTTAAAGAGTTGCAAAATGATGTTGAAATTAAGAGACAATGTTTTATTTTTTATTTTATTTTATTTGGTTTGTCAATTGCTTACAAGATCATAGGTATAAGTAAAAACATAGTTATGAACACATGGATACATATAAGAAAAATAAAAAGAAACAATAGGACAGGGATGGTAGGCATGTTGGTGCGCTTATGCACACCCCCTGCAGACCTCTTAGGAAAGGGGTGAGGTCAATAGTAGATAGTCTAAGGTTAAAGTTTTTGGGGTTTGGGGAAGAAACCATAGAGTCAAGTGGAGTATTCCAGACATTGACCACTCTGTTGCTGAAGTCGTATTTCCTGCAATCAGGTTTGGTGTGGTTTACCTTGAGTTTGTATCTATTGTGTGTTCTTGTGTTGTTATGGTTGAAGCTGAAGTTCTTGTCTTTGCCTTTGCAGGATCTTTGGTCTGAGTAAGGGGTGGGATTCAGCCGGTACTGGACCAGTTCGAGTGAACCAGTAGTTCTGGTGATCAGTTGGCCCTGCACACCTGCCCCTATGCTAGTCTGTCCTATATTTCTTTTGTTTGAAGCCCAGCTGATAGGCATGGCAGAATGGATTTCCGTGCCTCACCTGTTTTACTCATTGGGGCTGCAGTAGAAGGTAAGTTTTGGAACTGTTTTCAAATGAAATTGCACACACACGCAGCATGCGTTTGGTGTGCATGCACTCATCGAACCGATTGTTACACCAGTTGAATCCCACCACTGGTCTGGTTTGTCAGAGAATAGAGAACCATTTTCTTTGCCAATTTTTGGATAAAGTATTTTATTGATCCATTCTTAGGGAAATGGATGATGAAAGGAATGAGTGACGTAAAAGAATATTTAAGCTCTGACAATATAGTTATTCACCCCACTCCCAGCAAACTGAATTCGGAATTGAAAATAGATTTTCCCCCTTAAATCTGATGAAAAGGCTTCTGAACATATTCTCATATAAATGTCACCTTTTTGGTACCTTGTTCTAAGTAACAAGCTGGGATTTTCTCCACAGCAGTAGATAAAATGGCAAATGAAAGCTATAGAGCAGCAACTCCTGCATGCAAATTGGACATTTAACATAGGCCTCTTTGCCAGAAAATAAGTCATCACCTGACAATGAAATACAAATGGCGTGTATCAAAAGATGAAACTCAGATTACTTACCAAAACATCTGTTCATTGCAAAAGAATTGGTAGACCTTTGATAAAGAATTACTTTGGTGACATTTTGTGGTGCAAAATTTCAATTCAGAACGAAATACAGG
The DNA here is from genome assembly GCA_033807585.1 of Hydrophis major. Classification (NCBI taxonomy): domain Eukaryota; kingdom Metazoa; phylum Chordata; class Lepidosauria; order Squamata; family Elapidae; genus Hydrophis; species Hydrophis major. The sequence continues at coordinate 362,789,500 of CM066329.1, read as the reverse complement.
AGCTGAATTTAAATTGGGATAAAACAGCCACCATTAATAAGCAAAGGAGAAATATCACACAGGTTTGGGAAGAATATATAAGATTAAGGAATTGCCCTAGAATAGAATAGAATTATTTATTGGCCAAGTGTGGTTGCACACACAAGGAATTTGTCTTGGTGCAAATACTCTCAGTATACATAAAAGAAAAGATATATTCATCAAGAGTCATGAGTCTTTTTTCCTTTTTCTTTTTTTTCTGTGTGTTGTGTATGTGTTTGTTTGATATTTTAGTTCTATAATCAATAAAGTTTGTTTAAAAAAAAAGAGTCATGAGTTGGCAACCATTTGTTTAAATTTGTTTAATAAGTAAGTAATATAAAATGAATAAGGATAATAAACAGTTGCATTAAGCCATGATTCATTTGACTGTGTCCTAAAACCTGGTTTACAAACCATAGTGGATGGGCTCATGTCATAAGGATTTTTTTTTTCATATAGCCCTTGATGTACGACCATTACAGTCATATGTTATGCCTATTACAGTCATATGTTATGATGGATGTAAAGCCGCTAATGACATGATCAACATACTTTTATGGCCTTTTTTACAATGGTCATTAAGCAAATCACATTGGTTGTTAGGTTAATTGCAGTTGTTAAATAGACACACAGAGAGAAAGCAAACCCATGTTTTGCTATGGTGTTTTGCTGCTGTCAACTGGACATAAATGTTGAAGGAAGAACAGTTTGGTCTAGTGGTTAAAGCAGCAGATCAGAAAGCAAGAAACTGTGAGTTCAAGTCCCACCTTAGCCACGAAAAATATCTGGGTGACCTTTGGGCCAATCACCAGAACTGTGAGTTCTAGTCCTGCCTTAGGCATGAAAGCCAGCTGGATGGTTGAGTCAGTCACGCTCTCTCAGCCCAACCCACCTACAGGGTTGTTGTTGAGGAAAAAATAGAAGGTGTTGGATATGTCTGCTGCCTTGAGTTACTTGAAAAAATAATAATAGGCAGGATATAAATAATCAAATAAATAAATAATGCATAAAAAACATTGTATGAGCCACAGTGGCACAGTGGTTAGAATGCAGTCCTGCAGGCTACTTCTGCTGTCTGCCAACTGCCTGCAATTTGGCAGTTCGAATCTCACCAGGCTCAAGGTTGACTCAGCCTTCCATCCTTCCGAGGTGGGTAAAATGAGGAGCTAGATTGTTGGGGACAAGATGCTGACTCTGTAAACCACTTAGAAAGGGCTGTAAAACACTTTAAAGTGGTATATAAGTCTAAGTGCTATTGCTAAATTGTGCTGACATGACCACAGGACACTGCAAATGGCAGTGGTAACTTGGCAGTTACCAAGGTCCTGAACTACATTTATGTGACCTCAGGGGTGAGGGAAGAGACATCACAACTGGATTGTAAGTACCTTTTGGGAAGGAGAGGTCCATCATGATTTTGACTGGCTGCTAAGCAACCAATTGTAAGTTGACAACTACCTGTATTTGCATGAAGTCAACAAACCAATGGTCTCACTTTTTTCAGGAGCAACTTCTTACTTTTAAGCAACTCTTTCCACCCAAGGATAATATGTGTATCTCAAGATTGAAATGGGAGGGCGGGTCTTGATACTCTGCACTTCAAGATTGTTTTCTTGCAGAAGTTTCATTACCCAAATTATGTAACATCATCACAGAGCTGCCAACCTTGAGTGATAGTTCGGAGTGAGACAGTTCGAGGGAGCGAAGCGACCGAGGGGGGGATGGTGTGGAAGGGGGGTGTCCCCCCTTCCACGGTAGGGAGCTTTGACAATTTTATATTTTAAATGGTGCAATCTGATGCATACTTTAGTCATGATTTGGACATATACATACATACATACATGCAAGCAGCACCAATGTACTTGAACCGGATTTGTAAGATATTAATAATGCAGTTCACTGACCATGAATAATTGAAGTTCCTGACTTGTAACTGCAGTATTCTACCTCAACTGACTTTATTAGCTTAGTGATGTACTATAGACCACTATAGGATGAATTCAATGTGCAACAAAAAGACAAAAAACCCGAAACAACTACAGAGATAATGCAAATACATCAATGGGTATTCTTCTTTCTGTATCAAATACCATACTACATGCCAATATCAAATGCTATAGTCTCAGTCTTTAATTATATACTAACTTGTTGACTGAAATAGGGGTTCATAATTTCAGACATGTATAAACTAAACATTTAATCGAATAATGAGTGCTTCATATAAATATACATATTGTTAACTGTAAAACTCATCTACTGTATTCTGAAGCTTGGCCCTAGCTTTCATCATAGAAGCTATAGAACCAAAACAAAGCCCTGGTAGAGACTAAAAAATACAGCAAGTGCAGCTCTTGATTCACAAGGAAACTCTGGAATAGTAGTTGAATGCCACAGGTTAAATACTACACTTCATCACAGATGAACTGTCAACTCTAATAATTTAGCGGGTTTCTGGTGTGGCGGCCTGCTGTGCGGCCGTACAATATTTATTGGGTAAGTTTAGATTCTGAACTTAATGGTCTTACTGCTCTTTGGATGGTAAATTGTGTTAAGATTAGAATATGTTCTAGTTGAGTCAGGGCTATCCCAATTTGGGGCTGAGAAGCCTACTGGCATCAAAAAAAAGTCATTGAGTCCTTATCTAAGGGTTTGAAAATATGATAATAATGTAGTACAGTCCTGTCGATCTAGTGCATGGAGACCTAGGATTTAAACTCAAAGGAGAAAGAGGAAAAAGTGATTCCTTCTTCTGAAACAAAGCCATTACGGAGTGGCTTCCATTTAACCACCAAAGATATTTCTTTATTTTCTCTGGCTGGATTTCTGACCCAGGGGAGAAAGACCATTTAAAAAAGCAAAAAGGACAGAAAGAACACCAAGAAAGAATGGGACAACCCCCCCCCCCAAAAAAGAGATCCAACACAACTCTGAATAAAATTATTATTATTTTAAATTTTATTATTATTATAATTATTATTACCACCCCTTTACACGCCTTATGCTCTCTTTTAGCTGATCCAAAAGAGTCTTCCCAAACCAGCAAGGCGAGAAGCGCGCCAGGCTGATCTATAAAGGGGCTGGGCAGCTTTTTTGCAAAATACTTAATAGAAAGGTTGGAGGACTGACAGGATTACATCTCTGGCAGTGGACAATTCAGCTTTGCTTACCAGGGTTATTACTGGCCGAGGCTGTTGCCCGCAAAAGAGGCTTTGCCAGCCCCCTCATGTCCTTCTTTGGAAAGGGCAGCTGGCTTGTCCCAGAGGACATTGCAGAGAGGGAGAGGGCGGGGCAAAGTGGCTGCAAGCGACCCGGGCGGGAAGAAGCCTCCTGCTCTTCGCTTTCCTGAAGCGATTTGCTAATGATCGGCATCATGCACAGTTACGGGATGCCGGCAGAAGGATTAAGGCGGGAAAAGAGGTGCGGTGGGGTGGCTGGTCAGGGCGGGGTGGCTGGGCAGGGCGGGGCGGCGCTGGGAGCTCATCCTTCTCCTAAGCTAAGGGGAATATTCGGAATATAATCAGAGAATGTAGGGATATTTTTGTACATTCCATGATTTTGGGGGTTTAGCGTGAGATTTTGTTTATCAGAGTGAGACAGTCAAAATTGATTGAATTGCGTGAGTCTCACGCTGATTGCGTGAGAGTTGGCAGCCCTGTCATCAGTTCATCAAGGACCCCTCAAGCGACTGTTTATTCAACATGCAGAATCCTGTGCTCCAAGTGAACCTCATCCTAATAATGGATCTGGATCAGAAGCTCTGATGTTAACCAAGAGTCCTGTGCCCCAAACTCTAATCCTGACTCACCATCCAGCCTAGAGATTCAAGGCACAACTCCTAATTCTAAAAAGGAGAATTGGGGTGAGATTCATTAAAACTCAACAAAAGAATGGGAATAACTCAAGATGCATTTTATCTTTTTCATGGGGTCCCTAGTCTGAATTCTTGAGTTTGGGCTTTGTTTCTGCATTCTAATATTTGAGAAATTTTAGCCATCAAAGATTTATTCCTCAACCATTTTATAATGGTTAATCTGTTTCTGGTTTAGGCCCAGTTCTTAAAGTTGATCCAACTATACACAGGTTCACTGGAAGCAGGAGATATTTCATCTATGTGACAGTAAATAAATAAAAGCCACAATTTACTTGAAATCTTCAAATATATTGTCAGCTAAATTGTAAATCAGGGCTGACATGACCTAATCAGGAAAGAAATGCTTTTTTTCTAAGCAAATAGGCAACACATGAAATTGGTAAAAAAAATGTTTCTTCTAAAAATAAAGGAAGTCTTCAATCCAAAACTGTCATGTTTTGACTGTTACAAAAATCTCAGCAACCAGCAATTTAAAAATTGCCATAGCATTATTACAGGACAAATGAGTAAAGCCAAGGGAGCTGACATTCTTTTCTACAGATTTCTAGAAGCGCAGGTTAAAAACAGCCTTTTTCCAGAAAGGACAGGACACCATTGATGAGATATCAAGTGGCCTCATTTAAGGCTGGGGTGAGAAACTATACAACAGCGGTTCCAGAGGTGGTATTCAGCAGGTTCTGACCAGTTCTGGAGAACCAGTAGTGGAAATTTTGAGTAGTTTGCAGAACCAGCAAATCCCACCTCTGACTGGCCCCACCCACATCTCTTCTTTCCCTCCCAAGTCCCAACTGATCAGCTGGATCTTCTTTGGTTGCTCCACACAGGAGAACGGAGCTGGAAAGCAGGTTAGTGGGGTGGGGAGGGAATGGGATTTCAGTAACCTTCCCCCAGGAGTGGGGTGGAAATGGAGATTTTACAGTATTCTTTCCCTGCCATGCCCACCAAGCCATGCACACAGAACCGGTAGAAAAAAAAATTGAATTTTCCAGCTTGGAGGATCAGTGAAGGTGGTGACACTGGTGATGGGGAAGATGGTTTCACGCATGCACATGTGGCACTTTCACAAATGCAGCTTTGCACACATACATGCAGTCACCCATGACTTCTACATCCTGGTTCCCAATGGGTTGCGATCCAGCTCTGGGCCACAGACCAGGGGTTGGAGACCCTCTGCAATACATACATGTGACAATTGCTTAACTCTTGGAAGACATGTCTAGCAGACCCAGACTGGTTTCCAATTTGGTCTAGTGTTAAGGCACCAGGCTAGAAACCAAGAGTCCATGAATTCTAGGCCCACTTTAGTCATGAAAGCTGGCTGGGTGACTTTGAGCCAGTGACTCTCCTTCACCACAACTCACCTCACTGGGTTGTTGTTTTTGGGAAAATAGGAAGTGGAAGGACTACTAGTTATGTTTGCCCCCTTAAGTCATTTGTAAAAATAATAGTAGATACAAATAAGTAAGTAAGTAAATAAATAAAAATAGATAGATAGATGGATGGATAGATAGATAGATAGATAGATAGATAGATAGATAGATAGATAGATAGATAGATAGATAGATAGATAGATGATAGATTTGTGTCTCTTTAAGCTTCTCTTCTTTAGGCTAAATATACTTAGTTCTTTTTACTATTCTTCATAGGATTTAAGGGAATGCGGTGGCTCAGTGGCTAAGATGCTGAGCTTGCTGATCAGAAAGGTCAGCGATTCGGTGATTCGAATCCCTAGCACCACGTAACGGAGTGAGCTCTTGTTTCTGGTCCCAGCTTCTGCCAACCTAGCAGTTTGAAAGCATGTAAAAATGCAAGTAGAAAAATAGGGATTACTTTGGTGGGAAAGTAACAGTGTTCCATGCACCTTCTGCATTTAGTCATGCTGGCCACATGACCATGGAGATGTCTTCGGACAGTGCTGGCTCTTCGGCTTTGTAATGGAGATTAGCACCTCCCACTAGAGCCAGAAATGACTAGTACATATGTGCGAGGGGAACCTTTATTTTTACCTTACAGGATTTATCCTCCAAGCTCCTTACTCTTTGTTGCTCAATTGAAAGGAGACTTTATTTTAGATAAACGAACCTCAAGTTTCACCTTCCTTGGTCCTCATGCACTTGCATACTGAAAAGCCTGTCAAAAGCAGTAATTGAATCCTTGTTCTTCCCAGCTCACGATTCCCCCAGCGCATCTCTTGAACACCCAGGGGTTTTTTTTTGTTTTCTTCCTACTGCACATAAATGCTCAGATACAAATCAGCCTGGAACAGACTTCATAGTGTAACTCACCATCCCCACTGGGATTCCCAGGAGTGAAAGTTTACAAAATGCAAATGTACCACAAGGTTTAATAGCAGCTGCCAAGCAAAATAAGTGCTGCGGTATCAGCAGATTTCACAAGGCATAAATCCATCTAAACTGAGTGAAAATACTAAAGGCATATTAACAAAATAAAATCTTTCATTTTCATGCAGCAGACTTCACCATGCACCCACAAACCTCCCCTGCCTCCCACTTCCTTCTCCCCCACCCTTCCCGGCTACCAAATGAAAATATCTTCACACTTCTTCTAATACCAGCTGGCTTGTAGATATTGCAGAAGTTTCACAAAACAGTTATTGACAGTGATACACTAAACATAGGTTAAACCTGCCATGATCGTTGCTTTCATGCGGTTAGAAAACTACACACAACATATGCATGGGCTGGAAAAAGTAATGTTATTTTTCTGAGTCTTCTGCAGAAAAGCCATGAGCAGAGGCATCCAGGCTAAAAAAAATATGAACTTTCAATCAGACAGAGAGATTGTTTACCAAAATTCTATATCCTATAAAAGTGGTCTCGAAGGAAGCAGTTTTATAAACTGGGGAAAAACTGATGGGAAGATCTGCTAGGACAGGGATGGGCCACAGGTCTTTGATGACCTGTGGACTTCGACTCCCAGAGTCAGCCTGACTTGGGAATTCTGGGAGTTGAAGTCCAAGCAGGGGTGGGATGCTACCGGTTCTGTCCGGTTCTATAGAACTGGTAGCTCTGAAGAGCAGCAGACACTGAATCAGCTCTGTGTTTGCTGCTGTTTGGCCCACCCACTCACCTGGGCTCTTACCTGTCCTTTATTTCCTGCTTTTTCAACTTCAGCTGCTTTGCTCAGCATAGCTGGGGTTGAAAAAGCAGGGAAAAGGTGGCTTTTTAAACCACGCGCAGTGCTTTTCAGCTGTCCAGGCAGCACAATGTTCTTTTTACACAAGCATACAGCACGCATCAGGCATGCATGTACACAAAGTGTAGTCACCGAACCAGTAGTGACACTGGTTGAATCCCACCCCTGAGTCTAAGGGTTGCAAAGGAGCCCAACCCTGTGCTAGCAAAAGGTCAAGAATCCTTGAGGACTCTTTTTCTCCTGCAGAATTGTTCCTTCTCTGCAAGACAAAGGCATGTTTGCCCAGGTTCCACCTTTAGTTTTTATCAGGGGTGTCAAACTCAAGTCCTGGGGGCCAGATCCGGCCTATGGGATGCTTGGATCTGGCCCATGGGACACCCTGGAAACAGTGAAATACCATGGTACCTCTGCCAGAAAAAATGGAGCTTGGGTGGGTTGCAGGTGGCCTTCCCAAGGTCTGTTTTCACTGGCAGAGGGCTGCAGGACGCTGTCATAGCTGAAAACTTAGGAGCCCATTTTCACTGGCATAGCACTCAGGCCACCACAGGCACCCCCAACACGAGTGATGTTCAGTTGGCCACGCTTCCTGTCCATGTCCCCCTAGCCCTCCCCAAGATCAAACACCACCCTGATGCAGCCATCAACTCAATGAAATGAAGTTTGACAGCCCTGGTTTATATAGTATAGTGGAAAACAGATGGAAAGCTTTGGCCGTGAATTTATTCAAAAGTGTAGAATTTATCTTTGAATTAAGAATGTAAAGCAAACAAAAGCAAAAACATCACTGATCATGTTTTTGGCCAGATATCCCATTCCTTCTCAATGGTGAAAAGAGAAGTTGGCTGTTCTTCATTCAAAATGCTTCTTACAAAAGAGCATTTCTTTGATAAATTTGAATACAAACAGTCTTACGTTTCCAAATGTTGCCTATCAACATATACTCTACACAGTGCATATAAATAAAGCATATTGCAAGAAATGTGCATGCTTAGGGAACTGGTACAACAGATTTCTTTGAAGTATTTCTCCTAAAATGTACAACCTGTACATTTTCCCATAAGTTACCCTTTTTAATATTCTGTATTTAAGTGGAAAAAAGAATTCCAATATTCATAAAATATGAATGTAGAAGTATAACTTTGGTCTGAGATCAGTTTCAGAAATACAACTTGGACTCTGTTTTTATTAAAATATGAGATGAATGACTGGTTCTCTACACTTTCTTGTTTCTTCTTTCTATTTGTTCTCTGTCTTTTTCTACTTTTCTTTACGTTTCTCCCTCCCACTCTTACTTCTTCTCTTTCTTTTTCTCCATGTTCCATCTGCTATTAGAACAGAACAGAATAACAGAGTTGGAAGGGATCTTGAAGGTATTCTACTCCAACCCTCTCTATCAAGCTGAAGAGAGAGAGAAAGTTGTCTTTATGACATATCTTACCTGAGGTTGGCCTACATAATAGTTACAGATCTAGATTCACCATCTAAGAAGTGATGTTCCACGGTTTATAGTATCTTCTGTCATTTTCTTTTCATGTAATCTTAATGAGGATTCATCTGAACTTTCTAAAGATGTATCCGAAGTTATGAGATCATCACAATTCAGTCAACTCAGGTACAGTGCATCTATCTCAAACCCATTTTTTTCAACATGGTTCAAATAGTTACTTTCATATAAGAGCAGATTCTTAAAGGGATTTTTTAAAATTATTGGTAATAATCTAGTTCACGTTAACTCTTTTTAGATCCCATCATTTTCATTAGCAGATGCTTAAGCACATGGATTCAGATAAAAACAGATAATCAGAGTTGGAAAGGACCTTGTAGGTCATCTAGTCCAACCCCCCACCCAAGCGGGAGACCCAACACCATTTGTGACAAATGGCAGTCCAAGCTCTTCTTGAAAGTCTCAACTGATGGCGCTCCCACAACTTCCAAGGGCAACTTCTGTTCCATTGGTTGATTGTTCTCACTGTCAGAAAGTTTCTCCTTATTTCCAGGTTAAATCTCTCCTTGTTCAGTTTCTGTCATGTCCTCGAAAATGATGCCAAGAGTCGGTGACTTCAAATCATGATCTTTTATTAGTGTAGGAACCGAACTGGGGCTATGGAAAAGGTTCGCGGCTTTTATTCCTTTAGCCGCGGTGGCCGCGGCCAATGGCACCGCTTTGAATCTCCCGCGATTCGAATAGACCAATCGCGGGAGATTCTTAGCGAGTCAATCGGCGCGGTTCGCCTAACCAATCAGAGTGCCCCGCGCTTTGGCCAATCAAAGCACGGGGATCTCAAGAATGCTAATGAGGGGACAGAACACCCCTCCCCTCTTGGTTTAGTCCTTATGTCGCGTAGTCCCGTAGGTAGGCGGGGCTTCGTCTTAGCCTACTAGACCTGCGCAGCTCAATCGTTGGTTGGATCCCGGCCGGTTCGGTCAGGGTCTCTGTTCCTCCGGATGCAGTCGTGGGAACCGGCTGGTCGGTCGGGCCGGGCCGCTCTCCGTAGCTCCCTCCTGGGTCTCCCGGGTTGGTTGAGCTGCGGGTTTCGCCGCTCCCGCTCGGTCTCCCCGGGTCGGTCGAGCTGGCCTGGCTGTCTCTTCCTGGCAAGGGGTCGTGCTGGCTGCTTTCCGGTAAGTATGGTTGGTTTATTCTTCTTTGGTTTTGGTCCCCTGGGTATTCCTCCCCCCTTGGTTTGTGTTGTGGGGGTTGGTTTCGCCTGCTTGTGCGTCGGTGGTTTCTTGGGTGGTCGTCCTTGACCTTAATTGGTCGATGTGGCGTTTCCATGCTCGTCCGTCTGCTGTTTGTAGCTGGTACGAGTGTGGGCCTGTTATTTGTGTGATGACGGCCGGTACCCATAACGGGTCTCCCGTCAGGTTTCTTGCGTATATGGGGTCGCCTGGTGCGAAAGTTCGTTGTTTGCTGTTTGAGTCTGGGGGCTTCTCCGGGTTATACGTGGGGTGTAATCTGTCGAGTGGGGACCTTAATTTCCTCCCCATTAATAGTTTGGCTGGGCTCTTATTCGTTGTGGTATTTGGGGTTATGTGTTGGGTGAAGAGTAATTTGTTTATTTTCTCCTGGATCTCCCCATGGTCTATTTTCCGGATAGTTTTCTTAGTGAATTGTACCATCCGTTCCGCCCTACCGTTCGCCGCCGGGTGCGCCGGTGCTGTCAGCGCGTGTCGGATGCCCCTTTCCGCTAGGAATTTTTCGAATTCCAGCGAGGTGAATTGGGGCCTGTTGTCGGAAACGACGACGTCTGGGAGGCCGTGCGTTGCAAAGAGTTTGCCGAGTTCCTTGATCACGGCCTCCGTGGTTGTTGTTTTCATGTTGCTTACCTCCAGCCAGTTGGAGTAAGCGTCTACTGTTATAAGGAAGGTGTGTCCTTTTGTGGGCCCGGCGAAGTCTATGTGGATCCTAGACCAAGGTCCCCTTGGGGTTTCCCACTCTAGGACGGGTGCTGTGGGTGGGCTTGGCCTAGTTTCCTGGCATCGTTGGCACCTTGCTACCCAGGTCTCAATTTGTTTGTCCATCCCTGGCCACCAAGCGTAACTTCTGGCCAGGGCTTTAGTCCTAACGATGCCCGGGTGCCCCTCATGTACTAGTTCCAGAACCTTCCCTTGTAGTTTTTCTGGAATGACCACCCTATCCCCCCATAGTATGCACCCTTTTAATAATGAGAGTTCCGTTTGCCGGTTGCGGAATGTCTTGACGGACTCGTCGTTGTCCTTTTCCAGCCACCCTTTCTCTACCCAATGCAACACCCGCGCCAGATGTTTGTCTTTATTAGTCTCTCGGGCAATGTCTGACGCGGTTATGGGCAGGTTGGGTAGAGTCTCTATGCTGAGGGTGGTCGTCGTGGGTGCTGGGTCGGTGTCGGGTTCCGGTAGCGGCGAGCGGCTTAAGGCGTCTGCATGGGAGATCGTCTTACCCGGTCTGTGTATGAGTCCGTAGTTGTAGGCTGCCAGGAACTCGGACCACCTTGTCATTCGGGGAGACAGAATGTTCGGGGTGGCCCGGTTTCCTGCAAGGATTCCCAGCAGCGGCTTGTGGTCGGTTATGATGGTGAAAGTCCGGCCGTAGGGATACTCGTGGAATCGTTATACGGCAGCAACGATAGCCAGAGCCTCTTTGTCCAGCTGGCTATAGTTCCGCTCTGGTTTGGTGAGGGTCCTTAAAAAGAATGCGATGGACGCTTCTTTTCCGTCGGGGAGGGTATGGCTGAGGACAGCGCCAACGCCGAAAGGTGATGCGTCGCATGTGACGGCCAGAGGTAGGGTCTCGTTATACTGTATAAGGACGGCGTCTGAAGTGAGGAGGTCCTTTGTTCTTTGGAAGGCGGCTTGCTCGCGTTTCCCCCAAGTCCAGGTCACCGCCTTGTCCAGGAGCCTATGCAAGGGCTCCGCCACCGTCGCCTTTTGGGGCAGGAAAACATTGTAAAAGTTAAGTAGCCCCAGGAATGCCTGTAGTTCCGTCTTCAACTTGGATGTGGGGGCTTCTTTGATGGCCTTGATTTTTTGGTTTGTGGGGTGGATGCTGTGACGGTCTAGGAGGTATCCTAGGAATTCTACCCGTTCCATGCATAGCTGGCATTTCTCCCTCTTGACTTTGAGCCCGGTCTCTTTAAATTTGGTTAGGACCTCCCTTAGGCGACCCTCTAGTTCGGCTTGGTTGGTTGCCGACACTAGGACGTCGTTGAAGTAAGGTACCACCCCCTTGATGCCTTGCAGTAGTCTTTCCATCAGGCTTTGGAATATTCCCGGTGCCACGCTGACTCCGAATTGGAGTCGGTTGCATTTGAATGCTCCCCGGTGGGTGACTATGGTTTGCGCTTCTGCCGTTTGCTCGTCGACTGGCAACTGTTGGTATGCCTGGGTGAGGTCGAGTTTGGCGAAAACCTTGCCCCCTCCCAGTGAGTGCAATAGGTGTTGCACTACTGGGACGGGGTAGGCGCTTTGTTGCAACGCGCCATTTAGGGTGGCCTTATAATCCCCACAGATCTTCACCGACCCATCGGGCTTGATCGGGGTAATTATGGGGGTCTCCCACCAGGCGTGGTCTATTGGCTGTAGGACCCCTTGCTTGACGAGCTTGTCAATTTGCTCCTCTATCTTGGGTTTAAGTGTGAATGGCACCCGGCTTGGTTTCAGGCATTTGGGGGGGACGTTTGGGTCTAGGCTGAATGATATAAGGGGCCCTCGGTACTTGCCTAGGTTTCTGTCGAAGACCTCTTGGAATTCCCGGGCCAGTTGTTGCTCCCAGCTGTCATCGGTGACATGGTCGACTCCCGTGACTGCGATGCCGAGCGGGGCGAACCATTGCAGTCCCAGTAGGCTTGGGTGGTCGCGATCAATGATTGTCAGGGGAAGCCTTTCGGTGCGCCCTTTGTATGTCACGTTGAACTGTCCGGTTCCGACTACCAGGATGCAGTTTCCCTGGTAGTCCTTTACGATTAGTCTCTGGCTGTCTAGGCTTCTCCTTTGGATGGTAGGCACCAAGCGCTTTATTTCATGCCATGCTATCATGGAGAAGTAGGACCCGGAGTCCACCTCCATTTTGCATGGCTCGCCCTCGATGCCTACCTCCACGTGGACCTTCCGGGCGTCATTGGTTGTGGCGTGGCCGATGGTGACCGTCTGATGGGTCTCCTCTCTTCGCCGGGTATTGCCGCCTCGTAGGGATCGTCCGTTCCTGTCCCATCTGTTGTCAGAGGGGCGATCTCTGGTCCGGGGTGGTGTGCTCTCTCTTCTCCGTTCACTCTGGTCCCATCGGGGCGGGCTGCGGTTCTTTTTAAGGCGGCAGACGCGGGCGAAGTGTCCCTTCTTGTCACAATGCCGGCAAATCGACTCGAAAAACCAGCATTCGGACCTGGGGTGGTCGCCTCCGCAACCGGCACAGTTGGTCCTCGACTTACGACCCTGCCAGTTCCGTGGGTCGCGGCCTGTCTGGAGGCGATGAATTTCCTCCTCGTCATCGGAGGTGCCCAATGCCGAGTGGAAATCGCCCTGGTGGGTGGTCGTCTCGGGTTGGGCCTCGGCCGACCTTGCAGGGTTGTTGTTCCCGCTGCGGTCCCCAGCGTTCGGTCGGCGCATGCGGTCGGTGGATGTTCGGGTCGCTTCGGCGGCTGCGGCTGCGGTGAGGGTGTCTGCAAGGCTGATGTTGCCCTTGGCCATCAGCCGGCTCTGGAGGATGGGGTCCCACAGGCCGAGCACGATTCTGTCTCGCAGGACGTCGTTCAGGTTGTCGAATTCGCACAGCCCCCCTAGGCGCTGTAGTTCGGCGACGAAGTCGCTGAAACTCTCACCCGACCGTTGGTCCCGATGGTAGGATTCATTGCGTCGGATCAGGATGGGTACCTCTGGAGCGTAGTGCCGCCGAAGTATTGGCTTGAGGACGTCCCAGTCCATCGCGGTCGCGTCGGCGGGTTTGGCAAGTGCCTTGGCCATCTTGAATACCTCGGTCCCGCAGTGGGTCAGGAAGACGGCGCGCTTCATGGGGCCGGTGGCGTCCTTCAGATCGCTGCACTCGAGGAACATGCGGAATCGGTCGGAGTACGATTCCCAGTCCTCGGTGGCGGGGTTGAAGGGTGCAGGGGGTGCGATTTTCGCCATCATGGAGATTCGTCTGGCTTCCATCGGACACGTGGTTCGGTTCAGGGTCTGGATCCCACCTTCGTCGCCAGTGTCGTGTCCTCGAAAATGATGCCAGGAGTCGGTGACTTCAAATCATGCTCTTTTCTTAGTGTAGGAACCGAACTGGGGCTATGGAAAAGGTTCACGGCTTTTATTCCTTTAGCCGCGGCGGCCGTGGCCAATGGCACCACTTTGAATCTCCCGCGATTTGAATAGACCAATCGCGGGAGATTCTTAGCGAGCCAATCGGCGTGGCTCGCCTAACCAGAGTGCCCCGCACTTTGGCCAATCAAAGCGCAGGGATCTCAAGAATGCTAATGAGGGGACAGAACAGTTTCCATCCCTTATTCCTTGTCTGGCCTACAGGCGCTTTAGAAAATAGCTTGACCCCTTCCTCCCTGTGGCAGCCCCTCATGTGTCCCCCGGTTCTTCTCTTTACTAAACTAGCCAAGCCCAATTCCTGCAACCGTTCATTGTATGTTTTAGTCTCCAATCCCCTAATCATCCTGGTTGCTCTTCTCTGTACTTTTTCTAGAGTCTCAATATAGAGTGGTATTAGTACTTCACTTGATCTTGACTGTATCCCTCTGTTAATACAACTTAGGATTGCATCAGCTTTTTTGGCTGTTGCTGCACACTGCTGGCTCCTATTTAGCTGGTTGTCCACTAAGACTCCAAGATCCCTCTCACAGTTACTGCTATTGAGCCTGGTTTCACCCAGTCTATATGTGTACTTTGGGTTTTTCTTGCCTAAATGTAGGACTTTACTTTTCTCTACATTGAATTTCATTTTGTTAGATATGGCCCAGTGTTCTAGTCAAGAACAGAAGCAGCTGTTGACTTGTGTGGGGAAATAGGGAATTATACATCTGGTACAGATATCTTCATGCAGCTTTCCTTCCTCCTCCTCCTCTTCCTCCTCCTCCTCTTCCTCCTCCTCCCTGGTAGAAAAATGAAGACAAAAAAACCCCGAGATTTTTACAAACTTCTGCAGATGATTTCAGATATGACTACTGCAGAGAAATACTGTATAGTTGTCACTTTTATATGAGGTGTGATCCTAGACAATATGACAAACAGCAATTTTATCAGAATTGCACTCCATTTGCTGTCTTGTGTAGCTGGAAAACAACATTAAGTGGGAAAAAGTCTGGGCTGTCACATGCTTAGAGCTATTGCATATACGATGCTTCGGGGTTTCAATCTGAATCTAGCTTAGAAAGAAAGTTTTGTTTCCCAAACAATCATAAACTTATTTTCTATTCTTCTAGCTTTTCTAATGTTTGAGAAACCCTGCTGATAGTTCAGCATGATTCCTTTTTTGTCTAGAGAACTTGGCGTGAAGCCTTGGCAATGAAAACGTTCCAAGAGAAAGAAAGAAACTTAAGAGATTGTTCTCTCTCTTTCTCTCTCATTTATAAAGCTGCCTTCTACAGTAGCTTCGCCAATTCCAACAGGGCTAGGTTCCTACTGCAATATTTTAATGAGGACTGAGTATTAATTTATAGGCTTTTATATTGACAGAACATATTTCTCTCCACTTTGGGAGATTTCTTCCAATGGACAGCCTATTTTCCCATAAGTAGCACACTTTTCTAACTTGATCTACTTCGTAAAAAGAAAATTTAGACAGACAAGAAGAGGAAGAAGGAGAGTTACTAACTCTTGAAATTCAATACATTGCCAGAATGTTCTGATGATGGACCATATCTCAAGAGCATTCTTCTCCCACATAAGAAGCTTCTGTTCTTCTTCCTTTTGCTCATATAGTTGGAATTTTTTTCTAATTATTTGGATGGACCTTCAATATTTTTTTATTGCTAGTAATGGTGAAGGATGCTCCAGCCAGTGCTTGTTTTCTCTCATTTGTCCATCACTCTGAAATCTCCTTGTCTGATGATACTGTCCCGTCTCAAAAAGAGACTTCTCTATAAGTTAAGTTGAAACATGGAAAACAAGAGTGTCATAAACTTATGGAAAGTTGATTGTAAAATGAAATATAGGATATATATCCATGTAGTAGGGCTGCATTACTATTATCATTCTCATCTTTCCTATTACCTTCTACTGTTGGTACCTTATGATTACATCTTATATAATCTTATGATTATATTATTTTGTTGTTTGTATGTACACTGAGAGCTTATGCACCAATTCCTTATGTGTCCAGTCAAATTTGCCCAATAAAGAATTCTATTCTATTCTATTCTATTCTATTCTATTCTATTCTATTCTATTCTATTCTATTCTATTCTATTCTATTCTACTCTACTCTACTCAATATAGGATACAAGTCATTCTCAACTTACAGCCACAATAGGAACCAAAATTAAATGATGTGGTCTTTAAGAAAGTCATCATTAAGCAAATCTATGTGATTGTTAAGTAAATCACATAGTTGTTAGATAAAACATATGGTCCACCTTGTTGGAAGCTGGCTGAGAAGGTCACAAACCATGATCATGTGGTTACAAGACATAGCAACTGTTATAACTGGGAACCATTTGCCAAGCACCCAAATTGTATTCATGTGACCATGAGGATGGTGCAACAGTCGTAACTTTGAGGTTGGGTTATAAATCACTTTTTTCAAGAACACTGTAAGTTCAAACTGCCATTAAACAAATCATAATAAGTTGCTCAAATTGCTTGACCAGCTCATTTAAGAATACCACCAGTGAGAATTTCACTGGAATTCTTTCTCCCTTAAAAGTAATTTTGAAATGGTGGACATCTGTAAAGGCAAAAAAAAAAAACTGGACAAAAATACATACATGGTTAGAAAAAATGTTAAAAGAACACATAGATTATAAGCCAAAAATATTTCACTGAAACATAATACCAGAAAAATATGATAAATTTAATATTACATGTCTTGACAGCAGCAAGAATTGTATATGCACAGCACTGGAAAATTGAGGAACTCCCCATAGAAGAAGTTGTTATTGGAAAAATTCTTGATTGTGCAGAAATGGATAGGTTGACATTAAGGATAAAAGATAAAGAAGAAACAGAATATTTCCAAACATGAGATTTATTTTATCAATGGTTGGGCAATAGAAGTAGAAATTAGAAGTAGAAATTCAGAGACAAAGAAGAGTTGATATATTATAATGTCTGGGATGCCTTATATGAATGGTTTAAGAATGAAAAGAAATCAAAATGACAATTAGGTAAAGAATAAGAAACTATGTAAATACTTAAATATCTATCTATCTGCAATTGGCTATTTGCACTGAAAAGTAGAAGCTTCAGTCCTAAGGAAGGTTTGGCTCTGCTTTTAGATTAGCTAGAAAGCAAGAAATCCAAGGATTTCCTGCTTTCTAGCTAATCTAAATCTTCCAGCAGAGCAGAACAGCTGATGGTCGGGGGAAAAAAAGGAAAAAATAGCAGCTTACCAAACCAGGCAAGTTGGATGGCTCTCATGTCAGGTAAGGAGTGAGTGGGCATGAGGGATGGGGCCAGCCAGTGGAGTGATTTGCCGGTTCTCCAACTTATGTGTGTGTGCAGCATTTGCAAGAAATCAGCTGTACCACCTGGACAGCTGACAAGCGCTGCACTTGGGTGTGCAGTGTTTGAAAATCCTCTTGTTTCCTGCTTTTTCAACCTCAGCTGTGCCGTGCAAAGCAGCTGAGGAGGGAAAAGCAGGGAATAAAGGACAGATAAGAGCCCGGGCAGGTGGGTGGGACAAACACCGAACCGGTTCGGTGTCAGTTGCTCTTTGCAACTACCAGTTCTATAGAACCGGGCCAAACCGGTAGCATCCCACCCCTGACATAGAGATACTAAGGCTTTATAAACCTCAGGATGGAGAAGATCTATTCTCTACCCACTCTTCATTATATTTTCCAGTATGTACTTCTTACATGGTAGACATTATAGGAGGAGAGCTGGTTAATCTAAGTTTGCAAAAAATCAGGAGGTATCTGGTGGCACCTTTTCAGACTAACGACTGGGAAAAAATATTAAAAAGAATCAGCCTTCATGAGCTGCAATTCCCATCACTAGATGCATAGAGTAGCTAGAGACTGATGTACAATTTCAATTCTGTAGAGATTCTCAGTCATCCAGGTCATGGTTGTCCCAAAAGTGCTTTTTCAGCAGGCAACTGGACTTTCTTGTTTTTTTTTCTTCTGAAGACATTTTGCTTCTCATCCAAGAAGCTTCTTCCGCTCTGACAGGATAATGCGGGATGGAAGGATTTATATTCCTTGCAGACAGCTGGTCATTTGCATCCTTTTAGAGGGTGGTTGAAACACTGGGAGGTTTATCTGTATCCTCAGGGTCACCTGAGTAGTGCTCCTGGTTCCAGCAGCCTGCAGTTTTTTCTCCTCTGGAAATCCATTGTTACTCCCACATCATTCAAAGGGTGTTCATCCCAAATTGTATAGCTAAATGTCTGTAGATATTCTCAGTTATCCAGGTCATGGTTGTCCCAAAGGTGCTTTTTCAGGAGGCAACTGGACTATTTAGCTTCTCATTCTTGGATGAGAAACGTCTTCAAAAGAAAAAATAAGAATGTCCAATTGCCTCCTGAAAAAGCATCTGTGGTACAATTTCAGTTGGGACGTGGCAATTGGTGATGGCAGAAGATAAGGTAGATATGTAGATGCAGGTTAAGAGGGAGGGAGGGAGGGAGGGAGGGAGGGAGGGAGGGAGAGAGAGAGAGAGAGAGAGAGATTACCAATACTTTATCAATTAGCATTTGGAATGTGGTAAAAACCCACAGTACTTTTTGAGAGCTTACAAGATTACTTGAAACCCTTTAATGTAATGAGTTGAGCAGTCTTTCACTCAGTGGCACTCTTCAGTTTTCTTCTCCAAAATTTCTTTCAACTTCTTTGATATCTGTCACAGAGTATCTGGGGAGGTTGACATGTCCTGATATTTAGTCTCTATTTTGAGTTCTAACAATACAGTGGTGTCCATTATTACTTTTGCACAAAATTTGTTTCATTTGTCCTCGGTCAAATCCCTAGGATATGCAATCTCTTATGTGCCAAGATATTCTATGCGGACTGAAATATGTTCAGCCCAATTGGGTTTATAGGCATTTTCCTTCCTATTCTTTTTTTTTTAAGAAGGTGATGGGACATTGATTTAACTGTAATTGGAGGCTGGCAACTAGAGATGTGAAACCCAGTGTCAGTCTGTGCTCCCTTCAGATCCCAAGAAAGAAATACTCAGACTCCATGGGGTAGAGCAAAGTTATCCTTTTACTGGAAAATAAAGTGGAAACTACAGATCCAATTCCGAAACTGAGAAATTGGCGGGTAGAGCACATTTACAAAGGATTAGAATTGCTCCCACCACCCAAAGTTCAAATGATTCTTCCAATTAAAATTTCTGAATATGATCATGTGGTCATCTCCAGGTGGTGATGAGACTTCTTGTCAGTTGACCTTGACATATTTTGATAAAAGTTCACAGTTGCACAAAAGGGGACAGAGGCTAGCCAAGAAATGGAAAGTTAAAGAAAAGAATCCCCCCTCCCTTGCTAACCCAGCAAAGGAATGCAAAACACCTCCAGCCTTCTCCTCCTCCTAGATCCCCCCTCCCACCGTTGTCATGACAGCCAAAAGAAGTAAATTGGCATAGCAGCAGAGAAGCAACAGTTAGAAGACAGAATATACTTATGGAAGATATCTTGAGGCTGACATTCGGACCTCCTAGAAGAAGGACATTAGTCCCTGCAAGAAAAAATAGCATAATCATATGTTAAAATTGATATACATCTCTATGGTTTATCAGGGTATTTGGCATAAAAATTCTTGAGCAGTTCAGGAGCCCTAATGTCTTTCTCATTAACCCATTCAGCATGGGATGGAGGAAAATGTTTCCAAGCTACAAGATATTGGATACGACCCCTCCATTTCCTAGAGTCTAAAATTTCTTTAATCTTGAAATGTTGTTCACCCTCAATCAACAATGGTACAGGGGGATCAGACAGGGTCAGTCTCAAGGCACAGGTATGCTCGGGTTTCAACAAACTGACATGGAAAACTGGATGAATACGACAAAGAGTCTTTGGTAAAGTCAATTGAACAGTCACAGGATTTACAATCCTCTCAATGGGAAAAGACCCCACATACTTAGGACCCAACTTCTTTGATTTCTGGGTGGTTTGCAAATACTTTATCAAGAGGAATACTTTATTGCCCACCTGATACGACCTCTGCGAGGCTCGCTTTCTGTCAGCAAATTTCTTATGAGACTGGTGCGCCTCATCCAAAGCTTTATGGGTGACCTGCCAATTAAGTTGAAGTTGAGATATCCAGTCGCTCAATGACTGAACACTGGGGTTTTCACCAGGTAGTTCAGGTATGCGCACAAAATCTTGCCCCGTTGCTATTTTGAAAAGAGTAAACCCCATATTGCTGTGAACAGAGTTATTGTATGCTACCTCTGCAAAAGGCAGTAGATCCACCCAGTTGTCTTGCTGATAATTTATGTAACATCTGAGGTATTGCTCTAGCACCCTGTTAGTTCTCTCACAAGCCCCATTAGTTTGGGGATGATGGGCAGAGCTTAAGCTCTGGGTGGAGCCTATTAACTTCAAAAATTCTCTCCAGAAGTTCAAGGTAAATTGGACTCCTCGATCAGAAACTACTCGCTCAGGTACACTATGCAATCTGTAAACATGAATAATGAACAGTCTGGCCAATGACTTTGCCGAAGGGATCTTGGAGCAAGGGATGAAGTGGGCTTGTTTGGAGAACAAGTCAGTCACCACCCAAATGACTGTGTGTCCACTGCTCTTGGGTAGGTCTACTATAAAATCCATGGAAATTTCCTTGCAAGGAGCAGTTGGCCTGGCCACATTTTGTAGCAGCCCTGGTGGTTTACCAGGAGGTCTTTTTGCTGAAGCGCAAACCAGACAGCTCGCTACATACGTCTCGATGTCCTTTTTCAATGAAGGCCATGAGAACTGCCATTTCACCAAATGTAGGGTCTTCACAAAACCAAAATGACCAGCCACTTTGGAATCATGAGTTTGTTGCAACACTTGACTTCTCAGGTTTTGAGGTACATACAATTTAGCGCCTATCCAAGCTAGACCATCTTGAACGGTGCAGTTATTTGCATTTGCCAAGAGCCACTCATCCATTTTCAAAGCCTCCTTAAATCGTTCCATCAGGTCAGTGGACAGATCCCTCTCCTGGTTTCTCTTCTGGTAACTACAGGGGCAGCCAGCTGTGTAGTGGACACAATTGGCCTTATCAGTTCTTTACGGATACTGTTGTATTGAGGCATTCTAGACAAAGCATCTGCCATAAAAATTTTTCCCCCTGGGATATATTTCAAGGAGAAATTGAATCGCTTGAAAAACTGAGCCCACCTAACTTGCTTAGGGGATAGCTTCCGAGGAGTTTTTAAAGCTTCCAGATTTTTATGGTCAGTCCATACTTCAAATGGGTGTTTCACTCCTTCCAGAAAGTGCCTCCAAGCTAGTAAGGCCCAACAGACTGCAAACGCTTCCTTCTCCCAAACGGCCCATCTCCTCTCAGTGTCAGTCAATTTACGAGAGGTGTAAGCACACGGTTGTAGTGTCCCCTTCTCATTTAATTGAAGTAAGACCGCCCCCATCACCACGTCGCTCGCCTCAGCTTGCATCACGAATGGGGCGTCCATGTCTGGGTGTTTCAGTACTGGTTCTGCAGCAAAAAGTCTTTTAAACTTTTCAAATGCAGCTTGGCACTCCATGGTCCAATTCAATGGATGGCTGGGCTTTGGTTTCAATCCCCCCTTTGTTTTCAGGAGGTTGGTGATGGGCATGGCTATTTTAGCAAAAGATGGGATGAATTGCCGATAAAAGTTGGCAAATCCAAGAAAACTTTGAAGCTGTTTACGGGTTTTCAGTGGGGCCCAGTCCAATATGGCTCGCACTTTCTCTGGGTTCATCTCAATGCCCTCGGGGGAGATGCGATATCCCAAGTAGTGGATTTTTTCTTGATGGAACTCACACTTGGATAGTTCGGCGTACAATTTGGCGGCCCTCAGCTTGTGCAACACAGAGCGTACCAGTTTCACATGTTCGTCTCTAGTCTCTGTGTAGATAAGAATATCATCAAGATATACCAGAACCCCATCGCATATCTTGTATAAACTCGATATACCTCATCTATTCCATCCATCATCTTTTCCTCTATAATTTCCAAAGCATCTGCCAAAATTTCTATCATTAGCGCTACCAAGTTTTCTCCTTTTTCCTCTTCTATATTTTGAAATCTAAGGTAAAATTCTGACCTTTCCATCTCCCACCTCAACATCCCACCTTTTTCTTGTTCAACCGCTGTTAATCTACTATCAATATTTCCAATCTTCTTCTCTCTTTGTTTTCCTTCTTCCTCAATTTTTTGAAATCTCTCCTCATACTTAACCATCATTTGTTTAATGTTTTCCACTTTTTCATCAGTCTTCTCTATTCTTTGTTCAATATTTTCTGTTCTTTGTTCAATATTTTCTGTTCTTTGTTCAATATTTCCTGTTCTTTGTTCAATATTTTCTGTTCTTTGTTCAATATTTCCTGTTCTTTGTTCAATGATGTCTGATTTTGTCTTGAGATCTTGGATTCCTTGCATAATCATCTGTAAAGTTACTCTTTCTTGTTCCTTATCTTGCTTCAACATTGTCTGGATTAAGCGTTGTCCTCCAGCTGGTGGGGAAGCAGAGGTAGAAGCAGAAATGCCAGTTGATATTGGTTTCCTGCTCATTTCAATGCTTCCAAGGCTTCAAATTCTTCTTGACTTTTAATCCAACTAGTAAAGCAGCCAATTATAATCCAAAATGGAAAACTCCAATAGTAAAAAACACGAAATCAAAGAAGAAACAGCAAAAAAGGAAGAAGAAAGATCTTCAGGTTCTTCTAGACCCTAATCCAATTACGAAATAGTCCACCATAAAAAAAGAAAAAAATAGAAAGGAGAAAAACAAATCCAAAAATAATAATATTGATTAAGAGCAAAAAAAAGAAAAAACAAAAAGTACCCAGATTCTTCACACCTTAATCCAGTTGAAAAGTCTCAATAATAATAATAATAATAATAATAATAAAAAGAAACAACAACAAAGTGGTCCAAGAACATAGATAGGAAAAGCAAAAAAGTCCCAATAAAAAAGAAAAGAAAAAGAAAAAAACCCTGAGGCTTTCCCTTTAAAAAAATAAAAAACAAAAATAAAAATATTACTAGAATTGAAATTTAAAAAAAGGCTAGCGTGTGGGGTATATATAAAGAAAGCACACTGCACTTTATTTATTTATCCAAGGCTCTTGTTATGACTCTCTTCTCCAGCAGCTTCAAAGCCAAACCTCAAGTGTTCTTGATAACAGTCCAGGAAAGCACCTGCAATAATATTTTGCTGTGCTCTCCCTCTATCTTATCACTTTAAAAAGTCCTTGAGAAGAGGTCTTTTTGCAATTTTCTCCCATTCAAATAAAATACTTTCAAGCCTCTAGTTGGCAGTGTTACAAAGTTTCTTAATGCTCTTCCTCCCCCCCAGCCGGAAAAAAGGAATAATATATACAGAAAAAAAAAAAGAAAAAATAGCCAAAGGGAGCCTGTATCCTAAAGAAAGTTAAAAAAATCAAAGGGAGCATAAAAATATATATAAGAGAAAATTCAATCCGGTTACCTACAAAGTCACAGTAAAATCTTTTCCAAAAAATATAAAGAAAAGAAAAGAAAAAAAACCACCCAAGCCTCAATTTGACATCACTTTAAAAAACGCCGCTCAGACAATTTCAGTCAAAAAAAAATCTCACAGCTTTCTTCTTTATTCCGGATGAACTTTCCAACCTCAGCGAATTTACAACACAAAAGAGTTTTTCTCACCCAGCCGACACACTTTCACTCCAATCACTTTCTTTCCGGAGCTGTCCCGACTTCAGCAGCTATGGAGGCTGCCTCTCCGCCGCCAGCGAAAGGGCTTCTTCCGGATCAAACCAGAGATTTTGCGATATCTCTGGGATCCTGGAACAGTGCCCTTCACAATCACCGTCTGATGAGGTATATCAAGTTTATACAAGATATGCGATGAGAAATAAATTACCCAAGGAAGTCCATATTAGATTTACCAAAAAATCCATTAAAACACAAATATTACAAGTGGTAAGAGAGAAAACATTGAAATACAAAGGTAAAGAGATTGTGGTTTTAAAACAAATACCCAGAAGAGTGAGAGAGATGAGAAGAGAATATCGATTTCTGACCAAAATGCTACTGGAAAACGAAGTGAATTATAGATGGCTGATTCCAGAAGGATTAATGTTTACGTGGCAAGAGCAGAGACATAGAATTGATTCAATTGAAAAAGCAGAACTTTTCCATGCAGAATTTTTTGGAAGAAGAAGAGAGGAGGCAGAGAAAGAGGTCTCATTAATTGAGTCTCAAGAGGAACAACTGGAGACTGAAAAAGAGAAAGGAGCTGAAGGTGGACAGGTGGACAATAAAGAACAGCGTGAAGTGAGATCCACGAGAGCTGTTAGACCTAAATATAAAGCATAATCATGGAAGAAAGAAAACTGATTACAATGAATATAACTGGACTTAATTCAGCTGTTAAAAGAAGGAAAACTTTTCATAAATTAATGAAATTAAAATTTGATATAATTTGTCTACAAGAAGTTCATATTAAAAAACAACATGAACAATTGTTAGTACAGCCAAAATTGGGGAAAATATTTACTTCTTTGACTCAATGTAAGAAAAGAGGAGTGGTTCTGTACATTAAAGAGGCTATCCCAGCAAAACTGATTTACACGGATGAAGATGGAAGAATATTAATGGTAGAAATAATGGACAATAATATAAAAATACTCTTGATTGCAATTTATGCTCCGAATGATAAACAAGAAGAGTTTTATAAAAAGCTACATATGAAAATAATTGGACTGGACTATGTTAATATAATTATGATGGGAGATTTTAATGGAATTGTGGACAATAAATTGGATTATATAGCAACAACAACAAAGCAAAATAGAAAGGCTCTCCCAAGGTCTTTTTTTAAAATGACAGATGAATTAACTTTAAAAGATATTTGGAGAGAAAGAAATGTTAAAGCTAAACAATATACTTTTTACTCAAATAGACATTTATCATGGTCCAGATTAGATATGATTTGGATCTCAACAGAATTAATATCCAATATTAAAGAAACAAATATTGAAACAAGTACTTGGGCAGATCATAGCCCAATGACAATTAAATGGAAGGGACAAAAAAAAAGATCGAGATGGACATTAAACAATACTATTTTAAAGGAGAAAGATTTTATACAATGGATGGAGAAGGAATTGGCTTTTTTCTTCAGAGAAAATAAAAAAGAAGATACTTCAACGCAGAATGTGTGGGATACAATGAAGGCATATGTCAGAGGTTTGATAATAGATTATACAAGAAAAAAGAATATTAGGAAAAGGCAAGCTTTTAAGGCCTTGGAAGATGAGTATAAAATTCTTGAAAAAGAATTACAGAAAATGCCACAGAAAAAGGATATTAAATTGAAGCTGGATGTAATTAAACATAAAATGGAATTAATAGAGAAAGAAGAACTGGCACAGAAAATCAGAAATTCTAAACAGAATTATTTTGAAGATGCAAATAAACCAGGTAGATGGCTAGCATATAAATTGAGAAAAGAGAAGGAATCAAGAAAAATATTGAAGTTAATAGATGAACAAGGCCAAGTTTGTTATGGGAATAAGGAGAAAAAAGAAATTATTCGAGATTTTTATGGGCAATTATATAAACAAGAGAATATTGATGAAGAAAAAGTCAAACAGTATTTACAGGAAGCTAATTTACCAAAGATACCTAAAGAGACTGAAGAAATGCTAGAAAGCAATATAACAATGATGGAACTAAATGAAGCATTTAAGAGACAAAATAATGGGAAAGCACCGGGTCCAGATGGGCTTCCAGCAGAATTCTATAAAACATTTCAAGAATTATTGAGCATCCAATTGTTAGAAGTTATGAATGAAGTTATGTTAAAAAAGATGATACCTAAAACATGGTCAGAGGCTTACATTACACTTATATCGAAGGAAGAGACTGACCCATTGCAAATTAAGAATTATAGACCTATTTCTTTATTGAACGCAGACTATAAAATCTTTGCTTCAATCTTAGCAGAAAGACTTAAAAAATATCTAAATAATTTTATTCACCCAGATCAAAATGGATTTCTGCCAAAGAGACAAATTAGAGACAATATGAGAGTAATCTTGGACACTTTGGAATACTATGAGGCTCATCCTGAAAAGCAAATGGCTTTGATATTCCTAGATGCTCAAAAAGCATTTGACAACGTGAACTGGAGATTTATGTTATTATTATTGGAGCAGATGGGTTTTGCTAAAAAATTTACTCAAGCAATAGAAGCCATATATAATAAACAGATAGCAAGGGTAATGATGGAGGGGGAACTTACAGATTTTATTAATATAAGGAAAGGTACAAGACAAGGATGCCCCCATCTCCTTTGCTATTTGTGTTGACCTTGGAAGTGTTGAATAGAAATATTAGGGATGATAAAAGCATAAAAGGAATGAAAATTAAGAAGGAAGAATTCAAGCTACAAGCTTTTGCTGATGATTTAGCTTTTATTTTGGAAGACCCGCTAGAAACAGCTCCAAAGTTATTGAAAAGGATAGAGACTTATGGAGAGGTGGCTGGTTTGAAAATAAATAAAGATAAAACAAAGATTTTGACAAAGAATATGCTATTGAGACAGAGAGAAGAACTGGCAGATCTTTTGAAAATTCAAGTTACAAATAAGGTTAAGTATCTGGGGATATATTTGACAACAAGATGTAGCACATTAAAGGAGAATAATTATATTAAACTTAAACAACAGATAACTACAGACTTGAAGAAGTGGGAAAACTTGCAATTGTCATTAATAGGGAGAATTTCAACAATTAAGATGAATATTTTACCATAATTTTATTTTTGTTTCAAACAATACCAATTAGGCTTGGAAAAGACTATTTTGAAGATTTAAATAAAATCATGTTGAAGTTTATATGGCAAGGTAAAAAAGCAAGAATAAAGCTAAAGCTTTTGCAAGATGCTAGAATTAGAG
The DNA here is from genome assembly GCA_033807585.1 of Hydrophis major. Taxonomy (NCBI): domain Eukaryota; kingdom Metazoa; phylum Chordata; class Lepidosauria; order Squamata; family Elapidae; genus Hydrophis; species Hydrophis major. The sequence continues at coordinate 362,762,745 of CM066329.1, read as the reverse complement.
GAGGTTTTGGCTTGCCTAATTGGGAATTGTATTATCAAGCTGCAAGTTTGATGTGGGTCAAAGAATGGATAACATTAAGGAAACATAGGTTGTTGACATTAGAAGGGCATGACTTGCTGTTGGGCTGGCATGCTTTTTTATGGTATAAGGGAACTAAAACACAGGGTTATTTTAGAAGACATTATGTACGGGAGTCTTTGTGGTTAAATTGGGAGAAGATAAAAAGACAATGTTATTTGAAAATTCCAGTTTGGTTATCGACCATTGAAGCATTTTCCTATCCTATAATCTACAAGAAGGAACAAACAGTTAGATATGGGGAACTTTTGGATGAAAAGGGTGAACTTAAATTGATCCAAAACTTAGAGGAACAAGGTATAAGGATGAATTGGTTTTCATATGCACAAATACATTCAAGGTATGATAAAGATTCTAAAACGGAGGGATTTTATGATAAGCAGACTGATTTAGATAAGATCTTGATGGGTACTGATGAGAAAGTGATTAAAAAATTATATGGTTATTTACTGGGAATGAAATTAGAGGAAGAACAAGTCAAAGAAACTATGATTGTTTGGGGGAAGAATTTTGGATATGGGATTGATTTAGAGAAATGGCAGAAATTGTGGTCTCAAAATTATAAAATGACAATGTCAACAGCATATAAAGAAAATTTGTATAGGATGTTTTACAGGTGGCACTTTCCTCCGACAAGAATAGCAAGAATGTTTAAGGATAAATCTGAAAAATGCTGGAAATGTCATCAGATACCCGGCTCGTATTACCATATGTGGTGGACTTGTGAGGACGCTAGAAAATATTGGACTATAATTCGCATGTGGTTGGAAAAAATGACAAAGAAACATATAGACTTGAAACCAGAGATCTTCTTATTGGGAATTTTACCTGATATATATAGTAAAGATTTGAAATATCTGATTGTAAATGTATTAACAGCGGCCAGGATTGTATTTGCTAAAAACTGGAAGAATGAGAAAATACCATTACAGGAAGAAATTATTTAGAAAATATTGGAATGTGCTGAGATGAGTAGATTGACATTTGAAATCAGAGAGCAAGAGGATAAACAATTCTATGAAATTTGGGATCTTTTTTATAAATGGCTAGATGATAAAATACGATAATAGAATATTTTAGATAGTAAGAAATATCTTTATCTTGTTATTTTGCTATTATTTTGTTAATCGATATTATATTTATAAAGGTTTTTTTTTTTAGGATTGATCTGGTATGATTATATGATTAGTTGAATAATTTGGTTAAAGTATTGTTAGCTCATAAAGCATGAATGATTAAAAGTATAGTCAAAAATTTTTTTTATTTTTTTTTGTTTAGTGATTATAGGATATATAAGTTTGGATTGATAATATGAGTTGTTATGTAACATAATTGTAACTGGGACTACAGAATGAATGCACAAAAATGATGAACCAACTGACACACTGCATGTAAATATGAGAGGTGTATGTTTTAATGTTTTGTTTGTCTTGTCTGTTTGTAGAAAATTAATAAAATTTTCTATCAAAAAAAAAAAAGATATACCAGAACCCCCTTGCATAAATGTTTGTGAAGCACTTGATTGATCATTTGCATGAAAACAGCAGGTGCCCCCTGTAGGCCAAAAGGGAGAACATTGAACTGGAAACAACCTATTGGGCAATTGAACTCAGTCTTCCACTCATCTCCCTCTTTAATCTGGATTTGGTAGTACTCCTCCCTCAAGTCCAACTTTGTGAAAATCTTCCCCTTTGCCAGGTGGGCTAACATGTCCTTCATCAGAGGGAGGGGGTACACGTTCTCTACGGACACTGTGTTCAGGTTTCTATAGTCAACCACCAAACGTTTGGAGCCATCTTTCTTCTCACGGAACATCACAGGGGCCGCCACTCGAGGTCTGGCAAGTGTGATGAAACCCCGTTGCAAGTTCTTGTCAATAAATGCCCTCAGTTCCTCCAGTTCCCCCAGGGTCATCGAATACAGCTTCAGTTTCGGGAGCGTTACCCCCAGTAGAAATTCAATACTACAATCGGTTGACCGATGAGGGGGGAGCTCATCAGAAGTCTCTTCACTAAACACCTCTCTTAAGTCCCAATACTCCTTCAGGATTTTCTCCTCCCCTTCCACGCGTTCGGCACCTGCAGAAGCTGTCTCGGCCGGAACCTGCAGCTTCGGATGGGATTTCTCCTCCCCTTCTGGATAGGGTTGCTCCTCCCCTTCCGGTGGCCAATCAGTACGGATACATATCCACCCCTCTCTTCAGTTCACATGGGGATTCCACTTCCGGAGCCAGGGTAGTCCCAATATTAGAGGCTGTTCCATTCCAGGGGCCACAATAAAACACAGGGTCTCGCAGTGGTTTCCCATGGTCATCTCTAGGGGTTCTGTTATAAAACAAGCGGGACAACCTCCTGCCACAGATCCATCCAGTTGGCAGAATGATATGGGCGTTCTTAAAGTTCTCAGTCCGATGCCCATACCCTTAACTACTTTCATGTTAATTACACACCTCATGCACCCCGAGTCCAATTAGGCCAACATCTCTCCCTCGGTCCCAGAGGTGGGCTCTCTTAACTTGATTGGGATGGTCATGGGCCCTTGGTTAGGATTACTGGGACGTCATCTTCCGAGTCGGTCTCGCTCTCGTTGAGTGGGGTTGGAGGTCCCAGCTCCTCTTGCCGAAAGGGCAACCTCTACAACCTCTCTTGTCTTCAGCCCGGTCTCATGAGGATTGGTTGAGGGGTTTTCGGGCTTCCTCCCTGGGCCCCGTGCTTTTGGTGGGTCGTCTTGACCCAGCAATCCACCATCTGATGGCCCTCTTTCCCACAATGGAAGCAGGCTGTGGTCTTGGCTCTTGCCGCCATCCTTCCCTTTTGGGGGTGGAGGTCTCTCGGAGATGTGGGGGGAGCGGTTTTCTCCAGGCGGGACCTCCTCTGCGTCTGCTTCGGGTTAGATCAATATCTACCTCTTCCGCCAGCAAGTATCACGACTGCAAATCATGTGTGTCCCTTCTGGAGATGCACGTGTGGTATATATCTTCATTTAAGCCATCTTTGTAGGCTTCTACCAGGGCCCCCTGGGACCAACCTTGGATGTGGTATGCCAGCTGCCTGAATTCTTGGGTGTAGTCTGCCACCGATCTCCCCACTTGGACTAGGGTCTTCATTCTGATCCTGGCCCTTCTCTCTGGCAGAGGGTCCTCAAACCTTCTCCTCAATGCAGTCATGAAAACATCAAGGCTCCGCAGTTGGGGGGAGTTATCATTGTACAAAGTCACCACCCAGTCTGCTGCCATCCCTTCCAGGTTTCTGGTAACACATCTCACTTTGGCTGCTTCAGAGGTGAACTCCCTTTCAAATTCTGCCATATAGCTCCCGACTTGTACCAGGAAAAACCCCAAATCTCTGGGATTTCCTCCAAACTTCACATCTAGGGGGGGCAGGTGGCGTCTTCCAGGGATCACACCTATTGCTGGGGCTCCCCAGGAGGTGGTGGGCGGCTGCGCCGGTGTAGGCTGGGCTAGGGGGGTGGGGGTAGCTCGACTTCCCCGGGCTGACCTCACTCCCTCTTCCCCCTCATACCTTGGAGCCGGGCCGGGCCTCTCAGAAACATCCATAAGGAATTTCCCGGCTTGATCCAGCCTGCATTCCATCTCCTTGCCCTCTTGCCACAGCCGTTCCCTCGCACCTTTTCGTCTTTCAGTGATTCTGGGAGGAGGGGGGTCTTCAGAGTCTCTCCAACCAACCCCCAATGACCATCTGGGCATCTCAGCTGGGGTTTCTTCCAGAGTCAGGTCGGCCAGCAGGTCAGTCACCGACATCTCTGGTAGCAGCATCAACTGCCTCCCCACAGCTCTCTGGTCATCTTCATCTCTGACTGGAGACGACATGAGATGAAACCCCCTTGGAAGAAAAGTTGATATTTTTTCCAGGTGGGTTGATGTGGGAGTTTCGGAGTAATGTCAATCTGTGCTCCCTTTAGATCCCAAGAAAGAAATACTCAGACTCCATGGGGTAGAGCAAAGTTATCCTTTTACTGGAAAATAAAGTGGAAACTACAGATCCAATTCCGAAACTGAGAAATTGGCTGGTAGAGCACATATACAAAGGAATAGAATTGCTCCCACCCCCCAAAGTTCAAATGATTCTTCCAATTAAAATTTCTGAATATGATCATGTGGTCATCTCCAGGTGGTAATGAGGCTTCTTGTCAGTTGACCTTGACATATTTTGATAAAAGTTCACAGTTGCGCAAAAGGGGACAGAGGTTAGCCAAGAAATGGAAACTTAAAGAAAAGAATCCCCCCTCCCTTGCTAACCCAGCAAAGGAATGCAAAACACCTCCAGCCTTCTTCTCCTCCAAGATCCCCCCCTCCCACTGTTGTCAATGACAGCCAAAAGAAGTAAATTGGCATAGCAGCAGAGAAGCAACAGTTAGAAGACAGAATATACTTATTATGGAAGATATCTTGAGGCTGACACCCAGTTTGCTGTAGAAGTTAGGACAACAGACTAGAAACCAGGAGACTGTGAATTCTAGTCCTTCCTTAGACACAAAGCCAGCTGGGTGATCTTGGGCTAGTCACTTTCTCTCAGCCCTAGGCAGAAGATAGCAGCAAACTGTCTGAAAGCTTGCCATTTTCCCACTTTTTTTTTTTTTTTAAAGAAAAAGCACTTTCTATCAGTGTATCTGTTTCCTTTCTTGACAATGTATTTTTCTTATGAGTTTACTGTAGTTCTTTTCTCTTTTTCTGTCATTATTTTAAATATAAAAATGTCAGCTTAATCTTGATTAAGGCAAGACCTTCGACTGTGTTTATTCTAATATCAGATGCTACGGTAGCACAGATGGAATGTAATGAATCATAGATGGGCAAGGGAAGAGACAGCAATAGAGGATTCCAAAGATTGCACAAGAAGGTCACATGTAGAGGCTTCAAAGTGATTTTTGTATGCAGAAACTTCAAGTATTCCAGCCCCAAAGTTTAGGATATAGATGTCTTAAAAGTGCTTTTTCAAAAGGCAACTGGAGTGGGGGGGGGTTCTTTGAAGAAGAAGAAAGAAGGAGGAGGAGGAGGAGGAGGAGGAGGAGGAGGAGGAGGAGGAGGGGGAGGAGGAGGAGGAGGAGGAGAAGAAGAAGAAGAAGAAGAAGAAGAAGAAGAAGAAGAAGAAGAAGAAGAAGAAGAAGAAGAAGAAGAAGAAGAAGAAGAAGAAGAAGAAGAAGAAGAAGAAGAAGAAGAAGAAGAAGCTTCAACCAAGAAGCTTCGTCAATTGTGATGGTGGGGTATGGAAGGATAGGTACTGATAGTTGAGACTGGATGGTGGAGGAATGGAAGGATAGATTCTCACTGGATGGTTGTGGGGAAGATGGAAGGCTTGTGTTTCTTTGTACTCCTCTGGTCGTTAGCACTCTCACCATTTGGGAATTTGCCCTCAGGGTCACCTGAATCAGAATTGGTTGTAGAATTTTCTTGGAACCAGGGGTGGGATTCTACCAGTTCGAACCTATTCGCTAGAACCGGTTGTTAACACTCAAAGCAGTTTGGAGAACCGGTTGTTAGAAGAAATTACTGGCCTAATCCTGTAAGGAAGGCAGGAAGGAAACATTCTGGTATTGCTTACAGAAACTGCCTCTCCATTAACCCTTATTACATTCTTGGCAGACTAGACTTCCTGTTTCAGGAATATTTCTGGAGTTTTTTCCCCCTCCTTTGCTGGTATTTTGCTTGTGTGAATGACCATTCAAAGTTACAATGGCACTGAAAAAAGTGACATGACCTTTTTTCACACTTACAACTGTTGCAGCATCCCCAGTCATGATAGGCCAGGTGAGGAGATGGTGCCTCAATGTGAGTGATATTGAGTTGGCCACGCCCAGCCAATAACATGACCACCAAACCATGTCACCCAGTCACATGACCACCAAGCCACACCTACCAACTAAGCCTGCCCACAGAACTGGTTGTTAAAAAAATTGAATCCCACCCCTTCTTGGAACCCCAATCACAATTGATGAAGCTTCTTGAATGAGAAGAATTTTTTTTTCTTCCTCAAAGAAAAATAATAACACAGTTGCCTTTTGACAAAGCACCTTTGAGACATCTACAGCCTGGATGACTGAGAATCTCCACAGGCATTTAGTTTATAGATGATTCACTCAACTCAAGGATGGCATCTCAATTCTAGTTCATCCTTCATTCATTATTCTTAGTCTTATTTTAAGCTGTTTTTTTTCTTTCCAATTTTGAACACTGTTAATTTTTTTTTTTAAATGTCATCATGATGAGTCTCCATTGTATCAAGTGTTTAAGATTCTGGTATAGCAGTCTCATTGAAAAAGAATAGAAGATGAAAAAAAAAAAAAAAACCTTGCATTTTAGTTTATTTTCCTGGAAGTTAGAGAAGAACATCCAGGTGCCATTTAAAAAAAAAAAAAAAAAAATCAAGGTGCACTGAATTATAAGATACCCAGGAGTGTGCAATAGCGTTTCATTGTTTGAGTTTGGAATAAAAGATAGATAATTAGGAAATTGGGAGTCTATTAATTTTCCAAATTTACTCATGCAGGAAGCACTGAGCTACAGTGATATTTGCTTACCTCGTCATTATGCAAAAATATATTAGCTAATTATTTTGACTAATGCAATTAAGATATGCATATTTAGCATAAACTATACAATAGAAATGTTACAGTCAGCAACTGCCAAGTTGTACCCATGGGCACCAGAGAGGCAAAAGTCTTGGTGCTGTCTCTGATGGGAAGCCAGGAGACGGTTTCAGCTCTGCCTAAGACTCTCTTATTAGGCATGTTGGAGTAATTAATTTACTTTACAGCCTGGCTAGGTGACACAGCAATCAGTGGCATTAATTTTGGTTATGTAGAGACACCTGAAGAAGTCAGCCTTTAAGCAGCAGACTCTATACTTTTAATTGCTTTAATCAGTGGAAACACAGGATTTCTTGCAAGGGTGCAATTAACATACATTCACTACTCTTGGTCTCCTTCCCATGAAGGAAGTGGGCAAGGTGGCAGCCTGTTATAAGAACACTCGTTCTTTTTGTGGTGGGTTTTTGTGCAGTCAAATTGCACATCATATCGCCATTGCCTCTCCTTATTTTTGGAGAAGAATTCTATGTTACGTGGAAGCTCATACATTCCAACACAAGTAGAACTTTTCAGAAGAAGTCACTCCTTTCTAAATATTTTTTTCCCCATATATGGGAGATCCTAGGTTTAAGCTTGGCAAGGTGGACGCCTGTTATCAGAAAACACTTGTTCCTTTTTGTGGTGGGTTTTTGCACAGTCACACTGTGTATCAGTGTTGTTGCTTTTCCTGATTATTTTTGGAGAAGAATTCTGTTACATGGAAGCTTGCATATTGCAACACAAATAGAAGTTTTTGGGAGAGGTCTTTCGTCTCTAAAGAAGGTTTTTATTATTATTTTTTATACCGAAGGTCCCAGGTTCAAACCTAGACAAAGAAATAGTTCAGGGAATGAAAAATTGCTTTGTTTGTGACTGTGGCAGCTCACTGAATTACAGTAGATGGATCTACTGCATAATATCTACGCAGAACTTTAAGATTTAAGGGGGAAATCAGCTCACCATGAGGATTGTCTAGTGAAATTCTCAGTCATCCAGGTCACCAAAAGTGCTTTTTAAAAGGGCAACTGGACTTTCTTTGTTTTCCTTGAAGATATGTCACTTCTCATCCAAGAAGCTTTTTCTGTTCTCACTGAATGGTGGAGAATAGAAGGATTTGCAGTCATCTGGTTGTTAGCACTCTTTCTGAAAGACGTTGAGGCCACTTGAAGGTTTATCTGTGACCACAGAGTCACCTAAATAGTGCAAATGAGTGTGGAATTTTCTTGGAATCAATGAAAGGACTGTGTTGTAATCAATGACGGATTATGGCTCACTGGTGCCCTAAGCAGTGACAAATCTTGGTGCCCCACACTCCTTTGTACATACAGTACAAATGAAGCCATATTCTCAACTTTGTGGTGCTCCTTTGAGCCTGGTGCCCTAAGCATGTGCTTAGTCTGCTTAATGGTTAATACAACACTGGTTGTAATCCACCATGAGGATTAAACTGGTAGCCTGAAAAATGAGAAGGATTTGCACCCTTAACCTAGATGTATCAAGGAACAAACAGAATATACAGAGTCTCAATAAACAAGAATATTTATAACTCAGGATTGAAATCAGGGGACCTTGTTACTTTCTGAACTTGGCTGTTTTCTTGCAGATGTTTCATTACCCAAACTAAGTAAAAGCATCACTGTTAATAACCAACCCACCAAATTCTGAGAACACCAAGGACTCGCCACAAACATAATTTCTCCTGAGAAACAACCCCAGATAAACAAGGAATCATATTCTTCAGTTCTTAGAAATTGCTACTAGAGTTGCTGCTGATGTAAAATAGCAGCAGTGACCCGTGGATAATCCTAAATTCTGGGCATATTAATAGCAAGGAAAACACAGAAATCGTTCTATCTCTCAAAGACTAGAGGCAGTTTTATACACCAGTGTGCTCTACAATGTGAAATACAATCCCCCGCTTAAGTTGGTTGTTATTTATGATAGCTCCGGATGAGGATAAGTTAACAGCGATCTCTGCTCTGCTAATATCTTAGACTATACACTAATGTGTTATACATGGAGTCGCCTTTGGCAACAGTTTAAAAGCTGTAGCTGTTTCAAAATACCGCAGACAGGATTCTAACCCAGCCAGCTCCAGAATATGAAGACATATGTAACCAGAAAGGAATTGAACAGGAGCAACAAAACTTCTGGCCAAAGGCAGCACTGATTCATGAAGACATTCTCTCCAACCTTTTCAACACTGTCACAGAGTTTGGGCAAGAGCTGATGTCAACATGTAGCCACCATAATAGACTAAGGCTGGTTATCTTTTAGTTTCAACACCCATAGAAATGTTTTGGCTAAACCTCCCCTGGCCGTGTGGACTGTCAAATGGCTTATTTTGTTGTCCTTTCAAATTTTGTTGTCCTTTCAAATATTTTTCCAAGAGTGGGCTGCACCATCTGGTGGACAATCTGCCTGCAAACGAGAGGATCCTACCTAATGATGTATACAAGTGTAGACTAGCCCAAGGAACTAGTGTTAACAACCAACAGCCTGAAATAATAGAGAATCTGTTGAGTGGCTGCTCCCCCCTCCAACTCCATTTATATCGACTGTAAGAGCTATGCACCCCCCTTACAAGTCTTCTACCAAAAACTATAATCGCACTACCCAATCACAGAATTTATGCTATAGTGCCACGATGGCGAACCTATGGCATGCATGCTGGAAGTGGCATGCAGAGCCACTTCTGCCATCACACAAGAGGTCGCCTGGAAGAACCCCACTGTGCATGCACAAACACTGCCCGCCCGACAGCTGATTGTCAGGTATCTGCAGGGGTGGGATTCTACAGGTTTGCACCTATTCTCTAGAACCGGTTGTTAACATTCTAAGCAGTTTGGAGAACCGGTTGTTAGAAGAAATTATTGGCCTAATCCTGTAAGGAAGGCAGGAAGGAAACATTCTGGTGTTGCTTACAGAAACTGCCTCTCCGTTAATCCTTATTACATTCTTGGCAGGACTAGACTTCATGTCTCTGGAACTTTTCTGGAGGTTTTTTCTCCCTCCTTTGCTGGTACTTTGCTTGTGTAGAGTGACCATTCAAAGTTACAGTGGCACTGAAAAAAGGGACTTATGACCATTTTTCACACTTACGACTGTTGTAGCATCCCCACAGTCATGAGAAGCCAGACAAGGAGATGCGTGCCTCAATGTGAGTGATGTTGAGTTGGCCACGCCCAGCCAGTCACATGATCACAAAGCCACACCCACCAACTAAGCCACGCCCACAGAACCGGCTGTTAAAAATTTGAATCCCATCCCTGGGTATCTGGCATGCATGCATGGGGGTTGGGGGCGTGGGAGATGTGCGTGTATGCGCAGAGATGCATGGGGCACATGGGTGGATCTCGCATTCATGCTCAGAGATGCATGGTGCATGTGGAGGAGTCGTGCACACTTGTGCAGGAGGCATGGGGGCCTCTGCACGCACTGTCTTCTGGGTGCTGGTACGCAAGTACACGCACACAAGCAAATGCGCAATTTTCGGCACGAGAGCCCCAAAAGGTTAGCCACCACTGGTATATCATGTTTTGCTATATTTTATACCAAAGAGTGTCAGGGGTGTCACACTGAATTTCTTCAAGGGCCAGATCAGCATTGTAGTTCTCTTCCACGGACCGGTTGCGGTGGAAGACGGGATGGACAACTCCTGCTGGCCAAAATGAGGTGGGTGGGGTTCATGTGGCTCTCCCGTGCCCAGTTTTCAGCCTGGATGGCCACCTGCAGCATCCTGCCGGCCAAAATGGGGCCAGATTTAAGCAGTTTGACACCCCCTGGCTTAGATCCTCAGTTACCCATTGTAGACAAAACAATATAGTGTTCTGTTTATGGTGAGTGGAGCAGTGGTGGAATTCAATTTTTTTTACTACCATTTCTGTAGGCGTGGCTTATTTGGCAGGCGTTGCTTAGTGGTCATGTGACTGGGTGGGTGTGGCTTAGTGGTCATGTGACTGGGTGGGCATGCTTGGTGATCCTGTGACTGGGTGGGCGTGCTTGGTGGTCATGTGACTGGGTGGGCGTGCTTGGTGGTCATGTGACTGGGTGGGCGTGCTTGGTGGTCATGTGACTGGGTGGGCGTGCTTGGTGGTCCTGTGACTGGGTGGGCATACTTGGTGGTCATGTGACTGGGTGGGCGTGCTTGGTGGTCATGTGACTGGGTGGGCATGCTTGGTGGTCATGTGACTGGGTGGGCGTGCTTGGTGGTCATGTGACTGAGTGGGCATGGCCAGCTCAATGTCACTCACATCAAGGGGTGCCTCACTTGGCCCCTCCCCTCCCAGCCATTCCTTGTCACCCAGCCTTAACTTATCTATAGTTCTGTAAAAAATGTTGTTCACCTTTTTTGATTTTATTATCTGCATACTATAGATGTACTTTCATGGACCACTGAAAGGAGGAAATGGCTCACATGCTTTACTCAAGAGTGTGATATAGGCAACAGGCTAATTTTAAGGGGCTGCCACAAAGAAAGGGGGACAATGTATTTTCCAAAGAAGCAAAATGCAAACAAGAAGCAATGGATGGAAACTGAACAGACAGAAGCAACCTAAAACTAAGGATAAACTTCCTGACAGTGAGAACAGTTAACCAGTGGAACTGTATGTCTCCAGAAGTTCTGGGTGCTCAATCACTAGAAGTTTTTAAGAAAAGACTGGACAGCCATTTCTCTGAAATGGTATAGGGTTCACCCCAAGGTCCCTTCTAGGTATTATTCTGACACTTTTTCCAGGATCTCTACTCAGAGTTTGGCATCCTCAGTTTTCTTGCCTGAGCTGGGAGTTGGACTAGAAGACCTCCAAGGTCCCTTTCAACTCTTGTTAAACACATGTGTATTTTATGCTCTGGACTATTGACATTGAATGCATGAAAACCCTGAAAAATATGTGGTAGCCCTGGGCAAAAGAAAGGCAGAAAAATCACTCTAGGTGTAGAGACAGTGTAAAATATTAACACATGATAAATAATGGAACAATTAAAAATAATAGCACAGAGTTTTATCTCTTTCTCTCTTCCTATTTCTTTCTTTCTTTCTTTCTTTCTTTCTCTCTCTCCCCCCTTTCTCTCTCTCTCTCTCTCTCTCACACACACACACACACACACACACACATACACACACAGAGCACATAAGAGACAAGCATTCTGGAAGCAGCTCCTTTAAATTTCTCCAAGGCTTGAGTGGATTCTTTTACGTTGCAAAAGTGCTCCAAGGCTCGATTCAAGCCGACCCCCTCTATCAAACCGCACTCCTTCTCAATCCAGCACTTTAACTCACAAGGGGAAAGTGATACTTGCAGCGTCCATGCCTTTCTTCCTTTTCCCTGGGCATAGGGAATTAGGAGAGCGATCACAAGTGAGAGACCGGGTGACCGGGTTGGGGGCATGGCCAGCCAGGGATTGCTACCAATTTGGTGACCCATGCCAAATAACCGCTACCGGTTCGCCCGAATAAGTGCGAACCGGTCAAATAGCATTTCTGGAGTGGAGAGATTATCATCAGGATATAAATGCAGGTAGTCCTCAACTTACAACAGTTCATTTAGTGATCGCTCAAAGTTACTACAGCACTGAAAAAAGTGACTTACAGCCATTTTTCACACTTATAACAGTTACAGCATTCACATGATCGCATGATCAAAATCCAGATGTTTGGCAACTGGTTCGTATTTATGACCATTGCAGTGTCCTGAGGAAGTGTGATTCCCTTTTTCAACCTTTTAGCAAGCAAATTCTATGGGATAGCCAGATTCAACTGTAGCAAGAAAGATCCTAAAATGAAGCAAAATTTACTTAACCAATGTCTCACATAGCAACAGAAACCTTGGGCTCAGTTGTGGTTGTAAGTCGAGAACTATCTCTAGTTAAGGTAAAGGTTCTCCTCACAAATATGTGCTAGTTGTTTCCAGCTCTAGGGGGCAGTGCTCATCTCCGTTTACAAAGCCGAAGTGTTCTGACCAAGGCTTCCTGAGACTGTAATTAAGCACATGCTCAGTTAAAACAACTCTTGTTTTATTTCATTACTGGGAATTATGCTCATTCCCAGCCTATAATGAGTCTGAAATAGTTCCTCAAGATAAGCACCCACCTTTCTCTCCTTTGAATTGTTGCCAACAGCTAGAGTGCCAAATGAATTTTAAAAAACCAACTGAAGTACAAAGTCCACACAGAGCTTCAAGGATTAATCTGAACAGAACAAACAACTTTGCTTCCTACAAAGGTTTTTTCACTTTTGCCTGTCCTTCATACCTTAGGGGAGGGGCAATCACCTCCCAGACTTATTCCTGAGTTGTTCCTTTTGTCTCAGTTGCTCTTGCCTTCTGGCAGATTTGTGCAAATGCGCACTGGGAACAGGCTCCCTTTGTTCCTCGGCCTTGCTGCTGCCAGACTCTGGAGGCTCCGGAATCAGCACCCCACTCCCAGAGGGCCCTGGCCCCATCTCTGCATCAGATGCAGGACCCTCATCCAAATCCTCTCCAGACTCCCAGACTGATCCCCGTTCTTCCCCACTGTCCGATTCCACTGCCGTCTGCACAGGATGCCAGCAAACCACAACATGAAGAGCCAGCGCTGTCTAAAGATGTCTCCATAGTCATGTGACCAGCATGATTAAACACCGAAGATGTACAGAATGCTGTTACCTCAAATCTCTAGTTACCTATCCAGTTACCCACCAAATCTCTAGTTACCTATGCTCTATTAATCTCCTGATTGAGTCAGACAGTGGGCAGCTACTGAAAATGTTCCAGAGCCCCTACAAATTCAGAATTACAATTGCAAGGTTGAAAACTCAAGTTGTGTTTCACAGCTTTCGGGCCAATGCTTTGCCATCTTTCAGATCTGTTTGTAAATCAGCTCAAACTGCTGGATTTGATTTCTAAATCTCTTCCCAGTGTGAAACCAGGAAACTGAAGGACTGCCTCTCTTTATGTGGACTAGAACTGATTTCACAAAATTTGCTTTGGAGATTCTCCAAGGATCTAACATCTTAGCACCCCAACTGAATGTTCACTCATTGAATCCTGCCAGGATTGGGGCTTGAAAGCTTTTTCTTGAGGGGGGCTGTTTCTCCAGAGTTTTTAATCTGTCTCATCCACTTTTACCGTTTATGAAGCACTCTTTTTATCTTTTTACTGTAGTTTTGAATTTTAAATTGACATTTCTTCTTCCAAGGAAGCCTGAGAACCTGCAAAAAGTGTAACAGCTTAAATATCTAAATCAAATGAATAAAAATTTACGACATCCAATCTCTAAAATGTTGCTGAAGTCTACCAAATCTCTCTTAGAAGGCAGAATATATATTTCAATCCTGACCCTTAATTTCAAACTGAATGGATAAGTATCTTCTTGCGGAGCTTAATTACATTTCACTATTTTAGTTAAAACGGGAATGGAAAAATCGGACAAAAGAAATAGCCAATAGGAACAGAAGCATAGATCTGCCGTGTTTTTTCATCTAAAATAGTCCTCTCTTTTTAGTGTGAAGGAAATGTTGTCTCCACAATCCTTGCCTCAGAGGATGAGGCCTTTTCACCATGATGCAACCTTAATGGGTGGAGCTGTGGAAAGACCCCCTTCTAAGAAGTATAAAATATTTTGGGAAATATTAAAAAGGCAGAATATTATATTTCCCTAATGAAGAAATAGAGAAACATGTTTTTAGAGGCAGAAAGCAGTCCCCACTTTTTCTTAATAGCTCACAGCAGGTTTCAGCACTTCAGAGATAAAGAGCTTATTGAAAGAAGTCAACAATCTAGATGGCTCTATTCATAAGCAAAGAGAATACTGCTGGCAGAAATCCATTCGAGACAGGATATTCAAAACTGCTTGCAACAAAGTTTGACAGCTAACAAATGCAGAATGATAGGTTTAGAAACAGCCCTCACCCAAGATCCAGCACAGGAGAAAGCCATTAAGCTACAATAGGATTTGCTCCAAACCCTTTCAGAACACAAGCCCCTTCATTGCATGACCCCCAAAGCAGCCTAAACTTTAAAGTCACCTGGGAGCTCAGGTAAACAATAAACCAGAGACTAACCAGATTAGCTCAGACAAGCACCTAGGATTTGCATTTCCTCTTTTGCCTCTTGAGCCAGCTATGACGCTTACATGACCCCATAGGAATCTGACAGCAGCCAATAGAATGTTAAAGGACATGTTCTTGCACAGGAACAGGAAGCTCAAATACAAAGCCCAAAGCAGGTATAAACCACCCCCCACTCACAACTCCATTTTGTCAGCTGCCCAGAATTACATGTGATCGGTGGTTTTGTTTCATCAATAAAGAGAACCTCTCTTTCCAATCAGCCTCCAGCCTCCATTTTATCTCCAATGCCTTTCTTCAGGATTGGAACTGGATCTGGATATTTCTTCCAACAGGGCTAAATTAACTACAGGCCAGACTAAGAAATTGAAAAAAAAACATCCAGAAGAAAGTGGTAGCAAATCACATATGTGCAGAGGTGGGATTCTACCAGTTTGTACCTATTCACTAGAATCGGTTGTTAACATTCTAAGCAGTTTGGAGAACCAGTTGTTAGAATAAATTACTGACCTAATCCTGTAAGGAAGGCAGGAAGGAAACATTCTGGTGTCGCTTACAGAAACAGTCTCTCCATTAACCCTTATTACATTCTTGGCAGGACTAGACTTCCTATCTCAGGAACCTCTCTGGAGTTATTTTCCCCTCCTTTGCTGGTATTTTGCTTGTGTGGGGTGACCATTCAAAGTTACAATGGCACTGAAAAAAATGACTTAGGACCATTTTTCACACTTACGACTGTTGTAGCATCCCCATAGTCATGAAAGGCCAGGCGAGGAGGTGCATGCCTCGATGTGAGTGATATTGAGTTGGCCACACTCAGCCACCAAGCCATGTCCACCCAGTCACATGATCACCAAGCCATGCCCACTACCAAAGCCACGCCCACAGAACTGGTTGTTAAAATTTTTGAATCCCACCCCTGCTAAGAAAGCTATATGGGCACATGCATGAAAACATTGCAATTGATGAAGACTGTGCTACTTCTAGCAAAAGAGATGCTGTGCACAGAAGGATCAGCGCACTTGCAGTTGGTTTGCTTAATCCCTCTCAAAAGATGAAAAAATTGAGTCAAGGACTCCAAAGTTAGAGTGCTTAGTCATAAAAGGGATGAGGAGTTTTGTTTTGTTTTTTTCATTTAGGGCTGGAATTGAATGGAGTTCATCACAAATCTGATCAGTCACCTGGGTTTTGCGCTTCAGAAGATGATAGAGAAAGAAGAATTTCATGTAGGGATGAAAGAAAAGATTCCCCCCGCCCCACTGTTTTTGATATATAAAGAAGCCAAGGTTCTATCAGAGGTTATGGTGATAGTCCTTGGTTAACAACAATAATTGGGTCCAGAAAATGTGGTCACTAAGTGACATGGTCATAAAATGTGATGTCCCATGACCAGGTAGACTTTTGAAAGCAGTTCCAGAATTTTGAATTGCAGTCATTAGGAGAATCCGATGCAATCATTAGGTGTGATGTTATATGATCATCATTTGCAACCTCCTGCCTCTTTCCTAGGGCTGGGATTCAAAAATCCCAACAACCAGTTCGCTGCCCGGTTGCTGGGTAGACGTGGCCATGGTGGGCATCGCCTACTGGAAGTTCCTGTTTCCAGCTTCCAGTGGGCCTCCAAAGCCCAGGGAGGTTGTTTTCACTCTCCCAAGGGTCTGGAGGCTTCCCGTGGACCTCTGGGAGAGCAAAAACAGCCTCCCTGGACTCTGGAGGCCCTCCAGAAGCCAGAAACAGGTCCATTTCTGGACTTCCAGAAGGCCTGTTTTTCCCCCTTCCAGAGCCACCCTGTATTACCTCCATCGAAAATGGGCTGTGTGGAGATTCCTGGGTGGGCAGGGCCAGCCAATCAGTTGAAATACTGGTTCGGCAAATCAGATGTAACTTTAACATCTGGTTTGCCCAAACTGGTCCGAACTGGCAGAATCCCACCCCTGCTCTTTCCCCACTGATGTTGTTTGTTGGAAGCCTGCACCGAAGGTCACAAACAGTGATCACACAACCGTGGGGACATTGCTACAACTGCAATGTCAAGGATTGGCCATAAATTCCCCTCTTCAATGCCATCATAAACAAACAGTTGCAAAATGAAACATCATTAACTGAGAACTACCTTTACCTACATCTTTCCTTTAAGGCAATAACACATAGTAGGTAAGAATAAAATTTCATGATCAGGATCAAAGTAGATATGACTATAAGTGTATCTTGACATTTGTTATGCAGATGTCTATGGAGATTCTGAGTCATCCAGGTCATAGTTGTCCCAAAGGTGCTTTTTCAAGAGGTAACTGGACTTTCTGTTTTTTCTTTGAAGACATTTTGCTTCTCATCCAAGAAGCCTCTTGAAAAAGCACCTTTGATGTTTGTTATGATGGTTTTTAAAACTACAAGGGGCAGATAGAATGTAGCCCTGTTTTTCACTTTTGAGAAAAATTAAAAATTTCTTCCCTGGAAATTGATACTTATACATACATAACATACATACATACATACATACATACATACATACATACATACATACATATCTATAATATTATCCCTTGCAGGATAAGCAATATTATGCAGAGCACCCAACAAAAAAGATAAGAAACAATTGGCTCAGAGGAATCTATACAATACCGTCCAGAAGTTGTCTCTTTTTCTGTTATCTAAGGTAGATCATAGTAAATTTCTACCAATGATCACTGAAACTGCTGAAACTACCAGTGATCACTGAAATTTGGCTGCTCTGGAGGGCTGACAAATTTATGACCTATGAACTTTTATTGAAGATGATCTAGCTACGCTTCAGGAGCTCAGGATCATACAGAACCTCATTTTCTCTATTTCAGCTCGTCTTGTGAAATCTATGTTTGTCATGCTTCCCATTTTAGTCTAGTCTTCTCTCTCTAACGTATCATGAGTTGCTTCTCCCGCTTCCCTGAATAAATAATAAAAGGAGTGAGGAATTGTACTTCTCTTGTACTTCTCTCCAACAACTCCAGACGTGGCCATTCCTCCCATTCTGCAACAGAACCAACTATGAAGTCCATAGTCAACCATGACCTGATCATGCATTCAGATCTCACATTACCAGAGAAATGGTAAATCATTAGAAATCAAATCAGAGTCAAGAAACAGGGCTTTGGTGGACGGTTCATTGAATTGATGCTGTTGGGCTGTTTGAACACTACAGTCTCTTTTAACAGCTGCTGAGATTTACTGCTGGCAAATCAAAACAGCAAGTGTCTCTATTCATAGCAACACAGAACTGGAAATGGAATAAAACACAATTCATCTCCTTGCCTTTGTTCCATAGAGTCCATATGTTGCTGGGCCAGTTATGTCTTCCATGTGTTCAGGGGAAGGGAGGGTTGAATAATAAAGTCTTCCTGTGTTTCTGGCTGCAAAATTGCTTCAAGATGCCAAGATAACTCCAAGGTCAGAAAGCTTGTGTTGGCCACTTTACAAAGGATTCTCTTAGACACTCCATCAGTTCCAAATGAAGGCATCATACTGGTGGCCATCAGCTTGAGCATATTTGGTAGCACATAAGTCCAGTTCATGGAAAAGCATTATTCCACCAAGTTGGGTCCAGAATTTTCAGCATTAGAAGCAGCATTCAGAGCTCTCAGTGTTTATTGCTGGGACCAACACTCCCTTTAAGCAGCAATTCAGACATAGTGCTTTCCTTAGATACTGTTCTGACCCTGGCTTCATAAACTGTAATTAGTCACAAACTTGTTTTAAAAATCAAACCCTATTTTATTGCAATGCTGAGAATTGCTTCCATTCCCGGCAGAATTAATCTCAAACAGTCCTCCAAGATAAGCACACACAGTTCTGTGAAGTGCTGGCAAAAACAGAAGCATCAAATTAACTGAAAAAGAAACCAACCAAAGTACAAGAAAAAACAACTGAAGTAAAAGGAGTTTCAACGATGACTCAGAACCAATCGAACTATTTTGCTTCCTGCAAAAGTTTTGTCATCTCAGCCTTCTAGCAGCTCTGCGCACACTGGAAACAGGCTCCCCTGGGTTCTCTGCTTTGCTGCTGCTAAACTCCAAAGGCTCTGAAGGCAGCACCCCACTCCCAGATGGTCCTGCATCGGACGCAGGACCCTCGTCCGAGTCCTCTCCAGATGCACTGACTGATTCCTATTCTTCCCCACTGTCCATTTCTGCTGCCATCTGCATCAGCTGCTGGCAAACCACAACAGATATCTTCTTGGCTACTGTGGCTCCTTTCAAATCATGATCATGGCTAAAGACTTCCTATAGCATCCCCTTGGCCACCATGGACTAGGTGGGAGATCATGATTTCATGATTACACCTGCTTCTTCACTTCCATTTGTTTTCTGTTTGTTTGACCTGACCCAGAAGTTCTGGGTGCTCCAATACTGGAGGTTTTAAATAAGAGGCTGGACAATCATTTGTCTGAAAGGTTACAGGGTTTCCTGCTTGACAAGGGGTTTGGACCAGAAGACCTCCAAGGTCCTTTTCACATTTATTCTGTTTTTCTATTTGTTTATGAAAATTTATATGGCCACTCAACTCACTTTCAGTGACTTCAGGAGTTTTATGAAGATACAAAGTGAATAATAATAATAAAAAAACAATAACCCCTCACCCCCGTGGTAACAACAGTTAATCAGATAAGTCACTTGATGGGCTCCATCCCACTCTGACTTCCCCTGGTGGCAAAATCAGATCTTCAGGGCTAGACTAGACTAGACTAGACTAGACTAGACTAGACTAGACTAGACTAGACTAGAATAGAATAGAATAGAATAGAATAGAATAGAATAGAATAGAATAGAATAGAACAGCAGAGTTGGAAGGGACTTTGAGGTTTACTAGTCTAGTCCCCTGCCTAGGCAGGAAACCCGACACCACTTCAGACAAATGTTTATCCAACATCTTTTTAAAAACTTCCAGTGTTGGAGCATTCACAACTTCTGGAGGCAAGCTGTTCCACTGGTTAATTATTTTAACTGTCAGGAAATTTCTCCTTACTTCTAAGTTGCTTCTCTCCTTGATTAGATTCTATGGAACCGGATGTTATGATTCTCTGCCCAGTTCGGAGAACCAGCAAATCGTGCCACTGGCTGGCCCTGGCCTTCCCCACCTCATCCACTCACTCCTTACCTGGCATGCGTGCCATCAAACTTGCTGGTTTGGTAAGTTGCTATTTTTTCCTTTTTTTCCCCCCTGACCATCAGTTGTTCTGCTGTACCGGTAGATTTAGATTAGCAGGAAATCATTGGGTTTCTTGCTTTCTAGCTAATCTAAAAGCAGAGCTGAACCTTCCTAGTTTCCATTTTTCATATTCTATTGAAAAATTCAATAGAAAAAAAATTCTTTTTAAAAAAGGGGGGAGAAAAACAATCTAAGGAGAAATTTCCTGACAGGGAGAACAGTTAATCAGTGCAACAGCTTGCCTCTAGAAACTGGAGGCTTTTACAAAGAGATTGGACAAGCATTTGTCTGAAATGGTATAGAATCTCCTGCTTGAACAGGAGGTTGGACTAGAAGACCTCCAAGGTCCCTTCCAACTCGGTTAGTCTGTTCTATTCAATTACCTCAGGAGTGAGTTTATGATCAATTAAAAAAAATAGATTGCAAAGACTAAAGTGAAACTGTCCAAACACATAGAAGAGCCGTGTTGTTCAAGCCATAAGGAGTATCATCAACTTAAAACTTAAAAACTTAATGAAGTTTTTAAAAAATCCTAAAACTGGGTCATATCTTAACGTCTCTGTTTTTCAAATTATTATTAACTTTCCCATTTGTGAAATTGTTATTTCTTGACGCCTTGATAGCTCACATCCAATTTGTCATGTCAGTCCTAGTTTCACTTATTCCAATTGCCACGCATATTTTTGCAAGTGAAACTGGCGCTTTCAAAGAATCCTTTCCATCCTGATTAATATTATTTAAATCTGTTTAATTCCCTAAATACAATATTGCCTGCCTTGTGCTTCCGACATGTAAGGCCATTTAAGTTATCAAGTGGCGCAGCTAATGAGCAGCATGATTCTTTGTATGTCGGCTGATAACAGTGCAAGAATTATTGATACAGTATTCGCATTCCCATTTATTCAGTAAATACTCTATTCCTTGCATAAATCTTTAGCTACGGTAGCTAGGATAAATCTTTTATTCTTATGTCATCAAAGCCTATATTATTCAGAGAGCTTGAATTACTTTTCAATGTAAAATAAATTACGGAATAACAAACAAAGCGAAAGCAAGAGTTGGAAGGGACTTTGGTGGTCTTCTAGTCTAAACTATAGCAGGAAATCCTATACCATTTCAGACAATTGGCTGTCCAATCTCTCCTTTAAAACCTTCAGTGATGAAGAACCCACAACTTCTGCAGGCAAGCCATTCTCACTGTCAGGAAATTTCTCCTTAGTTCTAGTTGGTTTTCTCCAGAGGTGGTATTCAGCAAGTTCTGTCCAGTTCTGGAGAACTGGTTTGAGTAGTTCAGAGAACTGGCAAATACCAGCTCTGACTAGCCCTGCCCCCATCTATTCTCTGCCTCCCAAGTCCCAGCTGATTGGCTGAGTCTTCTTTTGTTGCCCTGCACAGGAAAATGGAGCTGGAAAGCAGGTTAGTGGGAAGGGGAGGGAATGGAGATTTTGCAATATCCTTCCCCTGCCATGCCCACCAAGCCACGTCCACAGAACCAGTAGTAAAAAAAGTTGAATCCCACCACTGGTTCTCTCCTTGATTAGTCTCCATCCATTGCTTTTTGCCTGACCTTCAAGTGGTTTGGAGAATAGATTGAACCTTTCTTCTTTGTTGCCCATCCCTGAAATGCCTTAAAGGACATAGAACATTTCAAAACTTGACATGACAAATTCTATAAGCTCTATTAAGAGTGTTAATATGATTTACACTTTTCTGATCAATATGTGGGATGTATACATATGTACATATACAATTACCCTCCTATTCTTTTTACTTTGCCAAACTTCATAATATGTGGCTTGAAGATCATACCAAACCGTGTAGGTCCATAAAAGATTAAAAATACAGATTAAAAATAGGTCAAAATAAGTTAGTTTGAGCTGAGAGAGAGTGTTTACAGTAATGAACATTTATACTTTTTTTGTAAAATTGAAGAATGACATAAAGATAGGCTGTATCTCTCAAATGATCCAATTAGAAAATTCCTTGGACTAATCCAACTTTTATTAAGGTTTTTTTTTTTTTTCAGTCACAATACACAAACTGATGTTTTGCCCAAAACTTTTCATGTCCATTGCTCCAGAGGTGGGCTGCTACCGGTTCTTCCTGGTTCAAGTGAACTGGTTGTCAATTTTATGGCTGGTTTGGTGAACTGGCAAAGCCCACCCCTGGCTGTCCCCACCCACCTGTCCCCTCCCAGAAGTCCTCACACAGCCTGTTTGGGATCCCAGGTAAGTGCACGGCCTGCATGGAGGCTTGAAGAGAGTGAAAAACAGGCCTCCTGGAGGCTCCGGAAGGCCAGAAATGAGAGCCTCCAGAGCCCAGGGAGGCCATTTTTGCCTCTCGGAGGCTCGAGGAAAACCTCCAGAGCCTGGGAAGGGTACAAACAGCCCCCCCTGCCATGGTGCAGGAGGCCAACTAAGCAACGCCCAACATGGCCATGCCCATCCAGCAACCAGTCAGAGAAGGGGTTGTTAAATTTTTTTAAAGCCCACCTCTGCATTGTTCCCTTAATATTGGCTTTCCGGGTCTTATTTTCAAAGCAAAACTCTTGGTGAGAATCTGTCATTCTTTTTTTCCAAAATGGATGGAGCGCTCAGCCAGACCTATCAAAGATGGTTCAAAGCACTATATTGGTGCTATTAGGACTTGTATTATTAAAATCTTTTGGTTCTAGGATATGCTGGGGAGAAAAAATATTGAGAAAACTGGCAATACCCTTTCATTTCTGTTGCCATGATATAACATGTCCACGTAATCAAGTTCTACTGAAGGAATTTTTTTTACTGTTTTAAATAAAACACACACACACACACATTCACGCATCCATACTCACACAAAGATTCACTAAATCCATAGTTGGCTTTATCTTTTCCATGATTCCAATTCCTGTCAGCATTTTCTATATCTATGCATTTTATACAAATGTTCATCAAAAAAATATTCTGCTTACAACTGAGTCAAAATTGCTTTGCTGGAGTGCGGTTTCCCAGTGCCAGAAAGCATATTGTTTACTATTTCCAACCAAATGAAATGTGATGGAGTCATACATAAATAATTGGTTTTTTGTTGCATTTTGTTTTGTTTGCAGTCTTGTGTCAATTAAATCTGTGTCTTGGCAATACAAGGCAATGGGTGTGAGATTAGAGAAGAGACACAAACTAAGCAAAGAAGGCAGTGGCAAAATATGTAAGTTGAAATGCTATAATTCTTTCCTTGAGGTTTCCTGTTCAAGAAATTGAAATAGGAGTTCAGGAAAAGGTAAGAAATGCTAAAAAAAAAAAAAAAAAAACCCTTCCCTTTTTATGACCCTGTGGCTCAGTGCCTAAGACGCTGAGCTTGTCGATCAGAAAGGCCGGCAGTTTGGTGGTTCGAATCCCTAGTGCCATATAACGGAGTGAGCTCCCATTACTTGTCCCAGCTTCTGCCAATCTAGCAATTCGAAAGCATGTAAAAATGCAAGTAGAAAAATAGGGACCACTTTGGTGGAAGGTAACAGCGTTGTGTGCATCTTAGGCATTTAGTCATGCCGGCCACATGAACACGGAGATGTCTTTGGACAGTGCTGGCTCTTCAGCTTTGTAATGAAGATAAGCATCGTCCCCTAGAGACAGAAACTGGCATGTATGTGTGAGGGGAACCTTTACCTTTAGTCCCTATTCAAGGTAAAATTGGGGCAACTGGGTGGAGTTGAGTATTTACTGGCAGGATGCTCTTCCTGAATCCTACACAAAATTCACAGCATATTTTTTCTTTGCATCCTAGGAGAGAAACATCCGCTGCTACCTAGGATTGGACTCTTAACCTTTCAAGTGGGAGGCAAGCATCCTCACCACTAGGCCACCACACCGCTCTATAAGAAATGCTAACCAATTGACAAAAAATATGACTCTTAATTCCTAGCCAACACAATTCTCTCTCTGTCCTGCCTATTGTTTCACGTAGCATCATTATGAGTTCTGTTAACTCACCACAGTTGATGGTAGCCTTTTATGGCCAAGGGTCTTCAAACTTGGCAAGTTTAAGACTTGTGGACTTCAACTCCCAGAATTCCTGAGCTAACATTACTGGATGAGGAATTCTGGGAGTTGAAATCCACAAGCCAAAAAGCTGTCAAGTTTGAAGACCCCTGCCTTACGCAGTTGCCTCTCACAAAGCTCATCATGGAGTTTTCCCTTTTTCCAAAGAAAATGAGATTTATTACTCTGTAAATGGTATCCTGTAAATTATCTCATGCTGGTAAGAGGCTACAGGTGGACAGTTAGGTTTTATTAATGTTTCTCAACTTTGGCAACTTGAAGAATTCTGGGAGTTGAAGTCCACACAGCTTTAAGTTGCCAAGGTTGAAAAACACTGGGTCAGATGCAGAGGTGGCCTTCAGCAGGTTCTGACCAGTTCTGGGGAACCAGTAGTGGAAATTTTGAGTAGTTCGGAGAACCATCAAATACCACCTCTTACTTGCCCCACCCCCATCTATTCTCTGACTCCTGAGTCCCAGCGAATTGGTTCTTCTGATTGGCCGATATTAGCAATATCGGATTGGTCCATTCTGGGGAATCTGATTGGCTGTTAACGAGCCACTATCATTGGTTCAAGGGTTTAATGCTTCCATGTTCTCATTGATTAATAGGTCAGCAGCTTGCCCTATAAAAGGGCTGCTGCTGCCCCAGGTTTTTGCTCTGTTCATGATGATTAATAAAGAGTTGAAGTTCACTGTTCACTGCCTCATCTCCGTTCCTTGCACCCATGCGCAGAACTTAACACTGGCGATGAGGATGGGATATGGAGACATCAGAGCTGACTGAAAACTACAGAGCACCAAACAGAGCACGTGGCTGAAGGCACATCGACAACGAAACCATGTCCAGAGGCGCCATACCACCCGCTCCATTTGACCCGGCACAAGAAGACTGGGATGCGTACATAGACCGGTTCCAGATGTTTCTGGAAACCAACAACTTGAAGGATGCTACTACGGGGAAAAAGCGAGCAGTGTTCCTGACCCATTGCAGGCCTACTGTCTTTAAGATGGCCAAGGCACTAGCGAAACCGGCTGAGGTGAAAACCATGGACTGGGAGTCCTCGAGCCCCTTCTACGGGCCCACTATGCACCCGCCGTAACAACGCTTGTCCAAAGACATGAATTTTACCAGAGGGACCAGCAGAAGGGAGAGAGCATTGCAGATTTCATCGCGGATCTCTGGAACCTGGGAGGCCTCTGTGAGTTTGCATACCTCGAAGAAGCTCTGAGAGACCGAATAGTTCTGGGATTAGATGACCAGATGGTACAGAGCAAGATCATGGCAAAAGGGGACATCAACCTTGCTGATGTCATCAAAGATGGTACTGCAGCAGAAGCAACCAGGAAGTCGGCCGCCTAAATGCGCTGCACCAACACACCGCTCTGTCAACTCGCTAGCGATACCTCACCTCGCCTAGAGAGGCACACAACAGCGACCCACCACGAGGACCTCGAATTGCTATCAGAAAGTGATGAGGAGGAGGTCAACCGGCTCTGGTCTGAACGTGACCAACGCCACCAGCGAAATCAAAGACTACCGCACCAATGCGTGGGTTGTGGGGCAAACCACCCGCGATCAGACTGCAAATTCCTCGACGTGCTCTGCCATTTCTGTAGGAAAAGAGGCCACATCGGAAAGGTCTGTAGAAGCAAGCAAGGACCCAGCCCACTTCAGAGGGGTACAACTACTGCCAGACCACAGGGAATCGCCCTGTGAGTTGGGAACATTTGAACCGCCAATGGAACAACCACTCCTAGAGAAATAAAACACTGGCCATTTTATCAAGAAGAGAAGAGGCACACCAAACCATTACAATCGATCACGCTTCATCGCTAGACGCAAAGAAGATCCGAGTGAAGGTCGCCATCGAAAACCAGCCTTGTGTAATGGAAGTCGATTCAGGATCGTCCCTCTCGATGGTTTCCTGGAAGACTCTTAAACAATTAATGCCTGCCATCCGGCGTCAAGACCTCAGAGCCCAAAGAATCATACTCAAGGATTATCAGGGGAACTGAATTCCAGTCATTGGATCCAGCCAAGTCCAAGTATCATTCAAAAATTGTACTGCGTCATTGCCACTGACCATCGTTGACCATGACTGGCCTAGCTTGTTGGGCCTTCAATGGTTCGCCCCACTCAGGATCGAGGTAGCCGGCATTCACCAAACCAGAAGCGATGACTGGGAGGAGGCATCGTCCAGGAATTCCAGGATGTTTTCGCAGACAAACTAGGCGAGTACAAGGGCCCCCCGATATCATTTAACCTTAACCCTGAAGTAGCCCCCATCCACCTTAAGCCTCGCTGGGTACCTTTTGCCCTTAAACCAAAAATTGACGAGCAGCTCAATAAGTTAATAGCCCAGGGTGTTTTAGAACCAACTGACCACGCTCATTGGGAAACCCCAATTGTAACACCCATAAAACCGGATGGATCATTAAGGAGTTGTGGGGACTACCGGGCTACCCTTAATCACGCTCTTCAACAGAACGCTTACCCTGTACCGGTGGTACAACACCTTCTCCATTCCCTGGGGGGCAGAAAAGTCTTCGCTAAATTGGATTTAGCACAGGCTTACCAACAACTGCCTGTAGATAAAACAACCGCAGAGGCACAGATGATCATTATGCACTGAGGCGCCTTTAAGTGCAACCGACTCCAATTCGGAGTGAGCATAGCCCCAGGGATTTTTCAAAGTCTGATGGAGAGACTCTTGCAAGGGATCAAGGGGGTCGTGCCATACTTTGATGATGTTTTAATTGCTGCCCCGAATAGAGAAATACTAGAAAAGTGGCTTAAATTGGTTCTCCAGAAATTTAAAGACTCTGGCCTTAAGGTTAAAAAAAATAAATGTCAACTGTGTACAGACAAATTAGAGTTCCTGGGGTACCTAATCGATAAACAGGGCATCCACCCCACTAACAGCAAACTGAGAGCAATCAAAAATGCCCCAAGACCCAGAAATAGAACTGATCTCCAAGCTTTCCTGGGGCTCATTAACTTTTACAACATCTTCTTGCCCCAGAAAGCGACCGTAGCTGAGCCCTTCCATAGACTTCTCAACAAAAAAGCAACCTGGGTCTGGGGACACCGCGAGGAGCATGCATTCCGACAAGTGAAAAACTTACTCACCTCAGATGCTGTTTTAATGCAGTATAATGAGACTCTCCTTTTAACAATTACATGTGACACATCACCGTTTGGAGTAGGAGCCATTTTGAGTCATGGGCCCCACCTAGAGCAACTCCAACAGAATGGGAAACCCCTCAGGGGCCGTGGTCCCACATCCACGTTGATTTTGTGGGACCTACCAAAGGACATACATTCCTCCTAACAGTGGATGCCTATTCCAACTGGCTTGAGATCCACGAAATGAAGAATACTACAACGGAGTTCGTCATCCGAAAATTGAACAGGCTATTTGCAACGCACGTACTGCCAGACGTCCTAGTCTCTGACAACGGACCCCAGTTCACCACCCTGGCATTTGAACAATTCATAGCTGATCGGGGCATCCGCCATGCGCTAACTTCGCCGGCGCACCCTGTGGCTAACGGCAGGGCCGAGCGCATGGTATAATTTGTTAAAAAAAACTCTCCATAAAATGGACTATGGGGACATTGATGAAAAAATAAACAGAATACTCCTACTCCCACACATCACTCCACACAGCATCACCAACAAGACCCCAGCTGAACTGTTGATGGGACGCAAGCTCCGTTCCCACCTCGACTGACTTCACCCTTCCTACGAGCCAGAGAAACCCTGCGGATCCAGCAGGAAATACCGCGAGTTCAAGGGAGGCGACTTAGTTTTCACTAAAAACCTCTCCAGTGAACCATTATGGATCGAAGCAACCGTAATTCAAACCACCGGGCCCAGATTGTACCGGGTGCAAACCTGTGATGGAAAAATATGGAAACACCATATAGATCAGCTTCTTACATACAACCCAGTTCCCGCGACTCCTGGGACTCCCAAACTGAGGGGGGAGGGGATGTCGAAGAAACCGAATTCAAGATGGGGGAGGGCAGAAGCGAAGGAAGTCAGCGAGCAGGCGCGATTAATGAAGAAGAATCAGGGAGGGGTGTGGCCTCACCACAGAGGAATACCTCAACGGAGGCTAGCCCGCTAAGATCGGAGGACAACAACAATGACAGAATTAGCGGCACTGAGTTGTCCAGCGAAAATGAGGAACTGCTAGTACCAAATATCTCCAGAAACGTCCCACCGAAGCTGGACTGCAGAAGGGAACCGGTGGGACAGTGCATATCTAATAGACAGTTAAAACAACCCACATATCTTAGAGATTACGTCACCGCACCCCTCAAATGGAACCCGGGGGAAAGGGGTGTTATGAACTAATAAAAACTCTTAAATAAAGTTTACCAAAGCTGAAAGAAAAAGCAGGGTTCTAATCCTGCTCTTCTGATTGGCCGATATTAGCAATATCGGATTGGTCCGTTCTGGGGAATCTGATTTGCTGTTAACGAACCACTATCATTGGTTCAAGGGTTTAATGCTTCCATGTTCTCATTGGTTAATAGGTCAGCAGCCTGCCCTATAAATGGGCTGCTGCTGCCCTAGGTTTTTGCTCTGTTCACGATGATTAATAAAGAGTTGAAGTTCACTGTTCACTGCCTCGTCTCCGTTCCTTGCACCCATGTGCAGAACTTAACAGGTCTTCTTTTGTTTCCCTGCATAGGAGAACGGAGCTGGAAAGCAGGTTAGTGGGGTGGGGAGGGAATGGAGATTTTACAATATCCTTCCCCTGCCACACCTACCAAGCCACACCCACCAAGCCACACTACGCCCACCAAGCCACACCCACAGAACCGGTACTTAAAATTTTTTGAATCCACCACTGGTCAGATGGTAATTCTGGATTTTGCAATCCCAACAGTTATAGGGAGAGCATCTGGCTCAGAGGAACTTACTAAACTTCTAAAATCCAGCAAGCCTAAATATGAGATAATGAAAAACAATTGGTGCTGTGTTAACAAAACATGATTTACCTAAACACCTAAAAGCATAAGATGGCACCATGGGATGATCTTGTTCACTGAACAAGCTAAAACAGTGACTTATGACTTATGTTCATGCTAAAACAATATGCCTACACAACATGTAGAGTCTCAATCACATTTTAGTCAACTGTAGTATGTTGTAGAAACCCAGCCAAAAGTCTTCACTATTTGCCAAGAACTTTATTAAAGCAAGGATGCGCAGGTTTGGTTGGACTGGTTTTCATTTCTGGAAAACAGAAAAGACAGAATGGTCTGCCACATCAGTTGTGCTCAGGAATATGCTGAGGACTTCAAAGATTTACTGCAAGTTTCCAAATATCTATCAGGGAGCAACTCTTTTAATCATTAGCTTTAAAATTCTGTTTTTACTTTATTCTAATATTTACATGCAAACTTATAATAAAATGCAAATAAAAATAGACTGGAAAGAAACTATCATTGCGGTGGTAAAGCTAGATGTGGATAATTTAACTGCAGTGTATCAAATGTTATTGATTATAATAAGTATGTTGTATATTTTTCACATTAAAAATTGCTTGCTTCTAATTAAAAACATCAAGAGCCAAATGGGAATACTTTCAAAATTCCTTCCAAATGACAGTTTGCAGGAAGTGCTAATATAAAGGAAAGCATGCTATTTTTTAATCTTTTTTTTCTTTATCCACAGAGCATATGAAGAAGGGGCTGTAGTTTGATCTTGTTGCAGGTATTTTGTCCATTTCTGTATCTCCAAGTTAATGGCAAAACTTTGCAACCCTCTATCTAACCAGTGGCATCAATAACAGGGTAGATTTGATCATAGTGTCATTATGAGACAGCTTCTTGTATTCCAAGATTGTCAAAAATAGCATTTCTGATCCAGACAAATGCTTCCTGGGTTGGTGGACCAAAGTCCTTTCACGTTTTCTGTAATCTTGGAAATGGTTTGCAAGGTTAGACACAGCGATCTTACCTAGCATTTTATGGATTTGAAGACTGTGTTTCAAAAAAATTTAAACCACAATTGCTGTGAAGAGGGGAAGAGAGTAAATTACAGTTAGCAAGCTGGCTATGTCTCAGTGGTGGAATTCAAAAAAAATTTACTACCAGTTCTGTGGGTGTGGCTTGGTGGGCTTGATTTGGTGGGCTTGGCAGGGGAAGGATACTGCAAAGTCCCCATTCCCTCCCCACCCCACTAACCCGCTTTCCAGCTACATTCTCAAAAGAAGACCCAGCCAATCAGCTGGGACTCAGGAGTCAGAGAATAGATGGGGCTGGGGCCAGTCAAAGGTGGTATCTCCAAACTACTCAAATTGTCTGCTACCGGTTCTCCAGAACTGGTCAGAACCTGCTGAATACCACTTCTGCTTTGTCTCCTGATTTCTTTTCAACCATTGTTATTGATCAAGCAAGGAGACCATTAAACAAAGACAGAGAAACGTTGCTACAGGTCCACGACTCTTTGAATCTTATAACAAAGTATGTCTGCACAGCCCATAGATATAGAAATAATGTAACTTCAATTACTGATCTTGACAGTAGGTTTCATCCTTGAGCTAAGTCATCCCTGGATCTCCAGATCTTAGCAAAGGTTAATTTTTCTAGGTGGCTGGATCTCAGATAAGATTGAGGAAGTTGATGGTAACTTCTAAGCTGAAGCTTGTCATATACATGACATTTTATATCATTTACATGAGAGATAGCACACCAGTGGTAGGATTCAAATTTTTTTACTATCAGTTCTGTGGGTGTGACTTGGTGGGCGTAGCAGAGGAAGGATACTGTAAAATCTCCAGTCAGAGGTGGTATTTGCTGATTCTCTGAGCTACTCTAAATTTTCACTACTGGTTCTCCCGAACTGGTCAGAACCTGCTAAATATCACCTCTGTAGCACACTTTATTTAGATCAGGGGTGTCCAACCTTGGCAACTTTAAGACTTGTGGACTTCAACTCCCAGAGTTCCTCAGCCAGCTTTGCTGTCCAATGCAAAGATTTATTAAAGTCCAAAACTGGATCATATAAATTACAATTTGAGAAAGTAGTAAAGTTTCTTTAACTGAATAAAATATCTACTTGTGCTTTGAGGTCTAGTGCATCCTTACAGCTTGGGCATAGTTTAGCAACTATATAAATGATTTCAGGACACTAATCTTTTAGGAATATTCTAAACACAATTAGTATGAATGGCCAGGAAGTCTGTTTATTAAGAATTGGATTTATTGGGAATGCAATTTCTTGTAAAATCTTCAGTAAGGCATGTTATAGGGTTTTTATTTCAGTACAGAACATTTTTTGTATGAAAAGGGTATCTGATCATATCTTATTATCCATGATTACAGAAGGGAAGCATTGAAGCATAATTTAGAGAAGAACCAGTAGTATCTGAACAAGGATAACTTGTACAGATATTCTGCAGATTGCAGGTTGCAGTTTTGTTACAAAGTCACAACCACCTGGGAGCAGTAATAGAGTTACTCTGGAGTAAACCATTAACCTTTTGCGTCTCTATATCCTTCGTGTCTTCCCCCAATTCTGCTAAAGCCCAAAGCAGAAATCAAGATGTGCCACAGAGAGATAACAGCAGTGCAGAAAAAAATAATACTTTGCTGATAATAAATAGCCTGAAAAGAAATTTTTTGAAGGAAAAGGCAAATGTTGACGTGGGTTTCAGTTAAGCTGAACAAAGAATGAATGAATGAATAATCCTGTTTCATTAGCCCTCTTTCCATGTATCTTAAAATTAGAACCATGTTTGTCAAGTTGTCCTACTGATACATCAGAAGCTTCTCAGACTTTCTTGTTCACTTTGGTGAACTAGAAGCAGAAAGAAACTAGGCTACCTAAAACAAATGAATGCATTACTGTTACTACCTTATCTAAATCTATAGGAAGCTTAGATCTATTTTTCCTTTAAATGTCTCTACTTACCCCCCCCCCCAAAAAAAAAACCAACAACTTCGGATCATTGATCTGAGGCAAAATTTTTGCCCAGCTAACTTGGTTTCAGAAGAAGACAATGGCAGACCATTTTGATTGGATGCCTAGAAAAGTATATGAATGTCCACACAATTACCAAGATTCAAATTCACAAACATTTATTTGTTCAGTCACAAACATTTATTTTTTCAGTCAGTCTATCAGTTATGATATAGTTTGAGGCATGGGTGAATTGAATGGAGACAGTCTTAGTTGGTGAACTTTCAGCTCTTTATTACATAGTGACTTAAGACGTTAATAACAACAACTCTGCCTTATATAGGCAACCTTAATGCGAAATAACCAATAGGGAGCTGTAAGACGCTAGCTCCAAAACCAATAAGAGTCCTTCGTTAAGGGCCAATCGGATTCTCTGAACCCAACCAATCCGATCGAGCCGCTTAACAACCAATCAGAAGTGCAGGGCCAGAACCCTGCACTTTACCCCAAGCTCGCTTTTATTTTAACTATTTACATACATAACACCCCTTCCCCCTGGCTCCTCAATTATGGTATGATTATATAGTCCTTCAAATAGGACGGTTGCCTTTTGGGTCTGTCAGATTTTCTTTGGACTGGTTGCGTGCAGTCCTGTTGAGGTAGAATGTTGTTTGGCAGTGGCTCAGCTTCTCGTTCTGGTGTGATTTCCCTTGGAGTGTATGATTCTTCCTCCTGCTCCATTTCCTGAGTTTCACTTGATTCATTGCTCTCTTGGAACAGGTTCCCTGGAATGTCGTCTTCTTCCATTCCTTCCCCCCCCCCTCAGTTTGGTCATAGGGGAGTTGTTGGCTGGCCGATATGAGTCGTGACCGTAATTGGTCAATATGTTGTTTCCACAGTCTTTCATCAATACATCTTACAATATAGGATTTGGGCCCAGTCTCGCGTACTATCGTTGCTTCAATCCAAACCGGGTCGCCCGATAAATTTCTTGCATAAACGGGGTCACCTACCTTGAAGGTACGGTAGCATCCGCTGGATCCTGCAGGCTTTTCTGGCTCGTAAGCAGGGTGCAGTCGGTCGAGGCGGGAACGGAGTTTTCGCCCCATGAGAAGTTCTGCGGGAGTTCTTCCGGTTACGCTGTGCGGAGTGATGTGTTGTAGAAGTAGAATGCAGTTTATTTTTTCATCAATATTATCATAATCCACTTTTTGCAAAGTCTTTTTTACAAATTGGACCATGCGTTCCGCTCGGCCGTTGGTAGCAGGATGCGCCGGCGAGGTGAGCACATGGCGGATGCCATTATCAGCAAGGTACTGTTCAAACATTAGTGCTGTAAACTGTGGTCCGTTGTCAGACACCAGGACATCCGGCAATCCATGAGTTGCAAAGAGTCTATTAAGGACTTTAATGACTGCTTCGGAGGTTGTATTGGTCATTCGATGAATTTCTAACCAATTAGAGTATGCATCGACAGTCAACAGCAATGTATGTCCTTTAATCGGCCCTGCGAAATCCAGGTGGATTCTGGACCAGGGTCCACGTGGCGTTTCCCATTCGGTCGGTGGAGCTTTTGGCAGTGCGTTGCTGGTTTGTTGGCACTTAGTGCAGGCCTTGACCCATTGCTTGATG
This sequence comes from Hydrophis major, assembly GCA_033807585.1. Taxonomy (NCBI): domain Eukaryota; kingdom Metazoa; phylum Chordata; class Lepidosauria; order Squamata; family Elapidae; genus Hydrophis; species Hydrophis major. Next base: position 362,729,283 of record CM066329.1, on the reverse strand, counting down.
TGTCGGTCCATGCCTGGCCACCAAGCGTAGCTCCGTGCAAGTGCTTTCATCCGCACGATCCCGGGATGTCCTTCGTGCAAAATTTGTAACAGCGTCTTTTGGAGTCGTTCTGGAACGACGACTCTATCGCCCCAGATGACACAGCCTTTTTGTGAAAAAAGTTCAGTCTGCCTTGTTTTAAATGGCGCGAAGTAATCTGGGACCTGGTCCAATGGCCATCCACGTTCTACCCAGCCTAACACTCGAGCTAGGGTGTGATCTCATCTAGTCTCTCTCGCGATATCTCGAGCGGTCACAGGAGGCGAGTTGAGCATCTCGATTTGTAACGCCGATACTGTTGGTGCCGGATCGTTGAGAGTCTCTGGTAGCAGTGCTTTGCTGAGTGCATCGGTGTGGGGAATGGCTTTCCCCGGGCGATGTAACAATCGATAATTATAAGCAGCTAGGAACTCTGACCATCGAGTCATTCTTAGGAACAATATATAGGGGGTTGGTTTGTCCCCAGCGATTATCCCCAGTAAAGGTTTGTGGTCAGTTACAATGGTAAATGTCCTTCCATATACATACTCATGGAATTTTTTTACGGCTGACACAATTGCAAGAGCTTCCTTATCTATTTGTCCATAGTTATGTTCTGCCTGGGAAAGAGTCTTCAAAAAGTATGCAATGGGGGCCTCGTTTCCATTAGGCAGCACATGGCTCAAAATAGCGCCCACCCCAAACGGTGAGGCATCACAAGTTATAACCAATGGTAATGTTTCATTATATTGCATAAGTACAGAATCAGATGTAAGTAAATCTTTTACATTTCGAAACGCTTTTTCCTCCCAGTAACCCCAAACCCACAATGCTTTCTTATCTAATAACCAGTGTAACGGTTCAGCCACAGTCGCCTTATGTGGTAAAAACACATTGTAGAAATTGATAAGGTCTAAAAATGCCTGGAGATCTGTTTTGTTACGGGGTCTGGGAGTATTTTTTATCGCCCTTAATTTACTCTCAGTAGGGTGAATACCCTGACTATCAATGCGATAACCTAGAAATTCAACACTGTCGGTATACAGATGACATTTATCCCTTTTTACTTTCAATCCTGCTTCTTGGAATTTTTTAAGAACACATTTTAAATGATTCTGCAGAATTTTTTTACTAGGAGCTGCAATTAACACGTCATCAAAATACAGAACCACGCCCTTGATTCCCTGCAATAATCGTTCCATTAAACTTTGGAATATTTCCGGGGCTACACTTACCCCGAATTGCAATCGGGTACATTTAAAAGCACCTCTGTGCATTACTATCGTTTGAGCTTGGGCTGTTTTATCGTCCACGGGCAATTGTTGATAGGCTTGAGCTAAATCTAACTTAGCAAAAACCTTTCCGCCTCCCAGGGAATGAAGGAGGTGCTGCACCACCGGCACTGGATACGCGTTCTGCTGGAGGGCGTGGTTTAGAGTGGCCCGGTAGTCCCCACAGATTTGGATTGACCCATCTGGCTTAATGGGGGTTACAATAGGAGTTTCCCATGGAGAATGATCAATGGGTTGCAGTACCCCTTGTTTAATTAGTTTGTCAAGTTGTTCATCTGTCTTGGCCTTAAGGGCGAACGGAACTCGACGGGGCTTTAAACGGATCGGGGCGACCTTAGGGTCGAGGCTAAATGAAATTGGGGTCCCCTTATACTTGCCCAGACAATCTGCGAAGACATCGCTGAATTCAGAAATAAGGTCCTCCTCCCACTCGCAATCACCGACTCGGTTCACGCCAGCTACTTCGATGCCGAGTGGCGCAAACCATTGGAGGCCCAACAAACTAGGCCTGTCCCTATCGATGATTGTTAGAGGTAAGTATGCCGTATGCTTTTTAAACGAGATGCGGACTCGACAAGACCCAACCACAGGGATCCGATTCCCTTGGTAATCTTTAAGGATGAGACGTTGCATTCGAAGGTCTTGGCGTTGGATGGTAGGAATGAGCTGCTTTAATGTCTTCCATGACACCATTGAGAGGGACAATCCGGAATCGACCTCCATGTGGCAAGGTTGGTTCTCTATGGCTACTGTAACTCGAATCTTCTTAGCGTCCATGGCTGAGGCGTGACCTATAGTGATAGTATGGTGAGCCTCTTCTTTCTGCAACGCTCGATATCTGTAGGAGTGGTTTGCTGGATCTCGCCTTACAGGACGGTTTCCTGCCGATTGGCAAAAGTTGGTTCCCCTTGAGGCCTGACTTGGTCCCGGTAAACTGCAACAGACTCGACTGATGTGGCCTCGTTTTCCGCACTCATGGCAGAGCGCGTCACGGAATTTCAGTCTGTCCTGGGGTGGTTTGCCCCGCAACCAGTGCAAGGGCATGAGGGTTTAGAGCGAGGGTCCCGGTCGGACCGCAGTCGATGGACCCATTCTTCGTTGCTGTCTGACGATGAAGAGAGATCCTCGTGGTGTGTCGTAACAAGCTGCTCTTCTGACTTGGATAAAATGTCACCTGTCAGTGGGGTCGTTGGGTTTCGGCTTCACCGTAGTTGCACCGTGGACTTTTTGGTCGCCTCAGCAGCAGTGGCTTCGGCGATGGCGTCAGCAAGGCCGATGTTGCCTTTCGCCATCAGCTTGCTTTGCACGCCTAGCACATCTAATCCCAGAATTAAGCGGTCTCTCAGTGCTTCATCTAAGTCTGCGAACCCGCAGAGGCCTCCCAAGTGTCGGAGGTCTGCCACGGTCAGCCACACTCTCTCCTTTTCGCTGGCTTCTTTGATAGAACTTGTGGCGTCTCACGAGTGTAGGCACGGTTGGCGTGTAATGGTCTCTCAGGAGAGGTTCGAGGTCGTCCCAGCTCATTGCTTTCACTTCTCGAGGTTTTGCGAGTGCTTTCGCCATTTTAAAGACAGCCGGGCCGCAGTACGTCAGGGACAGCGCCCGCTTCTTGGCTGGTGTGGCGTCCTTCAGTCTGTTTGTTTCGAGGAACATTTGGAAGCGATCCATGTAGGATTCCCAATCCTCTTGGTTCGGATCGAACAGAGTGGGTGGTACGATGCCGCTGGACATGGTTTCCGTTGGTGGCGTCGTCTTAACACGTGCTCTGTTTTTCTTCCAAGTTCCTTAAGATCAGATGTCTCCAAATCCCACCCTCGTCGCCAGTGATATAGTTTCAGGCATGGGTGAATTGAATGGAGACAGTCTTAGTTGGTGAACTTTCAGCTCTTTATTACATAGTGACTTAAGACTTTAATAACAACAACTCTGCCTTATATAGGCAACCTTAATGCGAAATAACCAATAGGGAGCTGTAAGACGCTAGCTCCAAAACCAATAAGAGTCCTTCGTTAAGGGCCAATTGGATTCTCTGAACCCAACCAATCCGATCAAGCTGCTTAACAACCAATCAGAAGTGCAGGGCCAGAACCCTGCACTTTACCCCAAGCTCGCTTTTATTTTAACTATTTACATACATAACAAGTTAGGCATTTAATTTTTATAGCAGAGGTCTCCAAACTTGACAACTTTAAGACTTATGGACTTCAGCTCCCAGAATTCTGTTCTATTGTCACCCAACCCAGCCAAGTGGATCAAGTTTTTATTTTCAATATCTCACAGTATGAGACCTTGTGTTCAACTTCCATAAGGGAATGTAGCTGTTGTTAAGTTGTAAAGACCATTTTTAAGATAATGCGAATCACCTTGGCAGATGTGTTTCCCAGATGTTTATATTTTAAAGTGTTATTTTTTGCACTATAAGGTCTTTTGAAAAAATATATATATCTGCTGTTGTTAAATAGAACTTTCAATAATCTGCCTTTTTTTTTTTCAGGTGACGCAAAGAATACCATCAAGGAAAGATGGATAGTAGCAATTTTTTTTTCATGCCATCTGCAAAGTCTGCTTTTAGAGAAGTGCTCATATTGGCTCTCTGCAAAAATTGTAGGAGAATGAGTTAACATCTCTCTTCAGCACTAACTTGGCCCAAATTACCTGAGCTTCACTGAGGGTGAATCTTGTGTATTCAGAGCATTTCCTTGCATCAATAAAATAACAGTTGATTGACAAATCCGTGACACACTCAATTGCTTTCTGCAATGTCCTAAAACTGGATTAGCTTAAATCACCTTCACTGTCTCTTTCACCAAGCATCTTAAGTACTAAGCATAAATTCTGCCTTCTCTATTTATTTTTTTCTTTCATTTTTTTCCCCAGAGTATTTTGTGAAAGGTTATGTCCCAGGGCAGCTGGCCCTTAGGGAGCAAAAGAAAATCGTGACCTTACCAAGCTGACTAAGCACATCCATCACAACATTAAAGGAGCTTTAAGCATTGCCAGCTCAGCTGTAAAATAGGTCATGAAGGAGCTGTTTCATCTGCCACTTATCGGTGCCTTTCACAGTGGACACAGCACGGCTGGGATTATTTATTATGGTGTTGTCATTATTATTAATAATAATCATGTCTCTTGCACTTTTCTCAGCTATTTACCATTTTCAGCACTTTGCAATTCTCCTCTGGTTTATCCTCCAAACCATCCTGTAAGGAGGGGAAGGGAAACTTCCCTTTGGGCTCAGAGGCAAAGAAATTATGCAGAGACATTTCTATAATGGTTGGTTAAAAACTTGCTCCTATTGCAGAAACCATAAAGTTGATGCTATATAGGCTTGGATTCAAGAAGAGCAAACAAATATGCCATTCTTCTGTAAAAAGCACTACTGGAACATCTTACACAATGGTGAGAACTTTTCATATTCTATTCTTCTGCCCTCCACCACCAGCAAATTATTTGAAAATATTTGAATTATTTACTTACTTATTTCCCATCTTAATTTTTTTTAAAATAAATAACTCAAGAAACTGAACACACCCAACACTTCTCCCTTCTCCTATTTTCCCCACAAATACAACCCTGTGAGATAGATGGCTTGGGCTGAGAGAGAAATGCTTCACTTTTGATTGCATATCAACCTAACAAGTAAGAATACAATTTTGGGGCTGACTGTCATCCTCCACAGGAAAACATTGCTGGATACCTATTGAATTTTTCCATTGAAATTGAGGACTGAAGTAGTGATTAACTTGGATGTCCTAAATATCCTTTCTTTTTTACATGCAAGAAAGAAGGGCATCGGTTGGGTATGAAAGACTAGATCCAAGACAAGAAAGTTCAATTAAACTGCTTTATTGCTAAAAGCCTGTGCATAGGAATCTTCTGGAGTAATATTGGCACCTGCTTAGAGTTAATAAGAGTCAAGCACACTCAAGGTGGGGAGGTTTGAACTTAGTTCTCTTGCAGCTACCTAATGATTCTAGGCTAATTTCCCTTTTCACTCCACCTTCGGATTCTGCCATTCCCTCTCAAACAGATTCTCTGCAAGTCATTAATCCCTTTGTTTTCCTAATTGGTTCATACTGCAGCTTGTAACACTTGGAGAATCAATTAATTGAGTTCTTCATATAACAACTTTTCATTCAGAGGGAGGAATGAAATGATGGGTGAAATGGACTATGCCATTCAAGGTCCTAGTGAGAGATCAGAATTTTGTATATCACACTCTATAAGGAAAGCTTTGCAATGAAGAGGAGGAAATGCACCATGAAGAAAACTGTAGCATGATTGCCTCCATGGTCTTTCTGTTTCTAATAAGAGTGCTTCTCCAAGATGTGCCCAGGATGGTCAGTAGTAATATCAGCCATTTTATCATCTCCATCCTGGACTTCCTCACTTTAAGGCTTCTATAGAATAGAGCGGAGAGGCCTATCTGAAGAGCAGAATAACCAATCTCACATTGGAGAAGCAGCTTTCTGGATCTGCCTATTGTTGTGTATGCATAAAGATTTAATAAAGTGTGAGCTTGGAGTTAAATGCAGGGTTCTGCCCCTGCACTTCTGATTGGCTGTTAAGTGGCCGGACCGGATTGGCCCGTCCCGGTGAATCCAATTGGCCCTTAACAGAGAGTTCCTATTGGTTATATGAGCTAGCGCTCCTAGCTCATTATTGGTTAAAAGTTACAGGGTTTGCCTATATAAGGCAGGTTTAACTGCTATTGAGTGAGAAGTCACAATGTAAATAAAGAGCTGAAGTTCACCGTTCAGAGGCTTGTCTCCATTCTTTCTCACCCATGCTCAAAACATAACACTGGCGATGAGGGTGGGATGTGGAGATATCTGAACCAACGAAACTTCAAAGAACACTGAGCACGTGACAGACGATGCCAACAACGGAACCATGTCTGGCGGCATCGTACCACCCGCTCCATTCGATCCACCACAGGAAGACTGGGAATCTTACATGGATCGCTTCCAAATGTTCTTAGAGACGAACAACTTAAAGGCCGCCACAGCCGGGAAGAAATGGGCGGTGTTCCTAACGCATTGCGGTCCAACCTTATTTAAGATGACTAAAGCACTAGCCAAACCCTGAGAAGTGAAGGCCATGGATTGGGACAACCTCGAACCTATCCTATGAGACCACTACGCCCTGACCATGCCTACGCTCGTGAGACGCCATGAGTTTTATCAGAGGAGCCAGCGGAAGGGAGAAAGTGTGGCCGACTTCATAGCAAACCTCCGAAATTTGGGAGGCCTCTGCGGATTCGCCGATTTAAAAGAAGCACTAAGAGATCGCATAGTTCTGGGACTAGATGCACCAGGCGTCCAAAGCAAGCTGATGGTGAAAGGTGACATCAGCCTTGCCGACGCCATCGCCGATGTTACTGCAGCAGAAGCAACCAGGAAGTCGGCTGCACAACTACGCTGAAACCATGCTCCGGTACCACCACCGGCCAGCGACATCTCACCTAGTTCAGAAGGGCAGCTTGCGACATAGCACCACGAGGACCTCTCTTCGTCGTCAGACAGCGACGAAGAAGGGGTCCATCGACTGCGGTCCGACCGGGACCCTCGCCCGAAGCCCTTACGCCCTTGCGCTGGCTGTGGAGCAAACCATGCCAGGGCCAAATGCAAATTCCACGACACACGCTGCCATGAGTGTGGAAAACGAGGCCACATTGGCCGGGTCTGCCGCAGCTTACCAGGACCCAGCCAAGCCTCAAAAGGGGCCAACTATCACCAATCGACAGGAAACCGTCCTGTAAGGCGAGAGCCAGTAAACCACTCCTACAGAAATCGAGCTTTGCAAAAAGAAGAGGCTCACCATACTATCACTATTGGTCACGCCTCAGCCTTGGACACTAAGAAAATCTGAGTCACAGTAGCCATCGAGAACCAGCCTTGCCACATGGAGGTCGACTCGGGATCGTCCCTCTTGATGGTGTCCTGGAAGACACTCAAGCAACTCATCCCCACAATTCAACGCCAAGATCTCCGCTCCCAACGCCTCATCCTCAAGGACTACCAAGTGAATCGAATCCCCGTCGTCGGTTCCTGCCGAGTCCGAGTCTCCTTCAAGAAACACACAGCATACTTACCTTTAATGGTCATCGATAGAGATCGGCCTAGCCTACTGGGCCTCCAATGGTTCATGCCACTCGGCATTGAAGTGGCTGGCATAAACCGAGTCAGCGGCGGTGACTGGGAGGAAGACCTTATCTATGAGTTCAGGGACATCTTCGTGGACAGCTTAGGCGAGTACAAGGGGACCCTGATTTCATTCAGTCTAGATCCAAAAATAGCTCCCATCCGTCTAAAGCCCCATCGAGTTCTGTTTGCCTTAAAATCGAAAATCGACGAACAACTCGACAAACTGATAGCTCAGGGGGTGTTAGAGCCCATCGATCATTCCCCTTGGGAAACCCTAATTGTAACACCCATTAAGCCAGACGGGTCAGTCTGAATTTGTGGGAACTACCGAGCCACTTTGAACCACGCCCTGCAGCAGAATGCGTATCCAGTTCCAGTGGTGCAGCATCTCCTCCATTCCCTGGGGGGCGGGAAAGTCTTTGCTAAATTAGATTTAGCTCAGGCATATCAGCAATTACCAGTAGATGAAAAAACGGCACAGGCCCAAACTATTGTGACGCACCGAGCTGCCTTTAAATGTACCCGGCTGCAATTCAGAGTGAGTGTAGCCCCGGGGATTTTTCAGAGCCTTATGGAAAGGTTATTGCAAGGAATTAAGGGCATGGTCCCCTATTTTGACGATGTATTAATTGCAGCCCCTACAAAAAAAATCTTACAGGACCAGTTAAAATTAGTCCTAAAAAAATTCCAAGAGGCCGGTCTTAAGGTTAAAAAAAACAAATGTAAATTGTGTACTGACAGTGTTGAGTTTTTAGGGTACCTGATTGATAGCCAGGGCATTCACCCAACCGAAAGTAAACTAAAAGCAATAAAAAATGCTCCCAGGCCACGAAACAAGGCCGATCTCCAGGCGTTCCTAGGCCTCATCAATTTTTATAATGTATTTTTGCCGCACAAAGCAACAGTCGCTGAACCGTTACACCGGTTGTTAGATAAAAAAGCAAATTGGCTATGGGGTTACCGTGAAGAACAGGCATTCCGAAATGTTAAAAAACTGCTCACTTCTGACTCTGTACTCATGCAGTATAATGAGACTTTGCTGTTAGTTATAACATGTGATGCATCGCCTTTCGGGGTAGGCGCCATTTTGAGCCATGTACTGCCTAAAGGGAACAAAGCCCCTGTTGCATATTTTTCAAAGACTTTTTCAAAAACTGAGCAAAACTATGGACAAATCTATAAAGAAGCCCTCGCAATTGTCTCAGCTGTGAAAAGATTCCACGAATACGTGCATGGCCGGGCCTTTGCTATTGTGACTGACCACAAACCATTATTGGGGAAAATAGCCGGAGATAAGCCGACTCCCTACATATTATCCCCTAGGATGACCCGATGGTCAGAATTCTTAGCTGCTTATAACTATCGGCTGCAATACCGCCTGGGGAAGGCCATTCCCCACGCCGACGCATTGAGCCAAGCACCGCTTCCAGAGACTCTCGATGATCCTGCACCAACGGTAACCACGTTGCAAATCGAGGCACTCAACTCGCCGCCACTAACCGCCCGAGATATCGTGAGAGAAACCAAACGCGTCCATACCCTAGCACAAGTCCTAAGCTGGGTACAATGCGGATGGCCATTGGACCAGTTATCAGATGACTTCACACCATTCAAGACTCGACAAACCAAGCTCTTCTCCCAGAAAGGCCATGTCATCTGGGGCGATAGAGTCATTATCCCAGAACGACTCCAGAAAGCGCTGCTGAGAACCTTGCATGATGGCCACCCCGGCATCGTGCGAATGAAAGCCCTTGCGCGAAGCTACGCATGGTGGCCAGGCATTGACAAGCAAATCGAACAGTGGGTTAAAGCTTGTCCCAAATGCTAAGAAGTCAGCAATGCCCCACCAAAAGCCATGCCTACTGAATGGGAGACACCACATGGACCCTGGTCCCAAATTCACCTGGACTTCGCGGGGCCAACCAAGGCCACACTTTCCTGCTTACCGTCGACGCCTACTCGAATTGGCTTGAAATTCATCGCATGATGACTACGACCTCCGAGGCGGTTATCAAAACCTTAGACAGACTCTTTGCAACCCATGGATTACCAGACGTCCTGGTATCCGATAACAGCCCTCAATTTACCGCACTAGCGTTCGAGCAGTACCTCGCTGACCATGGCATTCGCCATGTGCTCACCTCACCTGCACACCTGGCGACCAATGGCAAAGCAGAATGCATGGTCCAATTTGTGAAGAAAACCTTACAGAAGGTAGACTACAACAACATTGACGACAAGGTCAATCGAATCCTTTTCTTGCAACACATCACCCCACATAGCGTCACCAACAAAACTCCCGCCAAACTGCTAATGGGACGAAAGCTCCGCTCCCACCTCGACCGGTTGCACCCAGCTTACGAACCGGAGAAACCACTAGGATCCAGCGGCCGCTGTCGTACCTTCCAGATAGGAGACTTGGTATATGCTAAAAACCTATCTGGTGACCCGTTGTGGGTGGAAGTGACAGTAGTACGTGTAACTGGCCCCAGATCCTACCTTGTACAATGCCTTGACAATAAACTTTGGAAATATCATATCGATCAATTACGATCGCGGCTTCCAGTGGCCAGTCCGCAACTCCCCTATGATCAAACTGAGGGGGGGGGAGGTACGGAAGAAGATGAATTCCTAGAGAACCCATTTGAAGGAAACGACGGCTTGATAGAGACTCAGGAAGCGGAGCCGGAGGGAGAAACGGTTGCACCTCAGGGAATTGCAGAAAATGTGGGCAACGACGTAGAAGTGAACTCTGAACCAGAAACAGCCCCACTGCCAAACAACGGTCTACCTCAGCGTGATTGCAGCCAGCTGATACAATGGAAATCAAAGAGACTAATAAGAAAACCATCCTACCTAAGGGACTATGTAACTGCGCCCTGCAAATAAGAAGCCAGGGGGAAGGGGTGTTGTGTATGCATAAGGATTTAATAAAGTGTGAGCTTGGAGTTAAGTGCAGGGTTCTGGCCCTGCACTTCTGATTGGCTGTTAAGCGGCCGGACCGGATTGGCCCGTCCCGGGGAATCCGATTGGCCCTTAACAGAGAGTTCCTATTGGTTATATGAGCTAGCACTCCTAGCTCGTTATTGGTTAAAAGTTACAGGATTTGCCTATATAAGGCGGGTTTAACTGCTATTGAGTGAGAAGTCACAATGTAAATAAAGAATTGAAGTTCACCGTTCAGAGGCTTGTCTCCATTCTTTCTCGCCCATGCTCAAAACATAACACCTATTGCCACAATTTCACTCTTTATAGATCTTACTAGATGCTTAACAGATAATCAAAGTTGGAAGGGACCTTGTAGGTCATCCAGTCCAACTTCCCACCCGACCTTACACCATTTCTGACAAATGGTAGTCCAATCTCTTCTTGAAAGTCTCAAGTGATGAAGCTCCCACAACTTCTGAGGGCAAGCTGTTCCATTGGTTGATTGCTCTCACTGTCAGAAAATTTCTTATTTCCAAGTTAAATCTCTCCTTGTTCAGTTTCCATCCATTATTCCTTGTCTAGCCTTCAGATACTTTGGAAAATAGCTTGATCACTTCCTCTCTGTGGCAGCCCCTCAAATATTGGAAGACTGCTATCATGTCTCCCCTGTTCTTTCTCTTCACTAGACTAGCCATGCCCAGTTCCTGTAACCCTTCTTCATATATTTTAGTCTCCAGTCCCCTAATCATCCTGGTTGCTCTTCTCTGTATTTCTAAAGTCTCAACATCTTTTTTATAATGTGGTGACCAAAATTGGATGCAGTATTCTAGGTGTGGTGGCAATGGTGGGATGCTGCCGGTTTGGGCCACTTCTGACAATCAGTTAGCCCCATCCTATCCTGTCCTTTATTTCCTGCTTTGTAGCTCATCTCAATCATGCAGCACAGTTGATTTCTTCCCCCTTACTGTTCTACTTACCGTTGCTGACTTGGAAGGTAAACAGTTGTTAAACTGGCAGCATCCCAGAATGAAGTATTGCAGACTAACTCTGTATTTCCCAAGAGTTCGATCCTGACTGGCTCAAAGTTGACTCAGGCTTCCATTTTTCCAAAGTTAGTAAAATGAGAACCCAGATCATAGGGGTCAATATGCTGACACTGTTGCTATGGCTATATGATGGTTTGCTTCTAAAGTGGTAGAAAAATAACATGTCATTAATTGAGTTATTGATGATTTGGGATCAAGAAAAAAGAAGCCTAATTAATGCTTCTACTTTTCCTAATAAATCACCATCACTGTTCAAATCGGCTCATTTGAAAAAGAAATGTATGATGTGGTCCATATTTTTGTTTTGTTTCTCTTCTTTCTGTTTGCTTAAAAAAATCTTTGCACACCTGAAAAGCAGAAATCTCTCAGCAGTGGGTGGGCTGCTACCAGTTCGGACTGGTTCTGATGAATTGGTAGTTCTAGTGAGCAGTTGCCCCCGCCCACCCACCCTGCCCTTTCATGTCCTATATTTTCCTGTTTTTTTAGCTCAGCTGATTTGTGTGGCACAGTGGGTTGCCGCGCCTCAGCTGTTTTACTCACCAGCGCTGACATAGAAGGTAAGTTTTTAAGCTTAAAATGGCCAGTTTTTAAAAATTGTGCATGCGCAAAGCACACACTCACCGAACCAGTTGTTAAACCATTTGCAGCCCATCACTGCCTCTCAGTAGAAACAATTGCTCCTTCACAGCATTTCTTGAATGGGCTGTGTGACTGACTATGCGTTCTCCTTGAGTGATTCTAGCAACTGCTTTCAGAGGAGAAGAATCTCCTTCAGAGTGTTGGATATGATTGTGAGGGTGTGGAAGGCATCAATTGTGCCTTTTTTTTTTTTCAGAACTAAGCACCCTCTGCCCATAAACAAAACCTAGCAAGTTTAGACTTGGATATTCTATTCACAATCCAGACATAAATCTCTCAGAGTAGAAATGTGTCCTGCCAAGCGAGGAACAAAATGGATTGGATTTTAACCTATCTCCCCATCCCTAACCCCAGCATATTTTGTAGCTTTGGAAAAGAAAGGGGGAAAATTGACGCTAATTGTAGCCAGATTGCTATCAGGCTACCTCTGAATTTATGCATCTTTGTATGGGGGGAGCATCCATCATGCAGTTTGTTGGGTGTCTCTGTATGTATTGAGGGGCAGGATTCTTATTTATGAATGGATCCAGATGTCTTTCAGCCTTTTATCAACTTGATGTGATTCTCAACATAACTCTCAGTTGGCTGCTCTGAGGAGATGTGTTTTAGAAAGGGGAAAATGTATGTATGTGCAGTATGTTTAAGCAAACAAGAAATCAAGATATTTTTCACAGGATCATTAAGTTGCCAACCATACTTATTCATCCATGCCACTCAACCTTCAAGCTGATTTCCCTGCCTCTCCTGGTTGGACATTGGGAGTTGTTATCTCAATACTTTGAGAATATACTACCTTAACTTCTTGAAACATTAGCAACTCTATTTTGGCACAAGATATTGTGAAGTGTTCATTTCAGAGGTGGTTTGGATTTTAAAAAAAAATTTGGAACCAGGGGAGATTTGTCTGACTAAATACAGTATAAATGATTGATGGAGAGAGGTACTAACGTATTTCTTTCAAATGCTTAAGTGAAGGGCACTACCTCCTAATTCTTGGTCTAATAGACATATTAGAGCACAACTTTATCTTTTGGCATACATATTTCTCACATTTTAAGATACACTTTTTGACTCAAATATCAACTCTGACATTTTATTCATTTATTTATTGCATTTCTGCACCACGCCCATCTCCCTCAAAGAGGGACTGCACATATTAGTAGAAAGTGAAGACAAAATGCATATGGCCAAGGACCTTCTATTCAATAATATGTGCAAATTATTAGTTCTTCTTTAAAAGCATAATGGGACAGGACTGCTAACAGCAAAATATGACAATATGAGGTAGAGGAGAAACAGAACAATTTATAGTACTAGGAAGTGTTAAATATCACTTTATAATGCCTTAACACTTGGAATACTGTATCCAGTTTTGGTCACCAAAAAGGTATTATAAAAAAGGTTATAAAAAAGGTATTGAGACTGTAGAAAGAGTGAGGAGAAGAGCAACAAAGATGATTAGCGGACTTGATGAAGAACATCAGGACATTTGAAGAACCATTTCAGGAACTGGGTACGTCTAGTTTATTGAAAAGAAGGACCAGGGAAGACATGATAGCAGTGTTCCAATATCTCAGGAGTTGCCACAAAGAAGAGGGAGTCAAGCTATTCTCCAAAGCACCTGAAGGCAGGACAAGAAGCAATGGGTGGAAACTAATCAAGGAGAGAAGCAACTGAGAACTAAGAAGAAATTTCTTGACAGTGAGAACAATTAATCAGTGGAACAAGTTGACTGCAGAGGTTGTGAATGCTCCAACACTGGAAATTTTTAAGAAGAGTTTGGACACCATTTGTCCGAAATATATAGGGTTTCCTTCTTTGAGCAGGGGGTTGGATTAGAAAGTCCCTTCTAATTCTGTTATTCTGCTGTTATTCTGGTATATGGTTTCTTGAGATCCTGCAACCAGGTTTTTTTTTCAAAAAAATTCCTTTCTAAGCAGAAATATTCCTATTATAAATATTCATTCTTCCAATCATAAGTCCAAACATTATATTTGAAACATATTATACAAATGTATGTTGGCAGTGCTCAGCCCTATCATATCCAAAGCTAAAAACATGGTATCTCTGAACATGGACAAAGTATTTGGTTCTTAAGGAATATCAGATATAGCTTCTGGAGTCTTCGTATGGGCAGAATCTCTTCCAGGTCACAGAGCTTCACATCCCTGCTAATTTTGAACGTCAATCATTCTTATTTTAGCAAATAAGCCCTGGTTAACAACTATATGAAGGTAAACTAGCACTTAGGCAGAATAGTGCAAAGAGTGTGTCAAACTAGTTTTCATTAGGGTTTACACTGCAATTATGCCTAATTAGTCTCCAGTAATTAATGCTGTGAGTATAACAGGGTTGTAATCAGACAAAATGCTGGTGAGTAAACCCCATGAAAGCCATTTATTTTTTGATAGTAATGATTATGTTCTTTTTTATTATTTAAGATCCCATTAAAAAGAATTTATGATTTTCCCCTTTGTGAGAGAAATAATAAACATGATATCAGATGCTCTTATTTTTCGGCTCCCACAACTGTGTGTGTGTAATTAGCTGCAGTTAAAAAGAGATTTTCTCAGAATGGCTTTTGGGGAACATTACAAACCAAATTAGAGTCCAGTTGTGGTTGCTGCTCTTAATACATAGAGAGCACCATATTTATAAATTAGTGAGACACCATTTTGAAAAGAAGGTTTGGATTCTGAGGAAGAAAACTCTCAGAACTGAGTAGGTTATTAATTATTGGAAGAAAAAAAAATGGTGCAGGTAGGGAAAAAAGTGAAAAGATGCTTTAATTGATCTATTTTTAAGAGAATCTCTTTCTCAGAACATCACTAGATCAAAGCTGTGAAGTGAAGCTTTCCTGCCCAGTGATGTTAAAATTCACTGTTGTAGACCAATGTTTTTTTTTAAACAAAGTTTTTATTTTTTACAACAAACATACAAACAAAACATAAAAACATAAAACCCTCTTTCAATTATTTACATATATGTAATTGACTGATGTTTTTTAAAGTGTGGCCTCATGACCTTTTTAAGTCCTCCAAGATCTCCTCAGGAGTCCACAAAATCAAAACTATTTGATAGATATTAAAGCGATTCATCTGGGATGCAATAAGGTCTAGGGGTTACACTAGAAGACTTCCAAAGTCTCTTCCACTCCTATGAGTCTATGATTCTGTTTACAAAAATGTAAAACAACTTCACTCTTCTCATCATAACTGTTCGTTTATTGAAAAGAAATTACAATTTTTTCCATGAAAAATCTATTTTGTCAATTTCTAATGGGGTTAATATTGTACATAATTCAATTAATAAATATTCTACAAATCCACCACTTTTAATTGTTAATATGGTAAGGTTTCCCTGTCCTAACATGTCCAATTAGGGCATGGTGGTCATTTCCAGTTCTTGAATGAGGGAGCCAGCATTGTCTGAAGACATTTTCTGTGGTCATGTGGCCAGCATGGTTATATGCTAAAGGCACACAGAATCCTGTTACTTTCGCACTGAAGGTACTTGCATTTGAACTGCTAGATGGGCAGGAATTAATATGGTAAATAATGATAAATATAACCATATATACAAAAGCTGTTTTGGGACCCTCCATAATTTTTTGAAGTAAGAAGGGGTTCTGAAAATATTAAAAAAAATACTTTTTAAAAAACCACTGTTCTATAGTAAATTAATTTGTACTGGTATATGTGGTATATAGTTATGTTATATGAATTGGAATGTTCTGCTTCCCCCTTTTTCAGACAAAAATATACTGGCCATGCCAGGGGGCAGGAATTATGAGGAATATATGCAAATGTTTTGAGATGTGCAACTGTGGTTCTCCTGAAATGATGGGTTAAGAAATAGGGAGAGGAGAGGATTGATGGCCTCTTGTCCTGTGTGTGGGCTCTTCATAAGAATGTCAGTAGCCATTTTTCAAATTAATGTAGGACTCAATATCCAAGTTTAAATATGGCAACACATTTATTTTACTTATTCAGTTTGTGTGCCACCCTTCTCATCTAGGGGTAACACTGGGTGTTACTTTTATAAACATTAAAAAACCTGTAAACATTAAAACAAAATGATAAATGTGGCACAGTGGTTAGAGTGCAGTACTACAGGCTACTTCTGCTGACAACCAGTTGCCTGCAATTTGGCAGTTCAGATATCACTAGGCTCAGGATTGACTCAGCCTTCCATCCTTCTGAGGTCAGCCAAATGAGCAGCAGCACTTGGGTCTCGAACGTGGTCTTGCCAACCTCCAACACAGCATCCTAACCATATGGGCCACTATGCTCCTAATTCAGAACTAGGCACCATGTAGGTTTGCCATTAGAAATCCAGTCATTTTTAGAGTTACAAATAAGATCCAATTCTATGGAATGGTGAATGTTGTATCCGGTGCGGCAAGGAGACCAGGACTCAGTGACTTGGTTCAGCTCTTTTATTGGTCCCGAGAACGGCTCGGGTTCCAGGGGAAAAACACCGGCTTTTTATTCCCAAGCCACGGCAGCCGCGACCAATGGCACTGCTTTGAATCTCCCGCGATTAGTTTCTACCAATCGCGGGAGATCCGCAGTGGGCCAATCAGAGCGGCTCGCTCGACCAATCAGATCCCTGCGCTTTGACCAATCACAGCGTGGTGTTTACAAGAATGTAAATGACCGTACAGAACACCTCTCCCCTCTTGGTTCGGTCCTACGTGACGTAGTCCCGTAAGTAGGCGGGGCTCCGTACTTGCCTACTGGACCTGTGCAGGTTAGTTGTTGTTTGGCTCCTGGCCGGTTCGATCGGGTTCTCTGTTGCTCTCGGCCTCATCAATGGAACCTCCTGGAAGGTGTTGCCGGGCCTCTTGTTGCAGCTCCCTCCTGGTCTACCCGGGCTGGTTGAGCTGCGGTTTCTGCCGCTCCCACCTAGTCTTTCTGGGCTGGTTGAGCTGGCCTGGCTGCTTCTTCCTGGTGAGGCTTCGAGCTGGCTGTCAGTCGGTAAGTGTTGCTGGTTTCTTTCTATTGGGTTTTGGTACCCGGGGTATTCCCTCTCCTCTTGGCTTGTATTAAGGGGATTGTCTGTGTTTGGTTGCATGTCGGTTGTGTTTCCTGTGATTGTTCTCGATCTTAGTTGATCGATGTGGCATTTCCAGGCTCGTCCATCAGTTGTTTGCAGCCAGTACAAGCGGGGAGCTGTCAGTTGGGTTATGGTTGCTGGTACCCACAGTGGGTCTCCGGTTAGGTTCTTTGCGTAGACGGCGTCGCCTGGTGCAAAGGACCGGTGCTTGCTAGAGGAGTTTGGGGGTTTCTCCGGGTTGTATGCGGGGTGCAGCCTGTCGAGTGGGGACCTTATTTTCCTCCCCATTAGTAGCTCTGCCGGGTTTTTGTTCGTAGTCATGTTCGGGGTTATATGTTGTATGAAGAGCATTTTATTTATTTTTTCTTGGATTTCCCCGTGTTCGATTTTTTGGATGGTTTTTTTCGTAAATTGAACCATCCGTTCCGCCCTTCCGTTCGCCACCGGATGTGCCGGAGCTGTCAATGCGTGTCGTATGCCCCGTTCTACTAGGAATTTTTCAAATTCTAGCGAGGTGAATTGGGGCCCATTATCCGACACGATGACATCTGGGAGGCCGTGGGTTGCGAATAGCTTGCTAAGTTCCTTGGTCACGGCCTCCATGGTGGTGGTTTTCATGTTGCTTTCCTCCAACCAGTTGGAGTAAGCATCTGCCGTTATAAGGAATGTATGTCCCCTAGTGGGCCCGGCAAAATCTATGTGGATCCTGGACCATGCTCCCCTGGGGGTTTCCCATTCCAGGATCGGTGCCGCGGGAGGGCTCGGTCTGGTTTCTTGGCAGCGTTCACATCTTGCCACCCAGGCCTTGATTTGCTTGTCCATCCCTGGCCACCAAGCATAACTTCTGGCCAGGGCTTTCATTCTAACTATGCCCAGATGCCCCTCGTGTAACAACTCCAATACCTTCCCTTGTAGCTTTTCCGGAACAACAACCCTATCCCCCCAAAGTACACACCCTTTTTGTAGCGAGAGTTCTGTTTGCCGGTTCTGGAATGTCTTGAATGCTTCGTCATCATCTTTTTCCAGCCACCCTTTTTCTACCCAATGTAACACCCGCGCCAGATGTTTGTCTTTATTAGTTTCTCGGGCAATGTCTGACATGGTTATGGGTAGATCGGGCAGAGTCTCTATGCTGAGGGTGGTCGTCGTGGGTGCTGGGTCGGTGTCTAGGTCGGGTAACGGTGAGTGGCTCAAGGCGTCTGCGTGGGTGATAGTCTTACCGGGTCGGTGTGTGAGCCGGTAGCTGTAGCCGGCAAGGAATTCGGACCACCTTGTCATTCTGGGAGATAGGATGTTCGGGGTGACCCGGTTTCCTGCTAGGATGCCCAGCAGCGGCTTGTGGTCTGTGATAATGGTGAACGTGCGGCCATAGAGGTACACGTGGAACCTCTTCACTGCTGCGACGATGGCCAGGGCCTCCTTGTCCAGCTGGCTATAGTTCCTCTCTGGTTTGGTGAGTGTCCTCAAGAAGAAAGTGATGGGTGCTTCTCTTCCGTCTGGGAGTGTGTGACTGAGGACGGCGCTGACACCTCACACTTCAGCATCGCATGTGACGGCAAGTGGTAGGGTCTCATTGTATTGGATGAGATGGCATCCGAGGTGAGCAGGTCCTTGGTTTTCCTGAAGGCGGCTTCCTCACATTTCCCCCAAGTCCAGGTGGCCGCCTTGTCCAAAAAACCTATGCAAAGGCTCCGCCACGGTCACCTTTTGGGGCAGGAAAACATTGTAAAAATTAAGCAGTCCCAGAAATGCCTGCAGTTCCATTTTATTCCTGGGCGTGGGGGCCTCCTTAATGGCTCTGATTTTGTATGCACTTGGGTGGATGCCGTGCCATTCTAGGAGGTATCCTCGGAACTCGACCCGCTCTGTGTAAAGCTGGCATTTCTGTCTCTTCACTTTTAGCCCAGTTTCCTTGAATTTCGTTAGCACCTCCCTTAGACGACCCTCTAGTTCTAGCTGGTTGGTTGCCGACACCTGCACATTGTCGAAGTAGGGCACCACCCCCTTAATTCCTTGCAAAAGTCTCTCCATGAGACTCTGGAAAATTCCAGGCGCCACGCTGACTCCAAACTGAAACGCTCCCTGGTGGGTGACTATGGTTTGCACCTCAGCGATTTCTGCGTTGACCGGCAGCTGTTGGTATGCTTGCGCCAGGTCGAGCTTCGCAAAAACCTTGCCTCCCCCCAGTGAGTGTAGAAGGTGCTGCATTACTGGGACGGGGTAAGCGCTTTGTTGTAAGGCGCAATTTAGGGTGGCCTTATAGTCCCCACAGATTCTTACCGACCATCGGTAACTGGGGTGACTATTGGGGTCTCCCACTGGGCGTGGTCGATTGGTTGTAGGACCCCTTGCTTGACGAGCTTGTCAATTTGCTTGTCTATTTTTGGCCTGAGTGCAAAGGGTACCCGCCTTGGTTTTAGGCGTATCGGGAGAATGTTGGGGTCTAGGCTGAAGGAAATAGGGGGCCCTCGGTACTTGCCTAGGGTGCCATCGAACACTTCCTGGAAGTCCCGTGCCAGTTGCTGTTCCCAATTGGTCTCTGCGGTGTGGTTTATGCCCGTGACCTCAATGCCAAGTGGTGCGAACCATTGTAGTCCCAAAAGGCTGGGTTGGTCTCGGTCCACGATTGTCAGGGGAAGCTTTGCAGTGCGGCCCTTGAATGTTACCTTGAATTGTCCGGTTCCGACTACTAAGACCATGGAGAGGTAGGACCTGGAGTCCACCTCCATGTTGCATGGCTCACCTTCAATGCCTACCTCCACGTAGACCTTTCGGGCGTCGGTGGTTGATGCGTGGCCGATGATGACCATCTGGTGGGTTTCCTCCTTCCGCCGGGTTTTGCCACCTCGTCGGTTCCATCCGCTCCGGTCCCATCAGCTGTTGGCTTGGCGATCTCTGGCTCTGGGGGGTGTGCTGTCATGTCTCCGCTCGCTGTTGTCCCACCGTCTGGGGCTGTAAGCCTTGCACAATCAGCAGACTCGGGCGATGTGACCCTTTTTGTCACAGTGCCAGCAGACTGCATCGAAGAAACAGCACTCTGCTAGAGGGTGATCACCTCCGCACCTGGCACATGCGGTCCCCGACTTACGACTCCGCCGATTTCGCTGGTCCCGTCCCGTCTGGAGCCGGTGGATCTCCTCTTCCTCGTCCATGGTGTCGGAAGTGGAGTGGAATTCGCCATGATGGGTAGTGGTCTCGCGGTGATTTGCTTCCGGTTGGGCCTCAGTCGCCCATCCTGGGTCGGCGGTCATGGTGTGGTCTCCGGTCTCTGGTCTCCGCATGCGGTTCACCGATTTCTGGGTTGCCTCGGCTGCAGTGGCTTCAGCGATGGCGTCAGCGAGGGTGATGTCACCTTTGGCCTTCAGTAGGCTCTGTAGGACTGGGTCTCAGAGTCCGAGTATGACGCGGTCCCTTAAGGCCTCATCCATGTCTGAGAACCCGCACATGCCCCCTAGGCTTCGTAGCTCAGCCACAAAATCACTGATGCTCTCACCCGATCTCTGGTCCCGCCAGTAGAAATCTTGCCGCCTGATGAGGGTGGGAATGGTGGGGGCATAGTGGTTCCGGAGCAATGGTTCAAGGTCGGCCCAGTCCATCTCCTTGATGTCCGCGGGTTTCGCTAGAGCTTTTGCCATCTTGAACACTGCGGGCCCGCAGTGTGTCAGGAAGATGGCTCTTTTCTTCGGCCCGGTGGCGTCCTTCATGTTGCTACATTCGAGGAACATGAGGAATCTGTCTGTGTATGATTCCCAGTCCTCGGTAGAGGGATTAAAGGGCGCGGGCGGTGTGATGCTGGCCATCTCGTCGGTCTCGCTTCCTCCGAACACGTGTTGGTGGGGGATTAGCCTTGGGATCCCATCCTCGTCGCCAGTGTTGTGCCGGTGCGGCAAGGAGACCAGGATTCAGTGACTTGGTTCAGCTCTTTTATTGGTCCCGAGAACGGCTCGGGTTCCGGGGGAAAAACAGCGGCTTTTTATTCCCAAGCCGCGGCGGCCGCGACCAATGGCACCACTTTGAATCTCCCACGATTAGTTTCCACCAATCGCAGGAGATCTGCAGCGGGCCAATCAGAGCAGCTCGCTCGACCAATCGGATCCCTGTGCGCTTTGACCAATCACAGTGCGGCGTTTACAAGAATGTAAATGACCGTACAGAACAGTGAAGGGGATCTTTACATGTATTCTCAGTCTTGCCTGCTGTTTTTGATTTGCTAGACAGGATTTATTCATCGCCAGCAGTTTCTGCTTGCTGGCTTGCATTGTCCCTGTTGCCTAAAAGTAATACGTATCTTTTCTTGAGTACAGGATGCAGTTCTCTTTCCAACTTTTGAAATATCACAATTTTCTGCAGTGAATGCTAGCAACTTTGCAGAAGAAAACAAAACTTAACACCAATTTTATTGCTCAAATGTTTTTCACTCAGGTAATTTGTGTTATAAGCTGGGATGAGTTTCCTTCCCAGCTTTCCAGTATTCTTGTTCTTTTTTTCTCTTTGCATAAATATTTTATAAAAATAACCATTGTGAAATCTCTCTCTCCCTCTTCTTCTTTCTCCCTCCCTCCCTTTCTCTCTCTCTCTCTCCCTCTTCCTCCTTCCCCCTCTCTCTCCCTCCCTCCCTCCCCACTCTCTCTCTCACACACATGCCAGTAAATCAAAGCAGATATATTTTCCTAACCATCTGCAAACTTACAGTCTGCAACATCCAAGAGGTTTATTTCATTTTGAGGAATGTTAGGAATGTTAGCTGTTGCACCTGGACTGCAACTTGGCATTGCCCCCACAAAGATTCCTAATGAGGTCTTAACATATGAAAACAGCCTGAATTTACAACAAATGGATTTTGGGTTTTATTTTTTGAATCATAGATTTGGAAAGGACCTCAAAGGACATATTGTCCATATTTCAACTAGTAGAGCGGAATTCTAGTCATCCTCTGTTTAAAATATATATATATGGCATTCAGCTTTGTTCAGGTATTTTCCCACGGCATAGTAGTGGTGCTTTTAAAGTTGTAGCAATGTTTCAGCAGAATCTCATCTGCCATCATCAGGCTTCTGTATAGTGTTTGTCTGTGAGTTAGACTTTTACAGTGGTTTCAGATTTAAATTTGGGGCAGCCTATTGCTGTGACAGAATGGTTTTTTCTTCATCCTGATTGGTTGAGAGGCTTGGTCTGTGTTTATTGGTCTTGGAGTTTGCTGTGTTCTGCTTCTAATATCTTCTGTCTTTTTTTTTTTTTTTGGTTCTTTTTGTATCTTGATTGGCTGGCAACATTGTGTTACTTTATTGGAGGCCTTTAGTGCAGCTTGGCTTCGGGTAAATGGACGGCTATCATTAGTTAGGAAGCTGGGTTTCATCTGGGTGCCTGGTTGGGGTGTTTTTGAGCTGGAGGTATCGGGGGGATCTGTTTGTGCCCAGGTGTTTACCTGGCTTGTGGTGTGGAGATTTTTTTGTTTGTGAGTGCAGGCTTCCAAATGATTGACAGCCTGGTGGAATCATCTCTTCTGTTCATGCTTTCTGGTCTTTTTTCAATCTCTATGGCTTCTCTGATGATTCTGTGGCTGGGATTTTCTACAGTGGCTAGGGTTTTGGTGCCATTGAAGTTCATGCTATGACCTGTGGCTTCCATGTGTTGGACTAGTGAGGAAGTGTATTTCAGCTTTTTGACTGCATTTTTGTGTTCATCCAGGCAGGTACTTATTCTTCTATTGGTCTGTCCAATGTATGTGGCCAGGCATGATGCACAGGCCACATAGTATATGCCTTGGTTTTCCAGGTCAATTTTGTCTTTGGGGTTTCTGAGGATGGCTGCTATTTTTCTGTCTGTTTTGAAGGCAGTCTTGATGTGGTGTCTGTATAGTATCTTACTAATTTTGTCTGTAGTGCCTCTTATGTAGGGCAGGACAGCTGTTCCATAGGTCTGTTCATCTTCTGGGTCTCTATTATGTCTCAGTGTGTTTTTGTGGATCAAGTTGGTGATTTTGCTTTTGTGGAAGCCGTTGGCTTTCAGTACTTTAGTCAGGGTGCATAGTTCAGTCTTGATGTGTGTCTTGTCTGCCAGGCGTTTGGTTCTCGTAATTAGTGTTTTAGCCATGGAGTTTATCTGTGCTGGGTGGTGGTGGGATTGGGCGTTGAGGTAGCGGTTGGTGTGTGTTTTCTTCTGGTATATGGTATGTCCTAGTGTGCCATCTGTTTTTTTGTAGATTAGTACATCTAGGAATGGTAGTTGTTTGTTTGTTTCTGTTTCCATGGTGAACTTGATTTTGGGGTGTGCGCTGTTTAGGTGTGTTAGGAAATTGTTTAGGTTTTCTTGTCCATGGGGCCAAATCACGAATGTGACATCGATATATCTTAACCATAGTTTGCGTTTGAGGATGGCATTGGCCAGGGCTCTGGATTCGAATTCTTCCATGAACAGGTTTGCAATGACGGGTGACAGTGGTGATCCCATGGTGGTTCCTTCAATTTGTTTGTATGTTTGTCCTTTGTATATGAAATATGTGTTGGTTAAGCAGTGTTCTGTTAGTTCCATGAGGTGTTTAGATGGTTGGTATTTATTTTTGATGATTTCAAGGGTCTCTTTTATCGGGACTTGAGTGAATAGTGAAACCACGTCGAAACTTACAAGCAGATCTTCTTGCTCCACGGGTAGATCTTTGATCATTTCCAAGAAGTGGTATGAGTTGTACCTAATTGAACTCTTCAGATGTGGTACTGGTTGTTTGCATCTGACAGTTGTGACTGATATCTTAACTTTCTTGCTACCCCCATCTCCTAGCAAGAAATGGAACACTTGCGTGTTGATTCAAAAAACAGTCCCAATTATTGCAAGAAAATTTGTTACAAGACACCCCTACCTTAAATGCCCTGTCTGCTGGGAGAATAATCTCTTAATCTAGATATGTAAAAAGTAGATTCCCAAGCTCATTATGCTCCCATTTATGCAGTGACTTATCGCAGCCTCAAAAATCGACAGTCTCCCTCCTTAAAAGTCACAGCACTTTAAAGAGAAGTGCGGTTTTACTAACTACCAAATTCCGATGTTGTGATTGTGAAATAGCCGTAGCCTCTGTAGGCCGCAAAGGCAAATTTGTAGGCATTGATTATGCCAGCCATATTGGCCATGCACCTGCAGTGGGGGGTTCTTGCAAATTGGTGCCTGTGTGCTCAATGGCACGCTAATTGCATTTGAAAGCACCTGTCTATGCATGCTTGAATGTGCTTTGCATATCCAATCATCTCCATGTCTACATGCTGTGGATGCATCAGCTGTTCCCATCTGCGAGTATGTGTGTGTATCGAGGGGAGGAATTAGGAGCCAATGAATGTCTCCCACTGTTCAAACCTCTCTTGTCTCTTCTCCGGGAAGTGTCAATGTAACTTTTTACACCTACACTGGGCCTTGACCAATGCAAGGTGTGTGTAGGGCAGGGGTTGGGAGTCAACATCCACATTAAGACTGCTTCATCAAGTTAAAGGAAACAGGAAATGTGTCTTTATGGAGGTGTTTATTTTCCATTATTTATTAAACAAATGTATACTGCAGACTAAGCACTCCTTTTCTAACAATTCATTTTTATTAAATAAGTCTTTTACAAAGGAAAAACAATACAAATCTAAAGATAAATGAAAATAAAGAAATTAAAAGTTATAGTAAATAGACTTCTTTTTTAAAAAAAGGCAAAAGAAGGAAGGAAGGAAGGAAAGAAAGAAAGAAAAAGAGAGAAAGAAAGAAAAGAAGAAGGAGGAGGGAGGGAGAGAGAGTGCAGCTCAGCAATAAGATTAGTCCAGACCTGGATGCCTTAATTTGAAAAGAGGAAGGGAAGAAAGGAAGGAAGGAAGGAGGGAAGGAGGGAGGGAGGGAGGGAAGGAAGGAAGGAAGGAAGGAAGGAGGGAAGGAAAGAAGGAAAGAGGGAGGGAGGGAAGGAAGGAAGGAAGGAAGGAAGGAAGGAAGGAAGGAAGGAAGGAAGGAAGGAAGGAAGGAAGGAAGGAAGGAAGTGTGTCCAACTTTCTTTAGAGCAGTTATAAATGCATTTACATTTTATTCTTGTCTCCACAGTTATACCATGGCTGTCTTCTTTCCATATTCTACCCTCTTTAATCTTCAAACTCATAAATCACATTCTTTTTCTCCTGTTTTTTGCAATGTCCACTGACAGATATGCTATAGTGACAAATATAATTATGCCTAATTAAGTCAATTTTGCCATAATTCTGTCATCTTCACCTACCATTCTTGCATTGTAGATATTCCACAGTTTTCCCAGAGTTTTTGAAGATGTTCCCTATTTGTTTCTTCCTTAATTAGTTTGTATTCTGTCTTTTTCATATATAGAGTTCACATAGTGAACAGACCTAATACTTCTTCCTCCTCTTATTTTTTTACCACTACAACTCTATGAGGTGGGTTGGGCTAAGAGGCACAGAGAGAGAGAGAGAGAGAGAGAGATTGGCTCAAAGTCACCTGACAGTTTTTTTCCATGGCTAAAGTGAGACTAGAACTCACTGTCTCCTGGTTTCTAGGCCAGCATCTTAACCACTGCACCAGACTGGTTCTCCATTTTGTACCCAGCAGAGACCCTCTTTTTGATATATTATTTGAAATAGCATTTAAATCCTGACCATCAGTTGGAAAACCCAATGATGTTTTTCAAGAGGCAACGTGACTTTCTGATTTTTTGTTTTGAAGATGCTTCACTTCTCATCCAAGAAGCTTCTTTCAGTTCTGACTGGATGGTGGGGAATGGAAGGATCCCACCATCCATCAGAACTGAAGAAGCTTCTTGGATGAGAAGCAAAACATCTTCAAAGAAAAACCAGGAAGTCCAGTTGCCTCTTGAAAAAAAGCACCTTTGGGACAACCATGACCTGGAGGACTGAGAATCTTCATAGACATCAGTCACAAAAGCTCCTAAAGCACCTTAAGTTATACTAAAAACAACAACAACCACCCAGACCATCTCTGATCTCAGACTAACCAACCAACTCCACCCCGCTCAAAAATAAAACACAAAAGGTAAAAGGCCTGGGGAGGGAGAAGGAAAACAAAAATTAGCACCAGTTCAGTCAGCTTCAAGCATTTTCAGCATCTAAGTCAGGGATGTTCAACCTTGGCAACTTTAAGCCTGGAGGACTTCAACTCCCAGAATTCCCCAGCCAGCAAAGCTTAAAGTTGCCAAGGTTGAACATCCCTGATCTAAGTGAAACAATCTCATTCTGAATGAGCAAGGGGAAAAAAACACAATAAACTCCCTGGCAACTGATCAGTCTAATTGGTTTTTTTTAGGTTCAATGATCCTTAGTAAAAGACAATGAGATTTCACCCTGAGTGTTCTCTCTTCCCCCTTATAAGTGAGCTGGGTGGAGATTATAGAAATGCTCCAGATGGACAAACTGTTCTCTGAAATAACATTTCAGAGCAACTTGGCAACTTTAAGCTCTATGGACTGATTCCCTGGGATTGGGGAATTCTGGGAATTGAAGTCCATATAGCTTAAAGTTTTCAAAGTTGAGGAAAACTGCTCCATCTCAAGGCATCCTGGGACACACTGGTTATTAACTGATGGTTATTAATGGTAAGGTGACCAACTTTTTTACAATGAAAAGGAGGACACCAATAAATTGAAGAAAAAAACAAAGCCATTTGTGCGTGGCACATGCTTATGTGTGGTGCACTTTTGTGCACAGCGCACTCTTGTGCGTGGCACACTCTCTCAAAACAATGTGTGGAGCGCATGTGTCTCATAATCGCGTCTCACCGCGCTGTACCAAGCCTTGACGAATCATCATGTCTGTTAGGGATAACATTGTTTTACCCTAACTGGTTTAGGTAAATAATAATATGTAATCATAGTTTGTAAGTTAAAGTGTCTGCAGCTTTAACTGTGGGACAGTAATTAAGGGAGTGGTTGTGAAAGCACTTTAAAAGAAGCAAGGCTGCAGCTTGCTATCTCTCTGGCTTTGATGAAACCTGATTACTGCAAGGACACAAGACTGCATTGCTCGAACGGGAGAGAAAACAAAGGACAGACTTGTAAGTGAATTGACATAGGGTATTCAACACGGACTTTGCTAACTGAATATCCCTGAATGGACTGACTAAATGATGCATGACTATTGGACTGTTATTTTGACTATGCTATGAACTCATAATGGAATAAACTATATATTTGATAGCACAAGCGTATCTATCATTTTTACTGTATGTTAATAAACATACAAGCTTATCTCACTCATTTATCTGTGTGCCTATCTGACTAAGCTGCACATTCTGTTTAGCTTGTCTCCCTAACCCTGGTTGGGGAAACCAGGCTTAACAATGTCAAATACAAATACGTCACATCCCACACAACAGATTGGATCGACATCGATCAAATGCGGAGATTTACAGATGAGTCTTCAAATATCAAAAAGGAGGACATGTAGGAGGACACTTTTCAAGGGAGGACAGAACTTACAAAATGAGGACTGTCCTCCCTAAAGGAGGACGGTTGGTCACCTTATTAATTGGCAGCTTCCAACAGAAGTTTTTTTTCTCAAGAATAGCTAAAAATGGCCAGATTTGACAATTCCAATTAGAAAATAAGACATGTCTAATTTTAACTACAGGTAGTTCTTGACTTAAAACAGTTTGCTTAGTGACCATTTGAATGGCACTGAAAAAAAGTGTCTCATGCCCATTTTTCACACTTATTACTGTTGCAGAATCCCCATCAGTGATGGTATTCAATTTTTTTTACTACCAGCTCTGATGGTGTGGCTTGGCGGGTGTTAAGTTCTGCGCATGGGCGCAAGAAACTGAGACGAGGCAGTGAACAGTGAACTTCAACTCTTTATTAATCATTCTGAACAGAGCAAAAACCCTAGGGCAGCAGCAGCCCTTTTATAGGGCAGGCTGCTGACCTATTAGCCAATGAGAACTTGGAAGTGTTGAACCCTTGAACCAATGAGAGTGGCTCATTAACAGCCAATCACATTCCCCAGAACGGACCAATCCGATATGGCTATTATCAGCCCATCAGAAGAGCAGGATTAGAACCCTGCTTTTTCTTAAGGTTTGTTAAAACTTTATTTAAGTGTTTTATTAGTTCATAACACCCCTTCCCCCCCGGGTTCCGTTTGAGGGGTGCGGTGATGTAATCCCAAAGATATGTAGGTTGTTTTAACTGTCTATTGGATTTGCACTGTCCCACCGGTTCCTGTCTGTCGTCCGGTTTCGGTGGGACATTTTTTGACATATCTGGTACAGGTGGTTCCGCATCCTCACTGGACGACTCGGTGCCACTAATGCTGACATTGTTGTCCTCCGATCTTTGCGGGCTCGCCTCCGTTGAGGTATTCCTCTGTAACGAGGAGAGTCCCCTCCCTGATTCTTCTTCATTTATCACACCCGATTGCTGACTTCCTTCGCTTCTGCCTTCCACCATTTCGAATTCGGTTTCTTTGACATCCCCTCCCCCCTCAGTTTGGGAGTCACAGGAGTCGTGGGAACTGGGTTGTAGCCAGAGCGAAGCTGATCTATATGGCGTTTCCATATTTTTCCATCGCAGGTTTGCACACGGTACGATCTGGGCCCGGTGGTTTGAATTACATTTGCTTTGACCCATAATGGTTCACTGGAGAGGTTTTTGGTGAAAACTAAGTCGCCTACCTTGAACTCGTGGCATTTTCCGGTAGATCCACAGGATTTCTCTGGTTCATAGGACGGGTGAAGCCGGTCGAGGTGGGAACGGAGCTTGCTTCCCATCAACAGTTCAGCTGCGGTCTTGTTGGTAACGCTGTGTGGAGTGATGTGTTGGAGTAGGAGTATTCTGTTTATTTTGTCGTCAATGTCCCCATAGTCCATTTTGTGGAGAGTTTTTTTGACAAATTGTACCATGCACTCAGCCCTGCTGTTAGCCGCAGGGTGCGCAGGTGAAGTTATTGCATGGCGGATGCCCTGATCTGCTAAGTATTGTTCAAACGCCAGGGCGGTAAACTGGGGTCCGTTGTCAAAGACCAGAACGTCTGGCAGCCCGTGCGTTGCGAATAGCCTGTTCAATTTTCAGATGACGGACTCCATTGTAGTATTCTTCATTTTGTGGATCTCGAGCCAGTTGGAATAGGCATCCACTGTTAGGAGGAACGTATGTCCTTTAGTAGGTCCCGCAAAATCAACGTGGATGCGGGACCACGACCCCCGGGAGGTTTCCCATTCTGTTGGAATTGCTCTAGATGGGGCACCACTGACTTCTTGGCACTTTAAACAAGTCTTTATTCTGGCTTCGATCTGTTTGTCGATACCCGGCCACCACCCATAGCTTCATGCAAGCACTTTCATACGCATGATGCCGGGGTGACTGTCATGCAATATTTTCAATACTGCTTGTTGTAATCGCTCTGGGACGATGACTCTATCTCCCCATAGGATGCAGCCTTTTTGCGAAAAAAGTTCTGTTTGCCGGTTTCTGAAAGGGTTGAAGTCATCAGGGGTTTGTTCTATTGGCCATCCTCGTTCGACCCAGCTAAGAACTCGCGCCAAGACAGGATCTCGTTTTGTTTCGATTGCAATGTCTCTGTCTGTTAGCGGTGGTGAATGTAGCTTTTCAATCTGGAGTGTCGTAAGGGTTGGAGCTGGGTCGTCAATGGTTTCCGGAAGTGGGGCACGGCTCAATGCATCAGCGTGGGGAATGGCTTTCCCCGGGCGGTGTTGTAATTTATAGTTGTATGCAGCTAAAAACTCCGACCAACGAGTCATTCTAGGTGACAATATATAGGGGGTTGGCTTGTCTCCCGCTATAATCCCTAGCAAAGGTTTGTGGTCGGTAACAATAGTAAAAACTCATCCATACACATATTCATGAAACCGTTTCACAGCAGATACAACAGCAAGAGCCTCTTTGTCGATCTGGCTATAGTTACGTTCAGCCTTTGATAGGGTCCTTGAAAAATAGTCAATAGGGCCCTCACTACCATTTGGTAACACATGACTCAAAATGGCTCCTACTCCAAACGGTGATGTGTCACATGTAATTGTTAAAGGCAGAGTCTCGTTATACTGCATTAAAACAGAATCTGAGGTTAGTAAGTTTTTCACTTGTCGGAATGCGTGCTCCTCGCGGTGTCCCCAGACCCAGGTTGCTTTTTTGTTGAGAAGTCTTTGTAGGACCTCAGCTACGGTCACTTTCTGGGGCAAGAAGATGTTTTAAAAGTTAATGAGCCCCAGGAAAGCTTGGAGATCAGTCCTATTTCTGGATCTTGGGGCGTTTTTGATTGCCCTTAGTTTGCTATTAGTGGGGTGAATGCTTTGTTTATCGATTAGATACCCCAGGAATTCTACTTTATCTGTACACAGTTGACATTTATTTTTTTTAACCTTAAGGCCAGAGTCCTTAAATTTCTGGAGGACCATTTTAAGCCACTTTTCTAGTATTTCTCTATTCGGGGCAGCAATTAAAACGTCATCAAAGTACGGAACGACCCCCTTGATTCCTTGTAAAAGTCTCTCCATCAGACTTTAAAAAATCCCTTGGGCTACGCTCACTCCGAATTAGAGTCAGTTGCACTTAAAGGCGCCTTGGTGCGTAACGATCATCTGTGCCTCTGCGGGTTTTTTTATCTACAGGCAGTTGTTGGTATGCCTGTGCTAAACCAATTTAGCGAAGACTTTTCCGCCCCCCAGGGAATGGAGAAGGTGTTGTACCACCAGCACTGGGTAAGCGTTCTGTTGAAGGGCGTGATTAAGGGTAGCCCGGTAGTCCCCACAAATCCTTAACAATCCATCCAGTTTGATGGGTGTTACAATTGGGGTTTCCCAACAAGCATGGTCAGTTGGTTCTAAAACACCCTGGGCTGTTAATCTATCGAGCTGCTCATCAATTTTTGCTTTAAGGGCAAAAGGTACCTGACGAGGCTTAAGGCTGATGGGGGCTACTTCAGGGTTAAGGTTAAATGATATCGGGGTCCCCTTGTACTCACCTAGTTTGTCTGCAAAAACGTCCTGGAATTCCTGGACGATGGCCTCCTCCCAGTCGTCGCTTCTGGTTTGGTGAATGCCAGCTACCTCGATCCCGAATGAGGCGAACCATTGAAGGCCTAACAAGGTAGGCCGGTCACGGTCGATGACGGTCAGTGGTTATGACACAGTATGATTTTTGAATAATACTTGGACTTGGCTGGATCCAACGACCAGAATTCGGTTCCCCTGATAATCTTTGAGTATGATTCTTTGGGCTCTGAGGTCTTGACGCCAGACGGCAGGGATTAATTGTTTAAGAGTCTTCCAGGAAACCATCGAGAGGGACCATCCTGAATCGACTTCCATCACGCAAGGCTGGTTTTCGATGGCGACCTTCACTCAGATCTTCTTTGCATCTAGTGATGAGGCATGACCGATTGTAATGGTTTGGTGTGCCTCTTCTCTTCTTGATAAAATGGCTGGTTTTTTATTTCTGTAGGAGTGGTTGTTCCAATGGTTGTTCAAATGTTCCCGACTTCCAGGGCGATTCCCTGTGGTATGGCAGTAGTTGTTTCCCCTCTGAAGTGGGCTGGATGCTTGCTTGCTTCTACAGACCTTCCTGATGTGGCCTCTTTTCCCACAGAAATGGCAGAGCGCGTCGAGGAGTTTGCAGTCTGATCACAGGTGGTTTGCCCCACAACCCACGCATTGGTGCGGTAGTCTTTTATTTTGTTGATGGCGTTGGTTACGTTCAGACTGGAGCTGGTTGACCTCTTCCTCCTCACTTTCTGATGGCAATTCGAGGTCCTCGTGGTGGGTCACTGTTGTGTGCCTCTCTGGGCGAGGTGAGGTATCGCTGGCGAGTTGATGGAGTGGTGCATTGGTGTGGCGCATTCGGGTGGCCAACTTCCTGGTTGCTTCTGCTGCAGTAGCGTCCTTGATGACATCAGCAAGGTCGATGTCCCCTTTGGCCATGATCTTGCTCTGCGTAGTGTGGTCATTTAATCCCAGAATTATTCAGTCTCTCAGAGCTTCTTCGAGGTCTGTAAACCTACAGAGGCCTCCCAGGTTCCGGAGATCCATGATGAAATCTGCAATGCTCTCTCCTTTCTGCTGGTCCTTCTGGTAAAATTCATGTCTTTGGACAAGTGTTGGTATGACGGGTGCATAATGGGCCCATAGAAGGGGTGCGAGGACGTCCCAGTCCATGGTCTTCACCTCAGCCGGTTTCTCTAGTGCCTTGGCCATCTTAAAGATGGCAGGCCCGAAATGGGTCAGGAACACTGCTCGCTTTTTCCCCGTAGTAGCATCCTTCAAGTTGTTGGTCTCCAGAAACATCTGGAACTGGTCTATGTACGAGTCACAGTCTTCTTGTGCCGGGTCAATGGAGCAGGTGGTATGGCGCCGCCGGACATGGTTTCCATTGTCAATGTGCCTTCAGCCACGTGCTCTGTTTGATGCTCTGTAGTTTTCAGTCAACTCTGATGTCTCCGTATCCCACCCTCGTCGCCAGTGTTAAGTTCTGCACATGGGCGCAAGGAACGGAGACGAGGCAGTGAACAGTGAACTTCAACTCTTTATTAATCATTCTGAACAGAGCAAAAACCCTAGGGCAGCAGTAGCCCTTTTATAGGGCAGGCTGCTGACCTATTAGCCAATGAGAACTTGGAAGTGTTAAACCCTTGAACCAATGAGAGTGGCTCATTAACAGCCAATCAGATTCCCCAGAACGGACCAATCCAATATCACTATTATCAGCCAATCAGAAGAGCAGGATTAGAACCCTGCTTTTTCTTAAGGTTTGTTAAAACTTTATTTAAGCGCTTTATTAGTTCATAACAGCGGGTGTGGTGTGGCTTGGTGGGTGTGGCTTGGTGGGCATGGCAGGGGAGGATACTGTAAAATACCCATTCCTTCCCCACCCCACTAACCTGCTTTCCACTCTGTTCTCCTGTGCAGGGCAACAAAAGAATACCCAGCCAATCAGCTGGGACTTTGGTCAGCTGGAACTCCAATCAGCTGGGACTCAGGAGGCAGAGAATCAATAGGGGTGGAGCCAACCAGAGGTGGTATTTACTGGTTCTCTGAACTACTCAAAATTTCCAGAACCTGTCAAAACTGGTTGAATACTCCCTCTGATCCCCATGATCATGTAATATATATTTAAATGCTTGATAACTGACTCACACTTATGACAGTTGCAATGTCCTGGGATCATGTGATCACCTTTTGCAACCTTCTGGCAAGAAGAGTCAATGTGAAAATCAGATTCACTTTACAGCCATGTTACCAATTGAACAAAGGCAGTGATTCACTTAACAAATGGGGCAAGAAAAGTTGTCAAATGCAGCAAAATTCTACAAATTTCTCACTTAGCTATATAAATGTTGGCCTCAATTGTGGTCATAAGTTGAGGACTGCCTATACTTATTATTGTTATATTTCCTATTAATTTCTTAATTGACTATTATTATTATTATTATTATTAATGATAATATGAAATTAATCATAAGTAATTATTATGATTAATTATTGTTTGTTTGTTTATTTGATTTATATTGCTGCCTATTTGCCCATGGCGACTCGAGGAGGCTTACACAATGTAAAATCATATTTAAAACAAAAAATAAAAACAATAAAAACAAACAAAAAGAATCAAAGAAATTAGTAAAGTGCAATAGAACAAAATTTAGGAAAACAAAAAACTAAACTAAACTAAAACAAAAATGTTATTAATATTACTTATTAATTATAGCATTGATTAGAATTCTGGGAGCTGAAATCTACACAGCTTCTTTTTAAAACTTAATGACCCATCCTCCTTCCATCCCTTCCTTTTCCATATAAGAATCTATTTTTCACTTGGGTGCTGCAATGGATGGAAAAATATTGGTCTGAATAGACAAGGACCATGCATTTCACATATAATAAATGTAGCATCCTACTTTATATGATACTCAGTAATACATTTGCTGGACTTTTCCATTTAAAAAAAAAAAAATCCTTTTGTAAAGGATGAACCAGAAGGCATTCCCCATGCTGTTTCTTTTTTCTTTCCCCCCAATCATATAGAATTTGTAATTTGCATGCACCTTTTGAATTGAAATCAAACATTTGCCCTGCATTGACCCCAGTTTAATTAAAATGATGAAAATGTACGATAGGCTTTTGGTCTAAGGCAAAAAAGAATGCACAGAACTGAAATTTGGAAGAAACATTAAGAAATGGGAAAATGCATGGCTTGGATTGATAAGAAATGCCAAGTCTATGTATTACATGGGATCATGGCATGAAAACAGAAAATATCCTGAAAAAAAAGAAAGAGCCAACACAATGATGTGGAAACAAAAGTCTGGCACATTTTGAAGTGATTGTATGATAGTTAGATAGGATTCCCTGCTTTATGGATGATGTTACTCTACTTAATTGTTCAGCAGGCTCTGCATCATATTTCCCTTCCTCGTTTCTGTTCAGGAATGTAGAAAATATGGGAAATGGATTGATTTGGAGTGAAACAGAGACAAAATTGAATTGTGTCTTTATAAAAATGTTTTATTATTCATGGAGTTGTTTCAACAAAGAGTAGAGTAGAGTAGAGTAGAGTAGAGTAGAGTAGAGTAGAGTAGAGTAGAGTAGAGTAGAGTAGAATAGTAGAATAGAAATTTATTGTCACTTTAAACATACACTAATCAGCATACAATGAAATTTCATTGTATTCATCAAAGGATAAGATTTTTATTTTTCAAATAAGTATTACACTACAATTCGGTATGTCTAGTTTAAGGAAAAGAAGGACGAGGGGTGACATGATAGCAGTGTTCCAATATCTCGGGTTGTCAGAGTTTATTGCAGAAATCAAATCCAGAAAGCACAAACAGATGACTGATTCAGCAGGTTTCATTAACTTCTTTATATACATAATAATATACGAGTAAATGTACAATACCAATAGTCGATTCTTCCAATGTAACACGAACAGTGAAGAGAATAGTTACAGTTTCAACAGGCAGACAAGAAGAGACTTGTTTTCAGCTTCAGAGCTCAGAGCAGACTAGTTTCATTTCTCAGCAAGAGCTTCAGGGCCATGCCCAGACTCCTTTAGTTTCAGTTTCTAATTCAGCTCCCATTGGCTGACCTTGTTACCATGACTTTGCCAGTTCATGAATATTCTGATAGGGGCTGCCACAAAGAAGAGGGAGTCAAGCTATTCTCCAAAGCACCTGAGGGCAGGACAAGAAGCAATGGGTGGAAACTAATCAAGGAAAGAAGCAACCTAGAATTAAGAAGAAATTAGAACAATTAATCAGTGGAACAACTTGCCTGTAGAGGTTGTGAATGCTCCAACCCTGGAAGTTTTAAAGAAGAGATTGGATAACTATTTGTCAATTAATCAATT
Source organism: Hydrophis major (assembly GCA_033807585.1). Taxonomy (NCBI): domain Eukaryota; kingdom Metazoa; phylum Chordata; class Lepidosauria; order Squamata; family Elapidae; genus Hydrophis; species Hydrophis major. The sequence continues at coordinate 362,693,825 of CM066329.1, read as the reverse complement.
AATCAGTGGAATGACTTGCCTCCAAAAGTTGTGGGTAGCTTCATCACTGGAGGTTTTAAAGAAGAGATTGGACAGCAATTGGTCTGAAATAGAATAGGGTTTCCTGCCAGAGCAGGAAAATCTTGTGACTCTCTTAAAAACTGATGAGCAGGTACTGTCCTTTATTTAACTGTTTTCCTCCTCAAATCAAGATATCAACACTAAGGATTTCAATTGCTTTTCGGTACTTGTAAAATATCCCTACTCCAGAGGACTCCAAACACTTCTGGATAAAGCTTCATATCTGTATCTATTTCAGTCTGGATCTACCTGTCAGATTGCCTGATTCGCTCTAGGTTAGGAGTGACCTGGTCAGGAGAAGTATAGTAAGAATATGATCATGCTAATTTGCTACGATTTGTGGCTGTTGGTACTGTCAAGCTCACTACTTTTTCGCCTAAGAAGTCTAGATGGCAAATTAGGGCCTTGTATTTCAGGGTTGCTGTTGAGATGTATCTGCCTAATCTCCTGGTTTCGTCAAAATGACAGTATGAGGATCACTGTTTAGCAATAGCACTTAGACTTATATACCGCTCCTCAGTGCTACACAGCTACACAGCACTCTCTGGGTGCTTTACAAAATCAGCATATCACCCCCAGCAATTGGATCCTCATTTTACTGTGCTCAGGACGGAAGGCTGAGTTAACCTTGAGTTGGTCAGGATTGAATTCTTGGCAGTGGGCAGAGTTAGCCTGCAATACTGCATTCTAACCACTGCGCCACCATGGCTCTGTCATGACACAAGTATACAACATTGCGATATAGATGCATGATATTTTTATCACACTAATTTAGTCATGCCCTGCCATGAACACACGTTTCTCTTCTTACAAAAATGCAACTTGGCCAGTACAACTGGCTACATTTCCTGAAACCCTAGGTGAACCCTAAGCCTGGTTTATTAAAATTCAGGAACAAATCAGCAAACATCAAGTATGTAAGTGTGTGTACAACACGAAGAGGGAGAAAATATCCATGTTTTCTCTGGTACGTTCTAACCTTGTAAATCCCAGAAAATAATGGAGAATCCAGGGCTCTGTCCTAGGTGAGGGTGCAGCATCATTGCCTTAGCCTACTGTAATTATCTGGCTGAAAATAAATATATATTGTTAAGCCTGGTTTCCCCAACCAGGGTTAGGGAGACAAGCTAAACAGAATGTGCAGCTTAGTCAGATAGGCACACAGATAAATGAGTGAGCTAAGCTTGTATGTTTATTAACATACAGTAAAAATGACAGATACGCTTGTGCTATCAAATATATAGTTTATTCCATTATGAGTTCATAGCATAGTCAAAATAACAGTCCAATAGTCATGTATCATTTAGTCAGTCCATTCAGGGATATTCAGTTAGCAAAGTCCGTGTAGAAATATCCCATGTCAATTCACTTACAAGTCAGTCCTTTGTTTTCTCTCCCGTTCGAGCAATGCAGACTTGTTTCCTTGCAGTGATCAGGGATCATCAAAACCAGAGAGATAGCAAGCTGCAGCCTTGCTTCTTTTAAAGTGCTTTCACAACCACTCCCTTAATTACTATCCCACAGTTAAAGTTGCAGACACTTTAACTTACAAACTATGATTACATATTATTATTTACCTAAACCAGTTAGGGTAAAACAATGTTATCCGTAACATATATGCTATTCTTCTATTTAGGCCCAAGTTCTAGAAGGGGTTGGTTGTCAGAAGATAGTTATCTATTATTTTACAGGGCTGGGGAAACTGGCATTTTTATGACTTGTGAACTTCAACTCCCAGAATTCCTGAGGGCCATAGTTCTCCATCTCTGCTTTATAACATTCTTGGCTTTATACAATCTGTTCATTCTTAAACCTGGGTTAGAGTTTGTCTGTTTTGATAAATATTCAGCATTGAATCTTAGATGGGGGATTCTCTTGAAATGAACAACATGGAATCATTTATTATTTATTTATTCACTCATTTATTTATTTATAAAATGTATGTATTTATTTGTTTGTTTATTTCTATGCCTTTGAGTCAGTCTTGACTCCTAGTCACTGCTTGGATAAATCCCTGCAGTTTTCATGAGAATTTTTTCAGAAGTGGTTTGTCCTAGGGCTGAGAAAGAATGACTGGGCCAAGGACACCTATTTTCTTTGTGCCTAAGTTGGACTATAATTCTCATTCTTCCACTTTCTAGCCAGGTGCCTTAACAACTGCACCAAAGTGGCTCTTTTTAAAATATTAATTTTTAATATTTAATATTCCATATGTTGATGGTTTCCTTTCATGTAATGCGTCTCCTCTAAGTTTTTGGATGTCCCAAGCAGCAGCCTTAAGACACTCTTTGAGATGGATCCTTCTGAGCACTCGGTTACATTTGTGAAGATTGCCCTTAAACTATTCCTTCTGTAGTTATTGCTGGATGTTTACATAAACTGCACCTTGTCAAAGACAATCCTCACGTCTCGCAGTGGGATATCGCCTATGCCCACAACTCTCTATCTCCTTAGTCTGCACCCTCTTCGTTCAATATGTGCACACTGGTATCATAATTAGCAACCTAGCAACCCTGAATCTTTCATGCAGGAACTGTATTATTAATCAATTATTAATCAAATTTGTGGCAATGGTGGTATCAGCTTTGGATTGGTGGGAATCTACCACATGATAAACGGAGTGTGAAGAGGAAAGTGTGTCTTCTTTTTTAGGAAATATCTTTTTCTTCCATTCTCAAGCTACGTCTTAGAGTTGCAAAATTACCTTGGTAGACAAGGCAGAGCCTAGAACTCTTCCAGCTTTTCATCAGAAATGCCCTCGCCTTACGCAGCTTTGATTCAGTGCCCATAACATCTGGTCACCCTTATTTCTCCCTGCTTTATTTGGAAAGAGAACATTTTCACAGTGTGCTGCTGGTTGCTGTCAGAAAAACATTGAGTTGTACTTTGCAATGCCAGCCAGAGTCCACCCACATATGCCAAACGGAGCCATATTGAGGGTAAAGTTTTTGGCGTGGTTCTTTAAGAATTAACTTTGCTCCAAATAATTTAGGCAGCTGATTTATGACATTTGGAAATCAAATGGACTTTTTAAAAAAACATAAATAGCTATTTCTGTGATGCTGCTGATTGTGGGAAGCATAAGCTCTTCACTAGACTAGCCATGTCCAGTTCCTGCAACCGTTCCTGTAACCAAGTTGATTAGCTGCATGTTTGAAGTTGTGTTTCAGTCCCAAAGGGCACACGCTCACAACCAGCAAACTGGTTGTTAACACGAGTGCAGCCCATCTCTGAAAAGACCTGACATAGGTGCTATTCTAAGATAGACAAAGTTGCCTTCCATTTCTTGATGAGAGAGTTATTGGCAAGGAAGGAATTAGTAGATTCCAAGACAGTTATGATTTCTGCTTCCTCCAATGAAATTTCCTAAAGGCCTATGAGAGACAGACTATTTCACCTCACAAATTGTGCATCCACAGTTTCGTTGTACTTGTACAATGACAATAAAGTTCTTCTTCTTCTTCTTCTTCTTCTTCTTCTTCTTCTTCTTCTTCTTCTTCTTCTTCTTCTTCTTCTTCTTCTTCTTCTCCTCCTCCTCCTCCTCCTCCTCCTCCTCCTCCTCCTCCTCCTCCTCCTCCTCCTCCTCCTCCTTCTTCTTCTTCTTCTTCTTCTTCTTCTTCTTCTTCTTCTTCTTCTTCTTCTTCTTCTTCTTCTTCTCCTTCTTCTTCAAACAGGGCTAGTTCTAGGCCTTAATAAGTATGCTTAAAATTTCCATCTTAAAAGTATAACATTTTTTCTGCAATTTCCCCTCCTCCCCTTTTCAAATTCCAATTTCCTTACCAATTAATATCTTTGTTTCCTCATTAAGGGACATCTTACCCTTTTCTCATACTGTCACTTTTTTCATGAAGCAAAAGAAATGAATGTATGATGAATTACAAATTCCTAAAATCGCTTTGTAAATTAGGCCAGTCTACATCAGAATCTATAATCTTTAACCTATCATCATCCTTATGCTTCCCACAATCAGCAGCATCACAGAAATAGCCATTTATGTTTTTTTAAAAAGTCCATTTGATTTCCAAATGTCACAAATCAGCTGCCTAAAGCATTAGGAGCAAAGTTAATTCTTTAAGAATCATGATGATAAAATCAGAGATTTTACAAAACATTATGATGGTACTGGGTTGTCAACTTGATATCTTTCTGTGTGTGTCCCTAAGATTTCAACATACATGCAAGCCTGTCAAAGACATGAAACCAGTCTGTTTGTCAGATTGCTGAGGTTGGCTGGGTACCATGCATCACGAAAATGCAAAGTCCCTATTATAAAGACACAGTCTCCATTCAGTGTAAAAAAAACCAAACACAACTATATATGATTTAGACATTCTCCTGATTCAGGAGAAACTGCAGCAGGCATATGTTTCCAATCTGACACTTTTTCAAGACTGACTAAACATGCAACAGAACTATGCACAGATTGGGGAAAAGAAATGTTGGCAATTGTTTGGGTTTTTGAGCAGTCTCACAAACATGTTTGTGGGCAGAAACTGGTTAAAGCAGAAACAGATTATAGATCTTTGGAAGTCATTGATGAGAAACTGTCTGTGCTCAGAGTTTGGAAATGATTGCAAAATGGTAAATGTTCTTGCTAACATCTAAAAATGACCTTTAATGGGTATCATCATCACGACAGAATAAAATTGAATTCAGTATATTGTGCGGGGGGTGGAGAGCTGTTTCTCTAGAGATTGGGGAAATTTTGTACAAAAAGTGGATGGGGAAATTTGAAAAGTGATTTGACTATTTTAGATTCACCCCCCCCCCCCAAAACCACTTTTTCTCAACTTTGGCACCATTAAACTGTGTGGACTTCAACTCCCAGAGTTCTCCAATCAGCAGAGTTAAAATGATTGGGATGCTGTTGAATTGAAGTGATAGGGGGGGAAAATAGGAGGTACCTGGAAAGGAAAATACTTAAAACATGGTTGCCTATTATCATTTCAAAGGAAAAAATATCTGTTCAAGAAGAAGTCTTAAAAATTAAAATTTGAAATAACTAGTTGGATTGGTCACTTGGGGAATGGAAAAGTTTTTATCTTTTTCTCACTTTTTATTCAATCAAGATCAAGGGAGGTATGAATATTACTCTATCAAGACTTAGTAAGACCAACATCTAAAATACCGCATCCAGTTTTGGTCACCACACTATAAAAAAGATGTTGAGACTCCAGAAAGAGTGCAGAGAAGAGCAACAAAGTTGATTAGGGGACTGGAGACTAAAACATATGAAGAACAGTGGCAGCAACTGGGCATGGCTAGTCTAGTGAAGGGAAGGACCAGGGGAGACATGATAGCAGAGTTCCAATATTTGAGGGCTGTCACAGAGAGGAAGGGGGTCAAGCTATTTTCTAAAGCACCTGAAGGCCAGACAAGGAGCCATGGATGGAAATGGATCAAGGAGAAATTCAACCTATAACTAAGAAGAAATTTTCTGACAATCAACCAATGGAAGTTGTGGGAGCTTCATCAATGGAGGCTTTTAAGAAGAGATTGGACTGCCATTTGTCAGAAATGGTGTAGGGTCTCCTGTTTGGGTGGGGAGTTGGACTAGATGGCCTACAAGATCCCTTCCAACGCTGTTAATCTCTCTGTTATATTTGTCAGATGGAGCAGTCCTACTTGGTAAAGAAGGCAGAAAACTTTCTTTACTATATTCCCTTCTATCCATGCCCTTCACATGATCCTTCAGAAGTCTCTCCTTTCTTCTAAACTGTTCCTCAGGAGGCCCAGGTACCAAGGAAGGAGGAATTCCACAATTCATTTTACTACCTGCTTTTTCCAGTATAAGCAGATCTTTACTGTGTGCTAATGTGTATCCTATGAATTCTGGGCAAAATTTTATAGTGGCTATAGAGGCAGAACCTTATTCTATATCAAAGAATCCAAGGCTACAGATTTTCTCTCTTGAAGGCTGCCTTCTTTCAAGGATCTTCATGATTCAATAAAGAGTGGATTGGTCTCAAAGTAAGCGATAATAGGGTAGCAGAGTTGGAAGGGACATTAAAGGTCTTCTAGTCCAACCATTGCTCAACCAGGAGGTCCTAGTTCAGACAAATGGTGTCCAATCTCATCTGAGAAATCTTCATTGATGGACTACCCACAACTTCTGGAGGCAAGGCATTCCACTGATTAATTGTTCTCACTGTCAGAATATTTCTCCTTAGCTTTAGGCTGGTTCTCTCCTTGATTCATTCCCATCCATTGCTTCTTGCCCTGCCTTCAGGTGCTTTGAAGACCAGGTTGATCTTTGTGGCAGCCCTTTAGATATTGTAACACTGCTTTCATATCACCCCTAGTCCTTCTTTTCATTAAACTAGACATACCCTAGACTTATAAAGAGCTGGATAGAAGACAGAAGAATAGTCACTTCCTATAATCTCCCAGGCAGAGGTTGTATTCAGCAGGTTCTGACCAGTTCTGGAGAACTGGTAGCAGAAATTTTGAGTAGTTCAGAGAACCAGAAAATACCACCTCTGATTGGAGATTTTACAGTATCCTTCCCCTGCCATGCCCACCAAGCCACGCCCACAGAACCAGTAGTAAAAAAAAAATGAATCCCATCACTGGTCCCAGGGTATATTTATTGAGGTGAGAGTAATAAGGGTATACCCTGGCAAGATTCTGTCTATTGTGTGTAAACAAATAAAGAACCGAATTCTGGCTGAACTGATTTACATTGATCTTGGCCTTAGCCTAATGTTTCAGTTTCTTAAGTTGAGCTTGCATAACATGTTAAACTATAAATCCAGAAGAATAAGATGAAATAGCAGCATTGACATAGCATGATAAATCTGAAAAATAAACAGTATATTTACTTTACTTTACTTTACTTACTTACTTATTTACTTACTTATTTACGTACTTACATGGTATGTTTTGTGCCCCTGATTCATTCAACTTGTTGAACTATAAACCATCCAGTCATAATTTACTCTAAAACTTTAACAAAAACTAAAACTGGAGCATTTCTGTTCTAACACTATTCCCAACACAGTGTAGCTTAGAAAAGGCAGGTTGCAATGGAGCCTTGTGGAGAACCAACATCAGGTTACAATGGTACTCTATCCTGAGCAAGCAGTAAATGCTCTGAAATCCTCTGAAGTGTACTACTCTTCTTCTTGAGTTGACTTTAGCTGGCTCTGGGACTCAATTCCCAAGAAAAGAAATATCTACGGAGATTCTCAATCATCCAGGTCATGGTTGTCCTAATGGTGCTTTTCCAAAAGGCAACTGGCCTTTCTTAGCTTTTTTTCCCTTGAAAATGTTTCACTTCTCATCCAAGAAGTTTGAAGAAAAACTAAAGAAGCTTCTTGGATGAGAAGGGAAATATTTTCAAGGAAAAAACAAGTCCAGTTGCCTTTTGAAAAAAGCACCTTTGGAACTTTCCTTCCATACCTCTTCTATCATATCTGAAACAGGGTGGGCTGGTATTTCTGATTTCTTATACTCTTTTACCTAATCCTTACTACTTAATTTAAGAACATAGATTGACTAACTATTAAAATCTGATTTAATAATAATAACAACAAATAATTGATTTATCTTCTTCATAATGCATGAAATCTTGCAGCACCCACTCAGCGTATACACTGTAGCCTACATTTGTGTGTTTCCTCCACTAAGTGTTCCAGTGTTTGGGTTAGCAGTATGTTAATATTCATTTAAAGCACAACATTTTAAGTGTGCAGGCAGAAAGAGCCAACTGTTTTTCTCCCCTCAAAACCCTTACCTCAATCATGACATAAGTATTTCAAGATGTTTCTTCAAGTATTACAAACCACATTGCGGGCTATCAATCTGTCAATGAAATAGCAGAAGCGCTGGTATTTCTGAGTGATTTTTGAAATCCTAAGCCTGGGAGAAAATTAACTAGGGCAATAAGCATCTTGTTTTCCAATCAGGAGGCTGCAGTTTTCCTGAAGCAATGAGAAAGTTGCGGTAATTGTAGGCCTTGTTTCAGAGCAAAAGCATGAAATGGCAAGGATTTCTATGCTCTTCTGTTAGGCACAGCATTCTGAATCCAAAGGAAATATTTTCATCATGACATCAAGTGAAGTGAAAGAATTTTAAAATTCCCAGACTTTGACACAACATTATATGGGAAAGGATGGGGGTGAATGGACTGAACAATTGCCAGTGATGGAAAGTATCTCAGATTAGGTTCCCATGGAACTGGGATGACCTTTATGTATTCTCCACAGAACCTGAAGGCAGGACAAGAAGCAATGGATGGAAACTAATCAAGGAGAGAACCAGCCTAGAACTTAGGAGAAACTTCATGACAGAACAATCAATCAGTAGAACGACCTGCCTTCAGAAGTTGTGGATGCTTCATCACTGAAGGCCTTAGGTCTCCTGCTTGAGCAGGAGATTGGACTAAATGGCCTCCAAGGTCCCTTCCCTTTGTTATTCTGTTATTTAAAACTATTACTGGTAAGCTCCCCAGAGTTTGCAGGAGGTGAATGGCACAAAAGTTTACTAAATAAATACATGACATTATAAACTATTTTCTAGATTCTGACATTCCAATGTGGAAAAAGGCCATAGATGTCATAGATGTCAGTGACAGATTTTTCTAGGTAAAATGATAGCTAAGAAAATTGATTCCTCCCCTAAACACATGTATACACTCCAGTATTTCTGGTGTGCAACTGGATGTATAGCATATTATTATATTTTAGCATTCTTAAATCCAAGTTCAACTTGCTGGGGCACAACCTATAAAGGCATCTTTAAGTTGACCCAGATGGTACATAAGAACAAGTGGATTGATTTGAAGAGACGTATATTCAACAATTGTACTCAAGTTTTTTATCCTTTTTTTCCCCAGACCAAAAGGAGAGTTCAAAAGACATAGAATTATTTTCTAATAATAACAAGTTAATAACAAGTTAATCTGTTAGGGCATTGCTTTTTTTAAAAAAAGTTTCTATAGTTGCTTTTCTCGCTTAGTTCACTCGCTTAGATTTTTCATGTAGCTGATTTCAGCAAATCATTCAGTTTTGTTCAAACTTGGACACTTCATATAGACTGGAAGAATGAGTTAAGAGAAGCCTAAGCTTGGAATCATTGTGCTGCAGAAAATTGTTCAGGCTTGACTTTCCTCAGAATTTTTGAGGGCTTATCTTGCCATTCCCAACAAGATGCAGTCAGGATTTTTGTAACATAGTTGACTAGTGATAAAACTCCTGTTGAGACTCATGTTGAGATTCATGACTGATTCTGCTTGCTTTCACCTTTGTGTCCAATCTTAGAAATCTGAACGAATTGAGCATTGCAATTGTCTTCTAATCAAGCCAGTTACTGAGGTCTAAAAAGTCAATAATAGAGGGCAAGGAGGAATAGAAGTCATATGAACAAAGGGACTTCCCTTGAGGATTTAAATATTTGCAAAGAGGAAGTGTCTAGAAAATAAATGTTCCTGGAATACAGCATTATTATTTTTTAGACTCAAATCTATAGAACAATGTTTCCAGGTGAAATATTTGTGGATTGCTTTTGGCTCTACCCTCCATTCACCTTTAGTACTTGAACATGGAAAGTTTCCACATTCAAACTGAATTATCTTTAGCTCTGACTTTTTCAACTGTTCTTGAAAAGAGATTATATCAGCTGACATTTGTGGCAAGCTACTCAATCACAGTTTTCCTGGCTGAGAATTGGAGCACTAGATTTGCCACAAGGTGGCAACATTTGAAGAGGTGAGTTGTTGTTTTTGCAAACTGATTACATTATAAACTGGTAGACAGCATCAAAAGTCACGGTACCAAAAGTAATTACTGCAGTCTGCTTCTTGACTTGGAATTGTCTAAATATAAAAATGTTCCGTTGGGACTTGAGAAATCGAAAAAAAATTCCACTCAATTACTCCATCTGATTATCTTTACCTGTTGGGGAAAACGTACAGAACTTTAGAACTGTACTCAAGAATGGAACTCTTATTTTAAGTGAAATGAGATGTAATTAGCCAAATAGGGAATTTGTTAGAGTGCCTAATGTATTATGTTATAACTATTATGATAAACAATTATGATTGTTTTTCTTTGCTTAGGGGGGGTTTCATAATTCTTTTCTTGTAAACTGCTAGCCATCCAGAATTATGTATGCAAAACTGGAGATTATGAACATTTGCTAAATAAATTATTATAAAAATAAAGTATTTGTGAAAACAAACTGAACAGCTAAACAATGGAAAGAGTCTCAATTGTGAGATGGATGTATGTATGACTTGATATAATAAACAAACTATTATATACTAACTATGCTAGGCAGAGAGGCATGAGAAGAAAATTTTTATTAAAGGGGGGGGAAGGGGAGGGAGATGATGGGAAAGGGAGGAGATGAAGAGGGGAAGGGAAGGGAAGAGAATTTAGACATGCCACTTTTTTCACAGCATGACTGATATTGACTTTTGTCTCAACATACGCCCACACAAAAACCACCACAATGATGTAATCTCCAATTATAACTTCAAAAAAGGCAACTATGATCTTATAGACAACGATCTCTCATCCGTTGATTGGCAATCTCTATTCACTGGATGCAATACTGTAGAAGACCATTACAACATATTTTTACTTGAAGTCAAAAGAATCATCAAACTATATGTACCAACAACAACTTCCAAAACAAAACAAAAAAACAGATTACCCATAACAATAAGGAAACTTCAATCCAAAAAGAGATCACTCTGGCAGAAAAACAAATCTGGTCACACTGCCAATTTCAAAAGCCGATACAAAAAATTATGCCACCAGATAAAGACTGAATGCACCAATTATCACATTAAACAAGAGGAAAACCTTCTAAGTATCAATTCCACCCGTGCTTTTCACAATTTATTAAACAACAAACTAAAAGACTCAAGGTCCATCCCACCCCTGATAGGACCTAATGGTAAAGACTGCAACGATGACACCATTAAAGCCAACATCTTTAACACATTCTTTGGCTCAGTATTTGTAAACAGCAATGGATCATGCCCAGTATTTCCTTGCCAAACCACAGAAAACTACAATGATCTAATACATATCGATTTTACAGAAGACAATGTTGAAAAAGCACTTTGCAATCTAAAGCTACCTCTATCTATTGGACCGGATGGAATATGTGACTACTTCTTAAAAAAGCTACCCACTGCCATAGCCAAACCTCGAAGCATAATCTTTGAAAAATCTTTCAGGACCAGCTCCTTGCCTAACCTATGGTCACAAGCCACGGTCATCCCCATCTTCAAAAAGGGAGACCCCAGCCTAGTTGAAAATTACAGACCAATCTCCTTATGCTGCATCACCTGTAAAGTCATGGAATCAATTATTAACCAATCCATTATCCTCCACTTAGAGACAAACAACCTATTCTCCAATAAACAATTTGGTTTCAGAAAAAAAAACTATCCTGTAATCTGCAACTATTACACTGCAAAAACATATGGATGACACAACTCGATCAGAGAAAAGCAATAGACGCAATCTACATAGACTTCTGTAAAGCCTTTGATTCAGTGATACACAACAAACTACTCCTAAAACTAAAATCCTATGGTATCTCTGGACAACTGCATAACTGGACAGAAGCATTCTTGTCAAACAGACAACAAATGGTCAAAATTGGGAGTGTCCTATCAAATTCTGTACCTGTCAATAATGGTGTCCCCCAAGGCAGTGTTCTAGGACCAACTCTCTTCATACTCTACATAAACGACCTCTGTGATCATATTAAGAGCAACTGCGTTCTTTTCGCTGATGATGTAAAGCTGTTCAATACCACAGACAATACTGCTACCCTTCAAAATGACCTCGACTATGTATCAGAATGGTCAAACAAATGGCAACTTCAAATCTCAACAAATAAATGCTCTGTCTTACATATTGGCAAAAAAAAATCAGAAAATAAAATACAAGCTGAATAGTCAAGACCTTGTTGATAATCCAAGCTCTTTAAAGGACCTTGGAATACTCATCTCTAATGATCTAAGTGCTAGAGCCTACTGTAATTACATAGCCAAAAAAGGCATTAAGAGTTGTTAACCTCATCCTATTTTCTCTGGTGATATCACATTACTAATTAGAGCATACAAAACATTTGCTAGACCAATACTCGAATACAGCTCATCAGTCTGGAACCCACATTACGTATCTGATATTAGCACAATTGAGAAAGTCCAGAAATATTTCACAAGAAGAGTTCTCCACTCCTCTACTCGTTGTAGAATACCTTATGCCACCAGACTTGAAATTCTAGAACTAGAAAACCTTGAATTACGCCGTCTTCGGTCTGATTTAAGCATGGTATATAAAATCATACATTGCAATGTCCTACCTATCAATGAATACTTCAGCTTCAACCATAACAACACAAGAGCACACAATAGATACAAACTCAAGGTTAATAGCACCAAACTTGATTGCAGGAAATATGACTTCAGCAACAGAGTGGTCAATGTCTGGAATACTCTACCCAACTCTGTAGTTTCTTCCCCAAACCCCAAAAACTTTAACCTTAGACTTCTACTATTGACCTCACCCCTTTCCTAAGAGGTCTGTAGGGGGTGTGCATAAGTGCACCAATGTGCCTACCATCCCTGTCCTATTGTTTCTTTTATTTTTCTTATATGTACCCATTTCATGTATTCATTACTATGTATATATTTATACTTATTATCTTGTAAACAATTGACAAATCAAATAAATAAATAAAATATGATGGGTTTTCATGATAACACATAGTTTCTAATAGAAAAGGCTAAGAGGAAATTGTCTAAGAATCTAAGTTTAAAGGAAGACCAAGCTTGAAATGTTTTGTCACATATTTTCATCTTCAGTTGAATCAATGAATCATTTCATAGAAGGCAAATGGATGGCTCTTAAGAAACTGAGAAGAAAACTTATAAATTATACATGTATGTATGCCTGCGTGTATATATTCTCTCTGTCTGATGAACACTGAAGAAAGGACCTATAAGTACGTAGAAAAGAAGTTTTATCCTAGCAGAGAGAAACAAATAGAGATTAAGTCAATTGCAGAATCCCTCAGCCAGAAAATATTATAGTACCCATCCAACATAAAGCTATCGCCTGACTATGGATTTTGGAATTTACCTTAGTAGGTCTCAGTAAAGTTGTGCTCTTTTCTCCGCACATAATACAAAAGAGAGAGAAAATGGCCCTTGGAGAATAGATTGAAGCATTATGACAGATGGGTTTTTTTTTTTTTTTTAGAAAACCAATTATCAGGAGGAATTTTTTTCCTTTTGGAACATCTCCTTCCACAACAACAAAGAAGTAGATTTAAAAAAAAAAAAAGAGTTTGGCTTTCCTAGCTGTTGAAATAATTTTTGAAGCATCTAATAAGAGATTTTTTTTCCCCCAGTTTTTCATTTCTTCCTCTTAGAGCCAAGACATCAATTTCAAGCATGGCTGTAGCATGTCTTGTCCTTTGTTCTTTTGAAATAGATGGATTAATCAGAGACAAAGCATACTGTTTCCCTCTTCATGGAGATAAAGTCATTTGTGAGAATAATGGGTGAAGCTGGAATCAACAGGACAAGAATAAGCTACAGTGTGTCTCTCTGCTTGAATCTAAAAATCAATCCTAAATGGGCATGTAAGGCAGAAATTAATGGGTACAGGCTATGCGGGAAGGTGACTTTTAAGGACTAGGCCCTTTGGGGAAGGATGGGAGTAATGTTATCCCCATTTCCACATAAAATAGGAGCTCTTTTAAAACTGCTTCGGAGTTGACATGATGATCAGGAACAACATTTATATTTAGGGCAATTAGAGGAATCAGTCAAAATCTAATCGCAGACATTTCTTTTTTCACTTCTATCTACAGGACTTCTCTTGTCAAAAAACAGTGAAAAAGAACCCAGCCCATTTTACATCAGGGTTGAAAAATTCAAAACGACCTCTATTGGGACCTTCCGTTCCCTGTCAGAGCTGAAGAATCTGCTTGGAGGAGAAGTGATATGTCTTCAAAAGAAAAAACAAGAAAGTCCAGTTGCCTCCTGAAAAAACACCTTTGGGACAACTATGACCTGGATGACTGAGAATCTCTACAGGCAGTGGTACTAGATTTTGCATTGGGTTTCTTTTGAGCCCTCTTCCACGAGTTAGTGATTGGAAGAGAGTTTTGCATACTTGATGAACTTATGTAGAAGTTCTTAGTGTTCTTCTTATAGTTCTCTTACAGAGAAGCTTCTTCTCATTGCTAGAATTGCCTCAAAAGCAACAAGAAGGATCTCAAAGAAGGAAAGTCAAAGCATGTCATCTCCAAATGCAAAACACCTTCCTACTGATTATCACAAACATCCTCTGTCCACCAGCAATCATAGAAAGCGTAGAGCACCTTTTATAGTTTTATAAAAATATATAAATTTGAATAAAAGTTCAAATCATTTTTTTATAGTAATTCAATAATAATTTTATAAATGTACAGTATAAAGACTTGAAGAACAAATAATTCAAATTCCATATGGTCCAATCATAATTTGCTAATCTTTCTTCCATATTGCTGTGTTTTGCACAGGTTCCCCATGGTTCACAACATACACAGCGGTGGTGGGATTCAAATTATTTTACTACCAGTTCTGTGGGCGTGGCTTGGTGGGAGTAGCAGGGCAAGGATACTGTAAAACCTCCAGTCAGAGTCCAAACTACTCAAAATTTCCACTACCGGTTCTCCAGAAGTGGTCAGAACCTGCTGAATACCACCTCTGATACACAGTGCAATAAAAAAAAAACAATTAATCAATTAAATTGATTTCAATGAGATTAAACAATCTTTTCCAAGACCATCAAAAGCATCCATAAAATAACTGGGGCATCATAATCCTTCCAACAAACACCATCAATTACTCTACTGTCAAAAGGTCTCTGAAATGGGTCTGTGTTTAACAATAAATCAAATGCATAAACAGTATAATTTAAAAAGACAAAAAGTTAGTGTGAATCATTTGACTGATATCAATACCAGACATAACAGGACAAATCCCAGAATTCTTAAGTGCTAATATGGGCTACCCCAACCTGTTCCTACATGAGGTTTGGATATTCCTTTTTCATTATTTCAGTTCTTCCTAAACCTAAATAAATTACTCCAAATTGGGTAAAAATACTTTTTGACACATGGTCCCACTATCCATAATGACACACGAACCTATCATCCATTACAATATGGACACTTAACTTCAGGATTGCCACGAGTATTGAAACATATTTGAAAATCTGTCAAGGTATTCCTACTTATATGAAAAGCAGTGAAATTACCAACAGTATTTTGTTGAAATAACATGAATATCATCCCTTGACATTGATTTTATAACACAAGTAGTCCTTGAATTACAGCCATTGTTCAGCCATTGTTCAAAGTTACAACAGTGCTGAAGGAAAAGACTTATGATCAGTCCAAGAAATTTTAGCCCATTGGACTAGAGAAACCTAGCCTGCATATATCCCTTTTCTGTTCCATGTTGTTTGGGAGGCAATTTCTTCAGAGAATAGGTCCTGGAATTGTTTGAATTTGGCCAAATTCAAATACAATAACTAAAAAAAGTAGAAGTCTGATTTAGCTTGATGTCTTATATGAATTAGCCATACAATTAAACTGTGGTCAAAAAATTAGCTAGAATGTCCAAGAAGGAAAAGAAAAATATGATTGCTTGATGGGTAAGAGAGGACAAAATAATTATCCTAGAAAAAATAGATGAGTCTGTCTAAAAGCAGCCATGATTATTTTTTGGTTATATTATTATTTTGGGAGTTTTTCCTTGGATCTCTTTGAGCTCTAGATTTCTGTCTCCTGCATATATATCACTGTCTTTTTGTTTAATCTTATTTGTTCTCATTTCTCAACAGTCTTTTCTGACCAAAAAGATCTAGGAAATGTATTGTGCTGTTTTCAAGCCAGCAATATAGACATGCATATAAAAAAGAAAAGAAACAAATATCCCCTAATGCAAAGGATGCATGGACCAACTTTCAACAGGATGTCTGTTCATATTCAAAGATGTTCTAACCTTTCTTATCCTTTCTTTTAGTTTCCACATTGAAAGTCTCGTGAGTATTCATGCAGCGATGCTACAATTAAAAACAGAGTTGTGTGTTTCTAGACAATTATGTTAATAAACTCAATATATTTTAATCATATAAATTAATCACAAAAATAAGTTCAAGGAGTTCATAGATCCTTGCAGGCATCTATTTGTGGCAATACACTCAATTATGATTTAGTGTGATTCCTCTATAGAGCAATGAAGGATGAGAAAAGAAAAACTCTAGAGACATAAGGTTTTCATTTAAAGTTACTGCATGTGTCTCTTTTTCCTTCCTTCCTTCCTTCCTTCCTTCCTTCCTTCCTTCCTTCCTTCCTTCCTTCCTTCCTTCCTTCCTTCCTTCCTTCCTTCTCATTAAGTATTGATGACTATCTTCTATTTGAGGAATAGATTATCTATATTTTTCCCAGAAGTGTGCAAAACTTTATTGCGTTAGCTAAATATGAATCTTGTTCTTTTAATCAATAACTTTAATATTGAACCATTTTCAGGGTCAATATGCAGAAAATGAAGGAAATATTTTTACCAACTTTTACCAAGATGGCTGTTTTGGTCAATTGATTACATATCTTGTTCTGCTCAATCCTCAGTTTTGCAATGTGTTAAAAAAGGTTTAAAAGAGGAGTTGGAGTCCCAGTGGTGGGATTCAATTCTTTTTACTACTGGTTCTGTGGATGTGGCTTGGTGGGCATGGCAGGGGAAGGATACTGTAAAAGTCAAAGGTGATATTTGCCAGTTCTCTGAACTTCTCAACATTTCCGCTACCAGTTCTCCAGAACTGGTCAGAACTTGCTGAATACCTCCTTCTGGGTTGAACTAGATGACTACAAGGTCCCTTCCAACTCTGTTAATCTGTAATCAGAAGGGCATTTTATTTAAAATATAAAGATTTGAAATGGGCAGGTTTAAGCAAGCATCTTCCCAACTGAAACTCCCAGCTTACTCAGGAGGACAGCAATAGTTGGGCTGACTGCTGACAACTCAAAGTATTGGAGGCCAACACATCTGGAGCTCACCTGATTGCAAAAAAATCTCCCCACTTTCATGGTTCTGTCTCTGGCTCTTCTTCTTCATGAGATTATCTCCATGTCAACATGATGAACTGCTGAACGATGAATGACCTCTCTTCAGCTAAGGAGCAGAATATTTTTAATTCCAAAAAGCAATTATGCTACCAGAGTTCAGAATTCAAGAAATGACATCAGATTTGGGAAACAGCATTCAAATTCAAATCAAATGCTTCTGTTAGCTCTTTTGGAAGGGTAAATCAGAAAGTAGTCTCCTAATTTTTATAGAATGTTTTAAAAGGCAGGCTTTTAAGAAGATGTATTAGCATGAGCATTTGGATGTATTTTTCCCCGAGGGTAAAGGAATTATTTCAACATTTTTCAGGCTCTAACATTAGTTCTCAAATTCTCATTGAGTCAAGGTATTTGTGTAATATGAGATAAATATCACATAATTCCCCAGTGGTCCAAGGCAGCATTCTGATGTGCAGGTAAAGGTAAAGATTCCCCTCACACATGCGTGCTAGTCATTTCTGGCTCTAGGGGGTGCTGCTCATCTCCATTACAAAGCCAAAGAGCCAGCACTGTCCAAAGATGTCTCTGTGGTCATGTGGCCGGCATGACTAAATGCCAAAGGCGCACGGAATGCTGTTACCTTCCCACCAAAATGGTGCCTATTTTTCTACTTGCATTTTTTACATGCTTTCTAACTGCTAGGGTGGCAGAAGGTGGGACACATAAGGGGATCTCACTCCGTTACATGATGCTAGGGATTTGAACCACCGACCTGCCAACCTTTCTGATTGACAAGCTCAGTGTCTTAGCCACTGAGCCATCACGTCCCTATTATGATGTGCAGGAGGAAAGGCTAATTCAAAGATAATACACTGTGAGTGAGGCAACTACTCAATGCATCATCATTCGTTCAAAAACCAGCTTTTGATCCAATTATTTTATATCTTCAGGATACATTTAGTCCTTCACTTAATGACCACAATTGAGCCAAAAATTTCTGTTGTGCTAAGCAAGATCACCATTAAGTGAGTTTTGCCCCATTTTACAACCTTTCTTACCACAATTATTAAGTGAATCATTCCAATTATTCACTTAGTAACATGGTTGTTAAGTGAATCTGGTTTCCCCATTGACTTTACTTGTCAGAAGGTTACAAAAGGGGATCAGGTGATCCTGGGACACTGAAACTGTCATAAATATAGGTCAATTGCCAAGAGTCTAAATTTTAATTCCATGACCAAGGAATTGATGCTGCAGTGATCATAAGTGTGAAAAATGGTCATAAATCAGTTCAGTGTGGTTGTAAATTTGAATGATCACTAAACAAATGGCTGTAAGTCAAGGACGACCTGTAGCAGATTACAAATGATAATGGAAACAATCCTTGTTTTAGAGAAATACATGAATATCCATGTGGATAGAAAAGACAGACAAACTCATATGTGGTTTAAGACTATCTGCTAGCAAGGACATCCAATTACTGTAATGGGATACCTTCGACCCTTATTTTCTCTTTTAATCACTTAGATCAGGGGTGTCAAACTCAAGGCCCAGGGATAGATCTGGCCCACAAAGTGCTTGTATCTGGCCTGCAAGGCCATCCTGGAAACAGTGAAGGACTGGCCTATGGTGCCTCTGTTTGACACCCCAAGACTAACCAAAGTTTGAGATCTAAGTTTCTCAACCAATCTGGAACAGCACAGCCTGTGGTTCAATCTAAGCATAGTTCACAAAATTGTCTGCTGTAACGTCTTGACTTCTTCAGCCTCAATCACAATAATACATGGGCAAACAACTAATACAAACTCAAGGCAAACCACTCCAAATTCAATTGCAGAAAAAACAACTTCAGCAACAGAGTGGTCAATGCCTGGAATGTCCTTCCCGACTCTATTGTTGCAACCTCAACCCCTCACAGCCTCAATCTCAAACTGTCTACTCTGGACCTCACCCCATTCCTAAGAGGTCCTCAAAGCAGGTGTGCATAAGCGCACCATTGTGCCTCCCATCCCTGTCTTACTGTCCCCATTTATCTGTATTTATTCCCTTTGTTCCTGTTTATGTTATCTTGTACATGCTTGGCAAACAAAAAATAAATAAATAAAACTTGACAATTTGAAGATGGGTGGACTTCCTATCTGAAGGAATTCCAGGAGTTGAAATCCATCCATCTTAAAGTTCCCAAGGTTGAGGAACACTACCTAAAAGAGTTAGAAACGTCCCCCACAAACACACATACATCTATGTACAAACACACATAGGGACACACAGAAAGCTATTTATAATGTTTTGCACTTCTCTGAAAATGTCCAGAAGTATTTTTGAAGGTCCATGCTATAATTGTTAATATGCTGTAAAATGGACGGATGCTTTAATTATGAGAGAAGTTGGAGTTGCTGGAAAGATTTGATATCCTCAATAGAAAAGAGGGAAATCATTGAATTCTGCTAGGGGCCTCAAAGTTTCCAAGATCACTCCAGGATTTCCATTTTTGTTCAGACCAGATTCACCTTGATGTCTGTCTCTTGAATGCTCTCTCTGGTTTACAAACATCACCAATGCGGCTGTAAAATAAAACACTTCACAGAAAATTAACACTGGCCCATCTCCATGAGTCAGGATAAGTGAATTTAAGGAGATGAAGCATATTTAATGCAATTACACATCCACTTCTTGTGATGTACGACCCTGTGAAGCTTTACTAATCCCCCAACAGATACCTGCAGTGAGAAGTATCAGGAAGAGTTGTTTGGACTACAAGAAATGAACCATATGAACTCATAGTTCTAGCTGGATGGCTTAAAGGAGTTAGATTTTTGCCTAATAAATCCAAGATCAATAAGAAATGAGAGTTTCAAAAGACAATAGATTAGTTTCTTTATATCAATCAGGTTGTTTTACTGTTACAACATTCAGCTTCCTGATATGGCACTGAAGTGCTTCTAAACTTAATTTGGCCATCAATTAACTCCTAAATGATTCGGCATCATCTTCATTTTGGCCCCATTTTAAGCCTGGGTTCCCCAACCAGGGTTAGGGAGACAAGCTAAACAGAATGTGCAGCATTAGTCAGATAGGCACACAGATAAATGAGTGAGCTAAGCTTGTATGTTTATTAACATACAGTAAAAATAACAGATACGCTTGTGCTATCAAAAATATAGTTTATTCCATTATGAGTTCATAGCATAGTCAAAATAACAGTCCAATAGTCATGTATCATTTAGTCAGTCCATTCAGGGATATTCAGTTAGCAAAGTCCGTGCAGAATATCCTATGTCAGTTCACTTACAAATCAGTCCTTTGTTTCTCTCCCGTTCGAGCAATGCAGTCTTGATTCCAAGCAGTAATCAGGGATCATCAAAGCCAGAGAGAGAGCAAGCTGTTGTCTTGCTTCTTTTAAAGTGCTTTCACAACCACTCCCTTAATTACTTTCCCATATTTAAAGTTGCAGACACTTTAACTTACAAACTATGATTACATATTTATTATTTTACCTAAACCAGTTAGGGTAAACAATGTTATCCCTAACAATGTCAAAGAGCAAAACAAAAATGGAAAAGACCTCCACCTTTCATTGATTGGCCAGAACATTGCACACTTCATAACAATCCACTTGGAAGTTCATAAATGAGGGAGTTAATAAGAGGAACAGCTTCCTCTTCTCCAAACCCTTTTGAAACCATCTGCTTCCCAATGGCTGAAAGTGCTTGCAAGTAGTAGAATTATTTACATGCAGTTCCTGTAATTATAGGCACCTATAAGCTCTTTACTATCACATTACAGTTCTTTAATAACCTATATTTTATTTATGCTTCATAGCTAAGTTTATTATGCTTATTAAAGGATGTGATCTTAATTTTATGTTTTACAAAACAATTTAAATAATTAAGAGTTACTTTTGTGAGCGTTTTTTTCCCTCTCCAACCAGCAACAAGATGGGTAAATTATAAGAAGCTAGTTTCTTCGTGTTATAAACAGGTGCAGGAAAGATTGACGGGGGGCCATTGGAGTAAAAATGCATTCCAGAGAATTCCCAAGGATCTGGATATCAGGGAGGGGGAGGGAATACAATTATTCACTTGCATGCACACCTGCTACTGAAACAACTCATATTCTGTGCATCCTGAAATAATGGTTAATGTTCTGTGAGAAATGAAAGCAGGACAAGGACCAATGGACAGAAACTGATCAAGGAGAGAAACAACCTAGAACTAAGCAGAAATTTTCTGACAATTAGAACAATTAATCAATGGAACGACTTGCCTTCAGAAGTTGTGGGTGCTTCGACACTGGAGGTTTTTAAGAAGAGATTGGACAACCATTTGTTTGATATGGTATAGGGCAGTGGTGGCTAATCTTTTTGGGCTCCTGTGAAGCACACACATGCCCAATGAGGTAAAATTGCCTGCAGCTCGTGTGCTGGCAGAAATGGCTCTGCATGCCACTATGGCATAACCGGAGCGGTGGGTTGAATACAAGACCTTCAAGGTCCCTTCCAACTTTATTATTCTGTAAACAATGTGGAGGCCTTACAGGGTCCACACTATACATTTATGAACAATATTATCTATGAACTGATTTTTCTGGCCTAGACACTTTTAGTCAAGTTGCAACTAAGCACAGGTAATTGTGTACTCATCGGTGGTGGGATTCATTTTTTTTTACTCCTGGTTCTGTGGCCGTGGCTTGGTGGGCGTGCCAGAGGAAGGATACTATAAAATCTCCAGTCAGAGGTGGGATTTGCCAGTTCTTCAAACTACACAAAATTTCCAGTACCGGTTCTTCAGAACTGGTCAGAACCTGTTGAATAACACCTCTGACGCTCATGGTCAGAATTCTCTCCTGAATCACTAAGAGCAATTAAGGACATAGACCAGGGGTAACCAACCTTGATAATTTTAAAACTTGTGGATTTGAACTCCAGGGTGGTTTCCTTTCCTACCCTTAGATCAGGGGTGTCAAACTCAAGGCCCAGGGACAGATCTGGCCCACAGAGTGCTTGTATCTGGCCTGCAGAGCCATCCTGGAAACAGTGAAGGACTGGCCTATGGTGCCTCTGTTTGACACCCCAAGACTAACCAAAGTTTGAAATCTAAGTTTCTCAACCAATCTGGAACCGCACAGCCTGTGGTTCAATCTAAGCATAGTTCACAAAATTGTCTGCTATAACGTCTTGACTTCTTCAGCCTCAATCACAATAATACATGGGCAAACAACTAATACAAACACAAGGTAAACCGCTCCAAACTCAATTGCAGAAAAAACAACTTCAGCAACAGAGTGGTCAATGCCTGGAATGTCCTACCTGACTCTATTGTTACAACCTCAACCCCTCACAGCTATTCAGATTATGTGAGAAATGAAACCCCCATCCCCCGAGGACATATATAATCAACTTGCTCAGATTGAAGAAGCAACTGGGATAAGCAGTGAAACGTTTCAAACCAAAATAGAAAAGAAGTCCAATTGCCATGACTCAACTTCCAGACAGGAATATGCAAGTGAAATTGTGGTTACTTTGTTTTTGTTGGCGTATGAACTAACTGAAAAAGCTAATGGTCTTGGGCGAAATTCTATTGACAAGATGGACTCACCAGGGACTTCTATTCCTATCCCTAAATATTTCTAGTGTCATTGTTGTCAGGCTTCTTAATATATATGACAAACACTGTTATGTATGTAAATAGTTGAATAAAGGCAAGCTTGGGGTAAAGTGCAGGGTTCTGGCCCTGCACTTCTGATTGGGTGTTAAGCGGCCAGATCGGATTGGTCGGATTCTGAGAATCTGATTGGCCCTTAACGAAGGACTCTTATTGGTACTGGAGCTAGTGTTTCACAGCTCCTATTGGTTATTTCACATTAGCATTGCCTATATAAAGCAGAGTTGTTGTTATAGAAGTAAGAAGTCACTATGCAATAAAGAGTTGAAAGTTCACCAACTAAGACTGTCTCCATTCATTCTACCCATGCCTGAATCTATGACAAACACAATCTTTTTCTTATAGTCCTGAGCAGTGGGGGTATTCCATTTTTTTTTTTACTATTGGTTCTGTGGGCATGGCTTGGTGGCTGTGGTGTGGCTTGGTGGGTATGGCAGGGGAAAAATACTGTAAAATCTCCATTTCCACCCCAATCCTGGGGAAGGATACTGCCAAAATTTCCATTCCCTCCCCACTCCACTAACCTGCTTTCCAGCTCCATTCTCCTGTGCAGGGCAACAAAAGGAAGACCCAGCCGATCAGCTGGGACTCGGGAGGCAGAGAATAGATGGAGGCAGGACCAATCAGAGGTGGGATTTAACAGTTCTCTGAACTGTTCAAAATTTCTGCAACCGGTTCTCCAGAACTGGTCAGAACCTGCTGAATTCCACCTCTGGTCCTGAGTCAGCCAGTGACAATGGCAGATTTAAACAGTTAGTCAAGTTCCCCTCTATTGCTCTTTCTTTCTAGGATCGCCCTGGTGATCAGTATTAAGTGCTGAAATGTCCCCTTAATCTTTTTCTCAGCCCCAGTAATTCAGCCACAACAATGCTTTGACAACCACAGTCCATAAAATATATTATGCAGTGGCACCAACTTGATGAGTGTGAATGTCAGTCAAAGTTAAACTGCATTAATTAATAGACAGCATATGAAGAATGTAAAGGCTTCTTGTCCCAACACAGTTGGCAAAGGACAAAGGGAAGTTTATGTCTGAGGCTCTGAACAGCCCAGGATGAATTCACAGCTCTGGTAACATTTTCTTAGGCTGTATTCTGCCCCCCAGCCCCGCATCAAGACAGGAAATAATCTGGTCATTTAGGGTGCAGAGTGTAGACCAAATAAGCTATTTTACTTCCTTGGTGCATCTGTTCTTGCCCTCTTCTCATCTACCATCAAAGAGAAATGCTTAAACTATAATATTCAGGGTTAATCTTCCCTTGGCTTTGTGTTTCTTGTATGTGTGTGTGTGTGTGTGCATGTGTGTGTGTTTGCATGAGGTCCAAAACCAAAAAATGACACACAGGGATTCTTCCTAGCTGAGTTCTTTATTGTTTCATATCTATAGACAAGATCTTGCCAAACTGAGCACTGCAGTCTACATCTACTCTACTGTATCATCCTATACGCTGTGAACTGTTAGGGAGGGTCTGTCTTCACCTTCTTTCTCTCACATCTGAACTGCATTGCCTCTTACTCCTCTGGAATGTACTCCTTCCCTTCTGAGAATCCACTTCCATATTACTTTCCATTGCAGGATGTGTATACAAACACACAAATATAAACACATATATACATGCACAGCCTATATGGGCAACTGCTTCTCATTACTGATCAGGCTATCACCCCAAAGTCTCAGCTACACCCAGCAAATCTAATACAGTGTTTTTAGAAAGCATGGGAAATAGGGGGCAGTATGTGTTTCAGTGGGTTGACAATAGACAAATGGGTGAACATTAAACAGACTGTAGTCTATGAAAAAATGGAACAGGGAAGTTCTTCCCCAGCACCTGGACAACAGGTGCAACTATAAGGAGGAGGAGGAGGAGGAGGAGGAAGAAGAAGAACAACAACAACACTGGAAGTTTTTAAAAAGATGTTGGATAACCATTTGTCTGAAGTGGTGAAGAGTTTCCTGCCTAGGCAGCAGGTTGGACTAGAAGACCTCCAAGGTCCCTTCCATTTTTCTATTTGGAGGAGGAGGAACGGGAGGGGGGAAGAGGAAGAGGAAGAGGAAGAGGAAGAGGAAGAGGAAGAGGAAGAGGAAGAGGAAGAGGAAGAGGAAGAGGAAGAGGAAGAAGAAGAAGAAGAAGAAGAAGAAGAAGAAGAAGAAGAAGAAGAAGAAGAAGAAGAAGAAGAAGAAGAAGAAGAAGAAGAAGAAGAAGAAGAAGAAGGACCTTTTGTACTGCAATGCATATTCCATTCTCTCTTCTTTGCTAAGCATGCAACAGAGGGGAAAAAAATCTATTTAGGGCAAATTCTATGCAATTAACAACTTGAGTGCTGTGCTTCTAAGGAGGGTTCCTTTCCTTGACTTGTTAAATTGCTGCTGGGAGCAGGATTCCAAGGACTGGAGCATGCTGTGGTTCAGAGAAAGGAAGGCAGAATGGAAGATGTTCAGATGTAACCAGAAATCATGAAACGGTTACTCCTGAGTTGTGAATCTCTGGGGACATATTGACTGATGGAAAAAGAAGAGGATGGATAGAGAAAATGGTGGCTGAGAAGGTAGAATGGTTCTTCTTGACAATATCCCATCCTATAAATAAGTAGGCCCTGGTTATGAAGTGCAATAAGTTGCCTCCATAACAGCAGTACTGGACCAAATCCAAAACTCATTCAGTCCAACATTTTGTACCCTCAGTAACTCACCCTACATCTCTTGGAAGCCTAGAAGTGGGTTTCAAAGCTTCTTCCCTGGTAACTGCTAACAGGAGACAGTTCACCTCTATCATGAAATAAGATGTACTGTATCAGTCCAGCCAATGAAAACCTGATTTTCCATGGTGCTAAACCAATCAGGTTTAATGTAAAATGTGAGATCATGAAATATTTTATTTAATTTATGTAATTTAATGAAATACTTTATTTAATCTTCCAGGAGTCTCCAAGAAGATTTGCACAACCAATCATAGAAAAGAGTTGTTTAAAAGATTTGCACAACCAATCATAGAAAAGAGTTGTTTAAAAACCCGTACATATGGCCCTTTCTTCCTGCTCTTCATTGGCTTTGAAGATAGATATTGAAGAAACAATTGCTACCAACCTGCCTTCCATTGAAGACCTGTATAATGCTTGAATCAAAAAGAGGGCTGTGAAATATTTACAGACCCCTCACATCCTGGCCCTCTCACAAACTGTTTCAACTCCTTCCCTCAAAATGACGCTAAACCAGAACAACTAGGCACAAGGACAGTTTTTTCCCCAAATGCTACCACTCTGCTAAACAAATATTTCCCTCAACACTGTCAAACTATTTATTAAGTCTGCATTACTATTACAATTATTAGTCATCTTCTCATCCTTTCTTTCACCCATCTCCTCCCACTTATGACTGCATGAATGTAATTTTGTTGCTTGTATCCTTATGATTTTTTATTGACTGTTTATTAGTATGATTTGATTTGATCGCTTAACATTATGATTTCTATTATGATTTGATTGCTTATTTGTACCCTTTGACTACTAGTAAGTGTTATACCTATGATTCTTGACAAATGTATTTTTTCTTTCTTTTTATGAACACTGAGAGCATTTGTACCAAAACAAATTCCTTGTGTGTCCAATCACACTAGGCCAATAAAGAATTCTATTCTATTCTATTCTATTCTATTCTATTCTATTCTATTCTATTCTATTCTATTCTATTCTATATGGTTGAAACAGGCTTCCAATCCTTGCTGTATTTTAGTGGGTATTTCAGCTCTTTAAGACTATACAGATCTAATATTCGGTCTGTTCTTCTTGCCTGGAGCTGGTATCCCATTTAATTTTTTTATCATTTGTTTGTAAAAAGTATATATCCTAAGTTTCCATCTTTAAAAAATGGTGCTTGAACTGCTAGGTTGGTAATCCTTAATTTGCCAATGTAATGTCCTCACATTTGCATTGTTTATGCTTAGGTTCTCAGAACTAATATAATAAAAACATTGAGAAATATATGTCCATGACAAACCTTTGTTGGCAGAAGCAATGGAGAACCTGCATTGCATCCAGTGATAACAGAAGAACCAACCAGCTCACACCTGATAGAATCTTACCGTCTAGAGGTGGTATTCAACAGGTTCTGACCAGTTCTGGAGAACCAGTAACGGAAATTCTGACTAGTTCAGAGAATCGGCAAATACCATCTCTGACTGGAGATTTTACAGTATCCTTCCCCTGCCACGCCCACCAAGCCACGCCCACAGAACCGGTAGTAAAAAAAAAAATTGAATTCCACCATTGTTAATACTGTCTGTATTTATTTAAATAAATCTTCAATGTAGCACAAGAATGACATTCAATCAAAACAGTGGTAAACCAATGTTTATAAGGAGCCTGCATAATACCTAACAAGTTAATATGGAGAATTTCAGTTGGGTATTACAGAAATAGATTATTATTACTAGTGTATGCCATTGTTACATTAACCAGGAGACCAAAATGCTATTGCAGACTAGTAGTTTGGCTGCCAAGGTAGCAGCTTTGTTATAGGAAATGCTTGTGCGCTTCCCACAAGTGGGGCAAGCTAGCTTCGCACAGAAAGAAAGATGAACAGCTCTTTCTGCATGTCATCCAAAGTCCCTTCCCTCCCCAGAGCAAATGGACATCATAGCCAGGAAGCTTCATAGCCAGCAGGAATCTGACTGCCTGCATGGAGCACCAAGTTGCCTCCTCACCAAAGTGATACCTATTTATCTACTTGCATAGAACATGCTTTTGAACTTTTAGTGTACAGAAGCTGAGCTGAGGCAAGTGACAGGAGCTCACCTCAACATGCAGTGGTAGGACTTGAACCACTGGAGCCTTGACCATCTAAAAGCAGGGGTGTACAAACTCGATTTCATTGAGGGCCACATCATGTGATTGACCTTGGGGGTCTGGGGTGGCTGTGGCTGGGCTGGATCTAGCTGGGATGGTTGCGGCCAGGGGACATGGCCAGCTTCTTGCCTCCTTCTTTCTCATTCCCATCTCCTTCCTTCCTTCTTTCCTTCTTTCCTTCCTTCTTTCCTCCTTCTCATTCCCATCTCCTTCCTTCCTTCTTTCCTTCTTTCCCTCTTTCCTTCTTTCCTTCTTTCCTTCTTTCCTTCTTTCCTTCTTTCCTTCTTTCCTTCCTTCCTTCCTCCTTCTCATTCCCATCTCATTCCTTCCTCAACACTCAGGAAGGGACGAGAGGAGGGGAGAGATTGTTGGTGGCCATGCTTACTGCAACTGTGATTTTCCTAATGGCAGAAAATTTGGTTACTGGGGCAAGTGAGGAAATCTTCTTTTTCAGGTTGCCCCAGAATTGCCCAAAACAAAGTACAAAAGGATACGTGAAATTCAAAGTCACACAGCTATCCAAGCTGCTTTGGAAAGGCAAGGAGTTCTTTCTTTCTTTCTTTCTTCTCCCCGCTCCCTTTCCACATACCAATCACTCCAACTGGGGGCTGCAAAAGAAAAGAAAAAAAAAAGAAAAACCCTCACAATTGCAACTTTAACACTTTGGTGGCTTGCTGTGTTCTTTTATCAATCCATGCGGCTCCTTCAGCAGATAGGTTTCTGAGATTTGGTTCACCTGCTGAGATGCAGCAATAATGAGGAAGTGGTTTTAACCATTGTCTGCCTATCCTCTTGCCTAGTTTAATCCCCGCACATCATTCATACACCACAAAACATTTAATTGCAACCATCCCTACCCTTTGAAAGAGACTAAATATCACACTATGCATACCAGGAGAGGAAACATTCAGTGCCACCCATCAAGCGATTTAATCCTTTGCTGCCTCAAGAGTCAGATGTTTTCAGCATGGGCAGAAAAGCATTAGCCTTCCTAAAATAAAACATATTGACAACAACAAAGGCAAGTTGACTTCCCTTTTGTTCATTTTTCTAGAGCAGGACATTTTCCTTGAGTTCTCAGACATTTGATGAAGCGGAGACCACCCATGTTAATTTGATTCAAATTTTATAAACTAATAGAGTCCTGGTGCTGCTCACGGTTCATGACCCCAGTTCTTTCCAGGATGTTGTACTTTTTAAAAACAAAAACAAAAACAACATAAAATAAAGCGGCTGTCAGCACTTGAAAGAAATGGGGGTGAAATCTACAACAAGCAAACCACATCAAGAGAGCTCAAATATTCAAGAATTTTCCTCCTCCACCACCACAAATGAGGTCCAGATTTCGCTTCGTTCTCTCACAGACCTGGTTTTGTCAGTAAAAGGTAGGTTGAGCCTCTGTGTATAGTGGGAGCACATTGAAGGGGAACTAGAGCCTCCTTTCATCTTTTCCAATGTGAAGGCTCCAATAGAAGAGAATATTGGTAGCTCAGGGTCGAACTCTGGAATCCTGGGTGCTCAGAAGATCTTGGTGGTTTTCTTGCAGATGTTTCATTGCCCAGCTGGATAATTATCATATTGTTACCAAGTTGGGTAATAGGACATCTGCAAGAAAAAATAAAACCAAGGCCAGAGAGCACCAAAGACTCCGCAATCTGAAGGTCTCTTCGTGGGTGGAAGATCACAATTCCCAGACATGTCAGGGAAGGGGGGCTTCTCAGCTACAAGTGATAGGCCAGCAGAGATTTTCTTCCTGCTACGATGTGAAAGGGTTCCTTGCTGAATGACCTTGACATTGCCAATTTCAGGAGCCTCATTGGCCAAATGACTTTTGGAGGAATGACAACCATGGCACTCCAATTACCAATGAAGAGAATCCATTTGATTTGAAAACATAGCACATTTTAGCACCAGGCTTATGGACAGGATCCACTATTATGGTCATTAAGTTTGCAGATGATACCACCATATTGGGTCTCATTACATGTGGAGAAAAAACAGTGTACTGGGGGGAGGTTCAAAAAGTATCCTCATGGTGCCTCGAAAACAACCTGCACCTGAACATCAGCAAGACAAAGGAGACGGTGTTAGACTTCCGGAAGAAGAGAGAGGAACCTCCCCCACTTTACATTGAGGAGGGCTGTGTGGAAAGAGTTTCCTCCTTTAAATTCCTGGGAGTCTACCTTAGCAAAGATCTCACCTGGAAAATCAACACAACCCAGGTGGCCAGAAAGGCCCAACAGAGACTCCATTTCCTTAGGGTCTTGTGAAAGAATAAAGTGGAACAATGACTGATGACCTCCTTTTACCGGTCCACTATAGAAAGTGTTCTCACATATTGCATTAGGGTGTGGTATGCTGGCTTGACAACTGAGGATAGAAAGACATTACAGAGAGTGATGAGCACAGCACAAAACATCGTGGACTGTTCCCTGATACCACTAGATGACCTCGCTAGAGCTCGATGCCTTAGAAGAGTGAGGAAAATCCTCAGAGATGACTCACACCCTGGTCAGCACTTCTTCACTCTCCTACAACACAGTTTCTACCCATGGGCTGTCAAACTTCTGAATGAAAAATAACTTCGTGTCAACATAGTAAGATAGACTTGCAACAAGGTCACATTGTGTTATGAGATTGGGATTGGGAGATTGGGACAAGGTTAGGGACTTCTGTCCTCACTGTGAGTTGTGTGTGGGGGGGGTGCACGAAGGGAGGCTCAGCCAATCTCATTGTACACATGTTGTACTCTGACAATAAAGGTAATAACAACAACAACAACAACAACAACAACTAGAATTCCAGAAATGTCACTGTGTGATATAGACAGGAACTTGATAAAGAGGTAGGTGAAGCCAGAGCAAAGCCTAAATTCGATTTGATTTTCCTTTGATGCCGTTAATGTGATGCCAAATAATTTATTTTTTATTAAAATGGACCGTTTGGTAGCAGCTTTTCAAGGAGGTGAAACCCAAGGCTTGCAGTGATGGAAATGATGGTGGTATCAAAAGTGATGAATACAGCATCATGGCATTGCAACGCAGCCTCTGCTCCTTTCCTCTGTGGGTCACAATATTCCATGCATGCCCCTAAAGTATGCCTTTGGGCATTCTGGCAAAAATAATTAAAGTGCTTGGGTGGCCATTGCATGCAGCCCCCTGACCAGGAGTTAAGTTGTCTACATAGGACTGATGGGTCATTTTGTGATTATAAAATCACCTTGAACATCCCTAGTCCTAGAATCATCTGTGTTGCTATGGAATAGAGGTAACATCAGGGGTGGGATTCAGCCGGTAAGGCCCCAGCCACACCCCTTGCTCTATTCTGTCCTATATTTTGTTTGAAGCCCAGCTGATTGGCGTGGCAGTGCAGATTGCCGCGCCTCAGCTGTTTTTACTCACCGAGACTGCAGCAAAAGGTAAGATTTCTTGCTATTTTCAAAAGCACCGTGTGCACGCAGCCCACCAAACCAGTTGCTACACCGGTTGAATCACACCACTGGGTAACAGCCCAATGGAGATGGTAGGAGACATAAACTGGATTACTAAAACAAGGCTAATGGTGAAAGAACAAGAGATTCAACACCCGCATTGTTGCAAATACAGAATTGAGGCACCATCTATCAAATGGTGCCAGTATGTGCCTTTAAAAGCTGGTGACTTTGATACAGATTTGGGGCTTGCTCCAGCATCCCTGTATAATTTGTTACTATAGCATATTGTTTGTGTGATAGAAGAAGTTCAGCTTTTAAATGCATGGAGAGTAAACATGTTTGTAGCTTTAGTTTTAATTGCATTTCAATAACATTAAATTGTTATTCTCACCTGCCCATTTTTCCCCATAGGTCTTGAGAAATATGTGTGAGGGAGAGCTGAAGATTTCAAAGAACCCATGGCCTGAAGGGGGCCACCCTTGAACAGATACTGTTTTGAGTTAGTGTCATCTAAAACAGCTGAATTCTTTCCTTCCTTCCTTCATCCATTTCATGGCACTGTTTGGATTTAAAATTTCTCAGCTGATATTTCTTCTCACCTTCTTAATCTGAATGTCATAGAAGTACAGTAGATTCACTATTTCCCAGTGTCTTGGCACAGTTTGTGAAAATTCTACATTCAGAGTTTGAATCTTGGGAAGAAAATGTGCAAAGTTAGATAATATCCTGAAATTCTGTTCATCGGTGCCTAAAACCCTAACCTTTTTGAAGCATATTTATGGAATAGGCATTTGCATTTTCCCTCTTCTAAAATGCAGTGGAAATGCTACAGAATTACAATTCTACATTTGTTTCTCTCATGATGGTGAACATGTTAGAAAAATTCCAAGATTCTGAATTCTAACCTTTTCAGACAATGAAAAAAGAAAGCTAAGATTGTGTAGATACTGACCTTTCCATGGGTTGAAAAGGCAAGTAAGTAATAGGTTTATTGAACAGTCTTAAGACCTTATCAGTAACAAACTGATATATAACTGTTATGTAATAAATATATAACAAGACAAAATACAGATAAGTTAGATATATAAGAATACAGTAATAAAAATATATTCAATAAACCTCTTTCTTATTTACTGGGTTGAAAAGGAATTCAAGGGTTATATTAAAATCCAGTTTAGATGTTTGGTTCCAATATGGTGCCACAATCAGCTCTAGGATATATTTTTTGAGGGAAAGCTTTAAAAATGATTGGCTACTTAATGTATTCTGAGGCTTGGCTAGTCTAGGGAAAAGAAGGACGAGGGGGACATGATAGCAGTATGCCGGTATTTGAGTGGCTGCCACAAAAAGGGGTCAATTTATTTTTCAGAGAACCTGAGAGCAGGACAAGAAACAATGGGTGGAAAATAAGCAAAGAGAGAAGCAACCTAGAATTGAAGAGAAACATCCTCACAGTGAGGATAATTAAACAATGGAACAGCTTGCCTTCAGTTGTTGTGGATGCTTCATCACTGGAGGTTTTTAAGAAGAGACTGGACAGGCACTTGTCTGAAATGGTATGGGATCTCCTACTTGAGCAGGGGGCTCAATTAGAAGACCTCCAAGATCCCTTCCAGCTGTATTCTGATTCTGTGGTTAGAGAGCTCTTAGGTCCTTACAGTTGTGACTACCATGCTGCCTTGTGTGAACTCCATCCACTCACACCAGACAACCTGATGCAGAGTCAAGACAAAAAGAGTGTTCAAATACCCACTTGCTACTTTCTTTGAGTAGATATGTAAGAAGTACCAAAATAGACCATTGTTGCTTTTATAGCTTCATATTAACAGAAATGAAATCACAGTATCAAAAGTACGGATGCCCAAATTGGTCAATTTCATTCCATGTCCTCCCGCTTATGGATTTTAAAAACCCTTCAAGTTCTTCCCCTTCCTTTTATGTTGATTTCTGAACTAATTTGGAGACTTGACACAATTTCTCATGGACTATTCTTCTCAGAAGGCAAGGCTTATTAACACATTAAAGATGTTAATTGGATCATCTATGTTGAAAATGTCAGTGACACATCTCCAAACTCTTTTGTTAATTACCTATGAACGATTTTCACAGGTGCATTGCCCATGTTTCATTTTTATCCAACCTTTCCATACCACTGTTCCTATTTTCCCTCCCTAATGAGTATTGAATATTGTTCTGAGCATATGTTTTATGTATAAATAAGACAAAAAGAATGAAAACACTCTTCTATGCAAATATATACAGACGGATGCATGCATACAGATGGATTTAAAGGGTTAAGAGGTCAACTCAAACCCGTTTGTCTAAATCTATGATGGTGAAACTTTTGGTCTTAGTGTGTCAAAAATTCAGAAAATGCCTACCTTGACTCTGCTGGTATGTGGGTGGGTGTCTCTCTCACATTCAACAAAAGAGAAAGAATTCACAATAATGAGTATTACATTAAACTATTTGAATTTGTTACTTAATAAATAATTATATAGAATAAATAAATAATTACAATCGCATTCAAGCAGCGTGGTGGCCTAGAGATAAAGACTCTCGCCTCTCACTCAGGAGATGAAGAGTTCAATCCTAGGCAGGGACAGATGTTTCTCTCTCAGGGCGCAAATAAAAAATATATGCTCCAAATTCCATGTGACATCAGGGAGGGCATCCGGCCAGTAAAGGCTCAGCTCCATTCATTCAGTTGTCCCGACTCTACTCCGAATAAAGGGATTATTAGATCATAACAAAATGAGTATATAATTGTAAATATTTTTTTGAATGCCTCTTTGAGTCAAATCTGGGTTGCATGAAGCCTGGGAACTTCAGAAAATGCATGAACTTGCAAACTCCAAAATGAGCAAAAAAAGCATCCTGTTTGTTACGAACTAAGCAAACGCGTTAGTTTAAAATCCTAATAGTTTTGCTTCCACAGCAGGCTCGTAATCCTGCACTTCTGATTGGCCCGCGAACAGCAGATCATGATTGGTCATTTCTGGCTGATCTGATTGGCTGCTAGCGGGTCGCCGCTGATTGGACGGTCCCAGCGCGGCAAACTCAAATCATTAGTTATTGTGACAGCAGCCAGCTCTATAAAAAGAGCTGCTGCTGCCCCAATATTGGACTCTGTTCTGAAGTCACTAATAAAGAGTTGAAGTCACTATTCGATGCCTCGTCTCCGTTCTTTGCGCCCACGCTCCAGATCTAACACTGGCGACGAAGGTGGGATGCGGAGACGATAGAGCTGACTGAATACTCGCTGAACGCTAGCAGAGCACGTGGTTGAGAGTGCACCAAGAACCAGCAGTGCTATACCACCCGCTCCATTTGACCCGGCTAACGAAGACTGGGACTCGTATATGGACAGGTTCCAGATGTTCCTGGAGACCAACAATTTGAAAGATGCTACGCCTGGCAAGAAACAAGCTGTATTCCTGACCATTGAGGGCCTGCTGTTTTCAAAATGGCAAAGGCACTTGCAAAACCAGCAGAAGTCAAGACAATGGACTGGGACAACCTCGCCCCAATCCTATGGGCTCATTATGCACCCGCAGTGCCAACACTCATCAGGAGACACGAGTTTTACCAGAGGGACCAACAGGAAGGTGAGAGTGTTAGAAACTTCATCACTGACCTCAGGAACCTTGGAGGATTCTGTGGCTTCGCAAACCTCGAGGAAGCCATTAGAGATCGAATTGTTCTGGGCCTCAAAGACCCTACGACCCAGAGCAAGATTATGGCGAAAGGGGACATCAGCCTCGCAGATGTCATCGCCGATGCTACTGCAGCAGAAGCAACCAGGAAGTCAGCCGCTCGAATGCGCCGAGTGAACGCACCGCACCGCCCACTTGCCAGTGACACTACGCCTTTATCCAAAAGGCACACAATTACCACCTACCATGAAGACCTCGAATCTTCATCAGAAAGCGAGGAAGAAGAGGTCAACAGACTCAGGTCAGAATGCAACCAGTGAGACCAGCGAAAACGTAAACCTTCGTACCAATGCGCTGGATGCGGGGGAAATTACCCGCGATCAGACTGCAAATTCCTAGACGCACTCTGCCTTTCCTGTGGAAAGAGGGGCCACATCACAAAGGTCTGCAGAAGCAAGCGAGGGTCCAGCCCAACCCGAAGAGAAAATCTCCGCCATACAACGGGCACCCCACCATTAAACCGGGACCGTCAATGGAACCACTACTACAGAAATCGAGCATCCGCCACTTCAACCAGACAGGAAGAGACCCATCAAACCATCACCATCAGCCACGCTTCATCCCTTGATGCAAGGAAAATCTGAGTGAAGGTCACAATTGAGAATCGACCATGTGTTATGGAAGTCAACTCCAGGTCGTCCCTATCGATGGTCTCCTGGAAAACCTTAAAACAGCTGATCCCTGACATCCATCGCCAGGACCTCAGCACTCAAAAAATCATATTAAAGGACTACCAAGGAAACAGAATCCCAGTTGCCGGTTCCAGCCAGGTCCAAGTATCTTTCAAAGACCACACCGCAACTCTACCACTTACCGTCGTCGATCGAGATCGGCCCAGCTTGCTGGGTTTGCAGTGGTTTATGCCGCTAGGAATTGAACTAGTGGGCATTAACCAAACCAGAAGCGATGACTGGGAAGTGGCCCTCATCCAGGAATTCCAGGACGTTTTCACCGAGAAGCTGGGCAAGTACAAGGGATCCCCCATATCGTTTAATCTCAGCCCTGATGTTGTGCCCATTCGCCTTAAGCCTCATCGAGTGCCCTTTGCATTCAAGCCAAAGATTGATGAACAATTGGACAAATTAATAGCCCAGGGTGTGTTGGAACCGATTGACCACGCCCGATGGGAAACCCCAATTGTAACCCCCATAAAACCTGACGGATCTTTGAGAATTTGTTGGGATTACCGGGCCACCATAAATCACGCGCTTCAACAGAGCGCTTACCTCATACCTGTGGTCCAGCACCTTTCATCATTCCCTGGGAGGTGGGAAAATATTCGCAAAATTGGACCTAGCTCAGGAGTACCAGCAGCTGCCCGTAGATGCAGAGACTGCAGAAGCCCAAACTATAGTCACGCACAGAGGTGCCTTCAAGTGTAATAGACTCCAATTTGGAGTGAGTGTAGTATCTGGCATCTTCCAAAGTCTGATGGATTGCTTCAAGGCATAAAAGGCGTCGTGCCATACTTCGATGATGTCTTAATAGCTGCCCCCACTAAAAGCATACTAGAAAAACAACTCAGAATGGTCCTCCAGAAATTTAAAGATGCTGGCCTGAAGGTCAAGAAAGACAAATGTCAACTATGTACTGAGCGGGTTGAGTTCCTTGGGTACCTTCTGGACAAACAGGGAATTCACCCGACAGAGCAAAAACTGACTGCAATAAAAACATGCCCCAAAACCTAGGAATAAAACAGATATCCAAGCCTTCCTGGGACTCATTAACTTTTATAACATCTTCTTGCCCCAGAAGGCGACTGTTGCTGAACCCCTGCATAGGCTCCTCGATAAGAAAGCTTGCTGGGTCTGGGGACATCGTGAAGAGCGAGTCTTTCAGCAAGTAAAAGACCTGTTAACTTCAGATGCTGTATTGATACAATATAACAAGACTTTGCCTTTAACTGTCACCTGCGACGCCTCACCTTTTGG
Source organism: Hydrophis major (assembly GCA_033807585.1). Lineage (NCBI taxonomy): Eukaryota > Metazoa > Chordata > Lepidosauria > Squamata > Elapidae > Hydrophis > Hydrophis major. The sequence goes on along the minus strand of CM066329.1, from coordinate 362,657,098 downwards.
AGTGGGAGCCACCCTGAGCTACATCCTACCAAACGGTACTGAGGCACCTATTGCATTTTTTTCAAGAACTCTATCTAAAACTGAGAGAAACTATAGCCAACTTGATAAAGAGGCCCTTGCTATTGTGTCTGCGATCAAACGATTCCATGAGTATGTATATGGAAGATCCTTCTCCATAATAACCGACCACAAACCATTACTTGGCATTTTAGCAGGAGATAAACCCACTCCTCACATATTATCACCAAGAATAACACGTTGGTCAGAGTTTCTAGCTGCATATGATTACCAACTGCTACACCGCCCAGGAAAAGCCATTCCCCACGCTGACACATTGAGCTGCTCTCCACTACCCAAAGTCATAGACGACCCAGCTCCAACCATGACTATGCTACAAATTGAAACTCTTCCTTCACCACTGCTGACTGTACAAGACATCGCCTCAGAAACAAGGAAGGATCCTTGTTTGGCACGAGTCCTCAACTGGGTGGAAAGAGGTTGGCCTGACAACGAACCAAACAACACCTTCAAGCCCTTCAAAAACTGGCAGACAGAACTTTTCTCCCAAAAAGGATGCATCTTGTGGGGAGACAGAGTCGTCATCCCAGAGAGACTGCAGCATAAAGTTCTAAAACTATTGCACGATGGACATCCAGGCATCATGCGAATGAAGGCACTAGCGAGGAGCTACGCTTGGTGGCCAGGTATAGATAAGCAGACAGAAACCTGGGTGGCCACTTGCAGCAAGTATCAGGAAACTCATTCAGTTCCTTCAAAAGCACCACCAACTGAATGGGAAGCACCCGAGGTCCCTGGTCCCATATTCACATTGATTTTATGGGACCTACCAAGGGGCATACATTTCTTATAACAGTGGATGCCTACTCCAACTGGCTGGAGTTCCACAAAATGAAGAGCACCACCACAGAAGCCGTCGTTAAAAAACTAAATAGACTATTCGCTACGCATGGGTTGCTAGATGCCCTGGTTTCAGATAATGGCCCCCAATTCACCACTCTGGCATTTGAACAGTACCTCGCAGATCGGGGGATACGCCATGCCTTGACCTCGCCAGCTCACCCTGCGGCCAATGGTAGGGCTGAGCGAATGGTCCAATTCATAAAGAAAACTTTGCACAAGATGGAGCAAGGGGACATCGACGACAAGGCGACCAGGATGCTTCTCCTCCAACATATTACCCCAAACAGCACCACAAAGAGAACCCCGGCCAAACTCCTGATGGGCCGGAAACTTCGCTCACATCTTGACTGCCTGCACCCTGCCTACACACCAGAAAAACCTTTGGGATCCAGCAGCAGGTATCGCACTTTCAAGGTAGGCGACCCAGTGTTTGCAAAAAACTTTTCCAGTGACCCATTGTGGGTCCCCGCCACCATAACTCAACTAACGGGTCCATGTTTCTACCGTTTACAAACTACTGATGGGAAAATGTGGAAGCACCACATCGACCAACTGTGCTCCAGGCTGGCACCTACCCCCGTCACAAACCCTGAACCTCAAACCTGGGGGGGAAGGGAAATCGAGGGGCCCGGACAAGAACTAGCACACGACCCAGTACTTGGAAACCAACAATCAGCACAACCAACCCGGGGATATTCACCTTCCGAAGGAGAGCCCAGTCAAACGATTGCCTCACCACAAAGTAGCACTGCGACAGCAGCAAATCCAAGGGTCCCGGATGACAGCTGTGACGGCAGCAGAGATAACAACCCCGAGTCACCCAACAGAGAGGTTGGACCATCTGCTCCGCCGAGCTCAGCAAGCAGCCCACCGGGACCAGAGTCAGGGCAAGGACTGGTGGAGCAACGTAGATCAGGTAGACAGGTTAAATGACCTGCCTACCTGGGAGAATACATCACCCCACCCCTCAGACAGAACCTAGGGGGGGAGGGGTGTTACGAACTAAGCAAACACGTTAGTTTAAAATCCTAATAGTTTTGCTTCCACAGCAGGCTCGTAATCCTGCACTTCTGATTGGCCCGCGAACAACAGATCATGATTGGTCATTTCTGGCTGATCTGATTGGCTGCTAGCGGGTCGCTGCTGATTGGACGCTCCCAGCGCGGCAAACTCAAATCATTGGTTATTGTGACAGCAGCCAGCTCTATTAAAGGAGCTGCTGCTGCCCCAGTATTGGGCTCTGTTCTGAAGTCACTAATAAAGAGTTGAAGTCACTATTCGATGCCTCGTCTCCGTTCTTTGCGCCCACGCTCCAGATCTAACACTGTTCTTATGTGCTTTTCAGAGGTTCCAGAGATTGTGCGAGAGCAGGACCCCTCTCATGTTGCATGCAAGAGTCCCTGAGCCTCTAGAAATCATGGAGAACAATTATGAATCTTTTAGTGGCTCCAGATGCTTCACAAGAGTCAAGGCCCTCTTTTGTGAGTTCCAGAAAGTGTAGAGGCCTGTCATGTCACCAAAAATGACATGATGTGTCACCCTGTGACGTGCTTGTAATAAGTTTATCATTACCATCCTCGATGAAGGCATCTGTTGATTTGGTTTCTCTAACACTCAACTGAATTAGAAACTTCTATTTTGTCCATTTTATTCAAGAAGTTATCAAAAATATGAATGTCCAAACTGGGTCAATTTCTAATTTTATTAGATTAGTATTTCTAATCTATCTTTGCTATTTCATAATTCTTCTTCAGCTTCCTCAGTTGAGAAGAATCATTTAATGTGCAAAACCTAGAGTAAGACATTTGCTTTGTTCCTTTCTGATCTGGGCTGGCACCACCATAAAACAATCCACATTGACAAATCCCATTTTAAAGTTCCAGGAGAGGAGAAGAAGAAAAAAAACCCCTGTCCTTAGAGATATTTAAGCTAAAAATGAAAGGAAAAATAGAAATCTAAAAGAAGAGATTGGCTTTTCAATAAAGTGGTGAATAGAGCCCACAAAGGTGCCATATAACAGAACCATAATCAGATCTTCTTTGCATAAAAACTGAAGGGAGAAGATGTCCAAATATGAGACCGCTAAATATGAGCCAGCAGTGTGCAGCTGTCACCAAAAAAGCTACTGCAATCCTAAATTGCATTAACAGAGGGATACAATCGAGATCAAGTGAGGTACTAATACCACTCTATAAAAGCCTTATTAAGATCACACCTAGAGTCCTGCATCCAGTTTTGGTCACCACACTATAAAAAAGATGTTGAGACTCTAGAAAGAGTGCAGAGAAGAGCAACCAGGATGATTAGGGGACTGGAGACTAAAACATATGAAGAACGGTTACAGGAACTGGGCATGGCTAGTCTGGTGAAGAGAAGGACCAGGAGAGACATGATAGCAGTCTTCCAATATTTGAGGGGCTGCCACAGAGAGGAAGGGGTCAAGCTATTTTCTTTTTTTTTTTTTTAAGAATTTTATTGATTTTCTACAGACAAACAAGACAAACAAAACATTAAAACATCAACTCTCATATGTACATCCAGCGTGTCGGTTGGTTCATCAGTTTTGTGCATTCATTTTGTAGTCTCAATTACAATTATGTTACACAACAACTCATATTGTCAATCCAAACTTATATATCCTAATATCGCTATTAAAAGAAAAAAACTTTTGACTATACTTTTAATCATTCATGCTTTATGAGATAACAATACTTTAAATAATTTATTCTGTAACAAATCATATAATCATACCAAATCAATCCTAAAAACACTTTATAAATATAGTATACTGTCTAACATTCTAAGTATTCTATTATCGTATTTTATCATCTAGCCATTGATAAAAAAAAGATCCCAAATTTCATAAAATTGCTTATCCTCTTGCTCTCTAATTTCAAATGTCAATCTACTCATCTCAGCACATTCCAATATTTTCTTAATAATTTCTTCCTGTAATAGTATTTTCTCATTCTTCCAGTTTTTAGCAAATACAATCCTAGCCGCTGTTAATACATTTACAATCAGGTATTTCAAATCTTTACTATATGTATCAGGTAAGATTCCCAATAAGAAGATCTCTGGTTTCAAGTCTATGTGTTTCTTTGTCATTTTTTCCAACCACATGCGAATTTTAGTCCAATATTTTCTAGCGTCCTCACAAGTCCACCACATATGGTAATATGAGCCAGGTATCTGATGACATTTCCAGGTCAAGCTATTTTCTAAAGCACCTGAAGGTGGATGGAAACTGAACAAGGAGAGATTTAACCTGGGAATAAGGAGAAACGTTCTGAAGTGAGAACAATCAACCAATGGAACAGTTTGCCCTCAGAAGTTGTGGGAGCACCATCACTTGAGACTTTCAAGAAGAGATTGGACTGCCATTTGTCAGAAATGGTGTAGGGTCTTCCACTTAGGCGAGAGATTGGACTAGATGACCTATAAGGTCCCTTCCAACTCTGATTATCTGTTACCTGTTATGTCAATTCTACAATTACTGAAGGTAATTCTGAAGGTCCAGAAATTGCTTGCTTAAATAGCCTTTTAAGAAAGGTGGGACAGAATTGTTTTGTCTAAAACTGGGTAGAAAGAGACTCAGAAAGAGAAAGAGAAAGTAGAATTTACATAGTTAATTTTCTCCTTGCATACCTATCTCCAAACACTCATATTTCTTTTCAAAATTCAGTAAGTGGGAGCTGGGTCTGGAGGAAGTTGAATTATTCTTCATGAATGAAAGAGAACTTTCCGAAAACAGGAATCCAACCCTAACAATGACCCAGGGAGAAGCCTTTAGGAATGTCACAAAAAGGAGATTTGTTGATAGCAAATGTATCATAAGAGTTGTTGCCTAGCTAATCATATCCTACAAGGAGTCCAATAGCATGTGGAGAGAGTGGATGTTAACAAAGAGTGGACTCGGTTGATTTCTTCTGCTCAGGATGTCATAAGATGTGTTCTGTCCTTATTAGCATTCTTGAGATCCCCGCGTTTTGATTGGCCAAAGCGCGGAGCACTCTGATTGGTCAGGCGAGCCGCGCCGATTGGCTCGCTAAGAATCTTCCGTGATTGGTCCATTCGGATCGCGGGAGATTCAAAGCGGTGCCATTGGCCGTGGCCGCCGCGGCTAAAAGAATAAAAGCCGCGATCTTTTTCCCTTTGTTCCAGTTCGGTTCCAACCTCAAATAAAGAGCATGATTTGAAGTCACCGACTCCTGGCATCATTTTGCGGACACAACAAGATGGTTCTTTCTGGATTTTAGATCATTACTTTTGGGTGCTGAACTTTAACAGGATCAAAGACTGTGATGATTTAGGAGTAGGAGGCTCCCACTCTGTTCTCATGATAGAAATTATTCACTCCATAAAGTGGAAACAGTCTTCCTTCACATTTTCCTTCAAGGATAAATGCACGATCTTCCATGGAATGTGTAGCAAAGCACTAATAATGCACCAACCTGTGCAGCATCAAAAGTGCACATGCAGGAGACTAATGAAAGGTCAGAGAAGGGTCTAAGGTGAAGTAGTGTGCCTGCCCTCATCCAAGAAACACTACTATGCTGTTTGGAGCTGTTTTGATGATTCAGCAGAATCTCCTCCATACCTCACTTAAAACATTCCATGGCTGTGCAAAGACATAAAAATCACTTTTAAAAATGCTGAACTCTTCATCCAGCACTTTCTTATGCAAGGTAGGGTTTCCACAAGAAAAATAACATTGGAAGTAGTATGTATGTCCTTGCTTCCACCACCACTGTAGCTTACTCAAATTTAATGCCTGCCTCTGGAGATTCTCAATCATCCAAGTCATGGTTGTCCCAAAGACGTTTTCCAAAAGGCAACTGGACTTCCTTGGGTTTTTTGTTTTTTTTCCTTTTAAAACATTTCATTTCTCATCCAAGAAACTTCTACAATTCTAACTGACTGGTGGCAAATGGAAGGATTTACATTCTTTGCTAATGACTAATGAATATAAATTGTTCCATTCCACACTAATCAACTGAAGGAGTTCCTAGGGATTTTGCTCCACTAGTTGTTGCCAACTAGAGGGGGCAGAGCTTATCTCTGTTTCAAGGCCATTGAGCCAGCACTATCAGAAGACATTTCTGCAGTCAGAGCTCTGTTACTTTCCCACCAAAGTTGTACCTATTTATCTACTCGCGTTTGCATGCTTTCAAACTGCTAGGTTGGAAAGAGCTGGGGTGAGGATGGGAGCCTACCCTGTCATGTGGTGCTCCTGGGCTGCCAGCTTTCCAGTCAATAAATCCAGTGTCTTAATAGCTGAGCCACTCTGCTGCCTGAACTGAAGAAGCTTCTTGGAGGAGAGGTCAAATGTTTTCAAAAGGGGGAGGTGGGGTGGAAACAAAGAAGTCCAGTTACCTTTTGAAAAAGCACTTTTGGGATACATCTCCATGTAAGCTTTTACAATGATCTCCGTTTGATAGGCTGTGTTGTGTTAGTTGTTTAAAACATTCATTATCACCCAAGTCTAATTTAATGAAAAGAAGAACTAGAGGTCACCTGATAGCAGTGTTTCAATATCTGAGGGGCTGCCACAAAGAAGCTATTCTCCAAAGCACCCGAAGGCAAGACAAGAAGCAGTGGGTGGAAACTAACCAAGGAAAGAAGCAACTTAGAACTAAGAAGAAATTAGAACAATTAATCAGTGGAACAACTTGCCTGTAGAAATTGTGAATGCTCCAACACTGGAAGTTTTAAAGAAGAGATTGGATAACTATTTGTCTGAAATGATACAGGGTTCCCTGCCTAAGCAGGGGGCTGGACTAAAAGGCCTCCATAGTCTCTTCCAACTCAATTATTCTATTCTATTCTATTCTATTCTAGCAGAAAAGGGCACAGGCAACTGGCATCTCTATTTAAGAGCTATTGTCCCATTTTAGCAATTCTTCTTGGATGGAAATCTCATTTGCCACCTTTGGCAAACACTTTTTTAACCTCTCCTGAGACAGAACTTATAAGCAATGAGTCCAATGATACTTACTAGCTGAATGAAAAGGTCAAGTTTGAGCAACCTTTTCCAGAGCAGCTAACATCTGCTCTGTGTTGTGAGCAGCAGCCCTTTGAAGGATATTGCTGAGATATCTGGTTTAGATTGCAAAACTTAGTGAATCATGAATTGATGTCTGGTATGAAGGCTGGATTCCAGGGAGGGAGGACATTCATGACCACAAATGTTTCCATTTCAGCCCATTCTTAATACCTTGGATAGGCCACCCTCTTCTTTCAAACCCCATTTAGGTTTCCAGTCAAGAGCTATTGCTACCAAAGGAATATAAAAAAAAATGGATGAAACCTCAACCCCCTGTGAGTTAAACCAGATCTGTTGCATATTTGTCAATATAAAGGAGGCAGAATCTCTGAAAGTTCATGAGCATCTATTGTAGCTGTTTCTTGGAACCTGTAGCATAGGCCAATAAATCTTACTGAGTGATGATTTAAGGCAAAAGGGACTTTAGCAAAAGAAACCTACAATGTGCTTCTTCCTGTCATTTTCTCGAACAGGAATGAATCTAACAGTCAGTGTGACAACGGTTTAAATTTTAATTGGCAGGGGAAAATTACAATTCATGTGGTGACATTTTAACTACTATTCAAGTCTTTCTATATCAGGATGCACAATTTTTTCTGAACTGACACCAGCAAGAAGTGGGGTAAGGAAACATATTGTCAATCCAGAACAGAGGTGGTATTCAGCAGGTTCTGACCAGTTCTGGAGAACCGGTAGTGGAAATTTTGAGTAGTTCAGAGAACCGGTAATGGAAATTTTGAGTACTTCGGAATACTACTTCTGACTGGCCCCGCCCTCATCTATTTTCTGCCTCCCAAGTCCCAACTGATTGGCTGGGCCTTCTTTTGTTGCCCTGCACAGGAGAACAGAGCTGGAAAGCAGGTTAATGGGGTGGGGAGGGAAATGATTATATATTAACCTTCCCCTGCCACGCCCACCCAGCCACACCCACAGAACTAGTAGTAAAACTTCTTGAATCCCACCACTGATCCAGAAGATAGGCTAGTGCAACATTAAAACATATCTCATCAGTCTCATGTGTTCTACACCATCTCCTGATTTATTAAGACAGAAAGCATCAGCTAAGGAGGAGGATTGATAATGAACAAAAAGAATGTATGATTTTTTCTTTTTCGTAAGAGGAGAGGCCACTCTGAAGCTTCCTTGACTGATCACATTTCCCAGTCTGGAAAAAAAGTCTAATGGACAGAATTCCCTCCTGAGGTCTACCCCAGAATGTTCACAGAAGTCTAGAGAAACCAAGAAGGCTGCTGGCTGTTGGGGAGATAGTTATACAGGTAGCCCTCAACTTGCAACCGTTTGTTTAGTGACTGTTCAAAGTTACAACAACTGTGAAAAAAAATGACCATTTTTCACCCTTGGGACTGTTGCAGTTTCCCCTGATCATGTGATCAAAACTCGAAAGTTTAGCAACTGGCTCCTATTTGTGATGGTTGTGGTGTCCCAAGGTCATGTGATCCCCTTTTGCAACTTTCTGACAAGTAATGCCAATGGGGAAGCCAAATTCATTTCGCTACTGTGTTATTAACTTAACAACTGCAGGGATTCACTTAACAACGGGGGCAAGAAAGGTTATAAAATGGGGCAAAACTCACTCAACCATCTCACTTAGCAATAGAAATTTGGGACACACTTGTGATAATTTGTTGAGGATTATCTGTATAATGAAAGGCAGATCATTCAACAAACTCTCATAGCCACCTAGAAATGACAAACCACCACATTCGAGTCTATGACAATTTGCCATGGCCAACTTCCCATGGCCAACTCACCATGCGGCCAACTTCCCATGGCCAACTGGCTGTGGGACAACTCACCATAGCCAATTCACTGCAGGACGATATGTTTTGGAGACAAGAGTTACGCTAATATCAAAGAAATGTGAATGGCAAAAATTAAAATATTTTTTATTTATTTTAAATAGTTAAATAGAATTGTTAAATGGTCCTGCAGTGAATTGTACTATGGTGAGTTGTCCATGATGAGTTATACTGCAGTGAGTGGTCCATGGTGAGTTGGCCATGGCAAGATGGCTGTAGCAAGTTGTCCCATTCCACCATACTTAGCCCATGACAATTTCGTTAGTTTCATTCAACCAAGCTTCAAACCCAAATTCTCTCCCATTAAATTCAAGGGAAGCTGATCTGAATCAAACAATAAACCTCGGCAGGATTTTTCAACTTGGTCCCATACTGAGAATTGCAGGTTCAAGATTAGAATTGGTAATTTGGAGATGTAACCAAGAATAAAGGTGATATGTAGTGGACTTGTGTTAAAACAAAACAAAATTGAGCAAAGATACACAACTGGCTAGAAAAGATGATAGGGAATCATGTCGATCTCAACTGTTTTTATTAGGTATAATATCAGAAAAAATATGTATTTAATATTCAGTGTTGTAACAGCAGTGAGGATTATATTCAGACAATATTGGAAAAATGGAGAAACATCATGAGATTAAGAGATAGTTAAGAAGATACTAATTAAACTGTACTGAAATGGATAGATTGACATTGAAAATTAAACAGAAAAAAGACACAGAATACTATCAAACATGGAATTTTACCAGTGGTTGGAAAAAAGGGGTGGGGATTAAGAATATAATCAGAATTGTTAAGCAAATTAAATATCCAAACAACACAATGATTACTAAGCACTAAGAAATGTAATTAATAAAAAATAAATAAAACTTGGGAAAAAATGTGATTCCTGGGCACTCTATTTGTTGCATCAATTGATGGCTTGTATATACAGTCTTGCTGAGCTGATTCAGCAGAAAGATCAAAGGTTGGTGTTGTGTGTTTATAATGGCAGATGGAAAGTATGAGAATTTGTGTGGCTTAGAACTAAATTGCAAAAAAAGGAAACAACAGGTCTTTCAGCCTTACTCTCCGTCCCATTCTGCTATGCACATGCAGACAAACATCTCCATTAGGAGTATCGTGTATGTTTCAGAGAAAGCTTTAGAAAGTGGAGGGTTTTCTCCTTATCTGAAATGCAAATTCTTTTTGGCAGTAAGAAAGTAAAATAATTTAATAGATTTGCAAATGAGAAATACTGTAGAAAGGCAACATGATAATTTTACTGCTAGCGTTGCAGTAAGCATAAAATAACAACACCGAAAATTCCAAAAGTTTTTTTTATATCTGTTTGTCTTAGAAAACCTTCAGCCCAGAGATTTACATTCATTTTTTTTTTCTTTTATTCATAATGTAGAGTGTAAATGATCTTCACAAAGTGGGCCAATTTCATAACCTGGCAACCAATATCGGTTTTTATAGACTATTTCTATGTGGCTAATGTTTGGGGGCATCTGGTGTCGAATATGAAAATGATATTTTAAGGATCTTGGTTTGTTTTCTTTCCATTTTCCCTACAGCAAAGTTTCTGAGATTTTTTGGATTCCACGGTAAGTATATTCTTTATTGAAAATGGAGTAAAAATGGAACAAATCCTTATTTTATAGCGATTGTAGTGATGAATTTTGCTTAGAGGTTTCTAGAAATGTAGCCATTTTCATTCTTTGCAGCAAAAAAAGAAAATTAGGAAGTTGTGGCATCTTAAACACCAATCAATATATTACTGCATATATTTTCCTGTGGCATAATAAATCAATGGAAATAGAGTTATTGTAGTATAAATAGAAGTCAGGATACCAAGCAAATTAATAAAAGGAACTGTGGCAATTGATAGTCCTGGAATTTTAGTACAAAGCATCAATAATTATATAGTTTTAGAAGCACAGAGCTAACCCCTAGGAAAAACAGAATATGAAGGCCTATCTACATTGATAATACTGTATAAACTGGTATGCTAAATTGACTCTAGATTAGTTTAAGAAAATCTGGTTTTCTCTCAGACATGTTGGCTACAGCTGCCAACAAGCTGCCATGTCCCCACTCCACTCATTGGACAAGTCCCTGATATTGGGCCCTCCCACTTTACCGTTCCAGGAAAGTGATTGGCAATCATTTCTTCCTTGCTTTGGTTGAAACTTACTACTCATATCTCCTTCATGTGCAAATGTGTATTCATTAAGGCCCCAGGCCAGAAGCCAGTTGACAGCGACTTCTAGTCAGTGGTAGGATTCAAAAAAATTTACTAGCAGTTCTGTGGGCATGGTATGGCTTGGTGGGCATGGCTTTGGGGGCATGGCAGGGGAAGGATACTGTAAAATCTCCATTCCCTCCCCACCCCACTAACCTGCTTTCCAGCTCCATTCTCCTGTGCAGGGCAACCAAAGAAGACCCAGCCAATCAGCTGGGACTCAGGAGGCAGAGAATAGATGGGGGCGGGGCTAGTCAGAGGCGGTATTTGCTGGTTCTCCAAACTACTCAACATTTCCTCTACCAGTTCTCCAGAACTGGTCAGAACCTGCTGAATACCACATCTGGTTCTAGTCCTCTCTTAGGCATGAACGTTGGCTGGATGACTTTGGGCCAGTCATTGTCTCTGAGCCCAATTTACCTCATAGGATTGATGGTGGGACCAGGGGTGGGATTCAAATTTTTAACAACTGGTTCTGTGGGCATGTCTTAGTTGGTGGGCTTGACTTGGTGGTCATGTTATTGGCTGGGTGTGGCCAACTCAATATCACTCACATCGAGGCACGCATCTGCTCACCTGGCCTCTCATGACTGTGGGGATGCTACAACAGTCGTAAGTGTGAAAAATGGCCATAAGTCCCTTTTTTCAGTGCCATTGTAATTTTGAATGGTCACTCCACACAAGCAAAGTATCAGCAAAGGAGGGGGAAAAAAACTCCAGAGATGTTCCTGAGATAGGAAGTCTAGTCCTGCCAAGAATGTAATAAGGGTTAATGGAGAGGCAGTTTCTGTAAGCAACACCAGAATGCTTCCTTCCTGCCTTCCTTACAGGATTAAGGCAGTAGTTTCTTCTAACAACCAGTTCTAGCAAATAGGTGTGAACTGGTAGAATCCCACCCCTGTGTGAGACAAATAGGAGGAGGAAGGAGTATTATATATATTTGTATGAAAATAATAAAGGTGGGATAAAAATAAATATAAAATAATAAAAATAAATATTTGAGTTACCGCAACCCAAGGTTGATCATCCTTGCTAAGGAACCTCAAGGAATTTGGCATTCCTTCCCTTTAATATTTTCTCCACCCTGATGAAGTACCTACCAAAATACTACTCATCCCAACCCTGAGTGTCAAGTAATTTTTTTTGTACCATGGGGAAAAGTTATGCAAAGTCTCAGGAAATAGATTTGTGGATGCGCTTCTCTCTTTAATATTTTTCGTGCTCTCCTCTGGCATCCTCTGCCAGTAATCTCCTTTCCTCCTACTTCACACTTTCAGTGAGCCTTCTGGTCCCACAGCAGATGCAATGTGAATCTTCTCCTTCTATGTATTCTGCATATGTTTCATTAAAAGTGTTTGTTTCTTTAATCAGCTTGAAGCTCTAACAGGGAGGAGGAGGAGGAGGAAAGGGAGAGGAGGAAATTGGATTCTACTGAGCTTCACACTCTCCTGATTTGAAGAGCAGCGTTTCAGTACATGGAGTCACTCAGAGATCTCAACTGTTTTCCCCAGATTCATGGGTTTCTCCTTTTCAGCGATGGCTACAATTTGCACTGGCACCCAAAGATAGAAAAAGACAGCCTTTTGATTTGTTACTCGGTGGGACCAAACATGAAAGAACATGGCGGGAGCTGCCAAGTTGGGAGAAGAAAAAAAACAACAACCCAGAAAGTGGGATGTATTTTCACGATAGGTTGCTTAGCAATTGCTGATACGGGAAGGCTGACATTTTGCAACAAAAGGGACACCATCCTTTCCACATTTGCACTGGCAAGTGAAAACAGGGCTTCTGACAAAAGAGAGTATAAGCTGGCAACAGAAAGAGCAGAGCATGGTAACAGTAGGGACTTGGCTGTAGTCTTCGCTTGGCCTCTAAGTCAGAAGGAGGTAGGGCAGTTTCATAAAGCTCCTCAGCTTTATTTGTTTTAATTCTCCAGTTGGAGACTTTGGATCAAGTCCTCCAAAATATTGCCTGGGAGAATTCTGTATAATACATGTAAGATAAAGATAAAGGTTTCCCTGTCAGTTGTGTCAGTCTAGGGCATGGTGCTCATCTATGTTTCTTGGTTGAGGGAGTCAATGTTCTCCGAAGGTAATTGCCATGGTCATGTGGCCAGCATGGCTACTATAAATGCCAAAGGTTCATGGAAAGGACAAGAAACAATGGATGGAAACTAATCAAGGAGAGACACAACCTGGAATTGAGGAGAAACGTCCTAACAATGAGGACAATCAACCAGTGGAACAGCTGGCCTCCAGAAATTGTGGGTGCTTCAGGATTGGGAAATGGTTGGAAGAAATGATGGGATTTAAAATAGACCATAGACCAGAATGTTTTTTGTTGGGAATTATACCAAAAAAAATACAATAAGGAAGAGTTATATTTCATAATACACATCATTACTGCATCAAGAATGGTATTTGCCCAGAAGTGGAAAGAGAAAAATATTCCTAATGAAGATGAAGTAATAAATACAATTTTGACTTGCGCTGAAATGGATAGGTTAATACTAGAGATAAAAAATAAGGACGAATCAGAATATTATATAATTTGGAATAGATTTTACTATTGGTGGGGACAGAAAGGAAGAGTTTAAGATTGAAAAGAATTGTTAAGAGCGCAGCTGTGATTATGAGACGTAAATAATACCAAGAATGTTGGAAGATGTAAAGGATGAATAAATGTATACATATATATGTATATATGTACAAATAAATATAAGATCTATATTCTATTATAATTCACTAGAATGATGACCAAAAATTATGTCACAACAGTTCCACTACGTTCAATGTTGTTATGTTTAATTTAAAAAAAATTAAAAAAAAGAAATTGTGGGTGCTTCATCACTTGAAGTTTTAAGGAGAGACTTGTCTGAAACAATATAAGGTTTCCTGCTTGAGCAGAAACTTGGACTAGAAGATCTCCAAGGTTCCTTCCAGTGCTACTTTGAACTCTGTTACCTTCCCACCAAAGTGGTAATTATTTATCTACTCGCATTTGCTTGCTTTTGACTGCTAGGTGGGCAGGACTTGGGGCAAGGAACAGGAGCTGACCCAGTTGTGCAGAGTTCAGGTCTTGAACCTGGACTGTCTCTCCAACTCTCTCCAGCTGACAAGCTTTATCTGCAGAGCCATTGCACCCCCTATAAATACAAGAGTGATAACCAAATCCCTCTAGAAACTGGACACAGATGCTGTTAGCCACAGTATATCCCCTCTACACTGAAGACTTAATTTGAATTAACAATCTGTGCATCCTTTGACAGAAAGCTGGAGACATCCTCAAGTTAAACTCAGCTTCTAAAGACTGCATAGTCACATTGGCATCCTTCAGTCACAAGAGACTATGGTATCATGCTATGAAATAGGTAACTGCCACTTCCCGTGTTGTTTCAATGCTATATGCAAAGCTGGAGTGTCCTCTCCAGAGCATGAGGCCTGGGTAATTTAATATGGAGGACAAACTGTTACCCAAGCAGAAGATCCCCCCCCTCTCCACATCCCCCCCTCTCCCCCCCTCTCCCCCTCTCCACATCACATCACCCCTGCCCTCTTGAACTTTTCTTCATTGCTTTGGGTTTCATCATTTAGTTCTTTCTTATTTTTTTCTTAAAATAGCTGGGGGGTTTTGTTCAATGTCTCCAGAAATAGTCTAATGGAATGGCAGAGCCAATACGATTAGTTCCAGCTGTGTCACAGGAGTTACCAGAACGTGATCGTACACAGTCACGAACTGCTTCTGGGAATCTGGTTCCGGATTTTAACTCCTGAAGCCTTTTCCAATAATAGATATAGCCACAAGGCAGTGGAGGTTTGAAATCAGAATTTCTCTTCTCCTAGAAGATGATTCTACCGTTTTATCTGCCATTGGGGCATAAAGCCCTCTTCAAAATTGTTGACCATCTTCTCCTGTAACCCTGGAAAGGGGCCCTTATGAGGTACTACCAGCCAGCCCAGCTGGACCAAGTTTTTTTTAAGGAGGTATTACTTCTCCTGCACTCCTCCTCACTCCAGGATGCCCAGCTCAGCTTCATTTGCAGTGTCCATTATCTTCCAACATGGTCACATAATATTTTTGTTTCTCCTTCTCCTTATCCATGTAAAAAAATGTAGTTTGTTACTGTCTATTTCCACTCTGTTTTTTTTTTTTTTTACTTTCCAGTTTAGCCTTCTACCCAAATATTCCCTGGGGGTGAACTTTCTATTATGCTACCTGGTTTCCTTTATAAAGATAAGCTAGAGAAATGCATATTGGATGTTCCAGTCTGAGCATCAGCTATGGTTGCACATTCCATGGTTGTATCGTCCAGATCCAACACATTTCATGCATACTGGACCATAGTTAGACTTAACTTCAGGAAGGTGTTGACTAGAAATATTACACAGCTTCCAGATTTCCTAATGAGATAGTTCTTCGGAGTTCCAGCCAACCACGTGGTCCTTCTTTCATAACAATGGAACATGGAATCATCCTCTGCATATGAATGCAAGGTGATCCAAATTTAATCAAAGGTAACATTAGTCAGCTCTTTCAACATAGCAGTGATAGAGACCGCTAATGAGGTCCTGGGGAAACACCAACGTCCCAAAAAACCGTGGGTCACAAGTGAACTCCTAGGTCTATGTAATAAAAGACGGGAACTAAAGAAAAAGAAAAGCGATCCAGATGGAGCTCAGAAGTGCAGGGAAGCTAACAACAAAGTAAAAAAGGGGATGAAAAAGGCAAAGGAAAATTGGATAGAGGACCAGTGTAAAGACATCGAGGAAAACTTGAAGAGAAATAACACCAAGAAAGCATACCAAATGGTTAAAAGCCTCACCACACAGAAACAAGGGAGACCCTCGAGCATACAGAGCAAATCAGGCAAAACACTCACTGGGGAAAGAGAGGTGATGGACAGATGGACAGAATACTGCGCTGAACTGTACAACCATCAGCACAATAGAGACACTACAGTATTGCAGGGCCCACGGACAAGTCCAAATGATGCCTGCCATCCAATACTACGTGAGGAAGTCGAAGCAGCAATAAAGGCACTTAAACAAGGGAAGTCAGCAGGAATTGACAACATACCTGCAGAACTGATTCAGGAAGGAGGAGAGGTAGTGATCACCATCCTCACTGTCATCTGCAACAAGATCTGGACCACTGGAGTATGGCCAGTCCCCTGGACTCAATCATTAATCATAACCCTGCCCAAGAAGGGGAATCTTCAGATGTGCCAGAATTATCGTACCATCAGCTTAATCAGCCACCCAAGCAAAGTCATGCTAAAAATCATTCTTAACAGACTGAAACCACAAGCAGAGACTATCATTGCAGAAGAACAAGCGGGTTTCAGAGCAGGACGGAGCACTATTGAGCAAATATTCAACTTGAGAGTGATCTGTGAGAAATATCTCCAACACCAACAGGACTTATACCACGTTTTCGTTGATTTCAAAAAGGCTTTCGACAGGGTGTGGCATGCAGCCTTGTGGTCTACCATGAGGAAATATAACATCAACGATAACCTTGTCAGAGTGATAGAACAACTTTATGAGAAAGCCACAAGCGCCGTCCTCCTGAACGGCAGCAAATGTAACTGGTTCCGGACGAGTGTAGGAGTGCGTCAAGGATGTTTGCTTTCCCCCACACTGTTTAATGTATTCCTTGAACGGATCATGGAAGATGCCTTGGAAGACCACGAAGGCACAGTTTC
The DNA here is from genome assembly GCA_033807585.1 of Hydrophis major. Taxonomy (NCBI): domain Eukaryota; kingdom Metazoa; phylum Chordata; class Lepidosauria; order Squamata; family Elapidae; genus Hydrophis; species Hydrophis major. The sequence continues at coordinate 362,640,380 of CM066329.1, read as the reverse complement.
CATCGGTGGTAGAACCATCACCAACCTGCGATTCGCAGATGACATCGATGGCCTGGCAGGAAATGAGGATGAACTATTGAGCCTTGTCCAACACTTAGATAAAGCGGCTTCAGCGTACGGCATGGAGATCAATGCCGAGAAAACCAAGCTGATGACGAACAGTACCCAAGGTATCTCCTCAGACATCAGAGTCAGCGGAACACCCCTAGAGACAGTAAAAAATTTCAAATATCTTGGGTCCATCATTTCCGATGAAGGCTCAAAACCAGAAGTAATGGCAAGGATAGCACAAACAACAGCTGCGCTTTCGAAGCTCCAAACTATTTGGAAAGATAAGAACATCAGTCTGCGCTCAAGGATCCACCTAATGCGCTCCCTCGCAATATCAATCTTTTTATATGCCTGCGAAACCTGGACACTCAATGCGGATTTACAAAGAAGAATCCTTGCAACAGAAATGAGATGCTACCGAAAGATCCTTGGCATCCACTACACAGACCATGTGACAAATGAAGAGGTCTTAAATAAAATACAACAGGCAATAGGACCACATGACAACCTTCTTACTGTCGTCAAGAAACGGAAACTGAGATGGTACGGACACGTGTCTCGCTCTACTGGCCTCGCAAAGACCATCATGCAAGGGACGGTAAGAGGAAGCCGCAAACGGGGAAGACAACGAAGGAGATGGGAGGATGATATCCATGATTGGACAGGCTTGAACCTGGCAGCATCCCAGAGAGCAGTGGAGGACAGAGACGGATGGAGAAGCGTGGTGGTTAAATCTTCGCAGCGCCCCAACGACCTCAAAAAAGGTCACGGGATAGGTGAGGTGGTGAGAACATTTCCTTACACAATTCTTAATAGAGCTATGAATTTGTTGCCATCAGATGTAATCATCAGCACCAATGTAGTTGGCTTTAAAAAGGGGAGGAGAAAGCTGTTAAGGGCTGTTTGTCCTGATGGTTATGTTGCTTCTTGAAACAAAGCCAGTATTTCTTAAATACCAGTGGCTTGGAAGGAACAGCTGGAAGAGGATTGTCCATATTTCAGAATGTGTTGGGTACATCTGGTGTCTCCTTGGAAGGGCTGAACTAGACTAGCCTTTGGTTTGATTCAGCAGGGTTTTCCTCTTCTGATCTTGTTCAGCCATTTGCCCCTGCCCTCTTGAACTTTTCTTCATTGCTTTGGGTTTCATCATTTAGTTCTTTCTTATTTTTTTCTTAAAATAGCTGGGGGGTTTTGTTCAAAGACCTTATTTAAACGTTGCTCTTGGAGTTCTTATTCTTGTGCACCTGATCAAATGAATATAAACAAAGGAAGTAAGCAATTCATTGCCCCCCCTGATCAACACAGAACATAGAGAGGAGAAAAAAAATACAGTGACTTTGTGAAGAATCTTCTCCAGAACAGCTCTCAAAAGATAACTGGAATGATTGGTGCAGTATGCATATAGTTGCCATTCATAAAACACCTCTGCTTCTATTCCATCTCTCCCCATGATCTAACAATATTTTGTGAAACAATGCATGTGAACAGATGGCTGGTTAATCCATTTCTAAAGCATGTATGTGCTTTAACTTATGCATTCAACACACTGAGGTTTTTCTTGTCATTTCAAAAAAAGGAACAAGAGATACATTCGTTCTCTCTGATGCTGCTTTCAAGGTGACACATGGGAAGTGAATGAAGGGCTGTTTGTTTGCTTTTAATTTCTTTTTAAATAGAGGAACAACCGGTCTCACCCCATTCCAGCCACGGGTGCGATTCAACCGATGTAACAACCAGTTCGGTGAATGCGCGCTTCACGCAGAGCATTTGCTACTGAACCTCTCCAGCAATCTCTCTGTGTTAAAAAACTGACGCGTGGCAATCCGCTGTGCTGCATGAATCAGCTGAGCTTGAAAACCAGGATATAAAGCACAGCCTAGAACTGGGGTGAGTGGATGGGCCCAACAGCTGATTGTCAGAGCGAACTGGTTCACTCACAGCTGATCCTCGGAGCTACCAGTTCACCCAAACTAGCCTGAATCGGTAGAATCCCATCCCTGACTCCAGCATCCTGGCAATCTCCTCTCTGCTCAAATGGCTAGGAATGGCTCCCAATTAAATGCATACCTCAGACTATACTTTCTTATGTTGGAGCTCTCCAGATGTGTTGATGCTACAATTCGTTGGACAACAAGGCCTATTGCTTTGGGGAAGTTGCAATTTAAGTAACTCTGGAAAGACATCAAGTTTTGAAAAAATGATCTTGAGCAGTAATCTCCACTTTCCTGATGTGTGATGTGTGATATGCGATGTGATATATGATGTGTGATATGTGATGTGTGATATGTGATGTGAATGAAAAATTCAAATTAATTTTTAATTTATGAATAAGTGATATGCAAGCACTTAATGTGATGTGTGGTGTGTGATGTGAATGAAAATTTCAAATTAATTTTTAATTTATGAATAGGTGGTATGCAAGCATATCATTTGTTCAAATCAAACCAGCTGATTTTCTAGTAGCTTCCATATATAACCAACCTGTAGGCAATGAGCAGGCTGAGTCTGAGGGAGGGGCCAAGCATGCCATCAGTTTAGAATTCCTTCATGCCACAAGAAATCACAGTCCAGCCCATCTTGAATTCCATTGACTCTCATCTACCACCAATTTGCTTTGACTGTTAGTAGTTCAGATTCTTGCAGAGAACATAAGCTTTATAATCATTTGAACTGCTTGGATGTCTTATTGTCACACCCTTGACACAACATTCTATTCAATTCAAAGCCTAGATTTAACTAAGTTTTCGTAAGAAGCTATAGTTTCTCAGGGAGAGGAGAACAAAAGATGATCCTTCATCTAATGAAGGTTTTGCTTCTCCCTTTCTAGTTATTTTCTAGGGTGGTGCAAGGCTTCAAAGGAATGTTTTTCTTTGACAAAGCTCTGAAGTCCTTTCAAATTGCTGGATGAAGCAACATTGTTGGTAAACTGAAACACAGCGGTCAAGTTGCTTTGCCTTAGTCTTCTTTGGAGCCTGTCTCAACTTCTTGCTGTAGAGATTAAACTATTGGAGAAGACTCAGAGGAACTTATGCAGTGACTGCTGCAGGACAACTGAGAAGACTTTTCCTCCCCCAATACTAATCAAAGGTTCTCCAAACAGAGAAGCTTAGTATCAGGCAATCCTACTTTGATGAATGTTCTAAAAGTGATGCTGTTCACCTTCTAACTATACTCCAAAAGACACTGCCTGAATTGCCTTCAGTGTATGTCGATGGAGTTCCATATTCCAACTTTGGAATTTTATGCCCTGAAGCTGTCCAAACATGGATGTGCTTTATCCAGCACTGGGAAGAAGGCTGGAAGGACCTTTCTCAAGCAGAGTTGGCTTAAGAGGTTGAAATCACTTTGATTGTATCATTGAATTTATGTTGCTTGGAAAAGAGTTGTTTCCCATTCCAATATCAACAATGAGGAGAAAAATAATGGAGGTATTAAAGATTCAGCAGTCATTGCCCTCTCCCATGGTACTCTCAGTTCTAGACTTAAGGTATCAGCTTTATTTTCAGAACATGAAAGAAATTGTACCTGCCCTGGATCTTAGCCCACAAGATAAATATTTAATATCTTTGAGAAGTGACTTCCATGCTTATTATTATGCAGGAATAAATGACGATGTATTCATTTCACCAAAATGACATGAGGCACATGCAGATGTCTAGTCACATGTGGAGAGCATATAAAGATAAATGTGTCCTATATGTGTGTTTTGTCTTTCCTGAAAAGAAGATCCTTCTCTGTAAGGATCTGTCATAGGACAAAGACTATTTATCTGAAAACATGACCATTGGAATGGCTGCCCCAAGAAGAGACTAAAATAGTACAGGTAGTTCTTGACTTCCAACCAGTGGTGGGATTCAACTTTTTTTACTATCGGTTCAATGGGCATGGCTTGGTAGGCGTGGTGTGTCTTCATGGGTGTGGCAGGGGAAGGGAAAATTCCAGGGCAGCCAAAGAAGACCCAGACAATCAGCTGGGGCTCAGGAGGCAGAGAATAGGGGTCAGTCAGAGGTGGGATTTGCCCGTTCTCTGAACTACTCAAAATTTCTGTTACTAGTTCTCCAGAACTGGTCAGAACCTGCTCAATACCACCTCTGCTTCCAACCATTTGTTTAGTGGACTGGTCGAAGTTGCAACCATTTGATGTATTTAGTTCAGCACTAAAAAATGACTTGTGACAGCTTTTCACATGTACGACCATTGCATCATTCCCATGACCACATTATTAAAATCTAGACACTTGCCAACTGGCTTGTATTTATGGCTTTTTCAGTGTCCTGGGGTCATGTGGTCACCATTTGTGACCTTCTGATAAGCAAAGCCAATGGGGAAATTCAGATTCAGTGAACAGCTGTGTTACTAACTTAACATCTGTTGTGATTCATTTAACAACTATAAGCAAGAACATTTGTAAAATGAGGCAAAATTCACTTGCCAACTGTCTTGCTTAGCAATGGAGATTTTGGGCTCAATCGTGGATCTAAGTCAAGCTGCATTTCAGCCATCCCAGCTATAATTATGATTTGGACAACAGTCAAAATAAGCACAGAGGTCACTCCATTAGTCTACAGCATGACACTGTAATTCTACTTAAAAGATTTTGTTAGTTTTAAAATATGGAACTATGAGCCTACTTTAGCATGTGTATATTATTATGCAAACTTGTCTCTGCTTTAGTTCTATTTTTAGCAGAATATTTTCTCTTCTTTAATGCTGCACAAGTAGTCACTGTATGCAGCCATGTATGACAGATCCTCAGGTCTCCAGCACTCATTAGTCATGCCTTTTATAGAGACCATAGGAGTTCATTAAATACCGTTTGGGAGCAAGAGCATGGGAACAATGTATTCCTTTTTGCAGTAAACTTCCAAACAGGTTTAACCTTTGAGTTTGGTTGTTTATAGCAGTATGAATCTCCATCTCAGCACTATATTGTTCTGTCTTTGAAATTCATTTTTATCAGCCATTGTTGCAATGCCGGGACTTGGGTACTACTTGGACGAGTTGGAATTGATCAGACCAACCTGACTCCTAAGATATTGAAAAGTTATTGAAAGATGGCTCTGTCCTGGATAGTTCATCATGATGGCATCCCATCAAGAGAAAACAGATGCTCTGCAAGAATCATGCTGTCCTGGAAGTTGCTAAACAATTTGCATTTGATGGATGTAATGGCACGCTGAAAGGGCTCATCAACTCAAGGCATGGGGTAAACCAGAAGAGTGGTGGTCTCCTGTCTATCCATCCCTCCATCAAATAGACTTACGGGGTTGCATTTTAATTGATCTATAGTGGCGGGAGAGTTTGCCTCCACTTTTCAGTAGATCCAACTGGATCATTATCTTATTCAGTATGTAGCACAATCAAAAGTTAATGCTAGCTTACTGGATCTAATTTCAAAACCTTGCTACCATTATTTCTGCTAATGTTGCAGGCCCATTTATTGTAAAATCCTATACCCAAGACACAGGAGTGGATCCCAGTGAAATGTATGCTCAGATAAGTATCATTTTTAGTATTAAATAATCCTTGATGAACTTGAGCTGTTCATAAAGTTAAACATGACTTCCTTGTACATTAAAGTGAGTTTTCTGCACAGATTTTACACTAATATTACATAAAGGTCCAAGGCCAGTATTTAATATTAGTGCAAAACAGCATTGTTCACATTCTTCTTGGGAACTCCTGAGTTTTCTTGGAGGAAGGGGGTAAACTTGGTTTCCATAGATAGAAGATTACAAAATGTTTGTTGAACCTATAAAGTATCTATTAAAATTAAAACAGAGAGGTCTAAATCTTATAATAGAAGTATAACACCAAGATAGCAGTGGAACTTCTCCATTGGAGGTTCCTTCTTGGCCAACCATTATTTGGGGATCGTATACTCTTTAATTCTCATTAAGAGAATTTTAATACCATTTGGTGTTCTTTGACATTGTCAATTCTAAAAACCCAGATTTTGGGTTTTTAGAGTGTGCCGCGTGCAAGAGTGCACCATGCACAAGTGGATTTGTTTTTTTTCTTCAATTTATTTGTGTCCTCCTTTTCATTGTAAAAAAGTTGGTCACCTTAGCATTATGGCCTTTCTCCTTATTTTATTAACCAGCTCTGATAATTATTGGCTTTAGTTTGTGGAACTGTGTTGCACTGACTGCGAATGGCTTCCCTTGGGAAAGTTTGGGGTGGAGCTTTACCAACCATTGCAGAACCATTTGTCATGGCATAACAGAGCAATAAAGGACTTTATTGAAGCCTTCATCTGCCTGGACAGCCTGGGTCATAACACTATCAGAACATATTTTGAGAATCCAACCGACAAAGGAATGGGATAAAAGAAATCCACCTTCCGTTCTAGATGTAGGAAAACATTCACCATAGTTTTATTTAATTGTTATTAATTTTTCTTTTACTTTAGATGGGAATTATATCCTACTTATTCCCCAGGTTGGGAAAAAATACATTTGCACATAGTGGTGAGTGTGGTTAATTTATACTGACTTGGCCTTTTGGGCATACCACATGTATCGTTATGATTCAATGCATCATGTGAACTTGGAAAATGGGTTGGTTCTGTTACTTCTGTAGCTTGTATTTGGTATGAATTCACCTTTTTAGTTTTCTACAGGAAGAAAAAGTATTTGAACATACAATAAAAAAAATGTTGCGGGATCAAGTTTAGTGTGCTGGTAGATCTCTGGCGAATTTGCACCAATTCACTGGGGATTGCTGATTCCCATCTGTTTAACAATAGCAACTCGAAGAATGATTTTTAATGACAGCTCAAATGAAGAAGGCATGTGGGAAAAGCAGGAGAGATTTGGCGAATGCAAAGAGGGTGGGCTCATTTTCCATACTGAAAATAAATTCTTGGGGTGAATATATGCTTTGAACTACCCTGTTCCCTTAATTCTAAGTGTATGTGTCCCCTCTTCTTTCTTTCTTCCTTCCTTTCGCATCTGGTTCTGACTGATGAATTCTGTTCTCAGTAAAGAATGAAAGTGGATTTTGCAAACTAACTGACCAAAAACAACTAAGAAGCCTAAAAAAGGACTGAAGCTTCCTTTGCAATCCACAAACCTTTCTTCTTCTTCTTCTTCTTCTTCTTCTTCTTCTTCTTCTTCTTCTTCTTCTTCTTCTTCTTCTTCTTCTTCTTCTTCTTCTTCTTCTTCTCCTCCTCCTCCTCCTCCTCCTCCTCCTCCTCCTCCTCCTCCTCCTCCTCCTCCTCCTCCTCCTCCTCCTCTCTTCTTCTTCTTCTTCTTCTTCTTCTTCTTCTTCTTCTTCTTCTTCTTCTTCTTCTTCTTCTTCTTCTTCTTCTTCCATTGGTTACTAATGTAATGTTACTTATGTATTATTCCCTCTCCAAACAATAGGAAGATAATTAATTAGATCTTCAGCCAAAGGACTGTTCTAGATTTCCCTCTGAGATGGGGACGTGCCAAAAAATACGCAGGGGTTCTCAGGAGTTGGATTTCTCTTGCATTGTGCAATCGGCAGAGAGTTTTGCTTCCATCCTCAGACAGCAGCTTGCAGGATGGCAGGAGGTGGGGAATGTTTAATTCTTTCACCACTAATCTGCTGCTAAACTGATAAAATAAGATAAATACAATTTAGAAAAAGAATAGGCTTGGCATAAACTGCAAAAGGCTTTATCGCAGAAAGTTTTGCAGCTCTACTGATCCAAATTAAGACTGAAGTTGATTACTTCTCTTTAGTGAAGGGAAATTAAAAAAAAGAGTTGGAACGGTGATGCAAATGTTAAATCTCAGGGTCTTTGGGTTTAATTTTATTACAGACTGGCTGTGTGGGAAAGGTGAGGTGAACATTGAAGGGATTGCTGATCTTAATTCAAGGGAGAAGTGGGAATCTTTGTTTTGTCAAGTACTGTTGACCAAAAGAATGAAAATCAACTGAGGACAACATAATCCATTGAAGACTAAATTAATTGCAGCCAAATGGAAAGCACTAGTAGTTACCTTTCTTAGGTTATTCTTCAACTGTTACTCATTCATACACTTTGTCTAACTCTCCACTAATATCCATACAATATGCTTCATTGATCTGAAAAGGACTAAATTGGCATATAAATAACATAAACAAAGCATGGAGGAGCCCTGGTGGCACAGTGGTTAGAATGAAAAATTGCTGGCTAACTCTGCCCATAGCCTAGAGTTTAATTCTGACAAGGGCTCGAGGTTGACTCAGCCATCCATCCTTCCAAAGTCAATAAAATGAGGACCCAGATTTTTGGAGGCAATATGCCATTCTGTAAACTGCTTAGAGAGGGCTGTAAAGCACCATGACATGTATAAATCTAAGGGCTCTTGCTATTGCTATAGTCCTTTACTTGGGTAGTTGGTACCACCTTTAGAAAAGTTTGGAATAAAATATTAGGTTGTTTTTTTTCTTATTTGCAAGCCAACATATAATTCTTCTGACATTTATATCATCTAGTCTCCCTTTCATTTAATTATAAAAGCTATTGGGTTACTTTTGTGTCTTCCCCAAGATAATCCACATGAATATTAGCTCATAAAGCAATTTTGCCAAGAAAAAACCTTTCCGATAACAGAAAATTCCACATCTTCTATTAAATAAGCTATTTGTTACCATTTACAGCTGTCTGCTCCTGATTTTTCAAAGATTCCTTTGCTATTTTCTTTTTCTTATGATGTCTTTAATGAAAAATGAGGTGGGTTTTTTTTTCTCTCTTTCTCTCTCGCTACCCTGGCAAATATTTTCCCCGGTAGGTATGCTGTCGAACATGTTGCATTGACAGCATGACACGGATTCTAAAAAGCACAGAGAGACTAATTACAGGTAGAAAATTACACCGAAAGACCAATTTTCTCATGATGGAAATGACAGCCTAGTACTCTGCCTCCTAGCCAAACTGGGCACATTGGTGGTAAAACATTTTTGTCTCATGTTATTTGATGAGCTATAAGATTTCTGCAGGGGAGAGCAAGCTTGAGATATAAGGAGAGTTGACAGCCAAGTAAGGACTCATATTAACAACCCAATCCCATTCTACAGTTTGCATTCCAGTAAGATGCAAGGGAGAATTCCTGGGGAAACAAGATTAGAGCTAGGAAAAATCTATAATTTTCCATTTTCTCAACTTTATCCTTCAGCTTGCACTCTAACAGGATGAGAGGAACATTCTACTGCTGGGGAAACAGGATGAAAATATGACTATAGATGGACAAATGTATTGCTTTTTATTTTATTTTTTTCATTACTTGCTTTTATGAATTCACATTTTTTTTACTTCTCTCAATTACTTCTTTTTGATTGACAGGCATGGCTTGTCCCCATTTGCGTGCTAGTTTGGAAGCAAAATCACGTTAAATTTCTATGTGTTTTGTACATATTTCTTCTGATGTGCTATTTTTCTTCCTTTTGCAACCACAAATAATGGATGTATTGTTTTCATAAATAGATGCCTTTTTTGCAGGCTTTTCCCAAATACAAAGTTATTTTTTTTCTTGATTGACATATTCAAAGATGTGCAAATTTCAAACAGATTTTCAGATCATGTATTGTTCTGAAAGTACAAAATCAGATAAGTTCTTATTCAAATGCAAACTAAATAAATTTCATTCCCAAACTGGGAGAAGATCAAAAAACTCTTCCCTTTCCTTTTTTCCCCCATACTGCTCTACAGCATATAAGAGCATCCAACCTGGCTTGAGATTCAACTACTGAGAATTGCCAAACAAAAACTAGGCCAATTTACATTCCCCCCCCCCTTTAAATATATCTCTGATGGGAGGGAGGGAAAAAAAGAAATTGTACTTTCAGTTATTTTGAATGCTGTTTGCATTTTCTCCTAGCCTTGCTCATCTTCTCATTCAAAATTGCTTCCCTGTATGAACAGGAGATTTGGTGCCAATAAACAGTTGTTAAAATTCCAAGCCATACTGATGGGTAATTTTGATCAGAACCAAAATTATAATATTATAATTAAAATGCACGTGTGCACACAAACTCACAACAACATGTAATTCTGCCAATACCAATCCTCCCCCAAAACATTTTAAAGTAACTCCTCACTGGATCTCTGGATCTACTTTCAACCCAACAGACCTCAGAGAGTCCTCAACATACAGGGGGTTGAATTAGAAACACACACACACACACCCGCCTAAGTATGCAACCTTGAGCTTTCAAGAAGTATAGTGAAAGAATAAAGAAAGGCAGTAAGTCAACAAAGAATTGGCATGTATGTGGGCTTTCAGTGTTTTCTTAGCTGTTGTTATCCCTAAGTACTTATCCCTTACTTTGGCATTCAAAAACAAAGGTAACAACGTTAAGGAGACCCATTCAAATCCTGTGCAGACTTTTATTGTGGTATTTCTCAACCTTGGGAACTTGAAGATGTGGATTTCAACTCCCAGAATTCCCCAACCAGCATGGTAATGGGCTGAAGTTGAACTCCACAAATCTTGAAGTTGACTCCTCTAATGGCTAATTCACATCTTCAGAGACATCAGCATACTTCTTGAGATGGGCTGCTGCTTGTTATGCAGTTCAACTGGTTGCCAAGAGATGTTTGACCTACATAAGTCTTTCTCCATCATGATCTTCCATCTTTCAAGACATGAGAAAAATCTAATGACATAATCTAATATGAGAACTAAGGTCCATCCAAAAGGATGGAAAACTCTTTTAACGAGAATGTTTCGGGAATTTTAAGAACTATAGTTTGCTAAGGCTTTGACTCTTTGAAGGAACTGCACCTTTTCCCAGTCTAACATGGTTGACTTTTGAGTTTTACCTCTTCATGGGAAAAGATGCACTTGGCTCCATTAGGTCTCCAATCAGTGGTAGGATTCAAAAATTTGTTGTAGGCATGGCTTGGTGAGGGTGGCAAGGAAAGGATATTGTAAAATCCCTGTTCCCTCCCCACTCCTAGGGGAAGGTTACTGCAAAATCCCCTTTCCCTCCCCACCTCACTAACCTGCTTTCCAGCTCCGTTCTCCTGTGCAGGGCAACAAAAGAAGACCCAGCTGATCAGCTGGGTCTCAGGAGGCAGAGAATAGATAGGGTGGGGACAGTCAGAGGTGGTATTTGCTGGTTCTCCAAACTACTCAAAATTTCCACTTCTGGTTCTCTAGAACTGGTCAGAACCTGCCGAATACCACCTCTGGTCTCAATATATTATATATATTGATGCCTCATCCTTTTTATATATATATCATTGTCTCATGGACATACAAAAGAGTGTGGCTTCAAACTCATGTCCACAACTGCCAGGCTGATTTTGGACACTCATGTTTCTGGGTAACCACAATGTTGCAGATGAGATCTGTTAAGCCTGGTTTCCCCAACCAGGGTTAGGGAGACAAGCTAAACAGAATGTGCAGCGTTAGTCAGATAGGCACAGAGATAAATGAGTGAGCTAAGCTTGTATGTTTATAAACATACAGTAAAAATAACAGATATGCTTGTGCTATCAAAAATATAGTTTATTCCATTATGAGTTCATAGCATAGTCAAAATAACAGTCCAATAGTCATGTATCATTTAGTCAGTCCATTCAGGGATATTCAGTTAGCAAAGTCCGTGCAGAATATCCTATGTCAGTTCACTTACAAATCAGTCCTTTGTTTCTCTCCCGTTCGAGCAATGCAGTCTTGATTCCAAGCAGTAATCAGGGATCATCAAAGCCAGAGAGAGAGCAAACTGTCGTCTTGCTTCTTTTAAAGTGCTTTCACAACCACTCCCTTAATTACTATCCCACAGTTAAAGTTGCAGACACTTTAACATACAAACTATGATTACTTAGTTATTATTTTACCTAAACCAGTTAGGGTAAACAATGTTATCCCTAACAAGATCAGATAAAAGCTGTTAGATATAGCTGTCATCTTTTCTATATATTATTTTAATGAAAACATTGCTGAACAAGGTTGTTTCAGAATTGAAATGAACTTAATTTCTTCATTACGTACAAGCTGACCCATGAAATACTTTTGAGAAGACAATGTCTTTCTGAAGATCCTCCATAGTGTTATGATTGTGTGAGGATTCTCATCCCAAAGTAAATATAACAGAAGATCCTTCCTCTAACAGGTTCCCATGGATTTTTATAGAAGCTGTTTGGACTTCATTAGTAGCAAGCCTTCAAGTCATCGTTGAGCAGGACACCAAAATGTGTTTCTAGTATGATCTGTGGTGGAATTCCATTAAATCCCCAACCTAATATCTGATGTGATATAAGAAAAATATTTTCCCTCTCGCAAATTTCCAAACGGAGAACTGTACAGATGCTTACTTAACAAGTTTGTCCCCTTGGCCAGTTAACGAATTCCCCTGGTGATTTCCAATATTTATTTAATATAAGCATTTGCAAAATATCCACCATTTACAGAAACCTGGTAATCTTTCTCTGTCCCACTCCATAAGCAGCCTAAAAAATATTCTCTAGTTCCTCCTTCAACAAATCTTGAAGTTTTGCCTAGTTTAAGACAAAGTGATCATAGTTTCAGTCCTGGCCAGCACATTCATTTCCTATTCCTCTCCTTCCCTTGCGATTTTCCATTGCAGGCCTCATTAGCCTGGAATATCTCCAAAATGTTTTTGGAAGCTAAAACCATCTCCTCTAATCACTCTCTCCACTTATTCCAACTCACTCTGGTACAGCGTAGAATCTAGGGCTACGGTTTGGGACAGAGAAATCTGGATATTAATCCCCATGCAGCAATCAAGCAGTACCTGAAAGAATTTGAACGAATTATTGTTTACCAAAGTTATTGTGAGACAGGAGCCTACTCAGTGCCCTTTGACAATCTGTGGATGACTGTTAAGAGTTCGTCTTGCTTATTGAATTGTCATCCGCCAGCTTGAAGTCTCTAATCAGCAGAGGGGAAAGTCGTGGTGAGGAAAGTCATCTAGTCTAGGTAGAGATCCACATATACAAAGTAAGGTTCTACATGTAGGCAAGAAAAATCAAATGCACAGGTACCATACATGTGGTACCTTGCTCAATAGTAGTAACTGTGAGAGGGATCTCAAAGTCCCAGTAGGCAACCACTTAAATATGAGACAGCAGTGTGCAGCAGCTGCCAAAAAAAGCCAACACTGCATAAACATAGGAATTGAAGAATCAAGATGACATGAAGTGTTAATACCACTTTATAATGTCTTGGTATTTGTTAAGTCCTGAGCATGGGCGCAAGGAACGGAGACGAGACATCGAACGGTGACTTCAACTCTTTATTGTGAAATAAGAACAGAGCAAATACTTGGGCAGCAGCAGCTCTTTGATAGAGCTGGCTGCTGTCAAAACAACCAATGATTTGAGTTTACTGCTTTCACAAGCGTCCAATTAGAGGGGCCCATTAACAGCCAATCAAACTGGCCCAAAACAACCAATTACGACTTGCTATTCATGGGCCAATGAGAAGTGCAGGATTACGAGCCTGCTGCAAAGTAAAGCTATTTAGGGTTGTTACTGCTGCATTGGCTTAGTCCACAACACCCCTCCCCCCTAGGTTCAGTCTGAGGGGTGGGGTGACGTACTCTCGTAAATAGGCAGGTCGCTTCACCTGTCTGCCTGACCTGCGCTATTCTACCGGTTTCTGTCCTAGTTCTGGTTCCGGTGGGCTGTCAGCTGGGCTGGATGGTGAAAACGGTCCTGCTGCTCCTTTGAATGGCTCTGGGCTGTTCTCCCTGCTTCCGCCAGTGCTGTCTTCCAGGTTCCCCGGATCTGCTGCCATCGCAGTGCTGTCATGTGGCGAGGCCACTCCCTAGCTCAGTTCTTCTTCTGGCGGTGAGTATCCCCTGGTTGGTTGTGTAGACTGCTAGGTTTCGGTTGTTAAGTCATCTGTTATTTCTTTTTCGGCCTCTTCGATGTTCCTTCCCCCCCAGTTAGAGATTCAGGGGCTAAGATAGGACTAGGTGCTAATCTGGAATGGAGTTGGTCTATGTGGCGCTTCCACCTCTTACCATCTGCAGTTTGTAGGTGATAGGATCGGAGTCCCATAAGTTGCGTTATGGTAGTGGGGACCCACAATGGGTCGCCCGAGAAGTTTTTTGCAAAAACGGGGTCACCTTCCTGGAATGCCTGACACTTGCTGCTGGATCCTGGGGGTTGTTCAGGCATGTAATTTGGGTGGAGGCGAACGAGATGTGAGCGAAGTTTCTGGCCCATCAGGAGTTCAGCTGGAGTTCTGTTCGTGGTGCTGTTTGGAGTTATGTGTTGGAGGAGAAGCATCCGGGTTATTTTGTCATCAATGTTGCCATGGTCCATTTTTGTAAAGTCTTTTTTACAAATTGAACCATTCGCTCAGCCCTACCATTGGCCGCAGGGTGAGCTGGCGATGTTAAGGCATGGCGGATGCCCCGATCTGCCAGATACTGTTCGAATAGCAGGGCAGTGAATTGGGGGCCATTATCGGAGACCAGGACATCTGGCAATCCATGGGTAGTGAATAGTTTTATTCAGTTTTTTAGTGACCGCCTCTGTGATGGTGCTTTTCATCTTGTGGACCTCGAGCCAGTTAGAATAGGCATCCACTGTTAGGAGGAAAGTGTGTCCTCTTGTGGGTCCCACAAAATCGATGTGGATATGGGGCCAAGGACCTCGAGACATTTCCCACTGAGTTGGGGGAGTTTTTGGAGGATTAGAGCGAGTCTCCTGGCATTTGCTGCACTTTGCTACCCAGGTCTCTATTTGTTTGTCTAACCCAGGCCACCATGCATAACTCCTGGCCAATGCCTTCATCTGCACGATGCCTGGATGTCCATCGTGCAACATTTTTAATACCTTATGTTGCAATTTCTCCAGGATTACAACTCTGTCTCCCCACAAGATGCAGCCCTTTTGGGAGAATAGTTCTGTCTATCGATTTCTGTAGTAGTAGTGGTTGTTCCATTGGTGGTTCAGGCGGTCCCGATTCTCAGGTGGTTTGCCTGTCTCCCAGCGGAGGTTGTTCTCCCTTCAGCTGGGACTGGACTCTCGCTTGCTTCTGCAGACCTTCGCGATGTGGCCGCTTTTCCCACAGGTACAGCAGAGTGCATCGAGGAATTTACAGTCCGATCGCGGGTGGTTTGCCCCGCAACCAGCACATTGGCATGGAAGTCTCTGGTTCCTTTGCTCTCGTTCCAAGTGGAGCCAGTTGACCTCCTCTTCCTCACTGTCTGAGGATGACTCGAGGTCTTCGTGGTGGGTGGTAATAGAGTACTTCTCAGCGGTGAGCGGGCTATCGTTTGCGAATTGGTGATGCGGTGTGTTCGCTTGGTGCATTCAAGCAGCTGACTTCCTGGTTGCTTCTGCAGCAGTAGCATCGGCGATGACATCTGCAAGGCTGATGTCTCCTTTCGCCATGAGTTTACTCTGCACAGTGGGTGCATCTAATCCCAGAACTATGCGGTCTCTCAGAGCTTCCTCGAGGTTTGCAAAACCACAAAGGCCTCCTAGGTTCCGGAGGTCGGCTACGAAGTCCCCAACGCTCTCGTTCTTCCATTGGTCCCTCTGGTAAAATTTGTGTCTTTGTATCAGTGTAGGTACTGCGGGTGCGTAATGGGCCCGGAGGATCGGCGCAAGGTTATCCCAATCCATGGTCTTCACTTCCGCCGGTTTGGCAAGTGCTTTAGCCATTTTGAAAATGGCAGGGCCGCAGTGAGTCAGGAACACTGCTCGTTTCTTGCCAGGCATAGCATCTTTTAAATTGTTGGTCTCTAGGATCATCTGGAAACGATCTATATACGAGTCCCAGTCTTTGGTTGCTGGGTCAAATGGAGCGGGTGGTATGGCACCGCTGGTCATTTTGCCGTTTGTTGCATGCGCTCTTCAGCCACATGCTCTGTCTTGTTCGATGAGTGCTTAGTCAGCTCTATCGTCTCCGCATCCCATCCTCATCGCCAGTGTTAAGTCCTGAGCATGGGCACAAGGAACGGAGATGAGTCATCGAACGGTGACTTCAACTCTTTATTGTGAAATAAGAACAGAGCAAATACTTGGGCAGCAGCAGCTCTTTTATAGAGCTGGCTGCTATCAAAACAACCAATGATTTGAGTTTACCGCTCTCACAAGTGTCCAATCAGAGAGGCCCATTAACAGACAATCAGCCTAGCCAGAAACGACCAATCATGACTCGCTATTCGCGGGCCAATGAGAAGTGCAGGATTACGAGCCTGCTGCAAAGTAAAGCTATTTAGGTTTGTTACTGCTGTGTTGGCTTAGTCCACAACAGTATTACTCCATTCAGTTTTGCTTGCCATGATGTAAAAAATATGTTGAGATTCTAGAAGGAGTGCAGAGAAGAACAACAAAGATGATTAGGGGACCAGAGGCTAAAACATGAAGAACAATTGTAGGAACTGGGTATATCTAGTCTAATGAAAAGAAGGACTAGGAGAGACATGATAGCAGTCTTCCAATAGGGGCTGCCCCAAAGAAGAGAGAGTCAAGCTATTCTCCAAAACACCTGAGGGCAGGAAGCAATGGGTGGAAACTAATCAAGGAGAACTCAGGATAAATTTCCTGACAGAACAATTAATCAGTGGAACAACTTGCCTCCAGAAGTTGCGAATACTCCAACACTGGAAGTTTTTAAAAAGATGTTGGATAACCATTTGTCTGAAATTGTGCAGGGTTTCCTACCTAGGCAGAGGGTTGGACTAGAAGACCTCCCAGGTCCCTTCCAACTCTGGTATTCTTTTATTCTACCAGAGAAAGAATCCACAATTCTGGTTCCAATGCTGCAAAAGCGATTGACTGCTTTAATGTGTTGTAGTTCATAAGCTCAATCATTGATTGGGAACTAAAATTGACTTCAGATGTAGCTGTTCACTATCCCATGATTGTTTCTTTGCTTTGGTGGTTTTGAAAAAGTATAACTCAGTTTCCTGCCCCCCTTGTATTAATCGGAGGTCCCCAACTTTATGGCCTGGTTGCAATAGTGAGAGATGCTGGAATCCTCTCACAAAATAGCTGCCCTAATTCATTCATTACATGGCTGCCAACATGGTGGACATGGCCAGTTCCAAAACTTTCATTTCTGGAAGCAAGCCAGAAGGATGCCTCCCACTTCTAAATTAAACCTTCATGAGTATTTTATTTGTCCTCAATTTAAAGAAAAAGAAGCAGCATCTCACTGAATCAACCTCAGGTCCTGGCGACTGCAAGCCTATGCAATGGTTTCTTAGGTGTTTGATATTTGGATATACATTTCATATACTGTTTTTGTAAATGTTATGCATTCGTAATTTTATTGTTAGTTTTATTGTTTTACATATGAGGTTTTTATATTCCTGTAAGTCACCCTGAGTCACCATGTGCAACTCACGGCAATATAAATTCCCTAAATAAATAAATTCATGCTGTATTCTGTTACACCATACGGAATAAATAAATAAGCAATACAGGTAGTCATTGCAACCATTCGTTTAGTGACTGGTCAAAGTTACAATGGTACTAAAATAGTGACTGGTGATTTGTTTTCACACTTATGACCATGGTAGCTTTCCCATGGTCACATGATCAACATTTCAAGTGCTTGACAATTGGCATGTAATTTAACACAGTTGCACTGTCCCAGGGTCATTTGATTGCCTTTTGCAACCTTCCTAGCAACCTTCCTCCAATAAGGAAAGACAATGGGGAAGCCAGATTTGCTTAACAACCATGCGTTCCATTCAACAACTGCAGTGATTCACTTAATAACTGGCAAAAAGATCATTAAATGAGTCATAGCTCACTTAAACAACTGCCTTACTTAGCAACAGAAATGTTGGTTTCAATTGTGGTTGTAAGTGGAGTGGTTTGTTCTTTTTTTCTGTGATTATTTTTTTAAAATTTCTAATAGACCAATTGATTATCCTGGCAGTCTCCTATCCAGGTACTAAGGCAGGGTTGATCATACTGAGTTTCCAAGCTCAATACATTTCAGTCCAGGTGCTACCACCTATTGAAGCCAAACTCCACATTTTTACTTTGTCTTCTTTTTATGCCAGACAATTCGGTGCCAATATCACAGAACATGTGGATTGAATAGAATAGAATTCTGTATTGGCCAAGTGTGATTAGACACACAAGGAATTTGTCTTTGGTCCATAAGCTCTCAGGTACATAAAAGTGATAAATCATGATCACAGTAATCATAAATACATTCATACAATACAATACTTAGTGAGTCATAGGATACTAAATAAGCAATTAAAATCATACTAGGAAACTAAATAAAACAATATAAATTGTAAAGATACAAGCAACAAACTTATGGTCATAATTAGAAAGGGAGATAGGTAATAGGAAGGATGAGAATAATAATAATAATACAGCCTTAGTAAATAGTTTGACAATATTGTGGGAATTATTCGTTTAGCAGAGTAATGGCATGCAGGGAAAAACTGTCCTTGTTTCTAGTTGTTCTGGTGTGCAATGCTCTATAATGTCATTTTGAGGGTAGGAGTTGAAATAGTTTATGTCCAGGATGTGAGGGGTCTGTAAATATTTTCACAGCCCTCTTTTTGTCTCATGTGGTATACAGGTCCTCGATGAAGGGCAGGTTGGTAGCAATTGTATTTTTTCCTGCAGCTCTAATTATCCATTGAAGCCTGTGTCTGTCTTGTTTGGTTGCAGAGCCAAACCAGACAGTTATAGATGTGCAGATGGCAGACTCAATAATTCCTCTGTAGAACTGGATCAGCAGCTCCTTGGGCAGTTTGAGCTTTCTGAGTTGGCGCAGAAAGAACATTCTTTGTTGTGATTTTTTGATGATGTTTTTGATGTTAGGCGTCCATTTTAAGTCTTGAGATATGATAGAACCTAGAAACTAGTGTGCTAATGACTTAGCGTGTTAAATGACCAACAAGACTAAGTTCTGACACCAACATGTTCTACTACTTTAAGTATATGCTCTGACAGTTCAATTTAGGAGTATGCTCTGATGGTTCGTTATCCAACTAGAGTAGAAGACATAATGAAAATTTAAATAAGGAATACATAGACAGAGTTAAACATAGATTCACATGGGAAACCAGGGGCATCCTAGGCCAAGCTAAATCTAAAACTACTAGAGAATTCCTGGAAGCCTGGCACTCAGACAAACCAGCATCAACAGGTACATAGAAATGAACAATATTGAAACAACTATTCAAAAGAAACAATCTAATAACTAGAAAGGAAACAAAAAGAGAAAAACACTGCCTTTCTAGCAAGCAACACCAGATGAGCAAAAATTAACAACAGGATTAATACCAGACCAACAATAAAGTAGTAAACAATATCCCAATAAAAATACCACCAGCTCAGACAAAAAACAACAACCACCTAATTAAGGAACTACCAATGAAGGAATCACCACAACACTAGAGGGCAAGCCACTTATATATAAACTCCACACCCTTCTAACACTGATGATGTTATCTGGTTAGGTAATGATTTCTAGAAGGTCTTCTAGGGCAGAAGGACCCTATAAAACACACTACATTATCTACTTGAGAAGTAGATAGAAGTGACAGTGCCTCTAATTCCAGGAGGGGATACAACTTGTTAAGTCCTGGGCATGGGCGCAAGGAATGGAGACGAGACATCGAACGGTGACTTCAACTCTTTATTAACAAGAAAGAACAGAGCAAAATACTTGGGCAGCAGCAGCTCTTTTATAGAGATGGCTGCTGTCAAAACAATCAATGAATTGAGTTTACCGCTTTCACAAGCGTCCAATCAGGGGGCCCCATTAACAGCCAATCAGACTGACCAAAAACGACCAATCACGACTCGCTATCTACGGGCCAATGAGAAGTGCAGGATTACAAGCCTGCTGTAAAGTAAAGTTGTTGAGGGTTGTATCGCTGTGTTGGCTTAGTCCATAACACAACTGGTGCACAAAATGAAGTTATCCACTCTTTGAACAGGAGTCATGAGTCCAGAAGGACCACTATACTGTGCACTATTTCTGTTTGAGATTACACAACCCCATCCGGAACTCCTGATGGATTAAAAAAATAATAGAAAACCTGGATGCAAGGTGCCCTAAAATCCACAGCCACACAGTATTGCTAGAATTGGTTGAAGACTATTTTCTTCCAGACCACAATGGCCTCCAGACCAGACTGAGACAGAATCTTCATGATACTACTTGGCCATCTGGAGACAGAAATGTCACTTTGCCCTATGCCATGAGGTGACTTCACCTAGCAGCTTCAAGGAGATGTTAAGGAGGAGATTTCAGAAGAGATTTGAGCTCTAAGAGCAGAGCTGGGATTCTACTGGTTCAGACTGGTGCAAGCGAACCAGTAATTACAGTGAGTGTTTGGCCCTGTCCATTCGCCTTTGCTCTTTCCTGTGCTCTATTTCCTGTTTTGTTTTTTTTTAGCACAGCTGATTCCTGCAACAGGGCAGTTTTCCACAACTCAGCTGTTTCAGTCACCAGGGCTGCAGTAGAGTGTAAGTAATTCAGTTGAAAATGGGCTTTTTAAAATGTAGAGCAAATGCACAAAGTGCATGTTCACCAAACCGGTTGTTACACTTTTTGAATCATACCACTACCTAAGACATGTAATGGTGCAATGGTTAGAAGGCAGTATTGCAGGCTAATTCTGCTGGCTATCAGCTGCCAGCGGTTCAAATCTCACTGGCTCAAGGTGGACTCAGCCTTTCAACCTTCTGAGGACAATAAAATGAGGACCCAGATTGTTGGGGGGCAATATGCTGACTCTGTAAACCACAGAGAGAGCTACAAAATACCCTGAAGTGGTATTTAAGTCTAAGTGTTATTACTATTGCTAGGGAAGACCACAGAAAAGGGGATGTGAGCAAAATAATAATGAGAAAATTGTGATTAACCCAGAATAACCTGTATTGTGGGAATAAGAGAACAACAGAGTTGGAAGGAACTTTAAAGGTCTTCAAGTCCTGCTGAAGCAGGAAAACATATAGCATTTTGGACAAATGGACTCCTCTGATCATTTTTCCCTACCCTATACATTTGTCAGACCAAGTTCAGTTTGTGATGCTATATACTTTTTAAGAGATTCTCATGGATTCAAGTATGCCTGGATAGCTAGCATGAAAGGAATGCAGAGAAAGAATGAAGAAATTTCTTCCAGATACACATGAATCCTAGATAGTTGTTCTGCTTTGGAAAGGTGGAGAGAAATGTAGCTCTCATTGCAATCACTCGTGGAACATGCCAAAACATGAATACTGCCAAATGCAATATGTGGCTTAAAAAAACCCAAGTTATTAGTTGATGCAACTATCATGTGGTTTTAAAGCAAAAACGGAATGCTTTCTTCTCTCTTTCCTGTCCAGGTTTTTTCCTCTTACTCTTTTAAGCTTGCAATTTTATGCTTAAAGAAATGGCTTCAAAATGACAATCCTGTTTCCTTTCATTCTGGAGGCTGCTTGACAACTTGAGCCCTTCCACCCCCTTGGATGTGGAGTTGTTGGCTTTTACCACACATAAAAACCTCAAGCCAGGGAAACTGTAAGGAGGGGGACAGGGAAGCATTAACATCTGAAGAACAATTGAATGCATTTGAAAGACTAGCAGAATTTTGACTAGATTTATGTGGCATGATTTTCCCTTTGCTGATCCAGAGGTGATATTCAGCAGGTTCCGACCAGTTCTAGAGAACTGGTAGCGGAAAATTTGGACAGTTCGGAGAACCAGCAAATACCAGCTCTGCCCCCATCTATTCTCCGCCTCCCGAGTCCCAGCTGATCGGCTGGGTCTTCTCTTATTGCCCTGCACAGGAGAACGGAGCTGGAAAGCAGGTTGGTGAGGTGGGGAAGGAAAGGGGATTTGCAGTAATCTTCCCCACGAGTGGGATGGAAAGGGAGATTTTACAGTGTCCTTCCCTGCCACGCCCACCAAAGCCATGGCCACCAAGCAACACCACGCCCACTGTTAAGTTTTGATGGGTGTTACGATTGGGGTTTCCCAACGGGCATGGTCAGTTGGTTCTAAAATACCCTGGGCTATTAATTTATCGAGCTGCTCGTCGATCTTTGGTTTTAGGGCAAAAAGTACCCGACGAGGCTTAAGGTGGATGGGGGCTACTTCAGGGTTAAGGTTAAATGATATCGGGGTCCCCTTGTAATCGCCTAGTTTGTCTGCAAAGACATCCTGGAATTCCTGGATGAGGGCCTCCTCCCAGTCATCGCTTCTGGTTTGGTGAATGCCGCCTACCTCGATCCTGAGTGGGGCGAACCATTGAAGGCCTAACAAACTAGGCCGGTCGCGGTCAATAACGGTCAGCAGTAACAACACAGTACGATTTTTGAATGATACTTTGACTTGGCTGGAGCCGACGACTGAAATTCGGTTCCCCTGGTAATCTTTGAGTATAATTCTTTGGGCTCTGAGGTCTTGACGCTGGACAGCAGGGATTAACTGTTTAAGGGTCTTCCAGGAAACCATCAAGAGGCACAACCCTGAGTCGACTTCCATCACGCAAGGTTGGTTCTCGATGGCGACCCTCACTCAGATCTTCTTTGCAACTAACAATGAAGCGTGACCGATGGTAATGGTTTGGTGTGCCTCTTCCCATCTCGTTGAAATGGCAAGTGTTTTATTTCTGTAGGAGTGGTTGTTCCATTGGTGGTTCAAGTGTTCCCGACTCACAGGACGATTCCCTGTGGTCTGGCGGTAGTTGTTTTCTCTCCGAATTGGGCTGGATCCTCGCTTGCTTCTACAGACCTTCCCAATGTGGCCTCTTTTCCCACAGGAATGGCAGAGCGCATCGAGGAATTTGCAATCTGATTGTGGGTGGTTTGCCACACAACCCGCGCATTGGTGTGGTAATCTTCGATTCCGCAGGTTGCGTTGGTCATGTTCGGACCGGAGCCAGTTGACCTCCTCTTCATCACTTTCTGATGGAGATTCAAGGTCCTTGTGGTGGGCCGTTGTTGTGTGCCTCTCTAGGCGAAGTGAGGTATCGTTGGCGAGTTGATGGAGTGGTGCGATGGTGCGGCGCATTCGGGCGGCTGACTTCCTGGTTGCTTCTGCTGCAGTAGCGTCTTTGATGACATCAGCAAGGTCAATGTCCCCTTTGGCCATGATCTTGCTCTGTACTGTCTGGTCATCTAATCCCAGAACTATTCGGTCTCTCAGAGCTTCTTCGAGGTCTGCGAACCCACAGAGGCCTCCCAGGTTCCGGTGGTCCGCGATGAAATCTGCAACGCTCTCTCCTTTCCGTTGGTCCCTCTGGTAAAATTCATGTCTTCGGACAAACGTTGGTACAGCAGGTGCATAGTGGGCCCGTAGAAGGGGCGCGAGGACATCCCAGTCCATGGATTTCACCTCAGCCAGTTTCACTAGTGCCTTGGCCATCTTAAAGACGGCAGGCCCGCAATGGGTCAGGAACACTGCTCGCTTTTTTCCTATAGTTGTGTCTTTCAAGTTGTTGGTCTCCAGAAACATCTGGAACTGGTCTATGTACGAGTTCCAGTCTTCTTGTGCCGGGTCAAATGGAGCAGGTAGTATGGCGCCGCCGGACATGTTTTCCGTTGTCGATGTGCCTTCAGCCACGTGCTCTGTTTGGTGCTCTGTGAGTGTTCAATCAGCTCAGATGTCTCCGCATCCCACCCTCGTCGCCAATGTTAAGTTCTGCGCATGGGTGCAAGGAGCGGAGACGAGGCAGTGAACAATGAACTTCAACTCTTTATTAAGCATACTGAACAGAGCAATCACCTAGGGCAGCAGCAGCCCTTTTATAGGGCAGGCTGCTGACCTATTAATCAATGAGAACATGGAAGCATTAAACCCTTGAACCAATGAGAGTTGGCCCGTTAACAGCCAATCAGATGTCCCAGAAAGGATCAATCCGATGTCGGTATTATTGGCCAATCAGAAGTGCAGGATTAGAACCCTGCTTTTTACTTAAGGTTGTTAAAACTTTATTAAACACCTTTATTAGTTCATAACACCCACCAAGCCACGGCCATGGAGCTGGTAGTAAAAAAATTTGAAGCCCATCACTGTGCTGATCCAAATAATAAAGAATCTTTGGTATACACACAGGTGTGTGTGTGTGTGAGAGAGAGAGAGAGAGAGAGAGAGAGAGAAGGAGGGAGAGAAAGAGAGGGAGAGAGAGGGAGAGAAAGAGAGGGAGGGAGAGAGAGAGAGAGAGAGAAGGAGGGAGAGGGGGAGAGAGAAAGAGGGAGGGAGAGAGAGGGGAGAGAGAGGGGGAGGGAGAGAGAGGGGGGAGAGAGAGGGAGGGAGAGGGGAAGAAAGAGGGGGAGGGAGAGAGGGAGGGAGAGGGAGAGAGAGAAAGAGGGAGGGAGAGAGGGGAGAGAGGGAGGAAGGAAGAAGGGGAGAGAGAGGGGGGGGAGAGAGAGAAGGGAGCAGGAGAGAAAGAGCACAAAGAGAAAATATCTGCTGTGAACTCCACATAGGCATCAGGAAAGGCATCTGGCCAGTTAATACTCAGCTCCATCCAGTCCTCCCCAACTCTACCCCGAATCAAAAGATTACAGGATGATAAAAAGGGTGTGTATATATTTGTGTGTGTGTATGCACGCGCACGTGCGTGTGTGTGTGTAAGAAAAAATAATACACATATACACATACACATACATATACATATCAGTGGAAGAAAAAAAATAACGCTTGTATTAAGATTCTTTGGTCTACTTCCTTTTGGGAAAAAGGTAGTGATGTAACTCAAAAAGGTAAGGGTTTATTGAGTCCAGTATTGTCTTAACTTTTATTAATCATCATATTTTATAAGGTTAATATCTCATCTTGAACTGATTTGATACTTGGTGATGAACTGCCCTAAGAAAATATTACATTTTGAGAAGAAACCTTACCAATTTTTCAATTTTTTTTTAAAAAGAAGGATTTGCAAAGCAGCCAGATAACCAGAGCCAAGCCTTCTTACAATTAAGCCTGGCTCCATCTCTCATATTTCATCTGTGTTTGGCAATAGGAACTATTTTGCATACAGGCTATTGAGCAGTTGTATTTTCGGCTGCCCTGTTACTAATTAGGTAGATATATATTTCTGTCCCATCTTCCTCCAAGAAGCTGCAAAAGGCTGACTTAAGTTGGGCTTTTCTGTCCTCCCACTGACCCTGTGAAGTGGATTAGGCCAAGATATCAAACCTCCCAAATTCACTTGTTGAACATCATGCCTCAATTGAGAAAAATAATATTCAGAATGGGCTTTCTCTATTCTCTAATCCAGCATTTCTCAACCTTAACAACTATAAGATGTGTGGACTTCAGCTCCCAGAATTCCCCAGCCTGCTGGCTGGGGAAGTCTGGGAGTTGAAGTCTATACATCTTAAAGTTGCTGAGGTTGACAAAAGCTGCTCTAACCCCTACACAGTATTAACTTTGTCTACCAAGAAGCTTCAATGCACACTAAAAGCAGTATTCTAATTTCATAGTGTTGAAAATTGGCATCCACCCCTCTCCTAGAAAAGAAATGAAGTATTTTGAGAAATATTAAAAAGGCAGAACATTATATTTCCCTGGAAGAGAAATGGAGAAATGTTCTCTTGGAAAGCAGCCCCCACCTTTCTTAATAGCCCATAGCAGATGTCAGCATTTAAGAGATAATGAGATAGATAGCTCTATTCATAACCAAATGCCCTCACCCAAGATCCAACAAAGGTGTGATTAGCCCTCAGCCACAATAGGAATGGCCCAAAGCCCCTTCATCATCTCAGTTGCACCAGCCCTCCAACTTCAACCAAACTTAGCTCAGACAAACTGCAAGGATTTGTACATGGCCTCATGGGAGTCTGACAATAGCCAATAGAATACATGTTCTTGCATAGGAACAGGAAGCTCAAGTGCAAGGCCCAAGAGAAGGTATAAAAACCTTCCACTTTCAACTCCATGTGGTCAGCTGCACCAGAACTACTCAGGTGTAGTTCTGTTCATCAATAAATGGACCCCCTTTCCAATCAGCCTCCAGCCTCCATTTTGTCTCCAGTGCCTTTCTCCCAGCTTGGAACTGAACCAGATGGATGTTTCTTCCAACAATAGCTCTTTCTGATTTCTAGGAATTATGCATGCAAATCATTAGCTTCCAAAGGGAAACTGGAGCAGGAAAAGGGATGAATAAAGAAGAAGAACAGGGAGAAAGAAGATGGAAAGTCAGAGAATGGGCAAAAAGAAAAGATTCAGGAACAGACATTTTGGAGCAAAGAAGGTCAACAATACTTAACTGTAAGTTGGAAATCAGTCACATCTCTTGCTTAGTCTCCAATATGCTCTTTTTTTTTTTTGTCTTCAAAAGGCAACTTTTCCTTGATGAGAAATCTTCTTTTGTTTTTCATCCAAGAAGCTTCATCAGTTCTGATGGCAGAGGGATGGAAGGATGGGTACTGAGAGTTGAGACTGGATGATGGGGAGATGGAAGGATATTTTCTGATTTTCTGAATGGAGATGGAAGGATATTTTCTGATTGGATGGTGTGAGATGGAAGAATTGCATTTCTTTGCAGTCATCTGGTCATTAGCACTCTTTCCGAGAGCTCTTGAGGCCACTTGGAGGTTTATTTGTGCTTAGTTATCTGGCTTAGATATCTTCTATTTTTCTTTCAGTTGCTCCGCATTTATGCCTCACAACTATCTTCCCTCTTATTGATTTGTGCGCTCAGAACTGTTGGTTTATTTTTGTCCAGAAAAGTTAGAGCTTCATGTAATATGAACAGAAACAGAAGACAAACATTAGCTGGCTCTGAATTTCTGCAGATTGAAGACTTTGTAACTAATATTCAAGCATCATTCCAGCAAGCATCATTGAAATTAGCCTGCATGGATATTCATATGATTCATCTTAACTAATAATGAACAAATTTTAGAGGAAAGCAGTTGCCAATGATGATGGTATACAAATGTTATTTGTTTCTCTTGTTCTCATAATACACCAGTCCTATTTTAGGCAGAAGTTAAATGTTTCTGTGATTTGAAGTACTGGCAAAGATTATTATCCTGTGCTGGGGAAATTGAATCTGATCAAAATACTAGCATAATTCTATCTACGATGTTCTTCATTTAAATAATCTCTAAAATTGTTGCAGGCTATATGGATTTCCTTTGGCTTCTGACAAGGTTCTTTTTGTTTAATTTCAGTGATAATAAAACAGCTAAAAGCTCCTCTAGGTTATAGATGCAAGAATGTTGCACAGAAATTGCAATGCATTTTGATCTCCAGATCAGTGCAGAATTTGTAACACACACACACACACACACACAAAATTTTAAAAACAGCCATGAGATTCCAGGATATAAAGTAGCTAAACTTTAAAAAGAAAAAAAGAAAAAGGTAAACAAATTAATATTCTGCAAAAGTTCCATTTAGCAAAGAAAAGTCATCTTTCTTGCAAATAGCAGAGTGATAATCTCCTTGTTTTGTTGTCTGGAAATGTGGAGAGGAGAAACAGTAGGCTTGGTGAGTAAAATACATGTTATAAAGGTTAGAAAAAGTCACTAAGCAATTTTTATTGTCTGTTTTTCATCAAGATACTGAAAGTTGAAAATTTCACCCAGTGTTAATAATACAGTATTAGTTACACATGACTGCCTTATTGGAACTAAATCAACATGACTTCTGCTCATTCAGTCCTAAATTTCTCCAGTGGGCAGCTATTTAAGCATACAAAAGCCTTCCTAATTCATAATATAGGTCACTACTTAGCTAAGGGAATTTCAGCCAGAGCCCAAGTCTTGCTCTGCACATTTGATAAAATCACCGTAGGAATATTGTTGCAAATAATTGGATTAAAAAAACAACAAAAACTACACCTTCTCCAGGAAAGATATTAACTCTTAAAATGATGCAGTCGTAACATTTTAATATTCTAGCAGTAAAACATAGAGCCTAATTTCATTGGACAAAATCCAGCATAATTCACTTTTAAGACACAATGATTAAGAATGAAACTATAGGCAATATGTGTTGGAAATCAGCCTATATATAAAAGTCCTTGACTTATGACCATAATTGGGAATCAGAATTTCCATTGCTGATTGCATCAATTGTCAAGTAAGTTGCACTCAATTTTATATCCTTATTTGGAACAGTTATTAAGCAAATCATGTAGTCATTAAGCAAACCTGGTTTCCCCCATTGCCTTTCTTGTCAGAAGCTGGCTGGCAAGGTTACAAATGAAGATCACATGACCTTGAGACATTTTGACTATTATAAGTACATGTCAGTTGCCAAGCACCTGAATTTTAATCACATGACCTTAGGGCCGTGATAGCGAACCTATGGCACACGTGCTACAGGTGGGACACAGAGCCATTTGTGCCGGCACACAAGCTGCAGGCAAATTTACCTCACTGCGCATGTGAGCAACTCACAGCTGATTTTTGGATGGTTTGAGGCCTTTTTCAGCCTCCCAAAGGCTTGAGGAAGGCTTCTGCAGGTTTCTGCAAACTTTGTAGGCCAAAAACTAGCCCCGTTTCGTCACTTCTGGTATTTTTGGAAAAACAGGAAGTGATGAAACGGGGTAGTTTTTGGCCTACAAAGTTTGCAGAAGCCTGCAGAAGCCTTCCTCAAGCCTTTGGGAGGCCGAAAAAGGCCTGAAACTGGCTGAAAATCAGCTGTGAGACTCAGTGCTGGTAAGGGGGCAGCGGCAGGTGGGGGGAGGATTGCGCACGCATGCATAGGGGACATGGGGGACATGCTGTGCCTTATGGATGCTGGCATGCGAGCACGAGTGCGAAAGCGCACACACAATTTTTGGCACAGGAGCCCAAAAAGGTTAGCCACTACTGCCTGTAGAGAATGCTGTGATGGTCAAAAGAATGGGGATCACCTTTTTTTCAGTGATATTGCAACTTTGAACAGTAGCTAAATGAATTATTGTACTGTATGTGAAGGACTCCTTGTACAAGTAGTCCTCGACTTACAATCACAATTGAACCCCAAATTTTTGTTGCTAAGTGAGGCGGTTGTTTAAATGAATTTTACCCCATTGTACAACCTTCCTTGCCACAGTTGTTAAGTGAATTACTTCAGTCATTAAAAAATGGTTAAGTGAATCTGGCTTCCTGATCAACTTTGCTTGTCAGAAGGTCAAAAAAGGGGATCACATAATCTTAGGACACTGCAGTCATCATAAATACAATATCAGGTTTCCAAGTAACAGACCCACAGCAAACAAAACCCTGAGGAAGGTAGATTCCTCAAAGAAGAAATTTATTGGATATATCATATTGGCACAGATCTGCTGAAAACCAACTCTGAAGACTTCTGCGCTTTTCACCTAATTAAATGTAAAAGTTTTTCACTTTCTCAAAACAATCAGTCACTGGTCCAGTCACGGCACTCACTGTCTGGTTGCCGAGTGACATCACTCCACCTTCCTCCGACTATATGTCCTTGATTCCCAAGAGAAATTATTTTGTTTTGGCTACAGAATCCCAACTATCTCCCCTCCTTATCCCTCAGCTCCAATGTGGCAACACTGAAGCTGTCAAAAAATGGTTTCGGTCAGGTCAGCTTCAGGGTTGACATACATGCCAGTTGTTAAGCATCTGAATTTTGATCATGTCACCATAGGGATGTTGCAATAATTGTAAGTGTGTGAAAAAATGATCAAAAGTCACTTTTTTCAGTCCTGTTGTAACTTCAAACAATCACTAAATGAACTGTTATAAGGCGAGGACTACCTGTACACATAAGCAGAGTGCAGTACTGCAGGTTTCTTCTTCTCACTGTTGGCTGCCTGCAGTTTGGCAGTTCAAATCTCACCAGATTGACTCAGCCCTCCATCCTTACAAGGTGGGTAAAATGAGAACCCAAATTGTTGGGGCAAGAGGCTGACTTTGTAAAACCACTTAGAGAGGGTTGTAAAGCACTGTAAAGCAGTATATAAGTCTAAGTGCTGATTCTGTTGTTATAGATATAAATGCAGTAGTACTCTCTCACCTCTTCCCCAACAATAGCACTTAAATTTATATACCGCTTCACAGCGCTTTACAGCTCTTTCTAAGGGATTTACAGAGTCAGCCTATTGCCCCCAACAACCTGGGTCCTCATTTTACTCTCCTCGGAAGGATGGAAGCCTGAGTCAACCTTGAGCCTGGTGAGAATTGAACTCCTGGAGTGAGCAGTGAGTTAGCCTGCAGTACTGCATTCTAAACACTGCACGGCTTTATCAGAAGATGTCCTTTGATACTGGGTATATTACACAGCAGCCAGCACTACTACACAGATAGTCTTGCTTTTAATGATGGTATTGGAGAATTTAATTATCCTTTCTATAGAAATCAATGGGACCTAGCATTACCATTAATATGCCATCATGGTATCCCCTTTTAAAAGGTTGCAACCCCAAAGACTGGGCATAGTAGAATTTGGGGGGAAACCTATAAGAAAACCTGAAGTCAAATGTTCAAACTCCAAAGACCTTTTTTTGAACATGCTGAGAATGGCCTCATCTTCTTTGCTGCCTGAATCTGCCTCCATTCCCTCCCCTCTCCTGGAAGGTTACTGCAAACATTTCCATTCCCTCCCCACCCCACTAACCTGCTTTCCAGCTCCGTTCTCCTGTGCAGGACAACCAAAGAAGACCCAGACGATCAGCTGGGACTCGGGAGGCAGAGAATAGATGGGGGCAGGACCAGTCAGATGGGGGTGGGGCCAGTCAGAGCTGGTATTTGCTGGTTGTCCGAACTACTCAAAATTTCTGCTACTGGTTCTTCAGAACTAGTCAGAACCTGCTGAATATCACGTCTGTTAAGTGTGGAGCATGGGGGCGAAGAATGGAGACAAGCCGGTGAAACAGTGAACTTCAACTCTTTATTTACATGGTGTGACAGCTCAAACTGGATGGCTGCTATAGCCTTCCTTATATAGGCAACTTATTAACTATTCAACCAATGAAAACCTGGGAGCGCTAGCTCCGTTGACCAATGAGAACAGCTCGTTAATGGCCAATCAGACTCTCCTGAACAGACCAATCTGATCTCGCCATTTAACAGCCAATCAGAAGTGCAGGGCCAGAACCCTGCACTTGATTTCAAGCTCTAGATAACTTTATTTCACATTTATTCATTCACAACATCCCTTCCCCCCGGGTTCCGTTTATGGAGTGCGGTCACGTAGTCCTTGAGGTAGGCCGGTTGTTTTGTTAGTCTTTTTGATTTTCGTTGTGCACCCGGTATTTGGCTGCACTCTTGTTGAGGTAGGGCGTTGTTTGGCGAAAGGGGTGTCTCTGATTCTGAGTTCGCGTTTTCGTTGTCACCAACATCTTCGGTATCACCCTGAGGTGAACTCCCATCCCTGATTCCTGTTCTTGTGTTTCTGTTCCGCTATTGTTCCCTTCAAAAAGGTTTTCTGCTAATTGAAGTTCATCTTCCTCTCTATCTCCCCCCCTCAGTTTGGTTATTAGGGGACTCAGAGATCCCTGACTGCAGCCTTGATCGTAGTTGATCGATATGGCGCTTCCATAGTCTATCATCACGGCATTGTACAAGGTATGATCTTGGGCCGGTTACACGAACCATAGTCGCTTCTACCCACAACAGATCGCCCGATAAATTTTTAGCGAACACCAAGTCACCTACCTGGAAGGTACGGCATCGGCCACTGGATCCGAGTGATTTCTCCAGTTCGTACGCTGGGTGTAACCGGTCGAGGTGGGAGCGGAGCTTCCGTCCCATTAGCAGCTTGGCGGGAGTTTTGTTGGTGATGCTGTGCGGAGTGATATGCTGTAAAAAGAGGATTCAGTTTATCTTTTCTTCGATGTTGTCATAGTCCACTTTCTGTAGCGTTTTCTTGATGAATTGTACCATGCACTTGGCCCTTCCGTTGGCCGCAGGATGCGCAGGCAAAGTCAGCGCATGTCGAATACCGCGGTCCACCAGGTACTGTTCAAAGGACAGCGCGGTAAATTGGGGCCCGTTGTCAGATACCAGAACGTCTGGTAATCCGTGGGTTGCAAACAGTCTTTCTAGTTTCTTAATGATCGCTTCGGTTGTTGTGTTCCTCATTCGGTGGATTTCGAGCCAGTTCAAGTAGGCGTCCACGGTTAACAAAAAGGTGTGGCCTTTGGGCGGCCCAGCAAAATCCAGATGGATACGGGACCAGGGTCCCCGCGGTGTTTCCCATTCGGTTGGGATTGCCTTTGGTGGGGTGTTGCTTACTTCCTGGCATTTATGACAAGCTTTGACCCAAGTCTCAAGTTGCTTGTCGACGCCTGGCCACCACGCGTAGCTTCGTGCAAGGGCTTTCATGCGCACGATGCCAGGGTGGCCATCGTGCAAGGTTCTCAGCACTGCTTGTTGAAGTTGTTCTGGGATAACGACTCTATCCCCCAGATGATGCAGCCCTTTTGAGAAAACAACTCTGTTTGTCAACTTTTGAATGGTGCGAAGTCGTCTGATACTTGGTCCAATGGCCATCCGCATTCCACCCAAGTGAGGACTCGTGCTAAGGCGGGGTCGCATTTTGTTTCTCTCACGATATCACGGGCGGTTAATGGCGATGTACGAAGTGCCTCGATCTGCAACGTTGTCACTGTTGGCATGGGGTCGTCAATAGTCTCTGGAAGCAGTGCTCGGCTCAATGTGTCGGCGTGGGGAATGGCTTTCCTGGAGCGGTATTGCAGCCGATTATTATAAGCAGCCAAGAATTCTGACCAGCGAGTCATTCTGGGAGATAATATATAGGGGGTTGGCTTATCCCCCGCTATTATTCCCAGCAAAGGTTTGTGGTCAGTCACTATAGTAAAAGCCCGGCTGTACACGTATTCATGAAATCTTTTGACAGCAGACACAATTGCAAGGGCTTCTTTATCAATCTGGCTATAATTTCGCTCAGTTTTCGAAAGCGTCTTTGAAAAATAGGCAACAGGGGCTTTGCTACCGTTAGGCAATACATGGCTCAAAATGGCACCCACTCCGAAAGGCGATGCATCACATGTGATAGTTAACGGCAAGGTCTCATTGTACTGCATTAGTACAGCGTCAGAAGTCAGTAGTTTTTTCACATTACGAAATGCCTGCTCTTCTCTATGACCCCATACCCAAAGTGCTTTTTTGTCCAGTAAACGATGTAAAGGTTCAGCGACATTCGCCTTGTGTGGCAGGAATACATTATAAAAATTGATAAGGCCTAGAAACGCCTGGAGGTCGGCCTTATTCCGGGGTCTGGGAGCGTTTTTTATTGCTCTCAATTTACTATCTATAGGGTGAATGCCCTGACTGTCAATTAGATACCCTAAATATTCAACATGATCTGTACACAGCTTACACTTATTTTTCTTCACTTTAAGGCCTGCGTCTTTGAATTTCTGGAGAACCAATCTTAAATGATCCCGTAAAATTTTTGAAGTAGGGGCAGCAATTAACACATCGTCAAAGTAGGGGACAACGCCTTTAATCCCTTGTAATAGTCTTTCCATCAGGCTCTGAAAGATCCCCGGGGCTACACTCACTCCAAATTGGAGCTGTGTACATTTAAAGGCACCTCAGTGCATCACGATCGTCTGTGCCTATGCCGTTTTTTCATCAACTGGCAGTTGCTGATATGCCTGAGCTAAGTCTAGTTTAGCAAAGACTTTTCCGCCCCCCAGGGAATGAAGAAGGTGTTGCACCACCGGCACCAGATACGCGTTTTGCTGCAGGACGTGGTTCAGGGTGGCTCGGTAGTCCCCACAAATTCTAATCTACCCATCCGGCTTAATGGGTGTCATAATTGGGGTCTCCCAGATAGAGTGATCAGTTGGCTCTAACACTCCCTGGGCTATTAACTTATCAAGCTGTTCGTTGATTTTCGGTTTTAGGGCAAATGGAACTCGACGAGGCTTAAGGTGAATGGGATCTATTTTTGGATTAAGGTTAAATGATATCGGGGACCCCTTGTATTCGCCTAGCTTTTCTGCGAAGACATCCCTGAATTCATGGACGAGGTCCTCCTCCCAGTCACTGCAGCCGATTCGGTTAATGCCTGCCACTTCAATACCGAGTGGCGCGAACCATTGGAGGCCTAACAGGCTAGGCCGGTCCTTGTCGATCACAGTCAGGGGTAAGTACGCTGTGCAGTTTTTGAATGAGACCAGGACTCGACTGGATCCTACGACTGGAATCCTATTCCCCTGATAGTCTTTAAGTATGAGTCTTTGGGAACGGAGGTCTTGGTGCTGGATAGTAGGGATGAGTTGCTTGAGGGTCTTCCAGGAAACCATTGAGAGAGACGATCCCGAGTTGACTTCCATTTGGCAGGGCTGATTTTCGATGGCCACTTTAATTTGGATTTTCTTGGCATCCAAGGAAGAGGCGTGACCAATAGTGATAGTTTGGTGAGCCTCTTCTCGCTTCATTGGGCGATTTATGGTTCGGTTTCTGTAGGAGTGGTTTACTGGTTCTCGCCTTACAGGACGGTTTCCTGTCAATTGGCAATAGTTAGCTCCCTTCGAGGTCTGGCTGGGTCCTAGGAGGTTTCTACAGACCCGTCCGATATGGCCTCGTTTCCCGCACTCATGGCAGAGCGCGTCGCGGAATTTGCATTTGGACCGGGAATGGTTGGCCCCACAGCCAGCGCATGGGTGTTGGGACTTCAGGTAATGGTCCCGATCGGACCGCAGTCGATGGACCTCTTCTTCGTCACTGTCTGACAACAAAGAGAGGTCCTCATGGTGGGCCGTCAAAAGCTGTCCTTCTGACTTAGGTGAAATGTTGCCGGTCGGTTGGTGTACCAGAGCGCGGTTGCGGTGCAGTTGGGCAGCCAACTTCCTGGTTGCTTCTGCTGCAGTAGCATCAGTGATGGCATCGGCAAGGCTAATGTCGCCTTTCACCATGAGCTTGCTCTGCACGTTGGGATTAGCATCTAATCCCAAAACTATTCAGTCTCTCAAAGCCTCTTCCAGGTTGGCGAGCCCGCAGAGGCCTCCCAAGTTTTGGAGGTCCGCAACGAAATCGGCAACGCTCTCTCCTTTCCGCTGGTTTCTTTGATAGAACTCTTGCCGCCTTGCGAGCGTTGGTACGGTCGGTGCATAG
Source organism: Hydrophis major (assembly GCA_033807585.1). Classification (NCBI taxonomy): domain Eukaryota; kingdom Metazoa; phylum Chordata; class Lepidosauria; order Squamata; family Elapidae; genus Hydrophis; species Hydrophis major. The sequence goes on along the minus strand of CM066329.1, from coordinate 362,605,408 downwards.
TGGGCCCTCAGTAGGGGTTTGAGGATGTCCCAGTCCATAGCCTTCACTTCAGCTGGTTTTGCTAGTGCCTTGGCCATCTTGAATACGGTCAGCGCGCAATGCATTAGGAATACCGCCCATTTCTTCCCGGTTGTGGCATCCTTCAAATTATTGGTTTCCAAGAACATTTGGAAATGATCCATGTAGGACTCCCAGTCTTCTTGCGCTGGGTCGAATGGAGCGGGTGGTATGACGCCGCCGGACATGGTTCTGCCGTTGTGCGTTTTCAGCCATGTGCTCGGTTATCTTTTTCGTTGTTCAGTCAGCTCTGACATCTCCACATCCCATCCTCGTCGCCAGTGTTAAGTGTGGAGCATGGGTGCGAAGAATGGAGACGAGCCGGTGAAACAGTGAACTTCAACTCTTTATTTACATGGTATGACAGCTCAAACTGGATGGCTGCTATAGCCTTCCTTATACAGGCAACTTATTAACTATTCAACCAATGAAAACCTGGGAGCGCTAGCTCCGTTGACCAATGAGAACGGCTCGTTAACGGCCAATCAGACTCTCCTGAACGGACCAATCTGATCTCGCCATTTAACAGCCAATCAGAAGTGCAGGGCCAGAACCCTGTACTTGACTTCAAGCTCTAGATAACTTTATTACACATTTATTCATTCACAACAACGTCTGTATTTCAAGCTTCAACCAATTCCTAAACCTCCATCGAGTCAGTTCAAATATATTTTTTGCATTTGTTTTTTTTATAATGGTTTCATCTTGATTTATGATGCATACTATTTTGAAGTTTCCTAGAAGAAACTTTATGAATTGAAGGATCTGATCCAAATTCCTGCTGTGCTTTCCCAACCTCCCCCTGGTACATATTGTGTAACGCTGTGGATGCGACACTTTTCTGAATAAATAGGTATTTTTTGCTCTGCGCTCTTTATTCCTCTTCCATACAAATCTCATTTTGAGGATACTCACCTAAAGGAAGTCTCCCCTTAATTCAATAGACCAAATTAATTTTATACAAGGAGTCCTCAACTTATAGGCATTCATGTACTGACTGTTCGATGTTATGAAAGCACTGAGAAAAGCGACTTATGAATGTTTTTCACACTTACGACCATTGTGGCCCTTCAGACACTTGGCAACTGGTTCATATTTATGACAGTTGCAGTGTCCGAGGCAGAGGTAGGCTTCCAAAATTTTAGCAATGGGTTCTCTACCCGGGTACTGGGTGGGCGTAGCCATAGTGGGTGTGGTGGCCTAGTTGGCCTCCTGCATCATGTCAGGGGGAATGGTTTTGCCCTCCCCAGGCTCCGGAGGCTTTCTTCAAGCCTCCAGGAGGGTGAAAATGGCCTCCCCGGGCTCTGGAGGTTCTCTGGAAACTAGAAATGGGCCCATTTCCGGCCTTCCTGAACTTCCGGAGGCCCGTTTTTCACCCTCTCCGAGCCTCTGCATGTGCTCTGCATTTACCTGCATCCAAAATGGACTGCATGAGGACTCCTGGGAGGGGAGGGGTGGGCTGGGCCCAGAGGTGATATTCAGGAGGTTCTGACCAGTTCTGGAGAACCGGTAGCAGACATTTTAAGTAGTTTCAAGCTTCAACTTGAGAACTGGCCAAGACTACCTCTGACTGGAGATATTACACTATCTTTCCCCTGCCATGCCCACCGAGCCATGCCCACAGAACCGGTAATAAAAAAATTGAATCCCAACACTGGTGGGGCCAGCCAGGAGTGGGATTTGGGGGTTCTCCAAACTGCACAGAATCTTAGCTAGAGGTTTTCCCAAAGCCCTGCGAACCCCCAGCAGCCCCACCCCTGGCCCCAGGGTCACATGATCACCTTTTGTGACCTTCTGACAAGCAAATGGTGGAGCCAGTTTCACTTAACAACTGAGTTACTAACTTAACAATTGCACTGATTCACTTAACAGCTGGGTCAAGAAAGGTCGTAAAAGGGGCAACACTCACTTAATAACTCTTCTCACTTAGCAATAGAGATTTTGAGCTCCATTGTGGCTATAAGGCAAAGATTATCTGTAACAAGAAGACACGTTCATCGGTCTGGTAAGAGTTACAGAATTTGCAAGCTGAATTGGATGGGCAGGAAAGTAAGGCTTGTCTTCATTATCTCATGCAGATAGAAATACAAAGCAAACAGTACGGAGTGCTTTATTAAAACCAGGAGATATGAAATAGTTTGTGTTGTGGGGTTTGTTTGTCTTTGTTCTTTTCCATTTCTCAACTTCATAATTGGTGGGTGTCAAATGCCTGGCTATTGGAAGCAGATTCCGGGGTCATAGCTTAAGGTTGGTGCCAGATGTATTTGCTTGAAGGATATGCAGAATTAGACATTTGAAGTCAAAAGTGAACATGGGGTGTTGATGTATTTGATAGGCCTAATCATGACTTTTGTTGGAAGACTGAACAAAACTATTGACCTTTAACAAATCATCATACTTTGTATTATTTCTATAAACATCAAAGTAAAACAAAATTATGTGAATCAAATGTTAACTTCTGATTAATTCAAATGGAAATATCAATTTGGCCTCCTTTCTGACATTTTTTGGTACCTGGATTAATTTTATATTCCGAGCATATTCAGTATATTTGAGTAACTGTTTGTCCTCTTTAAGTATGAACCCTCTTAGCAAAAGCTATGGTTTTCTTAAGGAATTATGTTAAGAAGATGAATATCATAAAGTAGATTTGTTTCCTGACACTGTTCTGTCAGAGCTGAAGAAGCTTCTTGCATGAGAAACAAAACGTCTTCAAAAAATAATAATAATACAAGAAAGTCTGGTTGCCTGCTGAAAAAGCACCTTTGGGGCAATCATGACATGGATGACTGATATTGTATAGTGGGCTTCAGTAGGCAAGAAGCAGACCAGCATCCCTGCAACAGCATTTATTGATTCAAAACTGGAACTGAAGAATTGCAGGCAAATGCCTGTAATTTATACACTGGGCCCACAGGATGTGAACCAATCATAATGCTTGAAAAATCTGCCCAATTATAAATGTTCAAAGTTTCCCTCCAAAACAGTTGGAGCTAACAGTGAGGGTCATTTAGGATTTGTTTCACTTTAGGAAGATTTAACAAGAAGGGTCATCTAAAGGTTAGTTTCACTTTAGCTGCCTTACACAACTATATACATTCAATACATAACAACTGAGAATCTCTACAGACTTTTAGCTACACAATTTGGGATGAACACTGTTTGAATGGTGCGGGGGTAGGAATGGATTTTCAGAGAAAAATTGCAGATTGCAGGAACCAGGAGCACTACCCAGGGGATCCTGAGGACACAGATAAACCTCCAAGTAGTCTCAACGACCCTCTAAAAGGATACAAATGAACAGCTGTCTGCAAGGAATATAAATCCTTCCATTCTCCAATATCCTGTCAGAGTTGAAGAAGCTTCTTGGATGTGTTGGAAGTTGTGATTCCTCTCTCTTCTAGGAAAACAGCCCCCACCCTTTGTCAAGCAGGGCTATTAAAATAGCTGGAGCCAGCTTACTTTTCACAACAAAGGAAGGAGAAAATTACAGGCATGAGATACAGAGAAAAAAACCCTACAAACTAGCTAAGATCCTTTCTCATAGAAATCAAATAGATGTCAAGCTAAAAAAACTTGTGAAAAGCAAACCAAAAGGGGTAACAGGAAACTCAGGATATTGTAACCTAATGCAACAAGCAGCTACAAGGTGAACAAACAGCTACTCTAAAACAATTACTCCTACCAAGATTCCAGGAAGAGATCCCAATCTCAAGAGACAGGAACTTGTCACACACACACAAATCAATGACTTCAAGGGTTCACACTTACAAAATCAAAGGATCTGAAGGGTATAAAAAAGGGTTTCTCTACTCACGAGATAAAATTAATCTTAGGAACGCTGTGAGATTTCTTACCTGCCTTCCTATTAATAAACTGATTCTGACTTTCAAGGCAGCTGACCAAATCATTTTGCATTTCTCCCAGCGGGGAAATTTGAATCCACAAAAGGAAAGAACTTTGCCTATTCCTTAAAGGGCAAGGTTTCTTTTTTCCTTTCCTCAGATGAGAAGTGAAACATCTTCAAAAGAAAAAACAAGAAAGTCCAGTTGCCTCCTGAGAAAGAACCTGTGGGACAACCATGACCTGGATGACTGAGAATCTCTACAGATTGCCAACTAAAGTAACAATGTTCTGTCAGAAGACTTAAGCGCTCAGCACTGAATTTGGAATGGAGGTTACTTAGTAGAGTTAACTGGACCTTCGCATGTAGACCTGGTCTTTCATGCCTGACAATATCACTCTATCTCAAAGGCATCTCAAAGCAACTTAAAAGTGAAACATAACAAATGCAAAACTTAGTACAGTAATATGAACATTACTCTAGTCAAAATGGAAACATTTTAAACATATCTAATAACATGGATAGATTTTAGTGCTCATACAAAATGGTTTGTTTGCTTTAAGTTTAGAAGGCTGTGGGAATAAAGCCAGTGTATTTTGTAAACCATGGTTTAAGACTTGGCCTGATGTATGAATTCAGCATTATGAATTATTCACTAAATCGTAGTTAAAACAAACCATGTCATGGGAGAGAGGCTGGCTACACAGAAGCCTCAGATGGCAACACGTCTCTTGTCTTTTCAGTAGCCTTCAGAATGATTGGAAATAAGAGTTGCTTCACCATGTTCATAATAATCTGTAATATTAGACAAGAGACGTATTGCCATCTGAGGCTTTTGTGTAGCCAGCCTTTCTCTCATGACATGGTTTTTTTTACTGAAGGAGCCTGGTGGCGCGGTGGTTAACTCTGTGCACAGTCTCGAAGGTGATCCTTATATTGTTCAAGGATGATTCAGCTTCCATCCTTCTGAGATCGCTAAAAGGAGGAGCCAGATTGTTGGGAGGAAATACGCTGACATTATAAACCACCCAGAGAGTGCTTTAAAAATGCTGTAAAGCACTATGGAGCAATACATAAGTTTAAGTGCTATTGCTTTCTTGTGAGGTTGTGGCATTGCTCTTATAAAAAAAAAATCTGGTGATGGCCGAAGCAATGAAAAAACATATACAGAGAGAAGAGCAACAAAACAACATATGCCATTTTACTGTACAGTAAGCCTAGTTTGTTTCTAATACAAAACAACAATATATAAATCATTTGCTCTTAACCAGTGCTATTTAGTTAAGAAGTTTTGGTTGCCACTAACATTATAACAATCCCCCCAGGCTTCCTTATAACATCTTACAGCAATTTGAATAATTTCTAATAATGCACTTTAAATAATTTTAGTTCTACTTTTCCTAACAAAACCATTCTGGAACCTTTTTAAAATCTGATTCTGGTTATATGGCATTTAAATCTTATGTGCCCCCTAAAGAGCTCATTTCTCAGAGCAATACAGGATATGACACCCTGCCTCTTCTCCAAAAGCTGAGATGAAAGCTACCCACCCAGAAGCCTGGCTTCCCATTTATAATTATTCATTAAAATGCATTTCTTCCATCTGCCTGAAATTATTTATTTTTTCCAAACATTCCTTTTTAAACAAAGAGCTCCACTCCATAACCTTGACATTACTAATTACTAATTTCCTTCTGAAACTGCAACACACATACGTACCCATACAGACACACACACAAATGCCTACAACCCGCATCCCACTGAAACAGTTCTTCTTTCCAAGTTTCAAGTGTGAAAGAATTTGTTTTTTGTGCTAATTGGTAGTTATGGGTAGGAGCTACAGCTATATGTATCTCTAGTTCTGAAATGTGAGAAAAATGTGAGTTAGGTAGTCTAAACCGGTTTCAACTTCTTGAAACCGGTTTAGACTACCTAACTGAAAGCTCCATCCTTGAAGAATAGGAGAGACCAGGAGTGCCCAACCATGGCAACTTTAAGCCCTGTGGACTTCAATTCCCAAAATTCCCCAGCCAGCATGGAGGTAACTCCCACAAGTCTGAGAGTTAATCCACAGGTCTTACAATTGCCCTATATAGGCAAGCCTTAGGCCTCAATGCCACATTTTTGCGGCTTTGGAGTCTTTTCTTGAACTGCTAAAAATTGGGGGTATGGTTTTCCTACTATTTGTAAGTTATCCTACATGTGAAAATTTTTCTTTTATGTATACTGAGAGCATTTGCACCAGCACAAATTCCTTGTATGCCCAATCACACTTGGGCAATACAGAATTTGTCTATTATTCTATCTATCTATCTATCTATCTATCTATCTATCTATCTATCTATCTATCTATCTGTGGTAAGACGGGCAACCAATGCATTTTATAAAAAAGAGAAGAGAGCATAGCACATAACATAGCATAGCATAGCATAGCATAGCATAGCATTGCATTGCATTGCATTGCATTACATTGCATGAAACTTGTAACAGTTGTAGTTTAACTAAAGTATCTAAAAGATTTTAGATACCTAGCTTGATCATTGATTTAATCACAGCCCTTCAATACTATCAAAATATTGTCCATTATCAGGACTTGAGATGGTTGTGCTTTGCCATAAAAGAAAGAAAGAAAGAAAGAAAGAAAGAAAGAAAGAAAGAAAGAAAGAAAGAAAGAAAGAAAGAAAGAAAGAGGGGGAAAAGATGGGGTAGAAGAAAAACTTGTCCTCTTAAATTTATCCAAGGTTTGTTCAAGTGCAATTTGCTTTAAAGGAAATGTTACTGAAAATCAGAAAATTGGTTTGCATTTTTTTTCCAATACAGGTTGGTTTTGATGTTCCCAATAATTCATAAGCTTTTTTCTGCTGCTAAAAGACCTCCTTCCCAGTGTGTGTGCATATGTATGTGTGTGTATCTATGTCTGTGTTTCTGTGCTTGAAAATAGCAGCAAATGAAGAGAGCTTCTGTCTATGGAGATTCTCCATCATTCAGATCATAGTTGTCCCAAAGATGCTTTCTTTTTCTTTTTTTCAAGAGACAGCTTGACTCTCTGGTTTTTTCTTTGAAAACATTTTGCTTCTTGTCCAAGAAGCTTCTTCAGTTCTAAACCAGAAACTCCAGTTGCCTCTGTGGGGGAAAGAGGGAAGCACCTTTGGGACATAAGCGCACCAACGTGCCTACCATCCCTGTCCTATTGTTTTATATATATATATATATATATATATATATATATATATATATATATATATATATATATATATATATATGTATATATGTATATATGTATATATGTATATATGTATATATGTATATATGTATATATGTATATATGTATATATGTATATATGTATATATGTATATATGTATATATGTATATATGTATATATGTATATATGTATATGTATGTATGTATGTATCCAGGTATTCATAACTATGTTTTTACTTTTACCTATTATCTTGTAAGCAATTGACAAATAAAAAAAATAAAATAAAATAAATGCTGTTTCTATGTCTCTGTGCTTCACCTTGGAGATGTGAGCATCAGCAGCAGGCATCCCACCTAAGGAAAGCTGAGTCACATCACCTTAAACATACTTCAGAATGAAACAAACTGTAAAACCTTGTAAGGATCAACACATCAACACCCAAGGTTAGGTGTGTTACACATCAGCATAAGATTTGCCATTTCCTATCACTTATTTTTCATCAGCTTGTCACAGTGTATGATTAGAGAATGTCACTGATCTACATGCTAAGGCATTTGCATGGGATTTGTACAATTGAGGAAAGTGTTACAACATGCATGAACCCCTTTCTTGTAAAACATTCAATATATATCAGCATTTGCCTTTCTCCTGGATAGGTAATAAGGAATTAATGACACTCACTTCCAGAAGAAATATCCTTTGATAACAATAACAGAATAACAGTTGGAAAAGTCCTTGGAAGTCTTCTAGTGTAACCTGCTTAGGCATGAAACCCTATAGAATTTCAGACAAATGGTTTATAGATTAACAGAGTTGGAAGGGACCTTGTAGGTCATCTAGTCCAACCCTGCCACACTCAAGCAAGAGACCCTCCACCATTTCCGACAGAGGGCAGTCCAGTCTCTTCTTGAAAGAGCTTGTTGATGATCCAAACTCTGTCAAGGACCTTGGAGTACTCATCTCTAATGATCTAAGTGCTAGAGCCTACTGTAACTATGTAGCCAAAAAGGCATTAAGAGTTGTTAACCTAATCCTATGTAGCTTTTTCTCTGGTAATATTACACTAATAACTAGAGCATACAAAACATTTGCTAGACCAATACTCAAATGCTGCTCATCAGTCTGGAACCCACATTACGTATCTGATATTAACACAGTTGAGAAAGTCCAGAAATATTTCACAAGATGAGTTCTCCACTCCTCTACTCGTTGTAGAATACCTTATGCCACCAGACTTGAAATTCTAGACCCAGGAAATCTTGAATTACGCCGTCTTCGGTCTGATTTAGGTATGGTATATAAAATCTTACATTGCAATGTCCTACTTGTCAATGAATACTTCAGCTTCAACCATAACAATACAAGAGCAAACAATAGATACAAACTCAAGGTTAATCGCACCAAACTTGATTGCAGGAAATATGACTTCAGCAACAGAGTGGTCAATGTCTGGAATACTCTACCTGACTCTGTGGTTTCTTCCCCAAACGCCAAAAACTTTAACCTTAGACTTTCTACTATTGACCTCACCCCTTTCCTAAGAGGTCTGTAAGGGGCGTGCATAAGCGCACCAATGTGCCAACCGTCCCTGTCCTATTGTTTCTTTTTATTTTTCTTATATTTATCCATGTATTCATAACTATGTTTTTATATCTATGATCTTGTAAGCAATTGACAAACCAAATTAAAAAAAAAACAACTCAAGTGATGAAGCTCCCACAACTTCAGGCAACTTCTGTTCCATTGGTTGATTGCAATCACTGTCAGAAAATTTCTCCTTATTTCCAGGTTGAATCTCTCCTTGTTCAGTTTCCATCCATTATTCTTTGTCTGGCCTTCCAGTGCTTTGGAAACTAGCTTGACCCCTTCCTCTCTGTGGCAGCCCCTCAAATATTCGAACACTACTATCATGTCTCCCCTGGTCCTTCTCTTCACTAGACTAGCCATGCTGTGTTAAGCCATTGTCCAATCTCTTTTTTAAAACCTCAAGGGTTGGAGCATTCAAAATTTCTGGAGGCACGTTGTTCCACTTATTAATTGTTCTAACTGTCAGGAAATTTCTCCTTAGCTCTAAATTGCTTCTCTCCTTGATTAGTTTCGACCCATTGCTTCTTATCCTGCCTTCAGGTGCTTTGGAGAATAGTTTCACTCCCTCTTCTTTGTGGCAGTCTTTAAATATGAATCCTCTTTGCTGGTGAATCCACTTTGGAAAAGGTGGCTTGTTGTGACTATGGCTGCAGATATATTCTCTGCAAAGATAGCAGAGAAAAATATGGAGGTGGCTTGGGTTTTTGGAGGTGCTTCGTTTAAATTGAGTGCTCCAGTTTAATGTAGATGCTGCAGACCCAGTACCCCATCTAATATCACTAACAATTAGTAATAGTACAATATTATATGATATATTATTATATATTATATAATAATTACTCCTCTAATATTTAATAATTAAATATTACATAACATATTATATCAAATATAATATATTACTATATAATAATAATGGAGAGACCATCTCAAATAAAATTCTCCCTTTTGAATTTTTATTTTTTTTTAATCATGTTATGTCAATGTTTCTCAACTTTGGCAACTTCTTTTGTGGACTTCAATTCCCAAAATTCTCCCACCAGCATGCTTGCGGGGGAATTCTGGGAATTGGAGTCTACATATCTACAAAATGCCAAGGCTGAGAAACACTGCTGGTTCTCTTCATGTGATGAAGAGAAATGTGTGACTTCAGGCTCATTTATTTTAATAAATATCCCAGTGCTTCAGATTTCATAAGATCTATAATGATGCATTTCTACCCAACATGGCCTAGTTTGGGAAAATAGTTCTGCACTTTAGGTTCAGCCATTCAAGAAATCATACAGAAAATGGACAGATAATAGCAATAGCACTTAGACTTATATACCACTTTTATAGTATTTTACAGCCCTCTTTAACAGTGGTGGTATTCAAATTTTTTTACTATCGGTTCTGTGGGTGTGGCTTGGTGGGTGTGACTTGGCTTGGTGGGAGTGATTTGGTGGGCGTGGCTTGATGGGCATAGCAGCAGTGGTGGGATTCAAATTTTTTTACTACCGGTTCTGTGGGTGTGGCTTGGGCATGGCATGGCATGGCTTGGTGGGTGTGGCTGGGGAAGGATACTATAAAATCTCCATTCCCTCTTCACTCCTAGGGGAAGGTTACCACCAGTTCTCCGAACTACTCAAAATTTCCGCTACCAGTTCTCCAGAACTGGTCAGAACCTGCTGAATATCACCTCTGCTCTCTAAACAGTTTTTACAGAGTCAACCTATTGTCCCCAACAATCTGGGTCCTCATTTTACCCACCTCAGAAGGATGGAAGGCTGAGCCAACCTTGAGCCTGGTGGATTTCAACAGCTGATAGTCAGCAGAAGTGGCCTACATTACAGCACTCTAACCACTTGACCACCAAGGCCTTGACTTATGACCATAACTGAGCCCAACATTTCTGTCATGAAGCAAAGCATTTGTTTTGCCCCATTTTATAACTTTTCTTGCCACCGTTGTTAAGTGAATCACTGAAATTGTAACATCATTGTTAAATGAATCTGGCTTCCCTGCTGGTTTGCTTGTCAGAAGGTCACAGAAGGGGGTCATGTGCAGTGGTGGATTCTTTACTACCGGTTCTGTAGGTGTGGCTTGGTGGGTATGGAAAGCAGTGGTGAAATTCAAATTTTTTTTCTACCAGTTCTGTGGGCCTGGTTTGGTGGGTGTGGCAGGGGAAAGATACTATAAAATCTCCACTCAAAGGTGGTATTTGCCGGTTTTCTGGGCTACTCAAAATTTCTGCTACTGGTTCTCCAGGACTGGTTGGAACCTGCTGAATACCACTTCTGGTCACATGACCCCAGGACACTGCAACTTTCATAAATATGAACCAATTGCTAAGTTTCCCAATTTTGATTGCATGGCCACAGGGATGCTACAATGGTCATAAATGTGAAAACCGGTCATCAGAAGAATGACTTGCCTCCACAAGTTGTAAATACTCCAGCACTGGAAGTTTTTAATTAGAATTGGACAGCCATTTCTCTGAAATAGTATAGAGCCATGATGGCGAACCTATAACACGCATGTCGGAAGTTCTGCCGACATGCGAGAGGTCACCCGGAAGAGCCCCAATGCTGATTGTTGGGTATCTGCCGTGCATATGCAGTGGGGGCTGCGCATGTGGCAGCCATGTGACATGCAGGGGGGTTGCGCGCACATGCCCAGAGGCATGTGGTGCAGGGGATGGCACACGCATGCACAGGGGTGCATGGTGCATATGCAGGGGGTCGCATGTCTATGCACAGAGTCATACAGCGTGCAGGGGTTGCGCATGGATGCATAGAGGCATGCAGTGCAGGGGGTCGCATGTACATGCACAGAGGTGCATGGTGCACATGCAGGGGATTGTGCTCGCATGCACACAGGCGCATGGTGCACATGCAGGGGTTCACGCATGCATTGCATCATGGGTGCAGGCCTGTGAGCATGCACTTTTACTGTGCAACATGGAAAAGGTTAGGGTTACGGTTACGGTTAGGGTTAGGGTTAAGGGTCACTGGTAAAGGGTTTCCTGCTTGACCATGTAGTTGGACTAGAACAGTAGTCCCCAACCACTGGGCCCCGGACTGGTACCAGTCCATGGATCATTTTGTACTGGGCCACCTATTTTGCTTGAGCGCTGCCATCTTGTTTCAACGGGGCTTGAGAAAGTGCTTCCAGGTGAGCTTGTCGGTCATCGGTTGGAAAGCGGCATTTGGGTGCTGAAAGAATCCTCACGCCTTAGTTTCAATGAAGGGGGGAGCGGCTTGAATGAAGAGGCAGTCGCGATGGTGGTAGAGTCTCGCGTTACTCAGGAGGAGATTAAGAAAGAGCCCGAAAAGCCCATCAACCGCGAGAAGGTACAAAAGAGGAGTTGAAGGTGGTGGGGAGAAGTGGGGGATGGCTGGCTGGCCAGTCGCTTGGCTCGCCTTGCCTTGGTTGTGCATGCTGATGCCGGTAGCGGTCCGTGGATCGGTCCATGGATTGTACCAGTCCGTGGTACAAAAAAGGTTGGGGGCCACTGGACTAGAAGATCCATTCCAATATCTGTTCTTCTGAGCTGCAGGGTGCTGAGGTAACAGAACACTATCCATGTTGTCTGGGGGATTCTGGGAGTTGAAATCCACAGAGTTGCCAAGGTTGGACACTCCTGGTCTCTCTTATTCTTCAAGGATGGAGCTTTCAGTTAGGAAAGCATTGCCTATCTAAAAAGCAGCTGTGAGCAGAGAGGTATGCACAAATTCTCTGATGTGCTAAAATCACAGCAAGGGGCTGTTTGGTTATTCCGAACATGCTCTCTGCCAGTTATCTCTTTCACAGCTGGAGAAGCAATCCTACATGCAGATGTATGAGGCTCTGTCACATGGAGGCCAAGGCAATGAGAAGGGAGATTAACCAATTGCCCCTATGAAGGGAGAGGTCAAAGCCGCTTAATTCCCCATATGTGTTTTTAATGCATCAGGAGCATCATCCAAACCCTTGAGGACCTTTCTCCAACCAGGATGCTCTTGAAATCTGTTGGCTTCTATTCCCAGCAACTGCCTTTTACTGGCTGCATATTTAGAAAATAGAAGTTCATTCATCTGAAAGGCATCCAGGCTGCCGTGGGATAAAGTGAATGTTCAAATCCACTTTTCAAACCCTTGGCATGCCTGACTTACTTCACTTTTTCTACAATCATATTTTCCTTCTGCGGTAATGTTCTACTTTAAAAAAAAGAAAAAAGAAATGATCCTCTGAAGCAATGCTTTCCAAGCAGAGGACCATCTAATATGACATATGTCTGCTAGACAGCCTCTTGTCCATTAGTTTAGTTTAGTTTAGTTTAGTTTAGTTTAGTTTAGTTTAGTTTAGTTTAGTTTAGTTTAGTTTAGTTTAGTTTAGTTTAGTTTAGTTTAGTTTAGTTTAGTTTAGTTTAGTTTATTGTCATTGCACCTCGTACAATGAAATCAAGCATCATCTTCAGCACATATGACCATGAAAATAAACACAAACACACATCCTTCACCCTCCACACATTGAACCAAAAAACCCCGACACCGCACCAACATTGCACTATACAGTAGAATTCAAAAGAGCTACTGCCCTAGGATAGAAGCTGTTTTTCTTTTTTCTTTTTAAACAAATTTTTATTAATTTTACAAAAAACAATACACAATCCAGGCATAACAACTTGAAAAACTTTTCTAAAAAAAAAAATAATAATAATTAAAGAAGAAAGCCAATAGAACATATAAAATAACTCCAAATTGTAATATCCATATTTACATTATCTATTTAACTTCATATCTTATCCAGACTTTTCCTTTTATCCAAATTATATTTCTTGCTTATTAAAATTTTATTGCCTTTCATAAACATACAAAACACAAAACATAAACAAAACTAAAACATCTTTTCTGAAGGCTGCCTGATCCCGGGTTGAAACTCTTCACACAGACACCAATTCAAACATCATATTCACTTTATATATCCTTCCATATCTTATTATCATTTTCTTTTTTTATATATGTAAAAACCAATTTGATCAATTTTACAAAAACAGTGCATAAACAATCAAGGCATAACAGCTTATAAATTCTTTTCTAAAAATAATAATAATAAAAGAAGAAAAACCAATAGAACATAATGATTCCAAATTATAATATCAATATTTACTTTATCTATTTAACTTCATATCTTATCCCAGCTTCTCCTTTTCATCCAAATTATTTCTTGTTAATCAAAATTTTATTGCCTTTTATCAATATACAAAAAAAAAATAACAAAACCTTTATATATCCTTCCATATCGTATTACCATTTTCAATAATATTCTTTGTCTGTTCTATTTCCAACTATCCATTCATCTTTTTTCTTTTACTATACTTCTCCTATACACTAATTGGAGTGACGCCTTTAACTCATTACCCTAACTTAAAAGTACTTCATATAACACTTAATTTATCTTGGGATTCTGTTTAGTAGATTCTAAAATTACACCGTAAATTTTATACTCTAAATACACATATAAAAACACAATCTTATATACTTTCCAGAATCCCCCTTTTATCCTTAATTAAATTCACCCATTGTCTCTGAATAAACTTTTTTTCTTTAGATCTTGCTTCCCACCATTAAGGCTTCTCCTCCCCCCCTTTCTCTCTTGCTTATTCTTTTCCTTGCCCTTTTTATCCCTTTGCTTTTTCTCCTCCCTTTTCTTACTCCCTTTCCTTTGCTTTCTAACCTTGCATCCACCTTTCCTCTCATTTTTCTCTTTTTTGGTTGTTTTTTCAAATCTTAAAATCCCCTTTTTCTTATCCTTTTTCTCCTCCTCCCCAGAAAAAACCCATTGTTCATCAAAGATGGCTTCTTCTTCCTCTTCTTCTTTGTCCCAGTCCTTCTGCTGCGTAATCAACTTTTCATAAGTACATAACGCCATTTCTAAAAATTGAAATAAAGTGCCCAAAGTATCTTTTCCATCTTGTTCTTCCTTTTTATTTTATTTTTTTTTTGAAACAAATTTTATTAATTTTAAAGATAAAACAACACATCATTAACCATTAAATACATAAATACATAAAACCTCTTAACATTATAAATTTTTACAAGTCGAATAAAACATTATTTTTATACAACATAATTCTAATTTATCCCATTTCCATATGGACACATAAATATCTTTCAGCAAATTTCTCATTATTTCTCTTTACTCTTATTCAATTTCATTTCTTTTCTATATTTATCCATTTTATAGTCATCATATTCATTTCTTTCTGACTTGTTTACAATTATTCTCATCTAACATTCCTCCAAGGTTTTATTGATTCTTTTTTTTTTTTATAAAAAACAAATTTTATTAGTTTTACAAAAAACACAATACACAAACAACACAAAACATAAACAAAACTAAAAGATCTTTTCTGAAGGTTGTCTGTTCCCGGGTTAAAACTCTTCACACAGACACAAATTCAAACATCATATTCATCCCATATATCCTTCCATATCTTATTATCATTTTCTTTTATATATATATATATATAAAAACCATTTTTATCAGTTTTATAAAAACGATGCACAAAGAGTCAAGGCATAACAGCTTATAAATTCTTTTCTAGAAAAAAATAATAATAAAAGACCAATAAGGCATAACATTTCCAAATTATAATATCAATACTTCATATAGTATTAACTTCATATCTTATCCCTACTTCTCCTTTCCATCCCAATTATTTCTTATTAATTAAAATTTTATTGCCTTTTATCAATATACAAAATCCAAAAAAAAGCATATATATCCTTCCATATCTTATTACCATTTTCAACAACATTCTTTGTCTGTTCTATTTCCAATTATCCATTCATCTTTTTTTCTTTTACTATACTTCTCCTGTACACCAATTGGAGTAACATCTATAACTCATTACCCTAACTTAAAAATACTTCGTATAGCAATTTTTCTTGGGATTCTGTTTAAAAGATTCTAAGATTACATAATGAATTTTATATTCTAAATACACATATAAAAACACAAACTTATATACCCTCCAGAATCCCTCTTTTAATCTAAATTAAATTCACCCATTGTCTCTAAATAAACTTTTTTTCTTTAGGTCTTGCTTCCCCCCATTAAGGCTTCTCCTCCCCCCCTTTCTCTCTTGCTTATTCTTCTCCTTGCCTTTTTTACCCCTTTGCTTTTTCTCCTCGCTTTTCTTGCTCCTTTTCCTTTGCTTTCTAACCTTGCCTCCACCTTTTCGCTCATTTTTCTCTCTTTTGGTTGTTTTTATAATTCTTAAAATCCCCTTTTTCTTATCCTTTTTCTCCTCCTCTCCGGAAGGGACCCATTGTTCATCAAAGATGGCTTCTTCTTCCTCTTCTTCCTTGTCCCAGTCCTTCTGGTGCATAATCAACTTTTCATAAGTACATAACGCCATTTCTAAGAATTGAAACAAAGCGCCCAAAGTATCTTCCTTTTTATATTTTTGATATTCAATCTTTAGTTCATCCACAAACGATGCCATTATGAAAAGAGAAACTTTTCCCAAAACAACCACAAGTATTTTTAATCAAAAACAATTAAAAAAAAGTTCCAAAAGTTAATACTTTTCTTCCTTCTTCTCTTTCTCTTTCTGGGGTTAATTTTTAATCAAAGAGGTCCAATTACCATATATCTTCCTTTGGGATTCTAGGCAATCTCCTCCTTTTTCAGCTTCTGCTCCAATTTTTTTTTTCTCTCCCTTCCCACTTGCAATGTCAATTTTAAATAATCAGAAATCCATACCTCCAACAAGGGTTTTCCAATTTCTTAAATTTTTCAATGTCCAAAAATCCTTTTGTCTCTTAGCTTCAACTCTCAAAGCAATTCACTTTCAATGTCCAATATATCCAAATATTTCTGCTGTTTCCATGGGGTGGGAGAGTAAAGAAAAAAAAAAAAAAGTTCCCTTTAACAGCTTCTCCGCCGCTTTTCGCTCTTCTTAGGGATACAATGTATCCTCCAGCAATTCAAACCGCTCAGTTCCAGGCAATTTAAAAGATGTTACTTGACCTGGCTCAGACAAAACTTTCACTCTTCACACTTCCTCCAGCACAATCTTACCCGGTTGCTGGCTTCTTCGTGGTGGCCATTGCTGACCGCCGCTCCACCGCCTTGGGAAAAAGGGGTTTTCCCGGAGAAGGGGGGGGTCTGCGACACCCCCACCTCCCTATCCGACTCCCCTCTCTCTTCAGCTGTCCCTACAGGGCAGCCATATCCCCCTGACCCATCTGGATCGGGGGTACCTCGACGGCTAGCACAGCAGGAATCGCGAGCTGTCGCGAATTCCTGCTGCCCCGAAGCCACGCGAAACCGGAAGCCCTTTTTATATTTTTGATATTCAGTCTTTAGTTCATCCACAAGCGATGCCATCCTGAAAAGAGAAACTTTCCCCAAAACAACCACCCAAGTATTTTTAATCAAAAATAATTCAAAAAAAGTTCCAAAAGTTTATATTTTTCTTCTTTCTTCTATTTCTCTTTCTGGGGTTACTGTTTAATCAAAGAGGTCCAATTACCTTGTATCTTTCTTTGAGATTCTAGGCAATCTCCTCCTTTTTCCTCTTCTGCTCCAATTTTTTTTCCTCTCCCTTTCCACTTACAACATCAATTTTTAAATGATCAGAAATCCATACCTCTAATAAGGGTTTTCCAATTTTTTAAATTTTTAAGTCCAATGTCCAAGAACTCTTTCGTCCCTTAACTTCAACTTTCAGAATAGTTCACCTTCAGTGCCCAAACAAATTTCAAATCTTCATCTGCTGTTTCCATGAGGTGGGAGAATGAAGAAAAAAAAGTTCCCTTTAACAGAGGATAGAAGCTATTTTTCAACCTATATGTGCTTGTTTTTATTATCCTGTACCGTCTGCCAGATGGTAATAGTTCAAAAAAGGGTTCCCAGGATGAGATGGATCTTTGAGAATGTTTTGAACTTTCTTAAGGCAGCAGGAGCTATAAAGCTTTTTGAAAGAGGGGTGAGGGCAACCAATGATCTGGGCAAATGTGCCACTGTGCAATTGGCAAACCATACAGAGGTGCAGTAAGTGAAGATACTCTCTATGGTGCAGCGGTAGAAGGTCACCAGCAGTTTTTCATTCAGTTGTTGTTTTCTGAGAAGTCTCAGGTAGTATAATCTCTGCTGGACCCTTTTGACCAAAGCTGCAATGTGAGAACGCCAGGTCGGGTCCTCTTTTAGAGTAACACCCAGAAACTCAAAACTGGCCACTTGTTCCATTCGGTCTCCATTGATAAGCAACGGCTGGATGTGTGACCTGTTCCTTCTATAGTCCACTATAAGCTCCTTGGCCTTATTGGTGTTGAGGACCAAGTTGTTGTCTCCACACCAAGAAAACAACCAGTCCACCTCATCTCAGTAGGCGGACTCATCCCCCCGAGAGATGAGTCCCACCACTGTTGTATCATCTGCAAATTTAGCAATAGTATTACTAGCATGAGTGAGAATGCAGTCATGCACATAAAGTGTATAGAGTGAGGGACTCAACACGCAACCCTGTGGTATACCAGTGTTAAGAATAAGGGCTGAAGAGGTATGATTACCTAATCTGACCCTCTGTGAGCAGCCAAAAAGGAAATAGATTACAGAGCATTTGGGGGATATCATGTAGGGTGTACATTTTTTCACAGGTCACAATCTGCGGAAACCAATGGCGAAGAGAGTCAAGCACATAGCTGTGCATACCTTATTCCTTTGTGTACATTGCATGCACATACATTGACCAATAATCCAAAGAAGTTTACTCAAGGATTCTTTCCCATGTCTTTACATCTCTCTCTGAGCAATTTATAATGTAAATGTTATTTGCATATTGCCTCCAACCATCTGGGTCCTCATTAGAGTAGAATGTGTGAATGATCTACAACTGATGTCACTAGACTGGGCATGACTTTTTGAGCAGTGGTGAGCTTCCACATTTTTTCCTACTGGTTCTATCTTCTTACTTGAGAGCGCTCTTCGTGCACACACACAGCACTCAAAAACCGTGCACTGTGTTAGTGCTAGTGAGGTGGGCGTTTTTTTTAGTTCAGCTGAGGCACGGCAATCAGGAAAAGGCAGGGCTGGGTGGACAGGTCCAGCCAGAGTTAGTATTCTCCGAACTAGTCAAAATTTCCACTACTGATAACTGGCTGAATACCACCTCTGTTTCTGAGCTTTGGTTGCTTCTATCGACAGAATTAGGTTACTAAAGGTGATTTCCCTTCTCCTCTGTATCTCAGGGGATTGATTGCCCTCAAGTCTTCTGGGAACCCTTGGAATCATGAAGAAGTTATCACAGAATAAGGAACTTGGCTCTTTTTCTGCTCTACTGATGGAAGAATCTTCTTGACTGAAGGCCTGCTTTTAGTGGAGAGAAGGTACAATAGGGAGCAATCTGGTGAATTCCTGATTACTTCTACAATCTCATTCTTCCAGAGTGAGTACATGTGTCTATATAAATAGGCTTGAGGCATGTCTTGCTGAATGCATATATGGGAAAGGTCAAAACTCCTAATGCTGCTCTTCTTCTTCTTCTTCTTCTTCTTCTTCTTCTTCTTCTTCTTCTTCTTCTTCTTCTTCTTCTTCTTCTTCTTCTTCTTCTTCTTCTTCTTCTTCTTCTTCTTCTTTTCTTCTTCTTCTTCTTCTTCTTCTTCTTCTTCTTCTTCTTCTTCTTCTTCTTCTTCTTCTTCTTCTTCTTCTTCTTCTTCTTCTCCTTCTTCTCCTTCTTCCTTCTTCCTTCTTCCTTCTTCCTTCTTCCTTCTTCCTTCTTCCTTCTTCTCCTTTCTCCTTCTTTCCCTTCATGTGTTAAGGAAAATGCATTCAGTATACAGGCCAAACATTTATGTGACATTAGTAAGCAAAATATGCTGTTTCACCAAATTAGGAAATCCATCCCCTCTTTGGGGCAGCAGGTCTGACATTATCAGTCTTCTCTGTATGGAAACTCTAATAATTTTCTGACAAACTCCAGCATTCCTGTGGATACAGTTTGAAAACTAATGCCAGGCTTCCCAGCTGGAGTCTTCCAGATGTTTTGGATCAATGTCATAATATCTAGCCAGCAGGACTTTTCTACCACGATTCAAAATGAGCAACATTCTACAACAAAATATCTTTGTTTCATTTTTAAGACATGCAGAAAGTCCATTGCTGTTTTTATATGCCACAAAGTATATATAAGAGCATCTCAATTTGCCTCTGGGGGGATTTTTCCCCCCTGACTTTGAGTCACGAAGTACTGCATGGGACATTCTTATGAAAAGAACTTGTAACACTAGAACTAAAGGTTCTCTGGGACATACATATTATTTATGTATTGCCATTTCTCAGTCTCTAATGTCCACTTTTACTCACATTCAGCACAAACAGCTGTAGAACTTTTCAACACAAATTCCTCTGTTTCCTTGATGTAGGAAAATCTCCAGAATGCTAAAAATTTCCTTTGTTTCCTTCCTTTGTGATTTTTGTTTTATAAAATATCATCAAGTCATTTCCTCTGTATCCCTCTTTTTCTCCTTGGAGCTCAGAGTAGCTTCCTTCTAGAGTATGCAAAAGATAGTTCAGTAGCATCTTATTTGCATGGAAATTTCCTCCAAACATACCATCTTTTAAAGGAGCATATACTGTGGAGCAGTGGTCACCAATGGTGGGCTGTGGACCACTGGTGCACTACGATAAAATTTTGGTGGTCTTCAGAGAAATTCCCCCCAAAGCAATTAAACCAGGCTGCACGGGAACACAAGGCTGTGCCACCCACATGGCCAGCCCACCCTTCAGCCAAGTGCAACTCTTACCTTGAGGAGAGCCACACAAGCTAGAACTGGAAGGTAAGACCAAAGGCGGGGGAGGGAAATCCGCCCTGGGGTGTCTTGCTGATGTTGGTGGAAAAGTCGGTCCCATATTCCAGAGCTGCAGTAGTCACAAGACTGGCCCTTTGGTCATCCCAGAGCAGCTCCTCCAGTCAGGCTGGTGCACCTGGGTGGAGGAACAACTGCTCCGGGATGACCAAAGGGCCAGTCCTGTGACTACTGCAGCTCTGGAATATGGGACTGACTTTCCCACCAATGTCAGCAAGCCACTGTCAATCAAAATTCATATTAGTGGTCCTTGGGATTTAAAATTATGAGTTTGGTGGTCCCTGAGATCCAAAAGGTTGACAACCCCTGCTGCGATTGAAGCTGAAGAAATCGTTGACAGGCAAAATGTTATAGCAGAGAATTTTGTGAACTATGCTTAGATCAGACCACAGGTGGTGCAGTTTTAGATTGTCCAGGCCCAAAATTTTGAGCCTGGAGGCATAGGGAATTCTATTGTGAGTGGAGGAGTGAATATTTTTCTTGAAAAATACCTCTGAACCTGATCAATTGTGTTAATGTCTGATATAATGTGTGGGTTCCAAGATGCTGGAAGATGTTGCATACAGCTCTATCATTACTAAACGTTACGTGAAATATAAATACTTTTATTTTATTTTTAATTTGCCGACTACCTTTAGTGTTCCATTAGTAATGTATGGCTGTGAGAGTTGGACCACAAGGAAGACTGAGTGCCAAATAATTGATGCTTTCAAATTGTGATTTTGGAGAAGACTTTTGAGAGTTCCTTGGACTGCAAGGAGATAAAATAGCAATAGCACTTAGACTTATATACTGCTTAACAGTACTTTATAGCCCCCTCTAAGCAGTTTACAGAGTCAGTATATTGCCCTCCCCCCCAACAATCTGGATCTTCATTTTACCAACTTCAAAAGGATAGAAGGTTGAGTCAACCTTGAACCAGTCAGGATCAAACTCTTGGCAATGAGCAGAGTTAGCCTGCAATCTTGCATTCTAACCATCGCACCACCAAATCTGTCAATCCTAAAGGAAGTCAACTTTACTGTTCTTTGGAAGGACAGATACCGAAGCAGAAGCTCAAATACTTTGGTCACCAAATGAGAAGAGAGGAGTCATTGGAAGAGACCCTGATATTGGGAAAGATTGAAAGCAAAAGGAAAGGGGCATGGCTGAGGATGAGATGGTTAGGTAGCGTTATTGATGCAATGGACATGAATTTGGGCAAAGTTTGGGAGACAGTGGAGGACAGAGGAGCCGGGTGTGCTATGCTCCATGAGGTATCAAAGAGTCAGACATGCCTTAGTAAGCTTTAATATGCTGTTTTACACTGCTGTTATTTAAGCTGTTGAATTTTATCTTTTGAAGCATTATATGTTACATTTTTAAACTCTAAATGTATTAAGAGTCGCTGTTGTATTATATACGTAGTGTGCAGCAAACATTGCATATACAGTAAAGTAATATTTGATGCTTAGTAGTTCTGACTTCAACAATGCATGAATGAGAAAAACCAGATATGAAACTGAATTCAGAAGAGGAAGAAGCACCAGGAATCATATTCCTAACATTTGATGAAGAATGGAAAAGGCAAGGAAATTCCAAAAGAGTACATTTTTACTTTATTCATTATATCAAGGTATTTGATGGTATAGAACAATGTTTATCAACTTCAAGATGTGTGGAATTCCCAGAAATTTCTAGTCAGCATCATAAAATGACAAATGCTAATATAGAGCACAACCAGAGGTGGGCTTCAGCCAGTTTACACCAGTTCAAGCGAACCGGATATTAATTTTACATCCAGTTTGGGGAACTGGTAGTTCTGACAATCGGCCGGCCTCATCCTACCCCTCCCAGGAGTCCCCATCCGAGGTAAGTGCAGAGGGCACATGGAACCCAGGGAGGTGGAAAACAGACCTCCCAGAGGCTCGTAGAGGGTGAAAACAGACCTATTTCTGGCCTTTAGAGAGCCTCCAGAGCCCAGGGAGGTGGAAAATGGACCTTCCACAACCCGTTTTCGCTCCCAGGATGGTTCAGGAGGCAGATTAAGCCACACCCACCATGGCCACGCCCACACAGCAACCGGGCAGAGAACCAGTTGTTAAATTATTTGAAGCTTACCACTGAGCACAACACACACACAAACACAGACACCAGACCAACTGTTTAAAAATTTGTATCAAGATATGAGGCAAATATCATCTGCTTGCTTACTTTATATGTACATCATATAATGAGGAAGTATTGGACTGGAAAATGGAAATAAAATTGCTGAGACGCACAAATCATTTAAAAGATGTGGATGACACCACTTTCATGGCAAGAAATGAAGAAGGATATCCAGTGGAAGGTCAAAAATAATGCAGATGTGTTCTTCTGCTCAATATTAAAAACAAACAAGCTAGCAAACAAAACTAAGATTATTTCAACAAAACTAAGATTATTTAATGCCACCTGGAAATAAGCAGCTGGAGACAGAACTGTAGCACTAATAGACTGTTATCTTCCTAGCCTCCGAAATTCATAGAGATGGTGACTAGATTCATTAAATAAAGGGACGTTTGCTATCTGGGAGGAAGACTGATAAGGTCATTCACACACTCTTCTTGCTATGGTACCCACCTGAGCCCTCTTAGTATTTGTTGAGTATCTATCCTCATGATGAAGCCTCTATCTCAGGACCATATCAAGATGACTTGGTAGAAAACTAGTTTAAACCATTGGTAAATGGATCAAACCTTCATTTATGCAAGCTTTTTGGAGACCTGGTAGTGCAGTGGTTAGAATGCAGTATTGCAAGCAAATTCTGCTCACAGTCTGAAGTTCATACCTGACAGGGCTCAAATTTGACTCGGGTTTCTATCCCTTCAAGGTAGGTAAAATGAGCACCTAGATAGCTGGGGACAATATGCTGAAATTGTGAAAACTGCCCAGAGAGTGCTGTAAAACACTATGGGAATTTTAAAGAAGAGATTGGATGACCATTTGTATGAAATGGTATAGGGTTTCTTGCCTGAGCAGGAGATTGGACTAGATAGAAGTGTCAGTGTTCCAGCAAACCTCCATTCCAATCAGTAACTTCAAGACAAACATATCTCAAAGGTAAAAACCCTGTACTTTGGGAAATTGTGGGGATCCCAAAAAAACTTTTAGATTCAGTGCCAGGTGCTATTTCCCAATTTCCAAAACTACGAATCCATCCCCCCTTGGCCGTCATCACATCACATAGCCCAATCACGATCTGTTCAAAAGTAAGATCCTTATTTCATCCTGCGCCATGCTCAATGACCTTGAACTAACAGAAGAATTTTCTTTTGTCTACTTAGAGCTACTTCATTAAAATCACCCCCCTCCCACTTTCAGGCTATGTGGCAGCATGGAATATGGCTTCCAAAGCTGACAGGAGATTTCCAAAGTCCCTTCCAACTCTCTTATTCTGTTCTAGTTATATACATTTAATTACTACTACTATTGCTATTTTATATCTCGTGGAGAGAAAAAACCTCCAATTAGTCCTTTGCAGGACTTCCATACTATCTGTGCCTTCATGGACTTTCTCCTTTGGCTGCAGAAGACACCAAAACCTTAACAAAAACCAAACATTTCTCAACTTTGATGAGATTGCTATTTTCTCCCAGAACCTCCCCTGCCATCCCTACCACATTCCCTTCTTTCTTATCTCCCATCTAAGCATGAATCCTTTGTTTCTCCTTGTACTTTCATGCTTACTGGAGAGCACCACACCCCATTTCCAAGAGACATAGCTCACTACCACTCTTGGGAATAGCCAAACTTGACCTGGGAGTGGAAGTGACTTGAGGAGGACATTGGGGAAAAGAGGCAGTGCTCTCTGGCAAATGAAATGGGCAGCAAAAGGACAACAAAGACAAATGAAAAAAGGAAGATGGAAGCTCTGGTGGGAAGAGGGAAGAGAGACACAAGTACAGGCTTATGACCACAATTGACTGCAAAATTTCCATTGCTAAGTGAGGCAGTTGTTCAGTGATTTTTGCCCCATTTTATGACCCTTCTCACCACAGTTGTTAAGTGAATCATTGCAGTTGTTATGTTGTTACATTCCCTGCTGGCAGATCTTGTCAGAAGCTTGCAAAAGGTGATCACATGAGCCTAGGTGTCATGCCCCTGTTGGAATCTGATTCCGAGGGAGAGGTGGAACAGCTTACAGGGAGTGGGAGTGTGGCTCCCGTGGCTATGAAGGAAACTGGGGAAGGGCACAGTTCAGCTGGACATTCAGAGGAAGATCCAGGCCCACCCCCTCTTCATTCTAGGGCACACAGGGAGGAACGAAGAAGGGAGCAATGTGAGTTGCATGGTTTACAGGGGAGGAAAGGGCCCTGATCCTCTTCATTGGCTGCAGCTGGGAAGACTGTTTCACGCAAAGCGTGAAATTATTCTGGTTTGTCAAGTCTTATCTAAGTTCTGGTGTCCTCCCAAGTGTGTATGTTTCATTATCTTTTGACATCTTCAATCCCTTATCTTGCACCGTCTCGTTAATTGCTGCAGTGTGGTTTGTGTTGGCTTTTATTTCTAATTTATATGTACTTTGAGTTTGGACGGAATTTCTTCCCTTTAAAAACTGTTCTTGAGAGAGTGTTTTCTCAAACCGACGATAACTGGACATTGGGGGGCCAGGTTTGAGGAATTAAAGGGATTTTACCTCTTTTTGTGACTTTGTTCCTTTTGTGCCACGCCCTGGGTCATCACACTAGGATGCTGCAACCATCATAAATATGAACCGGTTGCCAAGCATCCAAATTTTGAACACATGACCATGGGGATGCTGCAACGGAAGGGTGAAAAATGGTCCTAAGTCACTTTTTTCAGTGCCATTGTAACTTTGAACAGTCAACAAATGGTTGTAAGTTGTTTGGAGACATGGCAAGAAGAAGGCTAGGGAAGCAACTATTTTCCAAGTGAGCGATAGATACTCTTTCTTCCTACCCTAAAGACAGGAAAAAGATGGAAGACAAATATTAAAGCACAGGGGCAATAAAGATATATATTGTTAAATCTTCCCAATTATAACACATGGCTGTGAAAGCTGGATCATCAGAATAGCTGAACAAAGAACAATCGATGTCTTTGAATTGTGATGCTGGAAAAAAAAATTGACTACAAGAAAAAGAATGAATAATTCAATACTAGTTGAAGTGAAACCAGGTGGCTTTCTGGAAATATTATTCATAAAATTTAATCTTATTGGACAATAATGCAAAGGCAAGAGACACTGTGAAGACTCTGATGCTTGGAAAAATTGAACACAGTCAAAAAGGAGACCAACAGAAGAAAAAAATGGCTAGATATGACCACCAATGACACAACCATAAACATATAAAAACTCAAAGAAGTAGTAATGGACAGTCCTCATGAATTAACATCAATCAAGTTATGAATAGCTGGAAATAACTGAACGACTGAATTCAATCTTTTAATTCAGTAACAATTTAAAAATATGTTTTACTCTTGGATTACTAATTGCAACTATCTTAGCATAGTATGTAAATAAAGATACATGTTCATTTTAATTTTAATTTTTTTAAAAAATTAAAATTTTTAATTTTAATTTTTTAAAAAAAAAAATTATGAAAATGCAACCATTGTAGTGAATTGTAGTTCCAGGACTGTTTATTTCTTGCCATCAATTTTTTATAATGACTCTTCTTCTTCATGTCAAATTTCACAGAGATCTTTTCCCTGTTTTGAAGTTACTTTGTGTTACTTTGCTATTTGGAGATGCCAAACAAAAGACAACAAATATGTGGCCTATTTGGAACAGTCATATTATCTGTCTAGGGAAACCTCAGTTCTAGGAGAGTCAAACGGAGATGGACACATAAGGAACATTATAAGAGAAAATAGATTGGATTTATGAATGAAACAGATCAGTGTTGTCAACTCATGATTTAATTAGGACAAGTGTATTTCTTGATCTCAAGTATTGTTCCTATCTAATTTATCTACAGGTTAATAAAAGGATTAAATGTAAGTGAATATATATTACTCTTTACCAATTCTTCATTTTAATACATTTAAATAAAATATCATAATAAAATACTATTTTATATTCTGTAGAATTTAAATGATACCACGTTCTATTAACAAAATATAAATATATGTGTGCACCTTAATCATTATATTTAAAAACTATTACAGAGGAACTGTTATGAATGATCGCCTAACACTGCCTATTTTTATTTTTTAAGACCAGACTTATTAATTGAAGATCAATAAGAATTGATCAGCTAAACGTTGCCCTGATGAATTACTGGCAATTGGAACACATACAGAAAGAGTTCTGTGGAACTATTTTTGGTGAGCAAGTTAAAAAGTAATGTTTTGCCAACAAATGAAAATGTATAAACAAACGAATCCATTATGTTTTCTTTTCTTTTTTCCTTTTAGCTCCATTGTCATACCAGCAGTAAAAAAAAAAAAAAAGTGCAATATTATAAAAGTCATGGGCTAAAGACCAGGCTGCAGAGAAAGACCTCTTTAAATGGTAAAATGAAAAGAAAATTACATTGTCAGGACTTTATTATTAAAACAATGGGCTGGAGTTTTGCTGATACGTTGAATAAACTGACATATATCTTAATCAACATGAAAAATTAAATCCAACAGTAGACCAAAACTAGGTTTTTATCAGTTATTCTATAGCCTTTCTTGAACTCGAACCATATTCACAAACTGTGATTTGTGGAGCTGTTTTTGAGAATCTTCAATCCGGAAAGATATCTAGAACAAACAAATGGATTTGACCTTTTATGATTAATCACTCATTAGGATTTGTTTGTTATTTCATTACAAAAATGCAGCCCTATCTTTGCATCATTGTAGCTGTGATGGTTTCCCCTAAATCTGTCATAAGAACTGTTGTTATATAGCAGAGTTTTGAAGGGTTCTGACAGGACTAGAAATCTCATTTGTTTAAGAGAAGCAATGAAATAAAAATAAATTCCCTCTAGTTGAGTTTGATACCTTGTGACTTCATACAACATGTATTCTCCTTGGCAGCAATGTGGAAAAGGGTTTCCAGCTATCTTCTTTAGGATTATTTTTTTAATCCCAATCTAAGCTCTAGTTCAGATCTGAACCTGTTTAGCTTTTCAAGGTCAGCTAATTTTGGCTATGTTGTTCCAAGGTTAGGGTTAGGAAGAAGAATAACAGATAAATGATTAAACAATGCAGAGATTCTTGGAAATTGTTCATCCAAACACTAATTATATCTCATTCTGCTCAGTTTTTCAACAGAGTTAAGTGCTGCCTTCAGGAATGATGAAAAGATTTAGTCTGGTTGGGTTTATTTGCTTATGGCTTCATGAAGTTTTATTGGCAACTGGTCAGAGGGGATTTTCCATTGATTATCTTCTGAGATATTTGTTTGACTTCCCAGTTTAGCCTATACCCCTCAAATTTCCAGATGGTATCCCTTTGTATTTAGGTGTTTGAGCTAGTTTTTCAAGATCAGCCATAGCCTATTAGTTATAGTCTTATAAGACTATAGTTATAGTCTTATAACTTTTAATGAGCCATAACTTCCTCATTCTAAATCTATAGTATCTTTTTGTCCCCAGGCTTCTAGAACAGATTACTTAATGGTAATACACATTTCCTTAAATTTTACTTCTAAATTTCACAATACATCATGCCCCACATGTTCATCTATTCAAGAAATTAGCTTCTTCTATCCTGAATGTAACATCCTGACACCCGGTACCTTTGGGGTAGTTTGTTCACTAAGGCAGGCTCAACATCTAATGACAGCAATGACAAATGTTCTCCATCATGACTTGGCTCCAGAAATAATTCATATATCATCCATTGACAGTTCTGCAATCTTTTTGACCAGGGCTGACTTCAGGCTAAGGCTTCAGTATTGACCTAATAGAATAGGATAGAATTTCTTTATTGGCCAAGTGTGATTGGACATACAAGGAATTTGTCTTTGGTGCAAATGCTCTCAGTGTACATAAAAGAAAAGATACATTTGTCAAGAATCCTAAGGTGCAACATTTAATAATAGTCAATGTTTGCCATCCGTCCTTCCAAATCATTCCAAAAATGGGGGGCACGGTCATGCCCGTGTCAGAGTCTGAATCCGAAGAGGAATCTGAACAGTTGACAGGGAGTGGGAGTGTGATGCTGTTGGCTGTGGAGGAAACTGGGGAAGGGCAAAGTCTGACTGGGTAGAGCAGAGCAGAGGTAGAACAAGGGAGAGGGAGTTCAGAGGAAGACCCAGGCCCACCTCCTCTTCATCCTAGGGCATGCAGCGCGGAACGGAGAAGAGAGCAAGATGGGTTGCATGGCTTATGGGGAGGAAAGGGCCCTGATTCCCTTCATTAGTCACACCTGGGAAGAGAGTTTAAAAGAAATGTATGCTGCGTGCAGCAGCTGCTGGGAGCAAACTTGAGTTTATCTTGTGTTGACTTTGCTTATCTGTGTTCCTGGTATCTTCCCAACCATGTTGAGTTATTGCAATTCCTTCATGTCTGGTATTCTTGTTCCTGCCCTGCCAAACTAATTACCTCATTTTGCTTTTATTGGACTTATAGTTACAGTTTTTGTTGACCATGTTTTGGACTTGATTCTCTGCAGTCAAAGGCTGTTCCTGGGAGAGTTTTTCTCCAGCCAGAAAGTAATCAGGACATTGGGGGCAAAGTTGGAGCTAATAAAGGGATTCCTACTGATTATCTGATTGTGTTTCCTTTGTGCCACGCCTCTGGTCATCCCAGGCACCATGAGTTAATGTCGCCTGAAGGTGCCATATAGCGTTGAGTTGTCTTTGATCCCATCTGCTTTATCACTGTCTTTCTTTTCTTCCCTTAATCTGGGAAGCAAGATATTCCTTAGCTTTTACATTCTTCCACATAATATTCCTTAGTTTTTACATTCTTAGATTTTCAATGTTTAGATGCCCAGTGTATACTGTATGTGGTTTGTATTTTAATGCTCAGCTCCTTCAAGTGACCCTGACTCTACCCAGAATTAACAGATTGCAGGGTCGTAAAAAGGGAGGTTATTAAAAATATAATTTATATTTCAACTTACATTGTTTAGTTCTGATTTTGCTACCTATACTTATCTTGCCTGTGTTTAATTCAGACATTCTGCAAAATTCTGTTTTATGAATTTGGGGCATTGTACGCCACTCAGAGTCAGTTTGATTAGACTGGTTTACAAGCCCTGGACATGAAGAAAAAAAGCTTGCTAGGCATAATCATTTTTCATTCACTCTTATCACATACCCAAAATACATGAGTTTCTGCTTGCTGATCATCACCACAAGGGACTAGCCAGTCTTTATTTGGTGTAGGATTGATTGATTGGCTCTTCTTTTAATCCACAATGCTCTTAGTAACCATCTCCAGATCCATTATTCAAAAGGAGCTTCCTTCTTTCCCTCAGTCTTTCTCAAAATCCATAGTTCACCTCAATACATTTCCCTCAGAAAGACCGTTGCTTCAATTATGCTGACTTTTATTATCACGGAATTATCTTTATCTTACATGATCTTGTCTATGTCATTGATTTATTTTCCCCAGCACAAACTATCAATCTTTATTTATTTTTGAGCTTAAAAAAACAAAATAAAAAAGAGCTTCCACTTATGTACTACTGTCTTCTATTCCTGGATAACTCAATAAAAATATTGATCCTGTGTGCAGTCGTTGTGAAAAAGATGAATTCAATGCAAGATAAATCATTAGAAAAGGGAAAATATAAGAATCAATATCCTAAAGTCTCTCTCCCCCCCTCCCCCCAAAAAATCTATGAGTCATCCATTTTGGAACACTGGGTACAGTTTTGAACATTATACAGCTAAATAAGCAGAAAAAGAATAGCAACAGAAATTATCTCAATTTGGTCCTAGCTACAATATTTGTGGCTTTTGAGTTTGTTAGTTTAGGAATAAAAGTCAGCCACAATCATCCTATAAAACTATGTGCAATGTGAAGAAAGAGATTCAAATATTTTTCTTTCTTTCCTCAGTGCCTCGCAATAGCAGATCTAGGTTCAACCACTTAAACTGAACAGAAGGAGAATAGAGTTCTTCATATTATCTATTTAAACCACAAATTTGCTTCTATTACTAGTTGCAATTATGGCCACTAATGTATGTATTTTGAAGAGGAAGTTCAAACAACTGAGGACACTGCCTAAGTATCCATTGGCTACTCATCACATTAGAATTATAGAGTTTCTAGGGGTCAGTAGATTAAGTTGTCCAAATTGTAGTGTAAGAGTCCAATTTAAGGCAACCAGGTCTGGACATCATCATCTCCCTCAACAGCTAGCTTTATTGTTAAGCCTCCCTCTCCCTCCCTCCCTCCCTCTCTTATTTTTGCAAATAACTCAAGATAATGATCATATCCATATACTTTTCTTATTCGATTCTCCCTTCAACAAGCCTGTGAGGTGAGTTGGGCTGAGAGAGAGGCACTGGCCTAAGTTACTCAGCTGGATTCATGCCAAAAATGGCTGATAATGTTTAAACAGAACCTAAAAATAACTTCTTCTTCAGAAATTACTTTTGCTAAAATTAATAGTTTAGCCCAGGAGTCTCCAAACTTGGCTACTTTAAGACTTGTGGATTTCAACTCCCAGAATTCCTCAGCCATCCATGTAAGCTGGGGAATTCTGGGAATTGAAGACCACAAGTCTTACATATCCCAAAGGTGCTTTTTCAGGAGGTAATTCTCTTGAGTTCACTTCAGGAAAGTCCAGCTGCCTCTTGAAAAAGCACCTTTGGGACAGCCATGACTTGGACGATACAAGTCTTATAGTTGCCAGGTTGGGAGACCCCTGGGCTAACATATAGACCATGGACATTTTAATGGTCTCCCATCTGAATACCAACCAGATTGACTTAGTTCTTTGAGAGCAGCCAATGTCAGTAAGTTTTTTCATTGTGCTGGAAGAACTAAGAGGTCTTAGCATTCTTCTCTGGGTTATTGTTTCTGGTTTCTTAAAATATGCTGTTTAGAAATGGACACAGTAATGCCTCCATGTGTGTCCTCAGGATCAGAGTAGATGTTATCATTTTTTCCTATTGTGAAAAATACATGCAGCCAGGAAAATTTCAGATGGCTTGGAAGCATGACACACAAAAACGGTCCCAGCTGAAATTCTATCCACCGACTCCATAATAATATCCAAAATGCAAACAAGAGAAATTCTAAAGACATTCTCAAGTCTTCTAATAATAAAATGAAAAAAAACAACAACCCTTATTTTCAGGAGAAGAGAAGGAGACAGAGCGACACAAAGAGAAAGATAAAATGGAGGAAGATTTCAGCAAAGAATTATTTTAAATTTGATTATAGATGAACAGTGCTCTAGACCTCAGATTCTGATTCTGGTCTTTGGAACAGAATGATGAACTAGTTTTTCTTCCTTCCTTCTTTCCTTCTTTCCTTCTTTCCTTCCTTTCTTTCTTTCTTTCTTTCTTTCTTTCTTTCTTTCTTTCTTTCTTTCTTTCTTTCTTTCTTTCTTTTCTTCTCTTAATCCAATGTCTTTTTTCCTGTTTTCATTTGTTCTCCTGCAAGGATGTTATTCCCATACCCCACACCCCAAAAAAGGGAAAAAAAGAACCAGGTTTGCTCAAAAGGAAATTCTCTGAACATCCAATCAATCAGGGAGAAAGTGGATGACAAGTTGGACGGGCAGGTAGAAGTGAAAAGAAGACTGAATTTGGCAGAGCCTACCCTGCCCTTTGAAAGTTAATCAAGTTTACAGAACAGCATTCATGGGTTCATAAACCATATTCACTATCTGTAAAATATACAATTTAGGTGGGAAGAAACAGTGTATATACAATTTTAATTCTGATTCCAAAGATTTGACCAATAAAAATATGGACAGGACCGCGCATACAGACTCCTTTTTTATTTGATACATATATAACAGATTTACACCCTGTCATTTATATTCTTGCACTGGTTTGTTGCTTAAAGAGGGCTACTGTTTTCACTGTGCATAAAATTAGATGATTTATAAACTAGGTGGCAGAATCTGTTCTTCCTTTCTGTAGCCATTTGGAATAGTAAAGTTATAACCTGAGTTGCACTTTGGGGCTCTGACAGCTGCTTATATGAGGGAAAAAAACCCTCTTCGGAAGATTTTAGATAACATAGACTTTAGTTTTTGGACTCAGATTTCCGGGGGGGGGGGGGGCGGGAGCAGGGGGGAGATAACGATATCAAGGATAGAAGCAATCGGAAGTTTGATTTTTCTTAGTCTCTGCTTCAGACACAAATGGTGACTCCCTGTCGTCTCCAAATTCTTATTCTAATATAGATCTGGAATGCCCAAAGAAAGTCCAGTTGCCTCTTGAAAAAGCATCTTTGGGACAACCATGACTTGGATGACTGAGAATCTCCATAGATACAAGTCTTACAGTTACCAAGTTGGGAGAGCTCCGGTCTAGTCTATAGCCCAAGTTTGATTTTTCTTCGTGTCATGGTGACCCCTTGTTAAAGATATTGTAGTCTCCAAATTCTTATTAGTACTGGAATGCCCAATTATTATTTTATTTTATTATTTTACTTTACTTTATTTTATTTTAATTGTGATAGTAAGGAAACGAACAAAAATAAATTTGTAGTTACTGTGTGAAAGAGAGCAACTTCCCAAATGCTCTGTGCACTTAGTGACATCTAGTGGTGAAATAAAGAATTAATTACAATGTTAAATAAATGAAGAGATGGATAAATAACCCCTTTCTTCTCTCCCTCCTCTTCCGCCCCCCTCCCCAAAGTAAAGATTAGGGTTAGGTTAGAAATAAACCTCTCAGATTTGGTTTAGCATTTAAAATATACAATTTGTCTGTTAGTTGTTTCTGCTTTACTTTTGTTTTATCAAATTAATAAAGGATTGAAGCCAGAAACAATGACATAAAATGCTTCATGATTTAATTATTGATCCTTCATTTTCAGCATTTATAGGGTTTAGGTTTTTTAATTTATAAAAAAATATATACGTAAAGCAAATGTGAAAAACACATTACAAAAATATATACAGAAAGGCAGGCCCAAATGTCCAATGTAAAAAGTAAACATCTAACCTTAAAAAAACTGAATAGAGGTTTTGAAAACTAGAAAAAAAACAACATTTTCCTTAATCAGGGTGGATTAAAGGGCTGTTTCTTTATGATGGCCTGTTCATCTGTGTGCCTATTTTAACATCAGCCATAGTCTTGTGTCCTCTTAAAACAAGGAGATTAGCAGATTGTGATCTAAGTGTTGATAGACTGGATTCCAGCTCTTTGAAACAGCAAAGAAATTCTTTTCAGTAGGCAGAAAGATACTCAGGGATACAGAAAACCTGGGATTTTCAGTTTTGCACTGATTGGAAAGTATGTGACAGCTTGCTTGTTAATTTAAAAGAGGAGTATTCAGACTTTATTAAACATAGTATTTGCAAGATGTTCCTAGAAATTCAGCAATGATTCTCTGTATGTATGAGTATGATTCTCTGGATACGTTATACAAAGACATAGCTCTCTTGAGAAGTGTGTAATGCTGGGAAAGGTAGATAGAAAGAGAAGACAATGACCTTACACGTAGGGAAGGGCCTCTGTTACGATGGTGATGGGATCCTTTGTTGGAAAGTCATGATCATGAGGTGGCTGCAAAGGTTGTAACTGTGAAAAATGGTCATGTCTCTTTTTTCAATGCCCTTGTAACTTTGAATGGTCACTAAATGAACTGCTGTAAGTTAAGGAAAAACTGTTACTTATCAGGCCCCTGATAACTGTGTATGACTCCATACAATGGTCAGTGATAAGGTTGTTCAAGGAGTATGACCAGTGGTGTATGTAAATATAACAACCTTTGAAAGGGGTCTAGATAAGGGGTTGCCAACCTTTTGAACCTCAAGGACCACCAAACTCATCATTTTAAATCCGGCAGACCAGAGACCCTGGGAAAATCCCCCCAAAAGTCTGTAGGAAAATTCCCCACCCTGTTTTCCTACCAATCGTTCTTTATTTGGGATCACAGGATATCATCTCCAGCTCCGTTCTCAGGGAGAGAGAGAGAGAGAGAGAGACTTTTGGCTTCATGCAAGGAAAGCAGCAGGAGCAGCAGAAGTCTTTCTTTCTCTCCCCCAAACTCCACCAGAAATGAGTCTTTGCTGGCACAGCCTCTTGGAGCAGGATGCTTTGCAGGGTCCCAAAGACTCATTTCTGGCAGAGTTTGGGGGAGAGAAAGAAAGACTTTTGCTGCTTTCTTTGCGTGCAGCCAAAAGCGGAAGAAGAAAGAAGCAGAAAGAAGCAGCCCAGTGGCCACGCGAGGCATGTGGGGTGAGTGGGGAAAATTCCCCCCCTCTGCCCTTTCCCCCTCCCCTTACTACCTTGTGTTGTTTGCAATGCTAGCAACACAAGCCTTGTGTTCCTGGGGGCCATGTGGGCACCGCAGCCTTGTGTTCCCATGCAGCCTGGATTAATTGCTTTGGGGGGTGCTTTGGGGGTGACATTTCTCTGTGGACCACCAAAATATTTTCATGGACCACCAGTGGTCCCCGGCCCACTGGTCTAGATAACATCATGGAGGACAGGACTATCAATTTTGAAGATATCATTGTTACCTCTTTGCCGTAAGCAGCGTATCACTAGGTACAAGCTGCAGGGAAATGATAAGAAACAGATATGTCTCCATCTTCCATTTCTGAGGACTTACAGTATTTTTCAGAGTGTAAGCTGCTTCAAAGTATAAGACACGCCTTGGGGAGGAAAACAAGGAAAAAGCAAACTACTTCTGACTCTGCTTGAAGCAATTTGCCTCCTTCCAGCAAACAGCCTGGTCAGCTTCAACACAGCCTGATTAGCACTAGCAGCTGATTGTCGGTTGGATCGACCTCCCGATGATCAGCTGTTTCAGGCTGCAGGGATCGCCATTGCCTATTGCCACTTCCACGTGCCCCATTTTCGGCCTCTGCATCCTGTTTTTGGCCCATTCCGATATCCACCACGTGGAATGAGCTAAAAATGGGGGATGCGGAGGCTGAAAATGGAGCACATGGAAGTAGCAATAGGCAATGGTGATCCCTGCAGCTTGAAACAGCTGATCGTTGGGAGGCCAATCCAATCAACAATCAGCTGCTGGTGCTAATCAGGCTGTGCTGAAGCTGACCAGGCTGTTTGCTGCAAGGAGGCAAATTGTTGGGAGGCAGAAGCCAAAGGGTGGGGGCCAGCAAGTGGGCGGGGCTTCACCAACAATCACTGTATAAGATGCACAGACATTTTTCAACCCCTTTGTTGGGGGGGAGGCAGTGCATCTTATACATTGAAAAATATGGTATATTTGCTTAAGTAAATGGTGACACCTTGAGAGATTCAA
Organism: Hydrophis major; assembly: GCA_033807585.1. NCBI lineage: Eukaryota > Metazoa > Chordata > Lepidosauria > Squamata > Elapidae > Hydrophis > Hydrophis major. Next base: position 362,569,545 of record CM066329.1, on the reverse strand, counting down.
GCTGCTATTTTAAGATTGGGAAACTTCAAAGTACCAACAACAATGAAACATTCATGGCAGGCAAGGATGAAAGATCCTATGGCAGTTTTCTTGTTCTAAGTAGAATACTTTATTTGGTCAAGTGTGATGAGACACACAAGGAATTTGTCTGTGGTACATGGCAACAAGGATTCTTTTACAAATCTCTGCTGAGTTGCATCATAAAAAGATGCTCAGGACTTAGAGAAGATCTTCTGAGGACCTAAAGGAATCTTCATGATTCAGCAGAAACTGAAAAAAAAAGGATGAAAACATTTATAACGAGTCCAAATGGGCTGGATACCCAGGAAAATAGGCCAGGAATTGGCAACTTTAAACACTCAAAGAGCCACAAAGGTCCTAGCCTGGAAGCTTCCCATTCAATTCTGGAGCTGACTGGAACTCCAGTTCCCCCACCATAGAGTCTCTTCCTAGCATGGCATCCTTTTTCCTCTACCTGTCCTAACCGAAAGCCCTATCAATTGTGGGTCCAACTGAAAAACTCGCCCCTTGCCATAGAGTCCCCTCCTGTGCTTCCCCCTCCAAACTGGAACCTCCGCTCAAAATTGTGGTGCCCACAGGGAGCCGCAGCAGAGGGATGAGAGAGCCACATGTGGCTCCAGAGCCGCAGGTTGCCAACCTCTGACATAGGCCTATGCTTCTCATTAACAGATATAGGTTTTTTTTTTTTAAAAAAAAAATAGCAGTTGTTGGGATTGAAAGAGCCACAGTAGTGTCCACTGTCAATGTGGACAATAGGCATCTGAATCAGCTTTGCAATTTTATTCTGCATTTCGAGCACTTGGACTTAAAAGACTTTTATCAGCACAGAGTCTGAGTAGTCCATTTCTTCAAGCTTAATATTAAATTACCTCCCCAGGAAGAGTGGGGCCCGAAGTCTCATTACTAAAGTGAGTGATGCATGAACTCTTGGTTATCCATAGAAACCAAATTGCACTAGTGAAGTGTGAAGGCTTAGTGAGGCTTGATTGGAACACACCAAGAAATAGAACATTTGCAGAATTAAGGGGAGAAGATATCTAGATTTAATACTCTAATACCATCTCTTTTTCCCATAAAACAAAGCCGAGGAAGGAATGGATAAGATGGGCATCAATGTTGATATGGATATAAATCATGGACTTTTTGCATTAAGCGGGGAGGTGGACCCAATATCCTTAAAATCCTTTCCAATATTAGGAAGCTACTGGGGGGCTACCAAATTATTCATTTCTTTTTTTTTGAAAACAATAACAAGAACTCATGGCTGGCTTGAATCCTAAACAGAAGCATTCTACGTTGCAATATTTTTGACACATCATTTGTTGAAATGAACTGGAACTAATTAAAAATAGTCCTCTTCCATCCACTTTTCAAGAAGGCTAATGCTGAAAACCATTCCGGTGGATTATGTCCAACTCTTTATGTTCCACAGTTGTTTAGTATTAATGCCTAGATCTGCCAAAGTGGGACAAAAATGCCTGCGGTATTTTGCAAGAGGAAGGGTGGGGAAAAAAAACCAAGGCAAAACAAAACAATACTAACTGAGCTAGGATTTAAATTCTAGGTTTTATTATACTTAGAAACAGAACAAGTTTAAGCCAGAAAACTAATTATTCCAATTAAAGCCTCTTTTGTAAAAATGTACAGTGATTTAAAAGGCAACCTCATTTAGACATGGTGCTGGTTAACGGACAATTTATAAAAAAAATTCTTTGTAGGGCACAATGCCAAGAAGATTTACAGAAGAGGCTTAAAAGACTAATGCTTAGGAACACATCCTTTAGAAAGATACCTATCTATATAAAGAAACTGCACAAAGAAATGGTTAATCCACCAAACCCTTAATGATAAAACAGGAGCAGAGTTGGAAGGACCATGGTGTTTATTTAGTTCAAATGCTCACTGGTGCTTTAGCATCTCATTAGACAAGCATCTGTGAAATGAGGGCAGTTCAACTCTTTTAGCAGCAGTCTGTTCCACGGTTAAGAAACAACTGATGTTTACTAAAAGTCATGTGTATTTATTCATTCATTCAGTGTCTCTCTTGATCTTCTCTATTCTAAATGAAATAAACCTAGATCCTTTGAATTGTTCTTCACAGAAACTTGCTATTCAAACCCTACCACCATCCTAGTTTGGTTGACATATTGTCCTCAAAAACAGCTCGACATACATAACATTACTGTCAGCTGGATAATAATCCTCTGTTCATTCTGATCTATGTTAAATAAAGCAAAATAACAATAAAATGTATTTAGTTGTCCTTTTAAGCAGTACACCTCTTTAGTTGAAGAGCTGCAGTGGCACGGTGGTTAGAATGCAGTATTGCAGTCTAATTTTGCTGACTGCCAGCAGTTTGATTCTGACCAACTCAAGATTGATTCAAACCTTCCATCATTCTGAGATTGGTAAAATGAGGACCCAGATTGTTGTGGGAAATATACTGACTCTGGGTTGTAAAGGATTGTAAAGCACTGTGTAGGGGTACATAAGTCTAAGGCAGGGCTGTCAAACTCCCAGCCCGTGGGCCAGATGTGTCACATGCTGGCTGCGCCCATGCCCAATTTAGTGAGTGAAGGGGGTGGAAAGTCCTGATAAGTCATGTGACACCACCTTGATGATGTGAGTTTGACACCCCTATATATCAATAGTCTAAGGGCTATTGATACTGCTTCAGTGATGGATAACTAGATTGGGATACCAAGCAGTAGGCCATATTACAAAGTACAGACAGGGCTAGAAGAAAAGGTATTAATTTTTAACATTTAAAATGGCATTAAAAGACACGTAACATACTTAACTTTTTAAATTTCTGTGGAAAGAAAATCAAACCCTCCCCACCATTCAGTCTTCCTGCCATTTACCAGGGCAAAGATTAAAAATTAGAGTCAGGATAATTGGTGAGATGTTGAAATGTGTGTTTCATCAACACAAAGATTAAAGTGTAGCAAGTATTCAGGTGAGCATTCCTAAAATGAAGCCAGAATGTCTGCTAATTAAATTTAAAAAGGCCCTTTCCTCCAAAATATTGCCACCTCCACCTGCAATGTTAAATAAATGGAAGCCGTGAACTCAGCAAGATACCTGACCAGAGTGTTTCCTTTCAGCAACCCAATTAATTTTGGGGAGTCCAGCTAATTGCACTTTCAATGGGTGCAGTTTTGTCTGTTCTTGTGGAACAAAGACTATATAAGCAGAGGGCTCAGGGTGGCTATCTCCAACTAGCTGATTTTGTATTAGGCTCTCAAATAAACTTCACCTCTGATTCAAGTAACGACCTGTATTCTGCATTCTTTATTCCTGGCTTGGAAAAGAACCTGTTTTCTAAGACATTTAACAGCTTTGATTAGGGATAAAAAAATGAAGTGGTGGCGAGAGGATACTTTTTGGGATGCAAATACATTAGTATTGCACATTTATTTTGGTACCCAGACTTCTGCCTACTAGTTTAAACTCAAAACAGTACAACCTACCTTGATTCTAATGGGTTGACTGACACATTTGGAGCACAAATTCAGCTCGGTGCATCTCGTCCCTCCTCCGATTTCAAAGATTATTAAACCGGATGGAACAAAACTTAGTGATACTTTGTTCTGACCCAGGCCCTTTTCTACAAATCAAACACAATCCAAAGGGAACAGAAACCTTTTAGTGCTTCTGCAAAATAATTAGTTGTGATAAGCTATGATAAACACAAGCCTTGTCAAACTGTGTGAGACTACCAAAAAATAACAGACAAGAAATAATTTGCAACACAAGAATCTTCAAATACAAACTCAGGATACTGGAATGTCCACAAGGCTGTTTCAAAATGTTTTTGCCTTCTGCAAAGAATGTTGATTTCAGTTGGCTTTTATTTTCTTGAAGGAGGGGCCATTACCTTGCAGCCTTACTCCCAAGTCACCTGTGCTGTTGTAGCTGCTCTTTCCTGCGGGCAATCCTGTGTGCACGTGCACTTGGCACAGGCTCCTCGGGAACCTCTTCATCTCTGCTGCCAGCCCCCACAATCTCTGAAGGCAGCAGTCCACTCCCTAATGGTCCTGGCCCCTCATCCGATTCCTCGTTCTCAGCCGTCCGCACCTGCTGCCGGCTAACCACAACATACTTCTGCATTTGTGTTAATGCACAAATACTGTACTTGCAGAAATATCTGGGATAGAGACAAACCTTCCACTTGACACCAGGCCTTTGAAGAAAATTGATGCTTTCTTCTTTTGTCCTTTCCGAGTTCATTTTCTTTGCCATCGGTTTTGCAGTCTTTTGCTATTTGTGTGCCTGTGTTTCTATATTTTTTAAACGTCTTACCAATTGTAAATATACCCTCTGAATTATTGGGAGTTGAGCAGCATAGACATTTAATGAATTATTATCAACAGGTAGTCCTTGACTTACAACCATTTGTTTAGTGACCATTCCAAGTTCCAACGGCACTGAAAAAAACGACTTTAAGACAGTTTTTCACATTTATGATGACCATATAAAATGAGGTAACGCTCACTTAACTGCTTAGCAATGGAAAGTTTGAGCTCAATTGTGGTTGTAAGTAGAGTTGAGGTACAGGTTGTAAATTCAAAAGATTGCTAGAAGTTCAAAGAAAATTGTACTAAGAAAGTTGCTGGAAATTCAAGAACGAAAACAATTCTACACATGGCTTAGTTAAAACCAAGCTAGTGAAAAGCAAGAGCTAGAAAGCTCTGTTTAGATTAGTGGACTTAAAGAGTGATTTCATTCTTTTCACTATCACTAAGGTAACAGTCACATTTTTGGGGAAAACTGTCATTTTTCTTTCAATGGGCGTGCTCAATTTTCTTTCAATGGGCGTGCTCAATTGTTCAATATGACCAATTTGTTAAACAAAATGTGTTTAAAATGGGGAAGAGTCAGCAACCAGCAGCCCTTAATTCAAATTTACCTCCAAATAATGCTATCTGGCTCACTAATTACTTTCACCAGATTTTTTTGAGGGGGGGGGGGGGGACGGGGACAGGACAAAAACAGGCAAATGTCAGCAAGATTTTTCAGAAAGCCAATTTAGAAACTGAGACAAGCAGTTCCTTGTGGGACTCTTAACACATCCTTCCAGGTAGGTTAGCTCTGCAGCTTTCAGAATTCCCAGTCCAACATTTCTGAAAGTGTCAATTTGGACAAAGCTTTGACTAGCAAGTTAAACTGATGATCTTCAGGAATAAGCTGATTTCAGAAGAATCACCATTTAATTAGAAAAATCTGATCTCTAAAACCAGAGACTATGAAGACGAGATATTTATATTGGCATTAACACATATAATTATATTATCAAACGTTCACCCACACATAGCTTATATGAATCAGGACGATTCCAGTTTTCATCACTGAAGAGAGACACAGCAATTCTTCCACTCTGCAATTTTGACAAAATTAATGGATTTTATTTACAATTTTTTTTTTGCTCCAAGATTACAACAGAAAACACGTTTAGTGAAATCTCATATTAACAAAATGCACTGATTTATTTGTAATGGTAGTAAAATGGGACAGAGTGACAGTCTCTGGTATGGCTGAGTGACTTTCCATGAACTGAAGCTAATGTGAAATCCCATGTTGGCTGTGTGATAAGGCCTTCCAGCCTCTTGGATTGCATCTTAGTGGCTTTCGCCTTTCTTTCCTACCACCTATGAAAGAGAAAGAGAAACGTTACCTCTTGAAGAAAAGGCAGATAAAATAGATCCTCTCATTCTAAAGAAACTACCGAGAAGTGTCTTTTCCAACAGGCATTTTAACAAGAGATGAGAACAAAAGTGGCAGAGGATTAAATGGAAGAACTTTTAATTTTTAGCTAAGAAAAGCATAGCTCTGTTCAAATGATGACAGGGATGCCAATCAGATCAAAACATCCTCCTGGGCTCAGTATCAGGCACAGTTCAATGTGCATCACCTAAGCAATTACTATGAAATAGCAGAGAAACTTATTGTGACACAATATTACTATTTTGCTCCAATGGCTCAACAACATTTCATATTATGGTTAAATTCTACAGTAGGGATACGCAACTTCTACGATATGCTCACGAGGAAGAGGCATCTAAACTTTTGATAGGTCAGTGTGCATTCAATAAAACGTTAGTTTGTCATGTATTTACACCAGTGATGGTAACACAGCGTGAAGTTTTGGGTGACACACTGGTGTTCACCAATACCTAACAACACGGCCCGCCTCAAGTGTGTGGCAAATCCTGGGGAGTGCTGGGCCACGTGAGGGGGGCAATCGCCCCATTTCCCCCAAGACTTGCAGTCCAGTCCAGTCCAAAGCTCACTCCTTTGAGTAGCAGCAAAGAGTCTAGGCTAGGGGTCTTCAAACTTGACAGCTTTAAGACTTAAGGACTTCAACTCCCAAATTTCTAGTCAAGTTAGCTCAGAAGTTCTGGGAGTTGAAGTCCACAAGAAGATCCTTGCTCTAGGGTAGTGGTGGCTAACCTTTTTGGGCTCCTGTGCCAAAAATTGTGCGTGCTGTGCCAGAACCGAAAAGGCAATGCGCGCAGCCCCTCATGCCCCCTGTGCATACATGTGCAATTCCTTCCCCCGCTGCCCCCTTATTTGCACTGCGTCTCCCAGATGATTTTCAGCCTGTTTGAGACCTTTTTCGGCTTGCCAGAGGCTTGAGGGATGCCTCTGCAGGTTTTGTAGGCTGAAAAATGGGCCCATTTTGTCACTTCTGATATTTCTTCAAATATAGGAAGTGACAAAATGGGCTATTTTTGGGCCTGCAAAGCCTGCAGAGGCATCCCTCAAGCCTCTGGCAAGCCGAAAAAGGCCCAGAAATCAGCTGGGAGGTACGCGCACGTGCAGTGAGGTAAGTTTGCCTGGGGCTCGCGTGCCCTCACAAATGGCTCTGTGTGCCATCTATGGCACACGTGCCATAGGTTTGCCATCACGGCTCTAGGGCCTCTACAGGTAGTCCTCGATTTATGACCACAGTTGAACTGAATGTTTGCCTGGTTAAGCAAGGTAGTTAAATGAGCTTTGCCCCATTTTACGACTTTTCCTAGCATTATTAAACGAATCGCTGAAATGAATCGTGCGGTTGTGAAGTGAATTTGGCTTCCCCCATTGACTTGGCTTGTCAGAAGCTGGCTGGAAAGGATACAAATGGCGATCATGTGATCCTGGGACAGTGCAACTGATGCCAGTTGCCAAGTGCCCGAATTTTGATCATGTGACCATAGGGGATGCTGTGATGTGTGAAAACCAGCCACACGGTCGCTTTTTTCAATGCTGTGGTAACTTCAAACAGTCGCTAAACGACAACCACACTAAATGGTTAAGTTGAGGGCTACCTATACTTCAGCCTTAGCCTTGGCACTTTTGCCAATGTGGCTTAGATGGGGGAAGGGGGAGAGAGAAAACTCTTTCACTTTTATCTGTGGGGTGCGTGTGACACACGAGCAATCAAGTGAGGAATCTTCCAAATGTTTTCCAAAGCTAAAAGGTTCACCACCACTGATCTACGCCAAACCTATCTGCTTGATTCCTTCAACACTAGGCACATCTGGAATTTACCAGGCTGGTGGCTCAGGTCACAGGCAAAATGAGGGAAGGGTTCAATTTCATAGTGAAAGAATAGAAGCAAACAGCATTTGCTGTTATTCTTGGTACAAAAACTCTTAAATACACTTTCAAGGATGTGGGATGTAGAGGTGGGAAAGATAACTGAATCCCATTGAGATTTCTCTTGTTCTGCCCTTTGACCTTATGTGGTCACTGGAGATAGACTGACAAACTGTATTGATCTTCTCCTGGTCTGCTATTCTGTCTACCTTCCATCAGGTTCAGGGGGAGGACAGAATTTGATACAGTGCAGTCCAAACATTAATGTCATAATCTCCCTTGACCAGGGGTTTCAAACTCCATTTCATTGAGGGCCACATCAGGGTTGTATTTGACCTTGGGGGCTGGGGTTGGTGTGGCCAGCTCGAGATCTCTTGTGTTGGAGGGTGCCAGTGGTGGCCTGAGCGCTCTGCCAGCGAAAAAGGGCTCCTGAGCTCCGTTTTCGGCTGTGATGGCCTCCTGCAACCCTCTGCCAGCGAAAACAGCCCAGGAGAGCCGTAGGTGGCCCTCACGAGGTCTGTTTTTGGCTGTGACAGCCTCCTGCAACCTCTACCAGTGAAGATGGCGCTTGGGAGGGCTGTGTGTGGCCCTCCCAAGCTCCATTTTCTTTGGCAGAGGCACTGCGGGCCAGTCCATCATTGTTTCCAGGGCAGCCCCCCAGGCCAAATCTAAGCACCCTCATGCTGGATCTGCCCTCTGGGCCTTGAGTTTGACACTCCACGCCCTAGACAAACATTTAATGAGGCAGTTTCAAACATCACAACTTTGTATAACACAATACTGAAATCTCAAAATAAAAACTGGTAAGTGCTGAAGTGAGATATCTGCTACCTGAACCAGCAAAAATAATAAAAATAATCAATCAATCATCATTCACTATATAGGCCATTAAAAAAAGAAAAGGCTAATCCTTGGAATAGATATAATGGCATGCAGACATTGGTGCTCAAAAATACTCAGGTTAACAAAGAATTAAAATGTCATGTAACAGTACAGAAAGAAAACAATAAACAAGTTAAGATTTAATTAAGCATGTTATATAAAAAGCCAAATTAAACTAGACAGAAATGTGAAACAAACATTTATTCCTTGGCTTTGATTAAAGCACGGTAGTCTGGTTTAGATTAAACAATTACAACCACAAATTAGACAATTATGATGTTAGCAGAGGTGCATCAATCACCCCTCCCCCGCATAAAAATAATCTATACCATTCAGAAGGGGAAATGCTCAGGTGGCCCATGTGTATTATCTGAAAAATTAAACATTTCAGCATTGATGTTTCTCAACACAGTTAGATCTATCTGAAGAATTCTTAACCACAATAACTCACACCTATAACAATAAAGGAAAAATAACAGTTTTTTTATTCCTAACGCCTATTATTTGGGCACATTTTTTCTTTATGAATTGAGCACACCCCATACAACATGTATGAATTAATCATTCAATAATTTTCCATATTTAAAGTTCTGGATAGGAAATTCCTAATCTGATCATTTTTAGGGATTAAAATTTGCTCTCAACCTACTGCCCAAGTTGCAGCTTTTTTTTGACAGACTCCATGATGGTGCACTGTCATTAAGCACCATAGAACAGATTTCTAATGGATTTCTAAATGAATGAAAATTGTCATAAGTGGAAACATCCAAGTGATATTCATTATGCTGGGGAAGGAAGGAAGAAATTCCTTATTTAGGCAGCAATTGCTGAAGCACTTTGGCTTTTTTAAAAAATAATTATCCATCTACCAAGACAGAAAGACGTCCCAAATTTCCAGGCATTTTAGGACTAGAATATCCAGCTGGTAAGGCCATCAGACTGCAATTTGATAGGTATGGTCCCAAACATATATGAAAACAGAAAACATATCTGATGGCTGGATGGCAACTTCCTATTCAGTTACCTTCTGAAAGAACCACCAAGCTGTATTGTAAATTAAAACACCATATGAAATATTTTTCCATAGAAAGTAACAATATGGATAAAAGTAAATTAATTGTCAGAGAAAATTACAGTCAGAATTACAGAGTTTCAATCCAGACAATGCCTTGAAGGGCCCATAACTCAAAGTCACAGCCCAAGACACTCTCAATTTCAGTGTCTCGGTCTCCAAAATAGCTCAGAGAATTAATTGGTCAGCCAGATGTAAAAAAAAACCTGGATAATCTAGCTCAATTCAAGGCAGCTTCATATATATTCTGGACCAGGAAAATGCTATTATATCAGTTTAACCCTTGAAAAGTTGAAAGATCCCTGCTCTAAGAGGATCTGTAAGAACTTGGAAATTCTGTCAGGAAAGGCTTAGCTAGATATCACTCAGTCTGAATGTAAAACACAGTTGCACCCTTCAACTTCCTGTGAGGACTGGTACAAAAAAAATGCCAGTATGATGTAATGAAGTGAAATGTTGAAGCATTTAAGAGAAGAGGAAGGCATTTCAAAACCAAAACAGTGGATTAAAAGAAGAATTTAAAAACCACATGGTAAAAACAAAGACAGGTCCATGAGGAAAGAATGAGGAAGGAAAGCTGTCCCAGAAGATGGTGAGCAGGAATTGATGGTACCAAAAGCAGTGGAACTGTGCAAATGAGGAGCAGAGGGAGCAGGCAGAAAGGGGCGGTGGAAAGAAAGCTCATTTAAGAACAAAAATCTTCTGCATTTTTATTTCTTTGGGCCAGGGAAATGCTGAAAAATAATAAAATAGAGTGTTAACAATGAAAGCAGAGTAAATAAGTAGCCAATGAACAGGGGAAAATGGGAATGCCATGCCAAGGAGAGCTATCTGAATTTCACATGCATTAACCCCCTCAAACACCTTTCACCCCAAAGAGAGATCCTTCCTTGTATGGAGATTATTAAATTATTTTAATTATTAAATTCAGGGTTAAATTTAATTAATTTAAAAATTAAAAAGGTATTAACATTTAACTAATTTTTTAATACTTATTCATTTTAAAAGCCAAAGCTAAAAGAAAGTAACAAAAAGAGAGGCAGAGCATGCCATATCTGACTTAGCATAAATGAGAAAATCCCCCCCCCCAACACACACATAGACAAATTTAAACTTGCATACAATGAGTAAAAACACATGCAGTGAACAACAATTCCTAACTCTGGAAACAAGAGAGGAGGAACGAGTTAAATCTCAATATATTACTGATATCTGTTTTGTCTGCGAAACGTTTCCAGAGAGCTTGCTCTTTTCCATTACATTCACAACAAGCACTATAGATTGTAGTCACTGATCAACCAATGCCCGGGGTTAGAGAATAGAAGAAATCTTCCTTGGATATGGACCCATTCATGCTGCAAGTCTTTAAAATGAGGCACAATTTACTGGAGAGAATTTGGATTTAGTTTTATCAACTGGTAACCCAGCAAGGAGTAAGAAGAATCTCCCATTATATTTGGATTCCCAGGAAACGGTGACTGTGATACACAGACATGTTTTTTTCTATCAGCTTTGGAAGTCACATATTCCAGTAAGAAAGGGGTATTTAAAAGTAGATCCAGAAACCGCTGAATTAATATACCGTATATACTCGAGTATAAGCCGAGTTTTTCAGCACATTTTTTGTGCTGAAAAAACCGCCCTCGGCTTATACTCGAGTCAGATTCCCCTCTGAAAAAAAATGGTGTGGAGCTCCGAAGCTGGGCAGCCGCTTCCCTGCTTCCGTGTTTCCTTTGCAACTTTTAAGCATGGGGGTAATCGGAAGCAGAAAAGTTCTTGCTTGAGGATATATTGTTTTTTCTTTTTTTAACTGTTTTTTTTGGGGGGAAGACCCACCGCCATGTGAGAATGCTCAGACACGAAATCTATCCAACCGAAAATAAGTGTGTGTGTGTGTGGGGGGGGGGATTTTAACAGAGGGAAGATGTAGGGAGAAGGCAAAAGCGACAGAAGATCCTTCAGGGGAAACTGAGGGGGAGACTCACCCTTGGTCCAGATGAGCCCCCTTCCCCTTTCTCTAGGCTGAGAAAACAACGCGAGCCGAGGTTGCTTCGGCTCCACTCAGCTTCATTTCCTCAGCTCCAGCTGCTTTCAGTCCACTCGGGAGGAGGGGGAGGAGGAGGTAGTGGCAACTCGCGTTGTTTTCTGAGCTCCAGGCTGAGAAAGCAACACGAGCCGAGGTCGCTCCACTCAGCTTCATTTCCTCAGCTCCAGCTGCTTTCAGTCCACTCGGGAGGAGGGGGAGGAGGAGGTGGTGGTGGCAGCTCGCGTTGTTTTCTGATAGTGAGATCATTTCCCAAATTAATTGATTCACAAACCCAAAAGATGTTGATGACAGTGGGAGGCAGGAGTCACTCTCTCCCTTGCAAGAAAAAACCAAGAGCCGTTCTTATGATATCTCTCTCTCTCTCTCTCTCCCCCCCCCAATAAAGTCAAGCCCTTTCCAGCACGCGCGCGCGATCCGCCCCCGCCGCTTTGCACCTTGCAAATGCAAAAACCCTGGGGTTTTGCATTTGCAAGGTGCAAAGGGGCGGGGGCGGATCGCGCGCGCGTGCTGGAAAGGGCTTAACTTTATTGGGGGGGGGGAGAGAGAGAGAGAGAGAGAGAGATATCATAAGAACAGCTCTTGGTTTTTTCTTGCAAGGGAGAGAGTGACTCCTGCCTATCACTGTCGTCATCATCATCTTTTGGGTTAGTGAATCAATTAAACCTTTCATGATAGTGAGATCGTTTCCCAAATTTCCCTTAAATCAGGAAAGAAATCAGGAACAAACCTTTGGACTGAGAATAAGCCTGTTCCTATGATGCCATTTTTGTTCACTGCAGTGTGAAAAGTGTGAAAAAACACACTTCTTTTTCTTCATCTTCTTGTTCCCTATTTACTGGTCTCTTTCAAAGAGGAAATTGTGAACATCAAACTTATTCTCAACTGTCCTTGTGAAAGTTTTTATTGGTATCTATTTTTATTTTTGAAATTTACCAGTAGCTGCTGCATTTCCCACCCTCAGCTTATACTCGAGTCAATACGTTTTCCCAGTTTTTGTGGTTAAATTAGGTGCCTCGGCTTATATTCGGGTCGATTTATACTCGAGTATATACGGTAATCACCTCAAAAAGCCACAGTTATATTTTCCATGCAGAATTTTGTTATATAGTAGCTTGGGATTTCAAATTAAGAGAGGAAGTCCCTAGAAGCATAATAACGTATTATAGGTAGTAGAAATGTACAAATTACTTGATCACAGAATCAACCACTGTATTTCAAAATACTCCAGAATGTTCTGTTTCCCTTTTGGACCTTGTCAAACCCAACTCTGAAGCATGTAGTTTTGGAAGTGCAGTTTGAGATGTTATACACATAATATTCTGGACAAAATGAACCTGTTTCAGCGTTAGAATACTTTTAGAACATTTCAGAAGATTTAAGGAAACCACCTCCCTGCCCCAATTGTCCCTGACTAGTACAATCCAGAGGTAGTTTGCCCTGGTCCAAAGGGAAATGGAGTGGTACATTCCCAGATTGTGGGGTTTTGCTCATTCTTAAGAGTTTAATAAGTGAAGAGTTTAATAAGAGTTTGTTCTAGCAAGTTAATAGTTCTGAAAAGGGGTAGATGTAGAATTTACCAAGAGGGATCTGAAAGGGCAAAAGGGAAATGAAAGCTGGACACTTTTTCTCCCTTTCTAAAAACAAGAGAATCTCATTCCTACAACCCCAGAATTAATGATTCAGTGAAAGGGTATTTTCAAAGGTCCCTCCATCTGAGATTTCATAGAAGACTGTGACACTAACAGACCAAAAGAAATGAATGGCATGTTGCCACGTAGCCAAGATATTTTGAACTGCAATTATGAATGCAATCCTCATCTTCCATTCATGTTAGCTCTACTTGGTATTCTATACCTTCAAATTAGAGAAGGACAAAGCTAAATTGGGGATCCAGTTTAGCCCCAGGAATTTCTCAATTACACTTTGTTTCCTAGCATCTTTCCTGCTGTTTATTATGTACCACAAATTAAGAGGCATCTTTAATTATACCCTCCTTCACATCATTAAAGGGGCTTTGGTAGAATTCTCAGCTACTTCTACCTTTCTTTTTCAAAGCAATAGCCCTAAAGCTTCGGCTCCAGAGCTGCCTCTGCTAAGGATAGACCTACAGGCTATGTAATAATCACTCCAGGTAGCATTGTCAACTGCTGTTGCTGCTATTCACCAAGAAAAGCAATTCTAAGCAAGGAACTTTCGACAAAGGTAGCATCCTATCACTTCTAGTCTCTCTACCTTTCTAATGTGGATCAAAGAGTGGATCTAGAGAGTGGTGTGGTGGTCTAGAGGTGGAGCTCTCACCTCACAAACAGGAGGCTGTGAGTTTGATCTTAGGTAGAGGCAGATATTTCTCTCTCTGGGCACAATGAGAATACAGGTGAAACTCGAAAAATTAGAATATCATGCAAAAGTTCATTTATTTCAGTAAAGCAACTTAAAAGGTGAAACTGATATATGAGATAGACTCATTACATGCAAAGCAAGATAGTGCAAGCTGTGATTTGTCATAATTGTGATGATTATGGCTTACAGCTCATGAAAACCCCAAATCCACAATCTCAGAAAATTAGAATATTACATGCAATCAATAAAACAAGGATTGTACATTGAACAATATTGGACCTCTGAAAAGTATAAGCATACATATGTACTCAGTACTTGGTTTGGGCCCCTTTTGAAGCAATTACTGCCTCAATGCGGCATGGCATGGAAGCTATCAGCCTGTGGCACTGCTGAGGTGTTAGACCAGGATGCTTCAATAGTGGCCTTCAGCTCTTCTGCATTGCTCAGTCTCATGTCTCTCATCTTTCTCTTGACAATGCCCCATAGATTCTCTATGGGGTTCAGGTCAGGTGAGTTTGCTGGCCAATCAAGCACAGTAATTTCACAGTCATTAAACCAGGTTTTGGTGCTTTTGGCAGTGTGGGCAGGTGCCAAGTCCTGCTGGAAAATGAAGTCAGTATTTATGGGATAAAGCTCATCTGCAGAAGGAAGCATGAAGTGCTCCAAAATCCCCTGGTAGACGGCTGCGTTGACCCTGGACTTAATGAAGCACAGTGGACCAACACAAGCAGATGACAAGGCTCCCCAAATCAACAGACTGTGGAAACTTCACATGGACTTCAAGCATCTTGCAGTGTGTGCCTCTCCATTCTTCCTCCAGACTCTGGGTCCTTGGTTTCCAAATGAGATGCAAAAGTTGCTCTCATCAGAAAAGAGGACTTTGGACCACTGAGCAACAGACCAGTTCTGTCTTTCTTTAGCCCAGCTAAGATGCTTCTGACGTTTGACATCTGAAGCCCGTGTCCAGGATCCGTCTGTGTGTGGTGGCTCTTGATGCACTGACTCCAGCCTCACTCCACTCCTTGTGAAAGTCCCAACACTTTTGAATGGCCTTTTCCTGATGATCCTCTCCAGGCTGCAGTCATCCCTGCTGCTTGTGCACCTTTTTCTTCCACACTTTTCCCTTCCACATAACTTTCTATTAATGTGCTTTGATACAGCACTTTGGGAACATTCAACTTCGTTTGCAATTACCTTTTGAGGCTTTCCCTCCTTATGGAGGGTGTCAATGATGGTTTTCTGCACAACTGTCAGGTCAGCAGTCTTTTCCATGACTGTGATTCCTACTGAACCAGACTGAGAGACCATTTAAAGGCTCAGGAACCCTTTGCAGGTGTTATGGCTTAATTAGCTGATTGGAGTGGGACACTTTGAGCCTAGAATATTGAACCTTTTCACAATATTCTAATTTTCTGAGATTGTGGATTTGCGGTTTTCATGAGCTGTAAGCCATAATCATCTCAATTATGACAAATCACGGCTTGAACTATCTTGCTTTGCATGTACTGAGTCTATCTTATATATAAGTTTCACCTTTTAAGTTGTATTACTGAAATAAATTAATTTTTGCACGATATTCTAATTTTTTGAGTTTCACCTGTATATCTGCTGAACAAAACTCCGCATTGGAGATAGGAAGGGCATCTGGCCATTAAATGCTCTGCTAGTTCCAGTCAGTTGCCCAGACTCCACTCTGCAAGGGATTATGGGGTTGTTAAATTGTAACGATGATGATCAAAGAGAGCTACCTGTTTTTTTTAAGGGGGAGGGGGGCTAAAAGGTATTGACTGGAGAAGGAAACATTTTAAGAGAAAAATCATTGTCATAACAATTCTGACATTTGTAGATAAATATGTACAATCAAACTTAACCTTTTGGAATAGGACACAATGTTTATGTAAGCCTCAAATATTTCAGAATAACGTCATCACACACCATGCATATTCATAAGATTTAAATGTATTCCTTAAGTCAGGATTCCCAAAAGGATGATTTGACTACTCCCCTTTTCTGCTTTCACTTCAGAAAGTTTGTTTAAGGTATTTTAATTACATAGTCAACAAACACCCATTTCTTCTGTACTGTGTTAATTCAGAATTATTATTTTTTCAAAAAGTAGGCTTATTGCTAGATGATGATATTGCTGATTCCTTATAAAACTAGGGCCATGCAATTACGTGAGTTCTGCTGGTTAATATGGTTATGAATTGGATTGTGTTTAGAATCTTGGGTATTTAGTTTTCTTAATTATTTTTTTTTGTGGTTTTGATCTCTGTATTTGGCCCAAAATCAATTTTGGAAAAGGAGAGGCCTTAACAAATTGTTTAAAGAAACAAACAGTGGCTTCACTGCACAAATAAGAATCCAGTATCAAAGTCAATTTTGCTGTCCCAAAATAGTCAGGTTTATTTTATTCATTTTATCGGAGGATTTAAAAAAAAAAAAACTTTTTGTAATCAGAGAGAATTAAAAAAAAAAAATTGAAGACTGAGAAATTAAGAGTGGTTAAGCCGGAGCAAAGAATCATTGTGAATACAGATTATGCTCGTATTATATTATTTCTTCAATGATTTTTCTGGCTTTTTACATTCTTTCCTCAAATTCACTTTGTCTTTTTAGGGGTAAGTAACAACTCATGGAAATCTCTGGCTTAAGCAGTCTTTATAAGCTTTTTAGAGCAATCATGCATTCTTTGGCTCTTTAACAGAATAAAGACTCTGAAGAAACAAATTCAACTTTTCTTTTTGAAAACATTGCCAGTTGTTTTTGAATATATGTATAAGATTCACATCATATTCCAAGATATAACTGTTTCTTGTTTTGAAGCCAAATTAGAACTTACCCGCTTGAAATCATTCATGTTTGTTGCTTGAACTGGTGTTCCAATAAATGTGAAATATGCAATTCTTGTTGTTTCTTCATCACCTTGATTAGACTGCACAAATAACTAAAAGGGAAGAGACAAGCACTGAATTATATATGTAAAAGTGTCAACAATCTATGAAAGAGCCAAGTTCAAAGAAAAGGAGTTAAAACCATGGAATACTAAAATAATTCAATTTTAAGTCTGCAGAATGTAATTGGTGGAACTCAAGCTTGCATGCAGCTAATTTTGAACATGAATTCTAGGAGACCGGTGCCATGTTTCAAACTAGTTTTGTTCAACTTGGCACAATTGCATTACTGGGAAAGAAGTCAAGACTTTGTACTCACAGTTACACTGTTAACATTCTGAAATTTTACATAGCGAAGTTGAATTATGCTGTCTTCTTTAATATCATCTGGTGTTAGTTCCAAAGCCTGAGTAGGTTCACTTCTTTCTGCCTCTTCAAAATCCATTGATCGAGGAAGATTGATAAATATTTTTACATATTTTGGACCTTGACCTAGAATAAAAACATAAGCCTTTTCAGAAACCTAGTGTCAGGATTCCGGCAGTTACCCCAATTAAATCATGAATCTCGAGCCAAAATTCCAAAACTTCAAAGGATTTATTAGGAGTTAACATGTCCCGCACTGCCTGGGTGTAGCTGACTCTGAGACACATCATTCATTGTCATCCTTGACCCTGGTTTTCCCCCAACCCCTGGATGTATCATAATTCATATTCTCCAATGGGACACATCCATAGCCAAAACTCATCAATCATATTGTCCAGTTAGATTTTTGTGCAGCAGAAACTTCAGTCACCTAGTTACTACTTCTGAAAAACTATGTATGGAATGCACTTTCCATTTCCAGGCTGCCGCACTGCTCTTTCAAACCCTTCCCCTCCCTCCCTTTCTGTTGGCAACTCTAAAACAACCATAGAAATACAGTATTTTATGAGTTGACACCTAGACTAATTCAAATGATCTTAATAGAAAAGCATAACACATCATGGAATCTCCTGCACTGAACACGAAGAGACTGTTCTGAGCATCGCGCGTGAGCTAGAACTTGTCTGACTTTAAAATGGTTTTTAAGTTCAGATACTTTTGTCTTTGAAGTAGGATATTTTGGGAAATTTTATCCTGAAAGGTTTTTTTTTTTTTAAATCAAACCTTTTGTATAACTCTACTGACAAACCATTAAGCTCAAACTAAACATGAGAGGTAAATGCCACTATCAAGGCAGAATCTGTTTTTATTTACATGATTGCGCTTATTGTTTAATTATTTAATGAGAACTGCACATTATTATGTATGTCGTGTATTCAAAGGCAAAGTAACATGAAAAACAATATGGTTCCATCACAAGACAAATTTACCTATGTGATTTTGGAACGCAATTGCTTTAAGAAGTGTTGGATAGTTTGTTTTGCCAAGTTCTGCATGCACTGATTATATTTTCAATTAATTTGTTCTAACTCTGTCCTGCAATGTGGAGAACAGAGAACAGAAACCAGAACAGAGAACAGAAAACTGTAGCTTTGTATTATTAAAATCACCAGAGAATTAAAAACAGTACCAATGGAACTTCTCTTTGAGGAATTTTTTTTTAACTTACCATTATCAGGCCCTTGACATTTCATAGAATAAAGCTTGACGGGTTGATTAAAAGCTACTGTTATAAGCAGCTGTGGAGAAAAAGGGGAAAAAAAAAAAAAACAGATTGAGAACAGAAAGCCCAAATGCATGCTAGAACACATCACTACATAAATTTTGGGTTATTTGTTCCCTTATGTCTACATCCAAATCAGAGTAGGTGTTTTGAGTAAACACACAGAGGAAAACACTTGCTCTATTGAAAAATAAACAATTATTATCCGGACAAATTTTTGAAAGTTGTAATACCTGCTCATCACAATCTGATTCCAAGAAGGTAGAGTCTTTACGTAAACAATTATCAAATCCATGTTCATCACTTTCATTAAGACACTCACATCCAGCTTTATTAACAAATGGCATCAAGTCCATCTGGAGGGAAAAGATAGCAGCTTTCATTACTTGGCTGTTCTGCATAAAGTACTACCTAGAGCAGCATTTCTCAACCTTAGCCCCTTGAAGATGTGTGGACTTCGACTCCCAGAATTCCCCAGCCAGCATATTCTAGAAGCTGAAGTCCACACATCTTCAAGGGCCCAAGAAAAAGAGACCGAGATGTTCTTAAAACAATAATTGGTTAATGACGCTGTAAATAAATTTGAATTTTTGCCAAACACAAAATAAAAGAGGCAACAGAGAGGAAAAAAAACCACCCCTATTTATTGAATGGAACGTATAAACTTCTGCTATTCTGGAGCTGTCCATTTGCAGCAGGCAATTTTAAAACTAACTATTTTGTTAACAAGCAGAAGTACTGTATTTTTCGGACTCTAAGATGCACCCCCCCAAAAAAAGTGGGAGTGGAAATATCTGTGCATCTTATAGAGTGAATACAGGCCTGCTTTTGGCCTACTGAATCCTTCGTCCATCCCGTTTTCGGCCTCCCCGGCATCCAGAAGCTGTTGTGGTTAGCCGGCAGTAGGTGCAGATGGCTGAGGAGAGCGAGGACTCTGATGAAGGGCCAGGACCATCAGGGAGTGGACTGCTGTCTTCAGATTGGGGGGCTGGCAGCAGTGATGAGGAGGTTCCCGAGGAGCCTATGCCAAATGCACATGCATGAAGTATTGCTCAGAGGAAAGAACAATTACAGCAGCACAGGTGACTCGGGAGTAAGGCTGCAAGGGAATGGTCCCTCCCTCAGGAGGATAAAAGCCAGGTTTGGAAAAGCATTCTTTGCAGATAGCAAAGAAGCTCTGAAACTCAACTAGTGGACATTTTAGTTCGTGTTTGGAGAATTTTGTAAATTAATTCTTATCTCTGGGTTTTTGGCAGCCTTGACAAACAACTTGGCAAGGCTCTTTCTTGTCAGAGCTAATTAATGGAAAGCAGCCTTCAGAACAGAATTCATTATTAAACCTTAAAAGGTGGGGGCTGGTGCCTTTGTCTGTGTTTGTTCTTTGGGAACCTGGTTGGGTCAGAACAGGAGCACTCTGTTTTGCACAGGCTAAAAACTGCAGGAGTCATAGAGGGTTTGGGAGGCCAAAAAAACGGGCCTGTTTTTAGCCTGCAGAGTGCTTCTGGACGCCGGGGAGGCCAAAAATGGGACACGCAGAAGTCAAAAACTATTTTCCCCCTTGTTTTCCTTCTCTAAACCTAGGTGCGTCTTATGGTCCGGTGCATCTTTTAGTCCAAAAAGTACGGTGGTTGCCTGGTGTCAAGTCAAAGCTGCTAAACAGCACATTGTGTAAACTCTTAGTATGACTTATTTTCATTCACACTAGACGCAAGGAAGTCAGTGTGGTACAGGCAACATTTGCAAATTGAACTGATGCAAATTCAACTGGCCTATATTCATGGGGAATTATTTACATAAGAAAGATTCATTTGGAAAGGTAATCTGGGATATATTTACGTAACAGGATTTGTCTCCATTTAGCTGTGAATTTCAAGTACTTAACATCTCCAAAGTGATGCAATGTTTTTTGGGGGTTTTTTTTTGCATTTAACGTAATTCTAGGTTTCAGCAAATACCAGCCTTCAGCAACGTGTATTTGCATTGCATTGCAATTGCATTTGCTAATACGAAAAACAAACCCACAAGGCACTGCAGTTGCAAAGAGTCTACCTCCTGACCTCCTGTCCAGTCAGTAACTCTATTAGTATTTGGATCAAGAGGCAAAACATGGAGCCCTTTTAGGGACTTCCGGTTTGAAGGGCTTCGGCGACAGACAGAAATCTGCGATCATGAGCGGTTTCTGTCTGGGCTCACTGCTGGAGCACCCCGAACCGGCTGGTTTCGAGGCTAAGCCACACCGTAGAGGTGGTGAAGAGGGGGGAGACTGCCAGCAGGGTTGAGGAGAGCCGCATCTCTCCTCCTCAGTTGGCCATTACTCCCTTTCCCGAAGGCAGTTGCAGTGGTGGTCAGAAATGGCCACCACAAAGGAGAACTCGACCGGAAAAGAATGTGCAGGAGGAAGATAAGAAGTGAAAGTTTTGGCTGACCGGGTTAAATTGTAAAAGCAACAACTAAGGTACCCTGGAATTTAAACTTACAAAAAATAACATCACTCCCAAAGAAGTCGGAAGCAGCGAAGGAAAGTGAAAAGGGAAAGGTTTGGCTTTTTTTTTTTCTTCTCTCTCCTTCCCTATACTGACAACTAAGAGACTTAAATAAGAAATCGGAAAAATCCGCTTTGATATCAATAGGCAATTAAGCTGAAAATAAAACAAAATGCCAAAGGGATAATAAAGATTTCTGGACATTAAAAACTTTCTTTTTCATAAGCAGGAAGGGAGAGAAAAAGAATAAGGGCAGGATCTGGAAGAGGGAGGAGACTGCCTGGAATTAAAAAGAATCTAAAGTAAAACTTTAACAAGACTTCTAAAAGATACATTTTAACTGAAACTTTGCAACTAAATAGTAACCCCAGGAAGAGAAAGTGAAAAAAAAAGAGCAAAAAAGAAACAGCTGGTGTGTATTTGGATTATTTGGTGATTTTTGGATTCTTGGTTATTATATTTGAATGACTAAAATCAATCAGGTGGTTGTTTAAAAATTTATACAATGACGCCACTTCTGGATGAATTGAAAATGGAACTTAAAAAATACAAAGAAGATGCACAAGGGAAGGGTTCTTTTGGCTTCGTTTTTCAATTCTTAGAAATGGAGATTTGGAACTATGAGAAACAACAAGAAAAGACTGCAAAACAAAAAGACTGGGACAAAGAAGAAACCATCTTTAATGAACAAGTAATTTTATGTGGGGAAGAAAAAGGAAAGGGGGGAAAGAGAATGGGGAATTTAAGACTTAAAAAAACAACCAAAGAAAAGAAAAATAATTCAAAAAATAAGTATAATACTGGAAAGCAACAGAAAGGGGGAATACAGAAGAGAGAAATAGAGGTAGAGAGACAAGGGGGCAAAAAGGGGAGAGAGAAAAAGAGAGGGAGGAAGGAAAGGAAAAGAAGTTACAAAGGACTGGAGCAAGATATAGAGAAGCAGGACCTATTTAGAGATAATGGGTGAAAATCTAACTGAAAAAGGGATTCTGTAAAGGTACATAAGATTGTATTGTTATATTAGTAATGGAGATAACTTTAGAAAATTGGAAACAACATATGATTAAAATGAGGGATCAAATAGTTAGTGTAATTTAGTGAAATGTTTGTGAATAAAATAAGTGAAATAAAATAAATGAGAAAATTGAATTAGGAAGGAACGGGAACATTTTAATTAGTTAATGTTTTATAAAATATAAGTGTGTGGTGGGGGGAAATTAACTATGGAAAGCTTATAATTGTTCCCATAGAAGTATGATATTTAATTGAAAAGTAATGTTAAAGATGTTACGACTTGAATTAATATTAATATTAATGATAGAATTGAATTGGAATGAAATGTTTTAATTATATATTTATATTTTTTTCTTTTTTTAAGAATACAGTGTGTATTTTAAGAATGTACCAAGCAGAATCCAAATGGAAGTTATGTATTATATTGAATGTTACAATTTTAGGGAAAAGATATAAAGGCGTCATACTCCAATCAATAACTACAGGAGAAATCTTGTTTAATGAGAAAAGATAACAGATAATTGAAACAGGACAGATAAAAAATATAAATACAATGATTTGAACTGAGATGAGATAATTAAAATAAAATTGAGAAAATTAAAAGAGGGGAGAAGCTATGCAGAAAATGTAAAATAGTAATAAGATATGGAATAGAATATAAAAATGAGCATGAACCTGAATTTGTGTCTGTACGAAGAAATGTAACCCGGGGTTATGCTACTTTTAAAAAAGATGTTTTATTTGTATTTTTTTTCTCTTTGTGAAAACTCAAATAAAATTTACAAAAAACAAAACAAAACATGGAGCCCTTTTAAGGGGAACAGAATTATCAAACACTGCTTAGAAATTGCAATGAAAGTGACAGCTCTAGTTGAGTGTTTTGTCACATTAAGGTTCTCATTTACACACGTGTGTCATTTTTGCTGTCATACAAGATTGTGATTAGCAACATTCAGGAATCCAGAGGTAAGACTTGAATAAGGAAAACGTAATAAGCGTTTGCTGACAGCGATTACCTCTCAGTCCTGGAGCCAATTCCAAAGGTGGAGTTTGACAAAACAAAATATAAAAATCCTATATAAATTCTTCATTTCTGGATCCATGGGACTGATGGATAAGAATTACAAAGGAGCAAAGATTTCTTCAACTACAGTACAGATGCTGCCCCTCTCCCTGATCAGGATTGTATCTGTACTGACGTTTCTGCCAAGCTATGATGGCTCTTTCCTTTTACAGAAAAACCCACAAAACATTTGCATCTTTTAAAAATCAGAATGAGGTTATGTTCCATTTAATTTTTAAATTAAATGCTCATAACAACAAGGCTTAATATGGCTTGCTTGGTTTCGGTTTGGTATAGGAACAAATGATAATTGGTGGCTATGCATTATAATTATTGATGAAGTCTTTAAGCCACTAAATATGTACAATCAATCTTACTGAATAATAGATTCTTTTAAGGTGGATTGATCTTGATCCTGTAGATTACTTTGTACAGAATTCAGATCTGTTCTTTTCCGGACAAACCAAACACCATGTCACAGGTAGTCCTTGACTTACAAACACAGTTGATCCCAATGTTTTGTTGTTAAGCAAGACAGTTGTTAAATGAGTTTTGTCATTTTATGACCTCTCTTGCCACAGTTAAGTGAATCACTGCAGTTAAGTTAGTAACATGGTTAAATGTGATGACCTGGGCCATGGCACAAAAGCAACAAAGTCACAAAATAGGTAAAATCCCTTTAATACCTCCAACTTGGCCCCCAATGTCCAGTTATCATCGGCTGGAGAAAAAACTCTCCCAAGGACAGTTTTTAAAGGGAAGAAATTCCATCCTAACCCAAAGTACATAGAAATTATAAATACAAACCAACACAAACCATTGCTGCAGCAATTAACAAGACAAGGTAGGATAAGGAATTGAAGACTTCAAAAGATAACAAAATACACACAGTTGGGAGGACGCCAGAACTCAGACTGAGACTTGAGAAACCAAAATAATTCACGCTTTGCTTCCAGCAAGGAGCTGTGTGCAAACACCCTCTTTATCCTGTTTTCCCGGCTACAGCTAATGAAGGGGATCAGGGCCCTTTTCTCCCCCATAACCCACATAACTCACGTTGCTCCTTTCTCTGTTCCTCCCTGCATGCCCTAGGATGAAGAGGGGGTAGACCTTGGTCTTCCTCAGAATGCCCAGCCGGCCTGTGCCCTTCCCCAGTTTCCACCACATCCACAAGAGCCACACTCCCACTCCCTGTCAGCTGTTCAGATTCCAACAGGAGCATGGCAGTTAAATGAATCGGGCTTCCCTACTGACTTTGCTTGTCAGAAGGTTGCAAAAGGTGATCACATGATCCTGGGACACTGCAACTGTCATAAGTAAGTACATGCCAGTTGCTGAGTGGCTGAATTTTGACCATGTGACCGTGGGGATGCCACAGCGATTGTTAAGTGTGAAAAAGCGTCATAAGTCACTTTTTTCAAGTTCCATTGTAGTTTTGAACAGGCACTAAAAGAATGGTTGTAAGTTGAGGATTACTTTTTCCAACAAAAAAAAAAAATTCTCCTCTTCCACTGTTTAAGGATAGCCAACCTTCTCCAAGGAATTTCCTTTCAGGAGATTTATGTGGTAGTCATATTCCTTCCTTTCTTTTATGAATAAGAGTTTAGTTAAGCCACCATCTGTTCAGTTTATAGTAATATATCCTGACTGGTCGGAAGACTGTTATAAAAATAAAGCACGCACTTCAGCATTGCTCACTTCAACATGGTTATTATGTCTGCAGCTAAATGAGAAAAGAACTGTCCCACTTGAGACAACTGGCATTTGGAGGGAAAGAATGATAGAGCTTTCAAATGTCCCTTGATACTAAAACTCTTTAAAAATAAATAAATAAAAAAAAGCAAAGCAGATATATAAAAAAAAAAACCAAGAATCCCAATGAGGATTCTAGCTCATGCTTTGCTTCTATAACAAAGGTAGTCCTTGACTTGCAATAGTTCATTTAGTGACTGTTCGAAGTCACAACGGCACTGAAAAAAGTGGCATAGGACTGTTTCAGCATCCCCATGGTCACGTGATTCGGAGGCTTGACAGCTGACTCACGTTTACGACGGCTTGCAGTGTCCTGAGGTCATGTGATTCCTCCATGGTTACCTTCTGATGAGCAAAGACAATGGGGAAACCAGATTCACTTAAGAACGGTGTGACTAATTTAACAGCTGCGCGGATTCACTTAATAAATGCGGCGAGAAAAGTTGTAAAAGGGGGCAGAACTCACTTAACAAATTTCTCACTTCTCAACATAAAATTTAAGCTCGATTGTGCTCACAACTTGAGGACGACCTGTATTCTGTATGGCTTTGCTCCTACATTATTTTAAATTTTGCTATTAAATAGTTTTAATGTCAAGGATTATAAAAATGAGGCGCCAACATTCTTCTGCCTACTTTGTATTGTGAGATGAGCAGCATATAAAGTTGATAAATAAATAATATTCCCATTCGCCTGAATCCATGGAAACTTTAAACTTCTTCCAGTATCATTTGTAACTATTACAAATCATAATGATGGCAAAAGATACTGAGTTGGGTGCCTCAAAAAGAACCACATTCTCAAAAGACAGTTCACTAGAAATAATTTCCTCTTTGGACTTTCAACAGAATTAAAAAGGGAGTGCTAACTGCTTTCAGGATGCCTACCCAAGCAAGATGCTTCAAGAGGACTGTGCCCCAAATTTAACAAAAAATAAATAAATAAACAAAACTGCCCCCCAAAAGAACCACCTATAAATATTTAAGGGTTGAGGCTACCAAACAGATTTCAGGCTGAATGGGTCTTTCACAAGAATTTCAGTAGATCCAGACTCCCAATAACATTATTACAGATCAATTTTGCAGGCCATAAAAACAAAGGTTGTATATTCAAGGGAAAATCACTGAAAGAAATAACTAGCAAAGAATGGCATACAGACCAGACCTTTAGATAGAGGGAGAATGGACGGAGGGAGGGAGGGGGGGGGGAGAGAGAGAGAAACTGTCTCTATTTGTGATTGAAAATGTTCTAATATTCTGAAACTGTTTCTAGCAATGGAGAGAAAAACCTCAGAAACCTTTGAAGCTGGAAAAACAGCATTCGTTTATGTACAAACATTGTCCCCCCACCCGAAAGAAACATTCTTGGTACGTGGTGTACCCTATTAGCCAATTAAAATAATGATCAAGTAAGATGCACATACGTATCCCTTTGGAATATCGGCATCGTCATTGATTCCAGGATCATTTTCTAGGTGCTGTTTGATTTTATCTTCTAACCCCACCGCATCTGCACCTTGATACTGATCAATTCGCACTTTGTTCCGGAAGAAAAGAAACGTTGGAGTTGCTGATATATTGTTAGTGGCAGCTGTCCCCTAACATTGAGAAAACCAGTAATTAGCACGGCATAGAAACATTTTAAAAGGCAGCTGGAGGATGGGGGATGGGGTGGGCAGCTTGGCTCAGCTGCAGCTGGTGTACCAATTGTGACCCAACCTGCAGTGGGAGGCCCCTTGCCACACTCATTTGCACACTTATTACTCTCTTGGATCAGTGCAATGTGCTCCGCAAGGAGCACTTGGAAACGATAATTGGTACAAAATAAACTGGCTGGCGCATTAGCAACTCAAAGTGTATTTATTATTATTTTTTATAAGTTATCAAGATGGCAAAGATATCTAATATTCTTCCTTCCTCCTATTTTCCCCACAAAACAAGCTGAGAGAGCAAGACTGGCCCAAGGTTACCAAGCCAACTTTCATGCCTACGGTGGGACTAGAATTCAGGTCTCCTGGTTTCTAGCCTGGTGCTTAAGTGCTCGAGCAAAGTGGCTTCTTATAGCACTTATCTCACAGTTTCTGCACTGGTTACCAATTAGTTTCCATGTTTCCAGATAGAGTTCAAAGTGCTGACTTTAATCTCTACAGCCCAATATGGCCTGACATTGAGGAACTTAGCAATAGCAATAGCCCTGCGATTTATAGACCACTCCATCTTGCTTTACAACATTCTGAGCAGTTTACAAATGTCAGCATATTGCAATCCTCAGTTAGCAACCTCGGAAGGATGGAAGAGCTGAGTCAACCTTGAGCCAGTCAGGATCGAACTTGCAGTGGGCAGAGTTAACCTGCAATACTGCATTTTAACTGTTGAGCCAGCAGGGCTCCTAACAGGAACTTAACACAGACAGACTCGCCTAACTTGTGCTGCGCACATGCTACCAGCATCTGTTGATAGTCCCCAGAAAGGTGGGGTGGTTTAGGATCACTAGCAAAATTTTGTGGTTGCAATACCCATGTTAGGAAATTGCTTCTTTCTGGAATATAATATAATTCCATTATTTGGACACAGTATTCTACTACAGAAGTTAAAAGACCAGCTACATTGATTTCTGACTGCAAACTGTTGCGCTTCTCAAATATGATTAACTAATTACTCTTAACTGGGTTTTGTCAAGTTAGCCTATTTAAACATAACTGATTCCACACCACAGTTAATGAATTAGCTAAAGCAAAGACAAAATTTTCAAATTCTCCCTTAGGTTGATAATCAATGTATAGTATAAGTAGAAAAAGAACAGGTGTTTGCAAGCTTATTATGGCAGCAAGGATGAGTTAGACAATTTATTGTAGATATTTTACCGAAGAATGCATGAATGGTTGGATAGTTAATATATTTTAAGAGTTTTATCAATAATAAGCCATGATTGACTTCCTGATATACAAATCTATAGTCTTCCATTATGTTAATTATGTTTATTGAAGTCAGTTGGTTCCTAAATGAAATTTGCCATTTCTAAATCTGTGAGAGTTGTTCATTCATAATCAGCCAAATATACATACATAGCACTACATACCTGGCACTGATGTACATCAACTTCCAAAAATGTTGCTTGGGGATATTTATTGCTCAAAGCATTGAAAGCAGGAGCTACCCTCAAACAAGGACCACATCTGCCAAGAAAAAAAAGAAAGGAAAACAAACAATTGAACAACACAATTTGTCATTTAGGTAGCTACAGTCATCCTAGAGATTCAGTTGATAATACAAACTGGAACAAAGAATAAATGAAAAGGATGATTGGTACTGGAAAAAGCATTTCTTCACTGCCATGTATATAAAGCTGAAAAAAAATCTAGAGGCAACATCAAGTTCAGTTGAAGAAAAATAGAATATACAGTTTCCTACCTTCTCTGACTACCATTTTATTACAGTTGATGCCAAGCCAAGTGGTAGGCCATAACCTGTGAAGGTTATAACACTTAACAACTGTAGTAATTTACTTCACAACTGTGACAAAAGGGTTATAAAATGGGGCAAAAGACACATAAGTACAGGACCACCTGTATATTTATAGCGATACTTATTTTTATCAGAATAAAACTGGCAGTGAAAAATAAGATGGCAAATCTCAGTTAAGTTAGTCATTTAAAAAGGAACAAATGCTCAATAATAATATATTTAGTCATTTACTGTAAGCACAGATAGTCCTCAACTTACAACAGTTCATGTAGTGGCCATTCAAAGTCACAAAAGCACTGAAAAAAATGAATTATGACATTTTTCAAGTTACGAACTTTGCAGCATTCCCCATGATCATGTGATCAAAATTCAGATGTTTGACAACTGGTTCATATTTATGACCATTGCTGTGTCCCAAGGTCATGGGATCCCCTTTTGTGACCTTCTGACAAGCAAAGTCAATGGGGAAGCCAGATTCACTTAACAACCAGGTTACTAAGTTAACAACTGCAGTGATTCACTTAACATATGAGGCAAGAAAGGTTGTAAGATGGGGCAAAATTCACTTAACAAATGTCTCACTTAACAACAGAAGTTTTGGGTTCAATTATGGTCATAAGTCAAGGACTACCTGTATTTGAACAAGTTAACTAAAGGAAAAAAAACGAAGCTAGATTTTAAACGAATAGAATTTGTAGAATGCACAAAGGCAACGGAATACAAAAACAAAGATTAGTTTTAAATACGGTTCTATTGTAGAACAGGGAGCAGTTTCTCCCTCCAAATAATGCAGAATAGCAAGTTTGACAAGTCTAGTCTCTCTACTCTTCAACAGACCACAAGAAAAGTCAACCCTTCAGATGCACCAACTATCTTCTGCTGCAATTACTCAATGTGTGTCGGGTCTGTAACAGAATAGTTCAAAGACTATAACAAAGGAACAAAGAATACAGGTAGTCCTTGATTTACAAATATCCGTTTAGCGGCCGTTTAAAGTTACAATGGCACTGAAAAAAATGACTTATGTCTGGTCTTCACACTTATGACCATTGCAGTATTCCTACTTAAGAGTGATGGTCACGACAATATATATTTAATCATTCACATAATCACAGCTGCAAGATTGGCTTACGCACAACAATGGAAAGGTAAAGAAACTCCAAGCAAACTAGAAATAATTAGGAAAATTTGGATTTGCGTAGAAATGGACAAATTGACTAAGTAATTAAAAAATAAGGATGAATCAGACTATTATAAAGTATGGGATAAGTTGGTTAGATAAGAGAAAGGATCAAGGCAATAAGAAATGATTTAATGTGTGTGTGTGTGTGTGTGTGTGAATAGCATATATATATATATGGTATTCAGCTTTGTTCAGGTATTTTCCCACGTCATTGTAGTTGTGCTTTTAAAGTTGTAGCAAAGTTTTGGCAGAATCTCATCTGCCATCATCAGGCTTCTGTATTGTGTTTGTCTGTGAGTCAGACTTTTACACTTTTGGCTCATTTGTTTATTTGGAATCTCTTTATTTAATTTTAGGATCTGTGTGGAGAACAGATCTTGTTGTAGACAACATTTATGAAAAAATATTGGAAACTCAAAAGCATTCACAAACTTTTAAACACTATTGTACCCCTAAATGTACCTCTCAACTTTAACCTCATTGATTCAGTCTACATAACCTTACAGTGATGATCTATAAACTATGCTTTATCATTCAACAGAAAATAAACTGGACTCATTGCTTGGCTTTATTTTTCATTTTCTTCCTATCCCAAGATTCATATTATGAAACTTTCCACTAGTGAATTAGTAGTCTCTTGGGACACTTCCTAGGATATTTTCTTTCAAATAGTTCGAAATGGGCATTCACCCCGTTTCCTTTACTTACTTTATACAAAGTACAGATAGTCCTCGACTTACATTTCATTTAGTGACCATTTAAAGTTATAACGGCACTGAAAAAAGTGACTTGGGAACATTTTTCAGTTACAGCCTTTGTAACATCCCCATGATCATGTCATCAAAATTCAGATGCTTGGCAACTGGTTCATATTGTAAGCTTTGGAAACCTTATTCAACACTGCCACATTGATTGAGAAAGTGGGAGGGTGGTGATTTTCATTGAGTAGCTCTTAGTAGACAAAATAGAATTCTTTTGTTAGTTCAAGGTCAAAGAGCATGGCACAGGAAAAACTTACTTTGGGATTGTTTCATGTGACGTGATGATGAGGAAAAAGGGGATGGTTTGTAGTTTGGGACATTGTGGGAAATCCGGGAAACTTTTAGTTCCGAGATTGCACAGATGTGCCAGGTGCTATTCTAATATAGGTACTTTTGAGATTATACCTGTCTCAGAGTTACTGATTGGAATGGAGGTTTCCTGGAATGCTGACACATATTTATGTCCATTGCTGTGTCCCAAGGTCACTTTTTGCAACCTTCTGACAAGCAAAGTCAATGGGGAAGCCAGATTCACTTAACAATCGGGTTACTAACTTATCAACTGCAGTTGTTTCACTTAATAACTGTGGTAAGAAAGGTTGTAACATGGGGCAAAGTTCACTGAACAAATATCTCACTTCACAGAAATTTTTGGCTCAATTGTGGTCATAAATCGAAGAGTACCTGTATCTGCCTAGTATCTAATTAATTATTCACCTTCCTTACTTCTTGGGCCTCTGGCCTTTCCGTTTTATTCATTGCTCACCTTTCCTTCTATTTTGTAAGGTTCTTTCTGTCTTAAGCTTCTCTATGTCCCAGGACATGTTTCTATATAGGTATCCTCAAGTCTTTCTTCCCTGTATAGAATCCTCAAGTCTTCCCTCCCCTTATAGAAGCTGAATTGCAATTCACTTCTCTGAGTACACATTCCAAGAACCTATTGTGAAATTGATTAGGATCAAGGAACAGGCAGGTGCCTTCCAGATGTTGTGGATAACCTCTCTAAAATCCAACCACACAGCCAATGTTTTAAAATTCTGGGCATTTCATCAAAAATACTTGTCAGAAACCAAATTATCAACCCATTCCCTCCAAGTCTATGATTCTGTATCCAGCAGCAGCCAACTGCATTTTAATTTGCGCTGCCCACATCTTGTCTTTCATCCATGAAATTTAAAGAAGGATCTATTGGGTTTCTTAGGAAGGCTACAAAAAATGCAATAATGTTACTAGCTCCTACTCGCTTATTTTCAGCCACGGCTTTTCAAAGAACACCCCCATCCAAACAGAAATTTACTGAGATGTTGGGGCCAAAATCCATCAGCACAATTTCCTCCAACACAAATGTATCCTAATCTTTTCCAAAAATGCTTTCAGCCAGCACCACACTTTTAAACGATGACAGCAGATTGTTATTAATAAGTTATGCCGGAAATATAAGACATAACGTTATCTCCAAATTAAACTGAACTGCGGCCAAAGCATTCATTGGTGGTTTACCAAGTTTGTGAGAAAACCTTGGCAGTGCCCAATAATACCAGAAAAAAAGGCATGGCCGGATGTATTCATT
This sequence comes from Hydrophis major, assembly GCA_033807585.1. NCBI lineage: Eukaryota > Metazoa > Chordata > Lepidosauria > Squamata > Elapidae > Hydrophis > Hydrophis major. The sequence continues at coordinate 362,537,767 of CM066329.1, read as the reverse complement.
GATACCATTTAGGCTAATATCTCTCTCCAGAATTGTAAAGTAACTGGGTGTGGTTTGGTGGGCATGGCAGGGGAAGAATACTGCATATCTCCATTCCCACCCCACTAACCTGCTTTCCAGCTCCTTTCTCCTGTGCAGGGCAACAAAAGAAAACCCAGCCAATCAGCTGGGACTCGGGAGGCAGAGAATAGATGGGGCGGAGCCAGTCAGAGGTGGTATTGTCCGGTTCTCCGAATTACTCAAAATTTCTGCTACCAGTTCTCTAGAACTGGTCAAAATCTGCTGAATACCACCTTTGCCACAAGCCAAGACTTTGTTAAGACTATCAAAGACTGACTTATAGGAAAGAATGTTACTGGTAAACTGTCTGATGACTTTAGGATGCTAAGAGATTTAGTTTGTCTGAGTTGTGCTTTTAGCACAACTAAACACATAATGATCGTGTTGCAACTTCTGGCTTGGTTTGGAAGTGAACTCCCCAGTTTGTACAACATCCATAATTGGCCATTCTGTGTCATCCAATGCAAAGGTTAAATTGCCGTATTTTGTCTTCTGATCTGATTCTGAAATAGAAGAGGAAGCCCCCGTAAGAAGCCTACATTGGAGGCCAGCACATAGAACTAAGCCCAGTGCAGCAATCATGTTTTACAGCTTTATAAGAGTCAGCTTTCTATATATGAGGATCTCTAGTATTTCCAGGGTAGGAGCCACTTCCTTTCTTCTGTGTTAACAGTGACTCCAAATATAAGACTTACATGATAATCGGGTAGATTCAAAAAAGGAGACAAAAAAAGTTGGAGGTTGATAAGTAGATATAACCATTTCCTTTGAGTTCCTAGATGGGCCCTAAGAGGAGTTGTTAGCTCCTTGGGTGCTGATCTCAGACAAAATGGTAAGCTTTGAACTGAAACTGATTGCTCCTGTATGTAAACCAGAGGATTGGATCCTGACTGGGACATGAGCAGGCAAAATTAACTAAGGTCATCCAGCATAATGATTTCAATTAATTGACTGTAATATTTCTTTCTTAAAAAGGCCTGCTATCTATTGAAACTATTCTGAGATCCAAAGTTCAAAACAGCTCTGTTATCTCTACTTTATTTAGGCACCATAAATGAGAACAATAATTGCAAGTTTATGCATTCTGTTATGCTTGAGTTCCATAAATGCTTTATTTACATTTCATTCTAAGATGAATTTTAAGAGATGGCATAAGCCTGCCTCTTTTCTGAGATATACATTCCTGCAAAGCCAACTCATCAGCAACCATCTGCTCTGGAAAGTATATTTTCCACTGTGGCAAAATGTCTACCGCTTCAGGTCATACTGAAGGAAATTTACTTCAGTTTTTACCTGCTCTGCCTGGTTACTGTCTGGATTTTTCAGCTATTGAGCTTGGGAGCCCCAATGTATGCTTTCTTCCTTCCTGTTTGGAAGAAGACAGGGGTTTTGACTTTGTTATTAAAAGAAGAGTCAGTGCTTTCTTTCCTTCTTCCTGGGTGCTATAGGTAAGATTTCTAGTCCAGTCTGATTACCTCTCTGAACAACTTTTCTTTAAAAAAAAAGTCTCTGATCAGAAGAGGAGGATAGCTGGAAAATATTTTCCAAGTATTCCTAGCCCATGGACAGATCATAGAAATAGAAAACCTTCTCCATTGCAATACTGAAAATAAAAATGAAATTGCAGTGTTTTTTTCAATCTTTTGGAGTTCTTGCCTCCAAATAGGCAGATGATGGAAGTCAATCAGAGCCCATGGATGGGCTTTTGGAAGTAAAATGGAAAATGATCTACAAAGAGGTACTGTCTCCTCTTATCACATTATTTAGCTCTGGGAAAAGCATAATGGGATTCCCTATGCCCTGGCATAGAAATCAGGACCAGCCAAAACAACCGAGGCCTGGGCTGCTATGTCAGCTCATACCACTCCAGGACTTTTCTTGCAGCTGTTTTTCTCCAACTCAGCTCCACATTCAGCAATCTTTGCTTCCTCTACCATCATTCTCTTGGTGGGGAAAAAGGAGATTTAGTTTATTTTTCCTGAGGCTTTGGAAAGTTGGGTGCTGTCATTTTTTTCTGCTCTCTCTCCTGGAATCTCTTCTGCCAAGTTGCCTATTTGCTTTGGTAGTGACCAATTCATAACTGGCTTCCGTTGTCTGGCTAGCTGACTGGGCTTTATCTCCTAATGCTCACACACCGCAAGATTTTGAGTGTCCTTTGCATCTGCTAAAATGTCACCAAAGTTGATGTCACCAGAAGCCTAGCCTGCTGAGAAACGTAGTTTTCAGCACTGCTGTATTGTGGAAAGGCTCAAAGTCCCTATGCTTTATTCTGCCACATATGAAAGTCCAATTTGGATTCTACCCCCATCTCCTTGCATGCTTTCCTATATTAAGATACTGCCTCCTGCAAAGACATTGATCAGTGGGTAGTATGGCTGACAGGAGGCCCTTTCCCGACAGAATGGGGAGTACCAGTTAGTATCTTTCACTCAGAGTTCCAAAGATGGAGCAGACAAAAGCCATGTCTTTCTCTAAAAAGCAGAAGAGAAAAGGAGGGAATGTCCTTCTTGGACAGAAATAAAGCTTAAACCAGTGTTTCTCAACCTTGACAGTTTAAGGATGTGACTGGCTGGAGAATTCTGGGAATTGAAGTCCACGTATCTTCAAGATGACAAGTTTGAGAAACACTGGCTTAAGCCTTACTTTCCAAGGAGAAGTTGCAAAGGGAGGGGGGTTTCCACGTTACCTATTTTCATTTTACAATTCTTTCAGACTTTTGCACATTATTGAACCAATCCTCGCCCCACACATGGCATTACGACTCTCGGTTTGGATGCTAATCAGTTGAAGAGACTGGACTCAAATTGTATAGGTTCTCCTATCGGAATGTGTGTGTGTGTGTGTGTGTGTGTGTGATTGGACTAGAATCGAATAAATTTGTCACTTTGAATGTAATTGGCCCACGTTAAAAATGAAATTTTGTTGCATACCGCTTTTAAAGGGTCATCACCTCCAGTATACGCTACATCAAGGGTCTTCAAACTTGAACAGTTAAGACTTGTAGACCTCAATTCCCAGAATTCCTCCTCCAGTCATGTTTGCTGAGGAATTCTGGGAGTTGAAGTCCACAACTCTCAAAGCTGTCAAGTTTGAAGCTCTCTGTGCTACATAAACATAAAATAACTAAAATAAATACAATAGTATGTATATACCCACATATATTATATATGACACAGAGAAACAACCCAGATTAGCTCCAAGGTCCCTTCCAGCTCTATTTCGATTCTGGTTTAGTTTGACTTTATTCACATTGGAGTCACACATTTTGGGGCGAATGGTCCCCCCTCTCTCCAAATGGTACTCCGGCTATTCTTCGATGGTTCCTCGCTACCCAGAGAGGAAAGGGGATTCCACAACCCATAAGACACCGCCTCAACACACACACCACGCCCCGAAAAAGCCACCTCCTTCCACTGCGACCCGCGGCGCTTGCAAGGCCGCTCGTGCGAACCCTTCGACGCTGGTCTGCTTCTCCGGATAAGGGAAGGGAAACCCCTCGCCGAGAGAGACCCCGAAAGGGCGGCGAATGGGGCTCCTTCACTCACCCTCTCATGGTGAACTTGGCCACCGCCAGCCGGCAGCCGGCGGCGCTCAGTTCGCTCTGGAAGTCAGCGTCGTTAGCGATCACCTTCACCCCGACCATCCCGGCAGCGACGGTCACGGGCGGCGGCGGGAGGGAGGCTAAACGGCAGGAAAAGCGCCGGCAATTCGTCGCCCGGTATCTGCACAGTCACGGCGGGAAGGAGAACGAAGAGGAGGAAGACGCACGCCCAGCATGCACCACAGCATTTTTTTGCGCAGGCGCGCGCAGCTCGGCCCCTTTCCCAGCTCTTTCCTTAATTAACCTTTCCCCGAGCGAGTCATTCAGGCTCAAGGGATAGAGTGGTGAAGGCGGGGGGGGGGGGGGAAGGGAGGGGAGAGAGGGAGAAGTTTGGGCAGAGCCGACTTCCGGTAAGCGTGAAGGGAAAAAAAAAAAAAGAACGGAGGCGATTGGGCGCAGAACGGCGCCGGTCTAAGCGTGGTGCCTCTCTATGGTGAGCTGTTTGTAAGAAGTTGGGGGGGGAGGAGGAAGACGGAGGGCGGAAGGCCTTGTTTTCAGGCGGAAGTCAACTTCATCAAGGGCTGGGGCCTTTTAGGTTAAGGAGCAAGGTTGCCATCTTGGTTGAAGGCATGCGATTTATGAATTAGAACAAGGGTCTTCAAACTTGGTTAAGTTTAAGACTAGTGGACTTCAACTCCCAGAATACCTGAGGTAACATGACTGGAGGAGGAATTCTGGGAGTTGAAATCCACAACTCTTAAAGCTGTCAAGTTTGAAGACCCCTGAAATACAGCTCTTTTGGAGAGATTCCGTAGTGTGTGTGTGAGAATGTGGGATGAGAACAGAGCAGAGAAAGAGAGAGAGGGAGAGAGAGAGAGGAGGCTTAAATCTTTGTGGTATGCTAATTTGCTTTTATAAGGATCCTTTTACATCTGGGAACATTTGCCAGAGAAAATTAAATAGCATCAGTAAAGGTGGTGCTTTTACTACTGTATATGTTGTTTTACGCAATTCATTACTTAATACTGTGATTAGCTCTTGGGGCATATCAAAATTCAAACTAAACTACAGAACAATGACAGAAATGCAATAATAATTATGGCATTCATTACTTGAATCTCAGCTTCAGTGAAACAGTGGAAATTTAATTCAATGTGTATGGCTGTCCTGCTTGAAACCATGACTTTGAGCAGATAGCAACAGTTAAAACATTTACAGCATAATCAGTGCAGCCAAGCTAACATCTTTATCTGAGGTTCTTTTTTCAAGAGACAACTGGACTTTCTGGTTTTTCTTTGGAAATGTTTTGCTTCTCATCCAAGAAGCTTCTTCAGCTGTCTTCAGCTGTCCTTCCATTCCCCACCATCCAATCAGAGCTGAAGAAGCTTCTTGGATGAGAAGTGAAACGTCTTCAAAGAAAAAACCCAGAAAAGTCCAGTTGCCTCTTGAAAAAAGCATCTTTGGGACAACCATGACCTGGATGCCTGAGAATCTCCATAGACACCTATTTCTGTCTCCATCTTTACAATTTATATTGTTTTATTTGCTTCCTAGTATTCTTGATTTTATTTATTTTTTTATAAATATTTTAAAGCATTTTATTTTTTCTTATGTACACAGAGCATATGCACCAAAGACAAATTCCTTGTGTGTCCAATCACACTTGGATAATAAAGAATTCTGTTCTGTTCTGTTCCTGTCCTATCCTATCCTATCTCTTTTGTACCGGTTTGTGGAATCTGAGAATCAGCTTGATATCAGCAAGCATTAAATTGCTGGAACCCAAATTATCCTCCCAGGAATCCCTCCCAGACATGCTCCCTTACATGTCTGATCTCCTGCCCCATGAAGATTTCACTCTAGCACTGATGATGCTACCTAGTTGGGTACAACAAAGACTATTACAAAGTCTGCACTACTACTACTGTTAATCTTCTCGTTACTCCTTATCACCCATCCCCTCCCACAAAGTTACTGTATGACTGTAACTTTGTTGCTTGTATACTTACGATTTATATTGATTCATAGTATGATTTGATGCTTATTGTATCCTATGACCATCATTAAATTTAGTATTCTCGACTATTGACGAATGTATCTTTTCTTTTATGTATACTGAAAGTATTTACACCAAGACAAATTCCTTGTGTGTCCAATCACACTTGGCCAATAGAAGAATTCTATTCTATTCTATTCTATTCTATTCTATTCTATTCTATTCTATTCTAACGAAACATCTGCAAAAACAAAAAACAAAAAAACCCAAGCAAGCTCAGAAAGCACCAAGGATCTCACCCCCCATGTTAATCCTGAGCTATATATTATATTTCACACTCGATATATTTCAATCTGCTTCCTCTCTCAACCCGCGCTCGCTTTCCCCCCTCCCCACTCTACGGAAGGCGAGGCATCGATGCGACGAGGCATCATCACGGCCCCCCCACCCCCCTCTTTCCATCACGCCTCCCCGTCTCCATGGCTACCAGCCTTTCGCGGGCCAGAAGGCGGCTGCCGCCAAGCATACCGCGCGGGGTGCCTTTTGCGACACTTGCGGCAGCCGTGGCGGCTGCGGCCAGTCCCGTCAGCTGATTTCCAGCGGCGGCTGCGTTGAGCCCCGGCGGAGGGGCGAGCAGGAAGCGGAGCCGGCGAGGACGGTCGCGGAAGCTCAAGGCGACCTTCTTGCAGCAGGAGGCTGCTCCCCGCGGACGAAGCAGGTAGTAGTCCGTGTGGGGTGTGTGTGTGTGTGAAGCAGCCCGACTCCCGTTTAAGGCTGCGTTAAGGTTGCCGTTCGGGAAGAAGATGACCACCTGCAGCCTCCAGGCTCCCTCTGTGACTTATGGTTTGCTTCATCTTTTCGTTTCCATTGCTGACAGCAGGATCCCGGGGCTTCCTCCGCCGCCCTTTTTCTCCTTCACCCCCTCGTTTGATTCTTCCCCCCCCCCGCCCCCATTTCAGAAGCGGGAATTTGTGTGTGTCTGTGTGTCTTTACAACCTGGAAGGATTTATAAGCACCCCTTCAACACCACCACTACCCCTTATCCCCTTCTATCTCCTCTCTCAAGTGTCGTTTTGATGCTGTTTTTTTTAATTAAAAAAATAGGATTATTTTCAGGGTGAGTTCATGCCAGTTGCCTTATCTGGGAAGCAAGATGTCATTTTCTGGAGAAATCCACTCATTTGGCCTCCCACCACTCTGGGTGCTAAGAGACAGCCTTCTCTCTCTCTCTCTCTCTGGATCTCTTCAAGCAGGTTTCCTACCGCCCCCCCCCCTTAGATCGATCGATGGATCGATTATGTGCCATCAAGTCAGTTTCACCTCCCACAGACCACAGAGATGCATTTCCTCCATGAGGATTCCCCCCGCCCCTCCAAAAGCTGGTCTTCCAGCATTGCACCCATTAACTGCCATAATTCCGTTCATTTGCTCTGCTGCTTCTCTTTCCTTTCACTTTTCCCCAGCATAAGATATCCTTTTCCAGAGAACTGGGTCTTTGCATAAAGTGTCTGGGATGGGATAATGTGAGCTTGCTCATTTGTGCCATGAATGAGAACTGTGGGTGACTACCCTTGAGATAAGAGAAGAGAAGAAAAGAGGATTATATATAAGAAAAAATATTTATATTTATTAACACACACACACATATAGATAGATATAGAGATGATAGATAGATAGATAGATAGATAGATAGATAGATAGATAGATAGATAGATAGATAGATAGATAGATAGATGTTGTTAGTTGTGAAGTCGTATCCGACCCATTGTGACCCCATGGACAACATTCCTCCAGGCCTCCTTGTCAGTGGTGGGATTCAAATATTTTTACCACTGGTTCGGTGGGCGTGGCTTGGTGGGCACACTTTGTGTGCATGTGCACTGTGTGTGCGCATGCGCCAAACGCGCACTTTGCACAGGCACAGAGGCATTTGTGCAGGTGCAGAAATGTTCTAACTCACCTCCTGCAAGCCTGCACGATCCCGGTTGCTTCAGCAGCTGCCGTGTGGCACTCTTCTGTGCCGTGCAAAGCAGCTGTGCTTGAAATTCAGAGGATAAAAGTGAGTATGGGAACCTGGGCAGGCGAGTGGATCCAACAGCAGAGCAGCGGAGAGAACTGGTTCGGTCTCCGCTGCTCATTGCTCGGCAGAACCGGGCTGAATTGGAAGAATACCACCGCTGCTTCCTGTCTTCTACCATCCCCTGGAATCCATTTAAGCTCATGCCTGCTGCTTCAGTGACTCCATCCAGCCACCTCATTCTCTGTTGTCCCCTTCTTCTATTGCCCTCAATCGTTTCCAACATTAGGCTCTTTTCCAGTGAGTCCTTCCTTCACATTAGATGGCCAAAGTATTTGAGTTTCATCTTCAGGATCTGAACCCTTCTAAAGAGCAGTCAGGGTTCTCTAGGATTGACCGTTTTGATTGCCTTGCAGTCCAAGCGACTTGCAGGAATCTTCTCCAGCACCCTTTTTAATATATCTCTATATCTGTCTGTCTATCTATCTATCTATCTGTCTATCTATCGCTCTGCCCTGCCCTGCCCTGCCCTGCTCTTGATGGGACACCATTACTTCCCAATTTGTACCAAGTCTGCCTCTCCGTCCCTCTGATATTCTTCACCCTGTTTGAATGTCATCCTTTTCAGTAACCAGATCTATTCATTTCTGCCTGTGTCATATGCAACCTTGTTTTCCTGGCAAGAGATCCCCCTTTTGTCCACTTACCATTAACTCATACTTATTTTGGCAGATTTTCCTCAGCCCCAAAATGAGAATCCGTTTTTCCATTGTATTTTAGTAAGATGATCTATTTTCGCATCCATGAAACTGAAATGTGCACATGGATCCGTGCGCATATTATAGTTCTCTTAAAACTCCTCACCCAAATCCAGAGATGAGCTTGGGGAACCATGAGAATTCTAGGAAAACATAAACATCTTCCTTTTTGTTTTTATTTTTAAATAGTTACTTACTGCTTTGTATTGATTGCTTCAGATGGAAGGAAGCACTCTGGTGATCCCAGCGATGCATTTGCTGTTAGTGCACAGATGAATATTTAGCATCATGTTGTTGTAGTAAAACCATTGCTTTGAGGATGGAGGCATTATCCATGTCAGAGGTTGTAGTTTTGCTGATTTCAATGGCAGATTCCTTATTGGAACCATATAACAAAAGATACCTTCTTCTACTTCCATTTGATGCGAGAGGGAACTATCTCTTTTCTGCACATATTGTATTTGGATGGCTGATATTCTTTTTGGCCTGTACTATACTTGACTTTCCTTAGGGTACAGTACAGGGTTACACTGATACATAGAAACTATTATTCTCTTTTCCTTTCCAGCTTTTATTTCCTGCATAACATTAGTCTCATTAGACTAATTTTGTTATGTGTACTTCACACATGAACCATTCTGAAGAACTCTAGAGCAGTAGTGGCTAACCTTTTTGGGGCTCCTATGCCAAAAATTGTGTGCGTGCACTCGTGTGCCAGCACCCAGAATGTAATGCACACACACCCACACTCCCCCTGCACATGCATGCACAATCTCACCCTGCCACCCACCCCCTTATCTGCACCGTGCCTCAGAGCTGATTTTTTTGGCTGGTTTGAGGCCTTTTTCGGCCTCCCAGAGGCTTGGAAAAAACCTCTGCAAGGCTTTTCAGGCCAAATAATATGCCCATTTCATAACTTCCAGTATTACAGGAAGTGATGCAACAGGCCTATTCATCCTGAAAAGCCATGCAGAGGCTTTTCCCAAGCCTCTGGGAGGCCGGAAAAGGCCTGAAACCAGCAGAAAAATCAGCTGTGAGGCGCGCACATGTGCAGTGAGGTAAGTTTGCCTGCAGCTCGCGTGCTGGCACAAATGGCTCTGCATGCCACTTGTGGCACGCGTGCCATAGGTTCGCCATCACGGCTCTAGAATGTTCTGTCCCAAAGGTGCTTTCTTCAAAGGACATCTAAACTTTTTTTTATATCCCCCCCCTTTTTTTTCCTTTTCATCCAAGAAGCTTCTTCAATTCTGAATGGTGGAGGGGAGTTGGGGAAATGAAAGGATTTATATTTCTTGCCATCATTGATAGTCATCACTCTCTGAGAGTCATTGAGGCCACGTGGGGGGTTATTTATGCTAAGGATCAGATGACTGCAAGGAATATAAATCCTTCCATTCCTTCCACTGCCATTCAGAATCAGAGAAGCTTCTTGGATGAGAATCTTCATAGGCATCTAGAGCAATGGTTCTCAACCTGTGGTCCCTAGACCCCTGGTGGGAGGGGCTGCAATATCATCGCAGGAGGTCCATGAAGGCTTGAAGAAATGTTATGATTTAAATCTTGAGTTAAGTCTTGGGTGTCTGTGGTCATCGTCCATGGCCACAAAAGCTATTTAAAGGGGGTCCGTGGTAAAGGAAAGGTTGAGAACCACCGATCTAGAACAGTCTGTTTCTTTCCATGTCATGCTGTTGGGAGATTGTGGGGGACTAGTTTGGCTTATTTGGTTTGGATCATTATGCCTGGAACTGATTGAATTGCTTGTGATTTGGGGTTCCACCTGTGGAAACTGTTAGGCATTAGCATGCTGTAAAGGAAAATTAGGTTGGTTTAGAAATGGTCTTAAAAAGCTCTACTAGAGTTTATGGTTTGTTTTCACTAAGATTGGTTGAGGAAACCATAATAGCGTGGATCGTTATCATAAATCATGTTTACAAACAATAATTGAAATCATACAGTGTTATCAGTTAAAACCAAATAAATCCAATTATGCACTAGTTTGCTCTAGTTGCTGATTGCTTCTTTTCCCCCCTCATCCCTCTTTCAGATTATCTTCTTAGCACGTGTTCTTTTCCAATGGCCACTCTTTTGGGAAATAAGAACTGCTTAATGTCTGTGGAGATTCTCAGTCATCCAGGTCATGGTTGTCCCCGAAGTGCTTCTTCAAAAGGCAACTGGACTTTGTTTTTCACAAAACAAAAGTCCAGTTTTTGAAAGCAAAGTCCAGTTGCCTTTTGAAAAAGCACCTTTAGGACAATAATTTCTTAATAATATTGAAATCATGATTGGTAAATCAAAGTGCTGAGCCTTTTTGGTGTAGCAACTATACTTTCCAGTCAAAATCTCAAACTTTTGAGATCATACCTTAAATGAATTTCATTTCTAATTATGATTACTATGTTGTTTTATTGCCAAATAATTGTAAACAGAATTGCTGTGTTGAAGCAGAATTAAATTGAAGGGTTGCAGAGTTTTCCACAATACTCTTTTTTCTGTCATGCTGATTAATATCCAATGTGAAGGTAATGTAATTACTTAGGGTGATTTTTTTTAAAAATGTCTAGAGTTCTGGAATGTAAATATGGCTCAACAGCACATACTTCCAATAAGTGTACATGCAAATGAGTGAATTTATTTTAAGCATCATCGGATTAAGGAACATAACCTTAACTGAAGAACTGAGAGGTAATTTATATTTGGAGGAATTGTATTTTCTATCATCACATAATATTCCAAATATAAGATTTGACTTGGGCACAGTACTGTCACCGTAAATATTTGTAGAATGTTGGAGTGCCTTTAACCGTTCTATTTATTATGGATGGTTGTGTTCATCCAATGTGCTTAAACTTGATTGTTTAATCAAGATTATTGAATAAATAAGGCTTGGTTTGGTGCACGAAACTTTTTGTTGTGGCCTGTTGGCCGCCAGCCACTCCAGCAGCCGAATCAGAGGACGAGGAAGAGGTGTGGGAGTGAGGGTCAGCATAAAGGCAACCTGAGAACTCCGAGGTGGAAGAGGGAATGGAGCTGGCAGAGAGAGAGAGAGAGAGAGGCAGAGCTTGGGCCGTCCATTAGCCCTCAGATGGAGAGTCAACAGCCCCCAGGTTTAGAGGTGGCTGATGAGGAAGAGGAGGACCAGCTGGGTCCAGTGCCTGACGCATGGATATGCAGAAGGGAGAGGAAAGGGGAACAGTGGAAATCTATGGACCGGTCCTTGGGATGGAAGAGCCACTGCTAATAGTGAAGCCCTACCCCAACTCTGGGGATAAAAGGCTGGGTGGCGGAGACGAATGGATGTGGCAGACAACTGTTCATCTCCCTGCTGGACAGTCTTGTTAGCAGTGAAAGAGAAACTTTTTGCCAGGGCTGTTGGCGCTCTTAATAAAGGAATCATTGATTTAACTTCAGAGGGTTTGTTGTGTTTGGGGAGCTAGATCAGAAAACTTTGGATGCTTTTAAACCATCGTTTACATATTGTGGTCTATATTAGGCTAAGTATAAACAAGCAAGCTATATTTTGGTTCATCAAATTGTTGAAACCAGTGTGATGAAAGTATATCAATTACTGTATTTATAGCCTATCTTTCCTTTGGGAATTTAAAAATGATTAAAAACACCTGTGAGGCAGACTGGATTGAGAAAAAGTGATACAGGGAGTCCTTGACTTATTTATTTGTTTAATTTAATTTATATTGCCACCTATTCGCCCATGGCGACTTGAGGCAACTTAGACAATGTAAAACCATATTTAAAACAAAAAATAAAAATAACAAAAACAATAAAAACTAACAAAAAGAATGTAATAAATTAATAAAGTACAATAGAACAAAATCTGGAAAATAAAAATAAAAAATAAAAATCATCCCCCAATTCCCATCCCCCGCCCTGACAAAAGCAGATCACACTAGCCATTTGAGGGACTCCATCCCGCTCTGGGTTCCCCAGGCCCGTGGTAAAACCAGATCTTCAGTACCTTCTGGAAGAGTGTTAGAATGGGAGCCATTCTAATGTCTGGGGGGATAATATTCCAGAGAGAGGGAGCCACCATGCAGAAGGCCCTTCTTCTGGGTCCCACCAGATGTACCTCCCCTTGGGGATGGGACCTGCAACATCCCCTGCCTCCCTGCTCTAATGGGTGGAATAGATGTGACCGGCAAGAGACGTTCCCTCAGATAACCGGATCCCAAGCCATGAAGGGCTTTAAAGGGGACTTATCACCACAATTGAACCCAAATTTTCAGTTGCTAAGCAAGACAGTTGTTACGTGAGTTTTGGCCCATTTTATGACCTTTCTTGCCACCGTGATTAAATGAATCCTCCAAGTTGTTAATAATGTGATTGTTAAGTGAGTCTGGCATCTTCATTGACTTTGTTTGTCAGAAGGTCACAAAAGGTGATCACATGACCCAGTGGGACACTGCAACCGTCATAAATGTGAGCCAGTTGCCAAGTGTCTGAATGTTGACCATGTGACCATGGGAATGATGCAGTGTTCGTAAATGTGAAAAATGGTCATCCAAATCCTTTTTTCCAGTGCCGTTGTAATTTCGAACAGTAACTAAACAAAATGGTTGTAAGCGGAGGACTAGTTGTACCTCAGCTCACTGGGTGAGTTGAGTTGAGATTAGATCTTTTCCAAATGCCTTAACTACTATTTTATAAGGAGGGTTAAGTCCTAGCTTTGTAAATGTGTTGAATTTATGGCACATATGTTGCTTCTCTCATCTCTTGGGTGAGATTCCTCTCTTTACTTGTACACATAAAGAAATTTTAATCTACAGTTCTGCCTTGGATCCTATTTGGGTAAGACACACCAAGCTAAATAATTTGCCAACATTTACAGTTAACAGAATAATTTGTATAGGATTTTCTGGTATTCGTGTGTGTGGAAGAATATACACAGTTTTCAACTGGAAAAAGTTAATTGAAAGTGTGAAATTTTTCCATGGATATATCCATGAAGCCTTCAAGAGGTAAACTTCAGAAATGTTCTTGTTACCTGAGAGTAATGCTAAATTTCATGCTGTATTTTAGACCAAGGTTTGTTAAAGAAGTAGCATTTGGCTAGGTTTCATATTCATATTCATATAGAAAACCCAAACCAAAAAGTGTACATTACAGCAATAGCAATAGCATTTAGACTTATATAACCACCTCATAGTGTTTTACAGCAATCTCTGGGCAATTTACATTGTAAGCATTATTTGCATATTTCCCCCAACAATCTGGCTCCACACTTTACTGATCTCAGAAGAATGGAAGGCTGAATCAATCTTGAGCCCCATCAGGATTGAACTCCAGGCTGTGAGCAGAATTTGCCTGCAATACTACACTTTAACTACTGTGCTACCAGATCTCCATTATTAATTAATCACACTTCCACACCATTTACAATATCTCATTTAAATGACTGGGGGGGGGGGCTTACAATAAAATTATGGGTTTGCAATAATGGATTTACCATAAAATTATGGTTTAGTATGGTGTATGAACCCAGGTTAAGTGCTCTTTTTAAATATAAGTATATATTGTAAGCCTATAGACCAGAGGTGGTATTTAGCAGGTTCTGACCACTTCTGAAGAACCGGTAGCCGAAATTTTGAATAGTTCGGAAAACCAGCAAATACCATCTCTGAATGGAGATTTTACATTATCCTTCCCCTGCCACGCCCACCAAGCCACGCCCACAGAAGCGGTAGTAAAAAAAATGAATCCCTGCTATAGACTCTTTCCTATCTGGATGAACTCTGGAATAAGAACTTGGAATATCTCATATTAATCTGTACTTAAAGAGTAAAATGTTAAAATGTTACAGCGTCAAAATCAGACCAATTCATTAAATTTTTCTTTTGTATGTTTTAGTCACCCTAGATCTAATTAACAAAACTTGACTGTCAATAAATATTTATTTATTTATTTATACAATGTAACCAGAATAAAAGAGTTGGACTTGGAAGAGATCTTGAAGATCTTCTAGTTCAACCCCGTTCTCAAGCAGAATCCTACACCATTCCAGACAAATGGCTACCCAATCTCTTCTTAAAAACCTCCAGCGGGCGTCCGGTTTGAGCTTCGTGGACAGAATGAAACTGCAATCGTGTGCAGTTTCGATCCATGCTCGCTGCTGGAGTGCCCTGAGCCAGCTGGTTTCAGGGCTAAGCCACCCCATAGAGGTGGTGAAGAAGGGGGACATCGCCAGCAGGGTTGAGAGCTGCACCTCTCGTCCTCAGCTGGCCATTACTCCCTTTCCCGAAGGTGGTTGCAGTGGTGGTCAGAAATGGCCACCTCAAAGAAGAACTCGACCAGAAAAGAATGTGCAGGAGGAAGATAAGAAGAGAAAGTCTTGGTTGACCGGGTTAAACTGCAAAAGCAACAACTAAGGTACCCTGGAATTTAAACTACAAAATAAAAAAGTAACATTCGTAAAAAAAGACTTGTAAACAGCGAAGGAGAGAGAAGGGAAAAGATTTGGTTTCTCTCTCTCTCTCCCTTTCTTTATATTGACAGCTAAGAGATTTAAGCAAGAAATTGGAAAAAAAATCCACTTTGACATCAATAGGCCTTGAAGCTAAAAATAAAATGTCAAAGGGATAATAAAGATCTCTGGATACTTAAATCTTTTAAAAGCAGGAAAGGAGAGAAAAAGAATAAAAGGGCAGGATCTGTAAAAAAGGGAGGGGACTGCCTGGAATTAAAAGGAATTTACAGTAAAACTTTAACAAGACTTCCAAAAGATACATTTTAATTGAAACTTGGCAACAAAATAGTAGAACCCCAGGAAGAGAAAGTGGAAAAAAGAAGCCAAAAGAAACAGTTTAGGAGTATTTGGATTACTTGGTGATCTCTGGATTTTTGGTTATTGCATTTGAATGACTAAAATCAATCGGGTGGTTGTTTAAAAGTTTTTAAAATGGCACCACTTTTAGAAGAATTGAAGATGGAACTTAAAAAGTATAAAGAAGATGCACAAAAAAGAAGCTCTTTTGGCTTCTCATTTCAATTTTTAGAAATGGAGATTTGGAACTATGAGAAACAAGAAAAAAAGACTGCAAAACAAGAAGACTGGGACAAAGAAGAAACCATCTTTAATGAACAAGTAATGTGGGGAAGAACAAGTTATGTGGGGAAGAAAAAGGAAAGGGGGGAAAGAGAATGGAGAATTTAAGACTTAAAAAAACAACCAAAGAAAAGAAAAATGATTCAAAAAATAAGTATAATACTGGAAAGCAACAGAAAGGGGGAATACAGAAGAGAGAAATAGAGGTAGAGAGACAAGGGGGTAAAAAGGGGAGAGAGAAGAAGAGAGGGAAGAAGGAAAGGAAAAGAAGTTACAAAGGACAGAAACAAGATATAGAGAAACAGGGCCTATTTAGAGATAACGGGTGAAAATTTGATTGAAAAGGGGATTCTGTAACGGTACATAAGATTGTATTGTTATATTAGAAATAGAAATAATTTTAGAAAATTTGAAACAATGTATGATTAAAATGATGGATAAAATGGTTATTGTAATCCAGTGAAATGTTTGTTAATAAATAAATGAAATAAAACAAATGAGAGAATTGAATTAGGAAAGGATGGGAACATTTTAATTATTTAATGTTTTATAAAATATAAGTGAAGAGGAATAAGGGGGAAAATTAATTATGGAAAGCTTATAAATGTTCCCAAAGAAGTATGATATTTAATTGAAAAGTAATGTTAAAGAAGTTAAGATTTTAATGAACATTAATATTAATGATAGAACTGAATTGGAATGGAATGAGTGTTTTAATTACATTTATTTATAATCTTTTTTTAAGAATATAGTATGTATTTTAAGAATGTGCCAAGCAGAATTCGATTGGAAGTTATGTATTATATTGAATGTTATAACTTTAAGGTATACATTGAAGCTTAAATAAGAGTTAAATGGATAAAATGAAAAGATATAAAGGTGTCATACTCCAATTAGTAACTACAGGAGAAGATTTGTTTAATGAGAAAAGATAATATGAAATTGAAACAGGACAGACAGAAAGTATAAATATAATGATTTGAATTGAGACGAGATAATCAAAATAAAATTGAGAAAATTAAAAGAGGGGAAAAGCTATGTAGAAAATGTAAAACAGTAATAAGATATGGAACAGAACATAAAAATGAGCATGAAATTGAATTTGTGTCTGTACGAAGAAGTGTAACCCGGGACCATGCTACTTTCAAAAAAGATGTTTTATTTGTATAATGTTTTTTCTTGTGAAAACTCAAATAAAATTTACAAAAAAAACCCCACCAAACCCTCCAGTGATGGAGAATTAACTCTGGGGGACATACAAAAATTAAACCATCCAGCATCTGAGATCACAATAATTCCAATTCTATAAGAAAACGATATTAACCAGAAGAGTTTGCCTAGCCTCCTGGGTCAAATTCCTAAGGGAATATAGCCAGGTGTTTAATGGCTTACAAAAGGCTAACTGTGGGTTTAGATCTCTGTGTTACATAAGAATCATGTTACCTTTCAACTGAAAATCCATATTTTTAATTTATATATGTGTGTATGTGTTGTGAAGTTTATAAACTCACTATGTACAGGTAGTTCTCAACTTACATGAGTTCATTTAATAACCATTCAAAGTTACAATGGTGCTGTAAAAAGTGACTTATGACCATTTTTCACACTTATGATGATTGCATTATCCCCATGATCACGTGATCAAAATTTGGATGCTTGGCAATTGACTCATATTTATGACGATTACAGTGTCCTGTGTCATGTGATCATATTTTGTGACCTTCTGATAAACAAAATCAAAGGGGAGATTTTGTCAAAGTCAGATTCACTTAACAACTATGTTACTAACTTAACTGCAGTGATTCATTTAACAACTGTGGAAAAAAGGTAATAAAATTCACTTAGAAAGTGTTTTGCTCAACAACAGAAATTTTGGGCTCAACTGTGGTCATAAGTTGAAAACTATCTATTCACTAAATTCAATTCCAAGTTTCGCAATGCTTTCCAACCACAAGAATCAGTGAGTACTATTTTGATCCAATAACCATATATAAAACTTAAAACGATTAAGATTAAATTGACCAGCTATAATTACCTAATTCTCAGCCAAAGTAAGAGATGTTCAAAAATTCTTAAAAGAACTTAATCATCCCTATATGTATATGCTACATTTGTTGCAAAATTTATTGATATTTTTAAAAAATATTTCTTTAGCCCCAAATTTTGGGCACTTGTTAATCAAAATTAATATAGCTCCAGCATGTTAATGAATTTCCATTAATATATTTTTGACTAACTCATGCCCAGGAAAACAGATCCTTTTTTGTACATCGTTAATGTACATTGATGTACACTAATATACATCATTGCCTAATTCAGTATGGTCTACTCTGGACATGGACAATCTTTTTTACAAATACAATACAAATGTTTGTTTTTACCTCATATATAGGCTATAAAATGCAGGTGATAAATATTAGCTTTTATTTATGTTTTCTACCATGAACAAAGTACAAATCTTTTGCTTGTAAGAATGTATGAACTATACTTAATAATTCTGGCTTTCTGTGACTAAACCTTTGGACTGTTTATAGAAGTGATAACGGATCAAGAAATATTGGTGACTCTTTTCTGTGGTTCATTACCACAATTCACGCCATGTTAATTACGATTTCTGGTTTGTTCCTCTCAAACTAACTAACAATCCGAAGGCAAGAATTAATTAACCATGATTTCCAGCTTTGGCTTGTTAGAATATTATGAGTCTGAGTTTATATACTTTACAGAGCCCAAGGTTTGCATAGCTAGAAATTGCAGTCACAAAAATATTTTGTTCATGTTCAGTATAAATTCTGTGTTACTGTATTGTGTAAACATACCCTGCATGAGTGTATATGTTTGATCTGACTTCATGTGTTCTATGAACTTGGCTGATTTATTTAATTAATGTTAAAAAGAGGGCTGTTGGGAAATACCACAGTGAAACCTATAAATCAGTGTTGGCAAATCTTTTTGGCACCGAGTGCCAAAACGGGAGTGCATGCATGGGGGGGGGGGAGTGCCGGAAACCAGAAGAGTATGCACACCGGAAACCCAAAGCTCAACTTCCCGGCACACACATGTGCGCCGGGGAGCTGCCCTGCCGGTTTTCGGCACTCCCGCACCAGAACCCCAAAGAGCAATGGGCGACAGCTGGTGTGCCCGGAGAGATGGCTCTGCGTGCCACTTCCAGCATGCATTCCGTAGGTTCGCCATCATGGCTATAAGCCATTCAGGTGAGCTTAGTTCTCTCAGGGCTTTTAGAAAATCAAAAGGGCAGTTTCAGTCTCATCATTAAGAAGAACAATCCATAGTAGCAATGAAACAGTAATTATTGCCTGGAGTAAAGTGGGTTGTGAGCAAAGATTGATCTGACTGGGAAGTTAACCATGCTGCTGCTTGTAATGGTAATCCACCAATAAAACTGAGGAAAAGAATTTTGAGAATAAAGATATTCCCAAAGTACAAGGATTAACTCGATATATATCTTTATCTCTTATACCTCAAACTTCTGTTCATTTTAAAGCTAGACTGGATCTGGGCCCTATTTCAATCACTGATGCTGAACTCAAACATAATAATTGTTTTCCTGGAAACAATATGGAAATGTTACACCACTTGAGGGATATACCCCAATCTCTCAGTCTAAATTAAAGTGATGGGATTAGTATTGTAGTCTGTCCTATGTCTCTTGGTTGAGCCTTGCTAGATGATGATGTAATGAAAAGATTTTGAGCAATTCCTATTATGGCTCGCTCTATCTATCTATCTATCTATCTATCTATCTATCTATCTATCTATCTATCTATCTATCTAGTAGATCTTTGTTATGTTAAATAGACTGGCCCAGGTCTTAATGGCCCATTAGCAAAGGTGTGTGTTGGGAGGTGACTTTCTGCCTCTCTGAGCTTCTACTTCTCTTTTAGGGGAAATATTCTGTCTTTTTAGTATATCCTAAAATATTTCAATTTTTTAGGAAGGGGGTGAGTTTTAACTTCCAATGCTAATTTCACAATTGCAATGATTCACTTGAAAAGTGTGACAAGAAAGGCTGTAAAATGGGGCAAAATTCACTTAACAAATGTCTCACTTAGCAACAGAAATGTTGGAGTCAATGGTGACCATAAGCCGAGAACTACCTGTACAAGATAGGTATAGCATTTTCTGTTGAAATCTCCCAGTTTCTCTGAATGGTCAAAATACTTAACATGTTTTGGATGGAGCTGGCTGGATGCCCTTTCTGAGGTCATGCAGAGTTTGGATCAGATATTTTTAGGAGAGAATTACTTCTAATGTTACTCATTAGAGTAAACCCTGAGATTATCATGTATAAAAGCAGCAGCTAAATTTATAAATGACCCGGTTCAAATTATTATGGGAAATAATTTGCTAGTATGTTTTGTTAGTAGTCTACAGCTGGTATTCAGCAGGTTCTGACCAGTTCTGGAGAACCAGTAGCCGAAATGTTGAGTAATTTGGAATACTACCTCTGACAGGCCCCGTCCCCATCTATTCTCTGTCTCCCAAGTCCCAGCTGATTGGCTGTGTCTTCTTTTGTTCCCCTGCACAGGAGAATGGAGCTGAAAAGCAGGTTAGTGGGGTGGGAAGGGAATGGAGATTTTACAGTATCCTTCCCCTGCCATGCCCATCAAGCCACTTCCACAGAACCGGTAGTAAAAAAAAATTGAATCCCACCAGTGTAGTAGTCTGCTCTTCTCTTGCTAATCTTAGTTCATTTGAAAGAATTAAAATGCCTTCAACATTGTGTTATCTATAGTAATGATGCATGGGATGGCATTGAACTGCTTTATACCACGACTTAGATGTACTCACTATATGTAACCCGCTCCACAAGACCATATTTCTAAAGTCCTACAAGAGAAAATGAGTTGGTGACTTTTTAATTAAACTTTTGCAGTTGAAACTATATTAATTGCATTTTCAGGCGTGAAACCATAATGGCGGGCAACAGTTTGGTCCTGCCAGTCGTGCTGTGGGGACGCAAAGCTCCTACTCACTGTGTATCCACTACGCTATTAATGGACGATGTTTCTATGATCATCACAGGATGTCACGATGGGCAGATATGTCTATGGGATGTCTCTTCCGATTTAGAAGTAAGTTTAAATCGTGGAATTAAAACATTTATCAGAATAATACATGTTTTATTTGAAACATTTTAGAAATACAGTTTAAGTACATTTCTATTCAGTTCACTTTGAATTGGGTACATGTTTTTTAATTTGTCGAAAAGGCATTGCTAAGGGTATCTATGCATTTCCCGGCAAAATCCTTGCATCCTAAGCAAGAACACATCAATATATGCTATTGATATTAATAGGGTTGCTTTTGTAGGGCTGCTGATTTAAAAAAAATAAATCATTAGATCACGGAAAATCAATGAACTCTTTTGAAAAGTGACTCTGTGGGGCTTCCTTTCTCCCATGACCCTTTGGAGGTCAACATGCTTAGATTAATTTAAAAAGAATAAATACTTTTAGAATGCACCGTTTGTTTCTCCAATCCTGCTTCTAAAACCGTACTACTGATTTATTTATTTCTAAGGCATGCAGAGTGCTTATAATTTGGACCAAACCTTTGAGCAATTTTGACATCCAAACAAATAACCTAGAGTGTGAAATCATTATTGAACACTTTTATATCCCTTTTTTGTTCAATTTATATAGTCAGATATTACATTCAATTTATATAGTCAGATATTACATTCATTTATATAGTCAGATATTGCATTTGCAGCATATTCATGAAGAAATGAATGTTTTAACTTATTAGTGAATTTATGAATGATATCTATTCTGGTAAAGTGAAATAACTTTCAAGAATATATTTTCTGTTTTCTGCTTGTAACATTAGATAAGAAAGGAGAAAGTGGCTAATCCCATACAAAGTTTGAGCAAGCTATTCCCCCAGTTTTAATTTGTTCTCCATTTGGGGGGGAAAACTGTAAAACATTTCTTAGCAAATACCTCCTAGCAGTGTGATTGCACTGGGTCCTTTTTCCCCCCCACACAATGAATAGTGCCTAATTGTGGTGCAGTGGCCCAAGGTGGAGCTCTCACCTCACAATCAAGAGGCTGTGAGTTCAATCCTAGATAGAGGCAGATATTTCTCTCTGGGCATGATGATAATATATCTGCTGAATATAACTCCACATTAGCGACAGGAAGGGCATCCGGCCAGTAAACACTCATCTCCATTCAGTTGTCCAAACTCCACCCCTCAAGGGATTATGGGATCATTAAATTATGATGATGAATAGTGCCTAATTGGATGCTGTTTTGGAGTGCAAAACACAGTGTCAAATATAGCTCCAAGGGACTTCTTGATCATCTTTCATATATTGGACCAAAGCCTTCCGTTTTCATGAATTGTAAATAAATCAACCCATGGAACTGCCTTGCAACAAATATTCATTACCTTGAATATAATTTTTGAAAGAGCAAGATGAATGATTTTTATCTGGCAGAGGACTTGTGTGATGCATGCCTTTTATTTGGAATAATTAAAGCTATATCAAAGCCCTTTGTTGCAGTAAATTATTCACCTTCTAAAGACCTTGAGAATTGGATCGCTTCCTAAATAGTACATTACAATTTTGGAAAAGAATATAAATGTTCTTAATAGTAGATCACAACTTTGGAATATTTATTGCCAAATTGTCAGTCTTCATGTTTGAATGACTCGTGTGACCTACTTTTACATTATCTTAAAGAATAATTTTCTCAACTATTCATACTTTGTTTTTCCAAATTCCTGGAGATAGTAATTATTCACTCATAATGGGGGAGTAAAAGTATGAAAAGTTTACAAACGTGTGTATTATTCTCATGCCTTTAACAGTGCTTTCTATTTTTTTAAATAATATTTGAAATTGCTCAGAGTTATTTGTATTTTTTTTCTCCCTGATTCTAGATTTATCCTAGAGCTTTGTTATTTGGTCATACAGCATCAATCACTTGTTTATCCAAAGCCAGTTCTTCAAGTGAAAAACAGTATATAGTGAGTGCATCTGAAAGCGGGTAAGGATTTGCTTTTGAGCCAAATTTTCTATTGATGACTGAATTATTTTAGGTCTCTTATAATACAGTATAATACAGTATTATCTTAAAATCTGCTTGAGCAATATTTTTTGCCTTCATAGGCAGTCCAAGTACAATGTCATGCCCCTGTTAGAATTTGACTCCGAGGGAGAGGAGGAACAGCCGACAGGGAGTGGAAGTGGAAGTGTGGCTCCGGAGGTTGTGGAGGAAACTGGGGAAGGGCACAGGCTGGCTGGGCATTCAGAGGAAGACCCAGGCACCTCTTCATGCTAGAGCACGCAGGGAAGAGCGGATAAGGGAGAAATGTGAATGGCATGGTCTACGGGGGTGGAAAGGGCCCTGATCCCCTTCATGGGCTGCAGCTGTGAGGACTGTTTAAAAGGACAAACTGCGCATGGCCCAGTGCTGGAAGCAAAGTGTGAAAATATTTCTAGTCTGTCTGTTCTTATCTGAGTTCTGGTGTCCTTCCCAGTGTGTGTATTTCGATATCTGTGGACATCTTTAAGCCCTTATCCTGCCTTGTCTCATTAATTGCTTCAGTGTGGTTGTGTTGTTTTTTCCTATTTATAATTTATAATTTATTTTGAGTTTGAGCGGAATTTCTTCCTTTTCGCAACTGTTTGCGGGGGAGTTTTTTCTCCAGTCAATGATAATTGGACCTTTGAAGCCAAGTTGAAGAAATTAAAGGGACCTCACCTGTTTTTGTGACTTTTATATCCCACATATAATTTTTGCATTATCCTTCTACATCTCTCCTTCCTAAAGTGATATATCGATAAACAATTGTGGGGTAGGGACAGTACCAAATAATGATTGCTTAACATTCATACCTACTACGTTGCCTTTTTTTTCTTCCTGTAGAGAAATGTGCCTTTGGGATGTGAACGATGGACGGTGCATTGAATTTACAAAATTAGCCTGCACTCATACTGGCATACAGGTAAATACTTTTAATATGGATTACACTACAGGTAGTCCTCGACTTACAGCAGTTCATTGAATGACTGTTCAAAGTTACAAGGGCACTGAAAAAAAAGTGACGTATGTTTCACAGTTACGACCATTGTGGCATCCCCATAAATCATGTGATCAAAATTCAGATGGTTGGCAGTTGGTTCATACTTATGACCTGTGTCCCAAGGTTCAGTGATCCCCTTTTATGACCTTCTGACAGGCAAAGTCAATGGTGAAATCCACAGATTCACTTAACAACCGGGTTACTAACTTATCAACTACAGTGATTCACTTAACAACGGGCAAGAAAGGTCATGATATGGGACAAACTCACTTAACAAATGTCTCACTTAACCACAGAAGGTTTGGGCTCCATTGTGGTCATAAGCCAAGGACTACTTGTAGTTATGTATAATATAAATATGAACGAATATGTAGGCTTCAATGTATAAAATTGCTTTTGAGTTTTGCTTTAATCTGATATGGTTTTCAAGTGACTCAAGTACACAATCCAAGTATACCTGTATTAGATAAGTATTTTTATGAAATGAAATACTTGAAAACTAAAACCATTAATAATCTTTGAGAGAATTGGCAAAACAACCACAAAGAAATAAATAAAATTATGGCTATATTGTGAGACAGTTAAAGGCACCTGTTTTTGCTGTCTTTTAGGAGCCAGCTGGAATGCAGAAATAGTGAAAGTCAGGTAATTTGTTATAGGGTAAATTTGATTTAAATAAAATCAATTTAAATATCACTAGTCAGAAAAACTCAGTTTAATTATTTCCTGGGCCAGGAAGATTCCATTAATCATTATTTTCTTCTCAAAATATTTGATACAACCTTACTATATACTCAGAAAAAGAAGTAGCTTTCAGTTTTAGGTGGTAGGCCACATTTTTACATTAATTTTCATTAAATTCATTAACAGGATTGATGGTTTTAATCAGGAATGTTTACCATAATTATTGTTCTAAACAGTTGTATGAGTTTTGCAAAAAAGGGTGGCTGCTTTTAATTATTCAAAAAGAGGTAGTCCTGCATTTTGTTCAGTACCTCTTTGAGCACTGTCATCTATCTTTTGTATTTTCAATTGTTAATTCTTTCTGAGCTAGGTTGATTTTTAACAAAATGTTTAAAGAAAAACTTGCAGATCTAATGCAAATTCTAAAAAAATGGTGTCAATTTACCTTTTAAAAATCATTTGTTTTTAACTCCCTTGGTTTGATTGCTGGGAAAAATGACCAAGCAGTTGTGAGCATGCATGATACTTAATAAAGAAAATCTGATTACCTGGCATTTGGGATACCACACATTAGCCTGGCTCTAATGTCCTTTTTCCATTCTCTTTTAGTTCTATCAATTCACAGTTGGGACTCAGCGTGAAGGGAGATTGTTGTGTCATGGCCATTATCCAGAAATTCTTGTTGTGGATGCTACCAGCCTTGAAGTCCTTTATTCCTTGGTGTCGAAGATTTCTAAGGACTGGATCAGTTCTATGAGCATTATTCGATCTCATAGAACACAAGGTGAGCCAATAACCATAGTCCAGGTTCTTATTTTTCAGGAATTTTCTTGGCAACCATAAATAATAATAATAACATATGAAACTTGTATGCCACCTGACTTCAAAAAACTCAGGCTCCCAACAATCCAAGACATTATAGTGAAAGATAAAAGATGGAAAGAAGTGAGGGGCTTCATCATCCCTTGTAAAAGTCCTGAGTGAAACAATAATAAAGAAACAAATTAATAAATCAATTTTTAAAAAGCAAGGCAAGAATCAATTCAGTCACATCTAAATTTGGCTTTGCCCAATTCTTGCTGATCCAAGAAATCATATGCTATTTCATTTACATGATTTTGCATTGTTTTATTATTGTATTTAGATTTAGATTGTGTACTGTAAGCCCTTCAGGGTCATCTAAGTAATTAACATACAACTATTGGCAATACATTCATTTAAAACAATGTTAGAGTGTAATCTTACATTTAAAGCCAAGATTAAGGAATGCTATGCATATGCTTAAAATCTGAATCTGTGACAACCAATGAAATCACTCAACAAAAACCCAGTATCCATCTTCAATCCACAATTTGAAAGAGGAGGAGCCAGAGGAATTCTGGGCCATAAGCAATTCCATAACATAAGAACAGCCATCAAAAGGCTGAGGTTTTCATCCATCACTGGTGGATTGGTCATTGCACCTTATGCTTAATGAGGAATGAGAAAATGTCAAGAATATTGGGAGTTGCCCTAAATCAGGGGTGTCAAAACAAAATTTCACTGAGGGCAGCATCAAGGTTGTGTTTGACCTTGGGGGGCCAGGGTGGGTGTGGCCAGCTCGACATCACTGTTGGGGGGTGCCTGTGGTTGCCTGAGTGCTCTGCTAACAAAACGGGTCTCCAAGCTCAGTTTTCAGCTGCAACGGCCTCCTGCAACCCTTTGCCAGCAAAAACGGAACTCGCAAGTTCTGTTTCCACTGGCAGGGGCACCATAGGCCAGTCCTTCGCTGTTTCCAGGGTAGCCCTGTGGGCCAGATCTAAGCACCCTGCTGGCCGGATCTGGCTCCCCGGGCCTTGAGCTTGACAATCCTGCCTTACATTAAATTAGATCTTTGTTCAGTTTCATTTGGCTCAGGTAGCTGCCCATCATAGGTTGAACAGATTATTTTGCTTCTGAGACTGGATCTAGAATCCTTTGCATGTCAAGAAATTGGTTTTCCAACATCGTATGTAATTCCCTTGAGCTTCTCAGCTCATGAATGTGACTTAAAATAAATGCATTTCTTAGGTTTTATCCTCAGCGTCTTCTTTTCATTGCGTGGGTCAGATAAATGCTACTGAATTTATGAAATAATTCTGACTGTCTTGTGGGATAATGATTATTTTTTTCTTCTCTAGAGGACACTGTTGTAGCAGTATCTGTGGCTGGCATTCTTAAAGTATGGATTGTAACTTCTGAACTGAGTCACATACAGGTAAGAAAAAACAAATATAGTTTTATGGTGATGAACTTCTTTTTTTCCAGTATTGCCAGTCTGATTGACTTATTTTTTTCCACTGCTGTGTTACCCCTGAAAGGTTTTTAGCAGTACTTCTGTTTCTGCTCAGATATGCTATCCCTGATGCCCGACGGCTATTTAAAATTTGTTGAGTGGGAGGTTTGTTTGCTTTTCCTAAGCTATGATTAGAGTACATTCATTTAGGCCAGGGGTGGCCCATGGGCTGGATGCATTACGTGCAGGCCACGCCCACCCCAGCTCTGTGAAAGGGAAAAAAAAATGTCGCGATACATAATGTGACACCGCAAGTGTCAACTCATAAAATATTTCTATGACCTTTTTAGAGTTTCCCACAGGGACGGGGAGCAGCCGCTTGCAAACCGAAACTGCATTCCATAAATGTTTTCAAAGATAGTAACTGACCGAAGTTTCTGCCGTGCAAAATTCTAACTGGAGAGCATGATTGATGACTCTCGGCTATGGATGTGTCCCATTGGAGAATATGAATTACGATACACCCAGTGGGTGGAGGGAAAACCAGGGTCAAGGGTGACAATGAAGGATGTGTCGCAGAGTCGGCTACACCCAGGCAATGCTGGACCTTTTAACTCCCAATAAATCCTTTTTAAATTTTGGAAGTTTGACTTGAAGCTCATGATTTAAATGGGGGTAGATGCTAGAGCCTTGACAGCAAGTATGACACCCATGATTGATGCAGAGAGAGGAGATTTGATATTGTAAACTGTGGATTAAATGTGGATTCACTTTTCAGTTTCAATTTTAGTTCTTCAGTTCTTGTCCTGTATATTTTACCTATTTCAAGAAAGGAGAATTCATTCTTATCATGTTTCTAGGGCCCAGTTTCTCCCCAACAACAGTTGAATTCGAAATACGATTTTGTATACTGTAATGGAATTTTAAAACAACATACTGCATTTAAAAATGAGAAATATATACTTCCAAACATATTTGTATTTTGAAAGCAATCCTTCAAGCTAAGATTCAAGGCTGGAAAAAGAATGGGACAAAGAGAAGTAGAAAAGAGCAATTTAGAAAGGAGGAGTAGAGAAATAGAAATTGTATTGTGGGTTATTGCATAAAAGCCTTTAAATTTCTCCTTACTTTTAATCTCTTCCAAGGATACGGAACCAATCTTTGAAGAGGAATCTAAACCCATTTACTGTCAGAACTGCCAGAGCATTTCCTTCTGTGCATTTACCCAAAGATCACTTTTGGTAGTTTGTTCTAAATACTGGAGGGTAAGGATGACCAGTTAAGTGAAAGCTGGTGTTTCTTTGTTGTTCAGTCTGCTGTAGTTAAATTGTGCATGAGGCAAACATGCAAAAAAAATATCTCCAGACGGCCGGACTCTAAATTGATTAGTCTACGGTGATTTCTCTACATAGCTAATTGCCTCAGGGTGCTTGAGCTCACATAGTTGCTGGACTGCTATTTTTACAGATGTTAAAATTATATTTAATAGGATATTCACAATGCTTCTGTTTTCAGACTTTTTCCTTTAATTTTGTTTTTAGAGAATTATTTCTGATACCAAATATATATTTTTTTGCAATGTTTTTGTGTCCTGCCTCCTTGTATGGCCTGTCATACATGAGAATGATATACTTTTTTCCCTGAAGGTTTTTGATTTGCTGAATTGAAAAGTTTTATTGATTGTTTATTTTTTGTGTGTGTGTTTCTAAAAAATGTTCTTTAGGCACTCTAAAGGTGTAAATTCCATTGAGTGTCTTTTGCTTTTTTTATATTGAAAGGGTTTAATAAACAAATGCATTTTTTATAAAAAAAAAAAAACCCACTAATTGCAGCCTCTATAAGAAAGGCTATTTGTATTTACATTTCTTAATTTACAATCAATTTATGTTATGCAGTTACTTTTCTTTAGGTCTTTGATGCTGGAGATTATTCCTTATTGTGCTCAGTCCCAAGTGAAAATGGACAGACATGGACAGGAGGTGATTTTGTGTCAGCAGACAAAGTGATAATATGGACTGAAGATGGACAAAGTTTTATATATAAACTGCCAGCCAGGTTTGTGATATTAATAGGGTATAAATAACTAAATAAATAAAGATTACTGTCTAGAATTTTGTGTGTTCAAATAGAATGAGGGATAGTGATACTAATAAATTAAATTTATCAAACCATACATTTTTTACTGATCTGTCATTAGAACAGAGACCAAATTTGGTGGTATGGTTAAGGCATCAGGCTAGAAGTCAGGGGACCATGAATTTAGTCCTGATTTAGGCACCAAACCAACTAGGTTACCTGGATCTAGTCCCTTTCTCTCAGCCCTAGGAAGGAGGCCATAGCAGTTCCTGAAAACCCTGTCAAGAAAACTGCAGGGACTTCTGGTTTGAGCTTCTTTGGCAACAGACCGAAACCTCGTTTCTGTGAGGCTTCGATCCGTGCTCGCTGCTGGAGCACCCCAAGCCGGCTGGTTTTGGGGCTAAGCCACCCCGTAGAAATGGTGAAGAAGGGGTAGACTGCCTGCAGGGTTGAGGAAAGCCCCATCTCTCCTCCCCAGTTGGCCATTACTCCCTTTTCCGAAGGCAGTTGTAGTGGTGGTCAGAAATGGCCACCACAAAGAAGAACTCGACTGGAAAAGAATGTGCAGGAGGAAGATAAGAAGAGAAAGTTTTGGTTGACCAGGTCAAACAGCAAAAGCAACAAATAAGATACCCTGGAATTGAAACTATTAAAAAAAAACAATAACATTTTTCCCTAAGAAGATTTTTAACCTGAGAAGGAGAGAGAAAAGGGAAAAGATTTGGGTTTTTTTTCTCCTTTTCCTATACTGACAGCTAAGAGACTTAAGCAAGAAATTGGAAAAAAAATCCACTTTGACATCAATAGGCATTTAATGCTGAAAATAAAAAGTCAAAGGGATAATAAAGATTTCTGGATAATCAAAAGCTTTTGAAAACAGGAAAGGAGAGAAAAAGAATAAAAGGGCAGGATCTGGAAGGGAGGAGACTGCCTGCAATTAAAACGAACTTACAGCAAAATCTCAACAAGACTTCCAAAAGATACATTTTAACTGAAATATCGTAACAAAAACTCCAGGAAGAGAAAGTGGAAAAAGAAATAAGAAGAAATAACTTGGAACTATTTAGATTACTTGATGATTTCTGGATTTTTGGTTATTGTATTTGAATGACTAAAATCAATTGGGTGGTTGTTTAAAACTGTTTAAAATGGCTCCACTTTTAGAAGAACCGAAAATGGAACTTAAAAAGTACAAAGAAGATGCACAAGAAGGGAGAGGTTCTTTTGACTTCGTATTTCAGTTTTTAGAAATGGAGATTTGGAATTATGAGAAACAACAAGAAATGTCTGCAGAACAAGAAGATTGCGACAAAGAAGAAGCCATCTTTAATGAACAAGTAATCTTATGTGGGGGGAAAAAGGAAAGGGGGGAAAGAGAATGGAAAGTTTAAGATTGGGAAAAACAACTCCCCCCCCCCCCAAATAGAGTGAAAAATAAGTATAAAATCAGAAAGCAACAGAAGAGGGAAATGCAGAAGAGAGAAATAGAGGTAGAGAGACAAGGGGGTAAAAAGGGGAGGAAGAAGATGAGAGGGAAGAAAGAAAGGAAAAGAAGTTATAAAGGACAGAAACAAAATATAGAGAAACAGGGCCTATTTAGAGATAATGGGTGAAAATTTAACAGAAAAAGGGATTCTGCAAAGGTACATAAGATAGTATTGTTATATTAGAAATATAAATAATTTTAGAAAATATGAAACAATGTATGATTAAAATGTTTGATAAAATAGCTATCGTAATTCAGAGGAATGCTTGTCAATAAATAAATGTAACAAAATGAATATTGAATGATTTACAAAACATATGTGCAGAGAAATAAGGGAAAAATTAATTACGGAGATTATATGTGTCTTTAAGGAAGTATGAAATTTAATTGAAAAGAAGACTGAAAGATGTTAAGATTTTAATGATTATTAATGATAGAACTGAATTGCAATGGAATGAGGGTTTATAATTACATATATTTACAATCTTTTTTTTTTAAAGAATATAGTGCGTTTTATAAGAATGTGCCAAGCAGAATTCGATTGGAAGTTATGTATTATGTATTATATTGAAGGTCATAAACTTAAGGTATATATTGAAGTTGAAATAAGAGTTGAATGGATGTAATTAAAAGATATAAAGGTGTCATACTCCAATTAGCAACTACGGGAGAAAATTTGTTTAATGAGAAAAGATAATATGAAATTGAAACAGAATAGACAAAGTATAAATATAATGATTTGAATTGACATGAGATAATCAAAATAAAATTGAGAAAATTAAAAGAGGGGAAAAACTATATAGAAAATGTAGAATAGTATAAGATATGGAATAGAACACAAAAAGGAGCATGAAATTGAGTTTTGTGTCTGTATAAAGTAGTTCAACCCGGGACCATGCTATTTTCAAAAAAGATGTTTTATTTATATTTTGTATGTGTGAAAACCCAAATAAAACTTTATTTAAAAAGAAAAAAGAAAACTGCAGAGATTACTTTTGGCAGTCTCTGCGTATAACAATAGCACTTAGACTTACATACTGCTTCCTGGTGCTTTACAGCCCTCTCTAAGTGGTTTGCAGAGTCAGCATATGCCCTCCCAAGCAATATAGGTCCTCATTTACAGACCTTGGAAGGATGGAAGGCTGAGTCAACCTTGAGCCAGTGAGAATTGAACTATTGGTAGTCAGCAGAATTAGCCTGCAAAACTGCATTTTAACCACTGTGCCACCATGGCTCCTTGGATGTGTCTGATTGGAAGAACAAAAAACATTTTTTTAAAAAATAGAATATATTCCATTACTCTGAACTTGGACATCATAGGAAACTGGGATCAGCTCTATTTCTTTAAATGTGCAGGATAGGATTTCTTTTTATGTGCCAAAAAGGGGAGGAACTGTGACAGAGATAAATAAATATGTTTGAACTGGCTTTATTATGCATGAATGGATAAAGTCCATATTGTCAGTGTGTAGGTGATTAGCTTTTTACATTTCCCTGTGAGTAGTTAAATTTAGATCTGCAGGAATGTATTGTTTCTACCTCTTTGATAATTTTGTCAACTTAATTAGGCAAACTGGCTCCTGAACTAGTCTTAAGTTTGGATAATGGCTTTTATCCTTATGCAGAGGATTGCTGTTAGATCATATTGTACAAATAGATCCCACATTTTAGAACTATTTTTCTTCTTGTGCTTTTCATGTGGATTTCCACATTATTTCCACATTTATATTTAAGATATTAAATATAACCCCCTCCCTTATTAACTCAGTGCTTTTCAGCCTCGCACTTTTAAGATGCCTGGAATAACTCCCAGCTTTCCCCATCCAGGAATTCTTAAAGTTGCTGAAGTTAAGAAATACTGCTCTAATCGATCTAGTCTGCTATTATAATATGAATGCCAAAGCTGCATTTTGGGATGAATGCCAAAGCTGCATTTTGGGATGAATGCCAAAGCTGCATTTTTCTTAATTATTATATGAGCTGGTAAATATAAACTTTCTGGTTTGCAGTTGCTTACCAGCTAGCAAGTCATTTCGAAGTGATGTTGGAAAAATGATTGAAAACCTCAGTCCTCCTCAACTCTACTGTACTATAGACCAAGGAGAGCAGAAAGCAGACAAACAGGTAAGATTTGACCTGCTTTATTATTTAGAAGCTTTATTAGCTAAGAAGCTAATAATTTGAAACCCTTTTGAGATTATGGACATGTTGCTGCTTACTTATATTTTGGTACCGATTTCATTTTTTGTCACTTAATATAAGAGTGCTTTTGACAGGGAGATCTATCTAGCAGTTTTGCAAATGTCCTTTTTGGTATCCCTATTCTTCCAGATGTTTATAATAGTCATGTTGATATACTGTATAATTACAGTGGGATACTTACTTTTTACATTATTTTTATTTTCATGGTTTTTCAGGTGCAGTTTATTACCACGTTCTTTTGGGCTGTTATTACAGGGTGTTGGTGTTTTTATAGCTTTTAGTTTTCCCCCAAAGATTCCAGATCTGTGGGAGATTGAAAAGCAAATAAACAGTGTTAGCTTTGCTTTGTATTTCTTTAATATGCCTTTTCTGCACACAATCTTGAAATTATATTGTGTATTGATTGTTTAAAAGAGTGATAATAATTGTTGACATTGAATAACCTCTGTCTTCACATATGCTATATATTGCACATATATACTATATCTTGCACAAATATTTTCCACGTATACAGTATATTTTGTAACGTTAGATAGACATTGTTAGTTATTCCTTTTATAAGACTATGTTTCCAGACATTGTTCATTTAACAGTCCTGAAATTAAGATCTCACATAGGCATCATAGCATAGGCATGGTAGAATTGGGATCCAGATGAACAAGATTTTACTCTCCTTGTTAACTTGTCTAAAATGCTGTTTCGTGTTTTGTTTGTTTTACAGTTATTAATCTGCCCTCCTGTTACTCAATTCTTCTATGGACGTAAGGAGTGTTTCCATAAATTACTAATCCAGGGAGACTCTTCAGGGAGGCTCACCATTTGGAATATTCCAGATTCACTTGACAAGGAAAATATGACTAAAGGTAATTGTTGTCACAGCAGGTAGCAGCCCCTGGTACTGTAATTTTCAAGAAGGATCAATCTTGGTTTCTATTTAGACAAAGAATCAGGAGACAGGAAATCTTGGTACTGTCTGTGCTTAGTTGTTTGCGTGCAAATGTTTCATTACTCAACTAAGTCAGAGGTCCCCAACTCCTGGGCTGCGGCCCACTGGCGGACCGTGAGCTGTTTTCAACTGGGCCATGGAAATGGTGGGTGAGCTTGGGCAGACATACAACCCCAATTGCGTGAGCAGCAGGTGAACGTGTGCACACATGCTCCATTTGCATGAGCAGTGGGCATGCGTCCACACTGTTGACAAAAGTGGGTGCATGCTTGTTGGCTGCTTGTACAGAACCATCCCTTCCCCCGGCCCACAAAGCCCCAAAGGCTGAAGAACTCTGAACTAGGTAACCCTCCCACTGATATTATAACTTAATTGGATAATGAAGATGTCTGCAAGCAAACAACCAAGCTCAGAGGGTATCAAGGACTCCACAGTTCCACCCAAAATTACAAATATTTTCTTTTATTAAGATCAGAAAATACCCAAGCTGGTAAGATGAAAACATATCCCCATAGACAAGCCGCTATCTCTGTTGCTGCCATCAAGAGTCAGGCTTCAGTTTATTTATTTATTTATGTTGTCGAGCATGCATTAACCGATATAAACATGATTATTAATACATGAAATGGGTAAGAATAAAAGAAACAATAGGACAAGGATGGTAGGCATGTTGGTGTACTTTATGCACGCCCCTAACAGACCTCTTAGGAAAGGGGTGAGGTCAACAGTAGACAGTATAAGGTTAAAGTTTTGGGGTTTTTTTGAAGAAACCACAGAGTCAGGTAGAGTATTCCAGACATTGACCACTCTGTTGCTGAAGTCATATTCCCTGCAATCGAGTGGTGCGGTTGGTGAGGTTAACTTTGAATTTGTATCTATTGTGTGCTCGTGTATTGTTGTGGTTGAAGTTGGACGGGTGGGACATTGCAATAGATAATTTTATGTACTATGCTTAGGTCGGACCGAAATCGGCGTAGTAGTTGAGGGAAGCTTTATCTCCATTTTATCTGCAGATAAAATACAGATAAAGTTGAGGGAAGCATTATCTGCATTTTATATTTAATTACAGGAATTAGTAGTTATGTTTGTCTTATCCTTCCTACTCCTCTGCCCAATCCTTCAGAATTCTTCACCATTGTTTACTACCCTACTCCTAGTAACTATAGCCAGTTTTCCTCCCCTAGTAAATCCCCTCCTTATTGCTTCATGTATGATTCAGAAAAGTAAATCCTAAACTGCTATGCAAGGCCACACACAATCTTTTTCTTTAAAGATTTTGATTTAGTGAAAATTATCTATGGCATTGCTTTTTCTAACCCTTTCATTTATTTTAATATTTTAAAAATGTATTTTGTTTTTGTTTGTTTTTTTTAAAAACAGGATTGCCGGTTACTACGACTATTTCTCTACAAGAAGCGTTCAGCAAACTTCACCCAGCTGGTATTATAGACCAGCTGAGTTTCATCCCAAATAGTGACGAGCCTTTGAAGGTGACAGCAAGTGTCTACATCCCAGCACACGGGCGACTGGTGTGTGGACGTGAAGACGGAAGTATTGTGATTGTTCCAGCCACTCAGACTGCCATAGTTCAGCTTTTACAAGATGAACACATGTGCAGAAGAGGTGTGTGAAATCATAAGGGCT
The DNA here is from genome assembly GCA_033807585.1 of Hydrophis major. NCBI lineage: Eukaryota > Metazoa > Chordata > Lepidosauria > Squamata > Elapidae > Hydrophis > Hydrophis major. Next base: position 362,502,988 of record CM066329.1, on the reverse strand, counting down.
CAGGGATGACCTATTAAATCGTGGGCATTAAATTGGTTATCTGTATGGGTGGTCCTCGACTTACGACCACATTTTTGAGCCCCACATTTCTGCTGCTAAGTGAGGCATTTGTTAAGTGAATTTTGCCCCATTCTCCGACCTCCCTTTTGTCATAGTTTTTGAGTGAATCATGGCAGTTGTTAAGTTGATGACGTGATTGTTAAGTGAATGTGGCTTCTCCATTGACTTTGTCAGATGGTCACAACGCTGGGACACTGCACCTGCCATAAATATGAGTCAGTTGCTAAGCATCTGGGTTTTGATCACTGGGGATGTTGCAGCGGTTGTCAGTGTGAAATACAGTTATAACTCACTTTCTCAGTGCCCTTTGCACCTTGAACTGTCACTAAACAAACTGTTGTAAGTCAAGGACTATCTGCATTCATATTCATGTTCCATTTATGCATGGAATAATTCTTGTTTGGATTTGTTAATAAATGTTAAATTATTATTTTTTAAAATTCAGGAATTATGCCGAAAGTACTTTTGAGTTTATTTCTGAATGATATTTCAAAGAATTGAAAGCAGTTCATAAAAATAGATCTTAATTGTCATCATTTATTTTGCTCCAGTGCCTTGCATTTGTAAACTGAAGAAGGTAATAGGATCAGAATGCCCATGAATACTGTAGAGCAGTGGTTCTTAACCTTTTTGAAAGAATTACCCCCTTGAGCCATTGAGGAACTTATCATCGCCCCACTCCCCCAACATAACCTCTCAGTCACAAAACAGGGAAATAATTCTTCAATTTATGCAAACACGTTTTTTGTTTTCTTTAAAATTGTCATCAGGACATATCGATGCAAATAATTTATTCCCAGTCTTTTTCCCATATCTCAACTGTGTGAAAAATTCTGATGCCACCCATCACTTTACTCCCAAACTTCATGATACATGTATTTCATTATTATTTTATTTATTCAAGACACTTAATGGAATGACCACTGAAAACAAAATTCAATTGCAAGAAAATGAAATGTCCCCAAAACCCAGTAACATTTAATGATTTAATTACAAGTGAATTTTAAGACGCAAAAAGAAATATAAAAAGGGCATAAAGAACAAACTGCAATGCAGGAACTAAGAATTTCAAGACGAAAACTCCGAAACTAAATTAAGATTCGAGGAAAATACATATTCATGCACACTGTAAATAGGGTTAAAAATACATGAACAAAATTTTTACAGAAGGAAAGCAACAAAAATCAGAGCGACAAATTTAATGGGTAGAGTGACAGAGGCTGCTGCGCAATGCTCATGAAGATGAGCGATGTGTATTCACATATTACGGCATTCTGTACTGAAGCTAGCTGGAGGAACATTTTAAAATGCAGTTCAATCCATTAATAGTAAGCGATCTGATGTTTTTGTGTGACAGATATACAGCGGTTCACTGTACTAAAAACGTCTCAAAAGTGTCTCCAGAACTTCTCGCTCTGTCGCCCCCATATCGTCCCCCTTCTGTTCCTTCACCCCCGTGTCACCCCTTTTCATTCCATCGCCCCCCTGAAAAATGAAATCACCCCTTGGGGAGCATTATCGCCCAGGTTAAGAACCACAGCTGTAGAGCAGCGGTCACCAACCGGTGGGCCGTGAGAAAATTTTGGTGGGCCACAGAGAAATCTCACCCCCAGAGCAACCCCCCAAGCGATTAATCCAGGCTGCACAGAAACACAAGGCTGCTCAGTCCACATGGCCCATGGGAACCCTCCCCTCCCACTCACTCCTTACCCAGCAAACTTGTCTGCTAAGTTGCTATTTTTCTTTTTTCTGACCATCATCTGTTCTGCTCCGCCGGGAGATTTAGATTAGCTAGGAAGCAGGAAATGGTTGGATTTCTTGCTTTCTAGCTAAGCACAGCCAAACCTCCTTTAGGACTGAAGGTTTGCATGCAAGCAAATTCAGTGCAGACTCATGGCAAGCAAATTTGAGAGACTGAACTAGCTGATGGCAGATAGATAGATCACTGAATGATTCTGTGAGCAACTCAGTCTGCCTGCTTTGCCTGATTTTGGATAAAAGTTGCTCTTTCTTTTTAAAATAAAAAATTCAATATTTAGATGCATGGTGTGTTGTGAGTTAATTTTATGAGTTTGCTTGCAAGCAAATTTTATGTGACAGACTGAGCTAGCCAATGGCAGATAGATAGATTTCTGAATGAATTTGTGATTCTGTGAGCAACTCAATCTGCCTGCCTGTTTTGCCTGATTTTTGGGTAAAAGTTGCTCTATTTTTTATAAAAATTCAATATTTATCTAAATATTTATAATATTTACATATAATCCATGCCCAGTCCGTCACATGACCACCAAGCCACACCCACAAATTAGGCCACACCCACATAACCAGTTAGTGGTCCCTGGGAACTAAAATTATGAGTTTGGTGGTCCCTGAGGTCCAAAAGGTTGGCAACCCCTGCTGTAGAGCACGGGTGTCAAACTTGCTGCATCACGTTGCCGTCACATAACATGTCATGATGTTTTTTCCTTCACTGAGCTGGGGTGGGCGTGGCCTGCACATGATGCATTGCCCCCCCTGGCTGCCAGTTTAAAACCCCCGCTGTAGTGTATGTAATAAATCTGTTGTAGGACCAGCCAATGATCATTGCTGCTTTTAAAGTTACAGCAAAGATCAAAGATGAGAATCTAGAAATCTCCAGAACCATAAAGCCTGCAAACTTGAAATTTGGCATGTATGTTACCCTTGGCTTCTAGGTGCTCACTAAGAAAGGACCATCAGAGCATTAGCATTTCGTATATTATTATTATTAACATGCTCTGATGCTAAGGAGTTCTACTCCCCCTCCCCACCTGAAAAGAAATCTGTTCCAAATGCAAAACACAAGGAGAGGAGAGGAGTTTCAGTTTTAGTTTCACAGTACCAAGTAGAACAGTTGAGCTAAACCATGCCCAGGCTCCTTGCTGTCTCCTTCTTGCTCACACAGCAAATACTGCTTCAGTTTCTCAACTCTCTCACACACTGACAGGACACTAGCCGGATAAATACCGATGGATGCTATTAGGTAGAGGCACAATCCCCACCCCCCTTATTTTCCTCCCCAAAAACTAAGCCCGATCACATAAGTTTTGTAGCGAAGCACGGGTGTAGAGCTAGTGTATTGATAATATCATCTTTGTGGTAGCAAAAAGGTACTTGGCCTATCAATGATTTTGATGATGATGATGATGATCTTCATCAACTTCATTTTCATCATCCCTGGAATAAATAATAGGACACTTGAATCAGTTGCTTCACATGCATAATTAAGTAAAAATAAACACATAAATAATGGCTTTCAGGTAGTGAGAGAATCACCATGAACAAATTTATTAGAACGGAAGGTTACTTTGAATAACCAGTCCCTATGTTTCACTTAACAGAAGAATGTCAGACAACATGTACCATTCATCAAAGAATGGTACTGCTTTGTACTGAAAACATGATACCTGTTTAAAGTATTTGCGGTGACTTCTTCTAAATCCCATTTAGAGAAGTCGTGCAACATGCTTTCCAGGGGTTGCCCTTGAAAATAACTCAAAAGCTGAAGCTAGTCGTGAACACAGGGATACAGTTCAGTACATTTGCATAATACGACTGCTTGACAAGCTACCCTAGCTCCCACTAGTGTTTTGGTGTGCAATTTAAGATGCTGATTGTCATGTTGCAAAGCCTTTCAGGGCATAAGGTTGAGTTGTATGTAGACTCCAGTTATTTTTGCCTAATAGGAGGTATGTGTTCTCTTGGCAGTGTGTCTACTCTGTGGAGCGACATAGTCCTAAGATTCAGGTGGCCTTAATCCTATCTTCCTTATGGAAAACAATGTTTTTTCTCTTTAGCACAGTGCCACGATGTTAGGGGAGCCTATTTTTCTAGGTTGTTATTTGTGCAGATATACCAGGCAGAATGTGTTTTGTTTGCTTTTTACTGGATGTAAGCAGTCCAGAATCACAGGCAAATTGTTGGCAAGAGAAATAACTAAACAAATTAAATAAATAAGGTCTTTTAAACCGTAGCCATCTTCAGTCAGCATGGTTTTCAACCAGTCCTTCTCAGAGTTTTTCATTCTGTTACAAAGGTTTCTGATTTGGATACTACTTACTTCTGTGAAGATATTTTCCATTTTCCTGAAGGAGGACAGTATTTCTTTCACCCTTTTGTTTGTTTGTTTGTTTATCATTGGAAACCTCAAATTGTTAACTATCACTTCAAATGGAATTGACTCTGTTAAAGTAAGAGTTAGAAAAAGATGTATCTTTGACCGTAGAAGGCAAAGCTTATCTAGCAGCTTTTTGTACATATTTCAGGCATTGGCCATCAAATATGCGGCCACGAAATATGGTGCGTGTACCATCTTGTCATAGGGAATTGATCCCCCATCTTCTTGTAGCTTCACTGCATGTGAGGTTGGGTATGCTACATGCTAAATGCCAATTTTATTAACAAGTAGAAAATTAAATGCGAGTAACCTCATAAAAAAAAAATCAGATTGCAATTGAACTCAATTAGAAATGGAATACTTTATCACTATTTTTCCCACCTACTGTACAGTGTTACTACTATCTTTATTACACAAACACGTTCCTGTTTCATTTTCTTCTTATCTTGAAAAGACCAAGAATGCCTGTGGTCCCACAATATATGGCATTTTGTGTTTTCTTCTGCTTTAATGTTTTAGGTTGGCCACCTCACAGAACTCTGCGGGGTCATCGAAACAAAGTCACCTGTTTGCTGTATCCTCACCAGGTCTCCTCTCGTTACGATCAAAGATACCTGGTCTCTGGTGGTGTAGATTTTTCGGTCATTATCTGGGACATCTTTTCTGGAGAAATGAAGCACATATTCTGTGTGCATGGTGGAGAAATCACTCAGCTTTTGGTTCCTCCAGAAAATTGCAGTGTAAGTTAATGAACATCTCCTTGGCTTGTGCCTCTCTTTTAACACCAGGAGTCTTCAAACTTGACAGCTTTAAGACTTGTGGACTTCAACTCCCAGAATTCCTCCTCCAATCATGTTAACTCAGGAATTCTGGGAGTTGAAGTCCACAAATCTCAAAACTTGCCAAGTTTGAAAACCCTTGCTGAAGACTAATATAAAGAATAATATTTCAAGACTTGAAATTGTTTTGATGAAAATCTTTTTTATTATTATTGGTCTACCTTGTGTTTATAAACTTTTATTTTATTTTCAAAAATTTGAATATCATTTTGAATGGTAGTGTAAAGGACAGTATCAATGGTGGGGTTCAAATTTTTTTACTACCAGTTCTGTGGGCATGGCTTGGTGGGCGTGGCAGGGGAAGGATACTGCAAAATCCCATCCCCTCCCCACCCCACTAACCTGCTTTTCAGCTCCGTTCTCCTGTGCAGGGCAACCAAAGAAGACCCAGCCAATCAGCTGGGACTCAATGGGAGGCAGAGAATAGATGGGGGCAGAGCCAGTCAGAGGCGGTATTTGCCGGTTCTCTGAACTACTCAAAATCTCCACTACTGGTTCTCCAGAACTGGTCAGAACCTGCTGAGTACCACCTCTGGACAGGATGCAACAAAGTGGGCTGAAAGATGGGTGGTTCTATAAATGTTTTAAATAAATAAAACAGAAAACCATAAAGCAGAAGATCCAAACTACCATTTAAATACAAATAGTTTATTATGCTTACACTCACTCATACCTTCAGAAGTGACAGAATAATTTGTCCAAATTGTGAGGTCATTGCGAACTTAAATTCCTGAGTAATTCAGTGTTTAAATTGTGACCTGGAGCGCAATTCATATTTGTTATTTAGGAAATGTTGCAATAGTAACAAAGGGACTAATGGGAATAAATGTGCACAAATATCTATTAGTGGAAAATAATTAATAAAACTATTTGAAATCATGATACAGTTTAGAACATTTTACACAGAACTGTATATTTGGAAAATGGTTTAAAAAATATATATAGTACCAGCAAAGGAGAATATTTGTAGCTCAGGGATGAAATGAGGGGTCCTTGGTGGTCTCTGAGCTTCCTTGTTTTCTTGCAAGATATTGCTTTAACTAGGTAACATCAGTGCTAGTAAGGAGTGCTGTTTGCTGTGGGTTTGTATTCTGGTGCCTTACTTATCTGTGAGGATGGGAGCAGTCTTAGAGATTCTTTGGATGGGCTGTATATTAATAGCTCTTTGGAAATTTCCTGATTGGAGTATTGCTTGCTTGATTGTTGGTCTGAAGATAAGCTTGGAGTTAATTTATCTTGATCTGAGTGCTGATTACTGGTGGAGAGGTGCTGGAATCTTTTTCTTTTGGGGACTGTTTGATTGTCTCTTTTGCATGGTCTATAGATGTTGTTAATGTCTATGTGTTTATTGATGGCCAGGCTTCTAGAAATTCCGTGGCATTATCTGCTACAATGCCCTACCAGTCAATGACTACTTCAATTCCAACCACAACAATACAAGAGCGCACAACAGATACAAACTCAATGTTAACTGCTTCAAACTTGATTGCAGAAAGTATGACTTCAGCAACAGAGTGGTCAGTGCCTGGAATGCACTACCTGACTGTGTTGTTACATCTTCTATCCCCCACTCCCTTAACCTCAAACTAACAACTATTGACCTCACCCCATTCCTAAGAAGTCTGTAAGGGGCGTGCATAAGTGCATGATCATGCCTACCATCCCTGTCCTATGGTCCCCATTTATTCATACCTATTTCCTGTATTCTTACTCATGTTTATACTTATATCTATTATCTTGTAAGCGATTGACAAATCAAATAAATAAATAAATAAATTTTGGGGCTTTTAAGAGAATACCAAGGACCCTCAAAATACAGTATATCGAAGGATTAAGTGTTCATATTGTGGTAATTTGTGATTTATGGGCTTTAAGATTAGAGACGGTAGTTGATGAAAAGCATGATGTAACCATAGAGAGGGAATACACAAAATAAAATATGTATCTATAAGTGTTCTCAAGAATACTAGAAGTTGTTTCTTTAAAAGTACCTCTCCTCTCCTTCCCTCCCCTTCTCTTTCCTATTTTCTTCCCCCTCTCCTCCCATCTATTTTCCATATTTCATTTTCACTTTATTATTGCTTCTCTTTATTCTTCTTTCATTCAAAGTTATTGCTTTTATTTCTGATGAAAAACTTCTTCAATAAAAATTGCGTTTTAAAAACGTTCATACTGTGGTAGGTAGAATTGAAGCTTTTTTTTTTTTTTTTTGGCTCGCCATGCAATTTTCCCTAATTTACTCTATATTATAAGGAAAGAAAAACTTATTTCAAGGTTGTAAAAGATTTACCACTAAGAAAAGGATGATCGAAGATAACCGTTTTCTTATTTTCAGTCAAGAGTGCAGCACTGCGTGTGTTCTGTGGCCAGTGACCACTCAGTAGGACTTCTAAGTTTACGTGAAAAGAAGTGCATCATGTTAGCCTCCCGGCACCTTTTTCCCATTCAAAACATAAAGTGGAGACCTTCGGATGACTATCTCATTGTGGGTTGTACAGATGGTTCTGTATATGTATGGCAAATGGATACTGGTGAGTTACCTATGTGCAAAGGACTTGGAAAAGGATTTTTTTTTTTTTAATGATGTAGGACAGCGGTCTCCCAACTTTTCTAGCTTGGCAGATCGGTGGAGGCGAGGGAGAGGGAATGGTTTTGCGAGCGTGCATGCCCCACTTTCAAAACGCACTCATGCACACTCACTTACCACTTCTGTGCCCCAGTTCCGAACGGGCTACAGCCTGGTACCAGGTCATGGCCCAGAGGTTGGGGACTGCTGATGTAGAAAACGATTCAATGCTACTAATTCAATCTTATATTAATGAAGGAGTTTCATCCCTATGTTATTTTTTTCAAAGAAATCTCTTTTTGGAAATTTCCTTGCAAACTCTCAGGGTTCCAGGTAACAGACCCATGTCAAACAAAACTCCGAGGCAGATGAATTCCTCAAAGAATAGCTTTATTGGATATATTATATTTGCACGAATCTGATGAAAACCAATTCTGAAGGTTCCCGCGGTTTTCACCTATTTAAAAATAAACGTTTTTCCATCAACCCCAAAACAGTCAGTCACAAGGTCCAATCACATCGCTGTCTGGTGGTCTGGTGACATCACTCCTCCTTTCTCTGGCCAGGTATGAGAACGTCCTTGGTTCCCAAGAGAAAAGATTTTATTTTGACTACACTACCCCAGCTATCTCTAATCCCTCCCTCCCTATCCCTCAGCTCCAGTGTGGCAATACTGAAGCTCCAAGATGGCTCCAGCCAGGCCAGCTTCAGGGTTGACACAAAACTAACAATGCCTTTCTAATACAAGATAAGAGAAGGCAGTCAGGTGTATTTTTTTCTTTGACTTCAGACACGTATTTCTTGCTTTGCCTTGCTAAGTCTTAACGAGGCAAAGGAATTTGTCCCTGAACTTTAACAACATTTTTCTTTTAAACAATGCAGATAGGCCTCGTTTAACGTCCATTCGTTCAGTGACCCTTTAAAGTTATGAACTTGATGAAAAAAAATGGAATTGCAACCAGTCTTTGAACACAGGACTGTTGCATTGTGGTCACATGAAGTTCAAGCCAATTATGACCTCCTTCTGCCCCCCCCCCCCCCGATCTTCATAGTTTTCTCCTGCTTCTAAGTTAAGCTCACCGTTCTTGGCCTTGTGTGAGGACACACTGCGGCTTGGGGGCTTTTTACCACACTGTGACTCTGGGACTGCTTCCAGCTTCACATCCCCACTCCTACTCAGCAGTAGCCATCCTCAGGTCACCAATGCATTCTTGTGCAATCTCACTCAGCCCCATGGTGCTTCTGCCACACCTTGCCAACCATCTGTGTACTTTCAGCACATTCTCCCCTCTGCATTCCTGCTGCACCTCACTGGCCACGCACACACACTTGGGTTAATGACCCACAATTGTCACTTTCTGGTCGAAATTCTGGTCCCAATTATGATCACTAACCAAGGACTACCTGTATTCACTGAAGAACTATAGAAACCCGCTTGATGTAGCGATTAAGATACGAGGTTAGAATCCAGGAGACGATGAGTTCTCCTCATAGAACTTGTAGAAACATGCCTTTTCTGTCACAGTGCCTATTTTCTGGAACGGGTCTCCAACCTTGGCAACTTTACGACTTGTGGACTTAAACTCCCAGAATTCCTCAGTCAGCATGTGCTGCTGAGGAGTTTTGGGTATTAAAGTCCACAAGTCTTCGTGGTTAAAATCCACAAGTTCCTTGGTCGGGAACACCTAAATCTCCTAAATCAGACTGGCTGAGAATCAGGAAGTTAAATGACCCACTGAGAAGTTTTTGGTTGATTTTGTTTACCCTCAACCACCACCATAGATTTTTTTTCCCCCTTGCTTGTCAATTTGTTGTTTTTAATTGTCTTTATTTTGGTGGCTGCCTACCACCTTTGCATTTGCAAGATGGGTGGCCTTATAAGTAGAATGAATGAAGTTTTAGAATTCACCAAGAAATTAAATTCCAATCTTCCATCTATAAGCCCACTTCCTTTGAATGCTTTTATTTGAATGGAGTTCCATAAAGCAAATTGTTTCTGGACATAAGGAAGTTGTTTTGCTTGCATTATAAAGTATGCGATAGCTAAGCTGGGTTTTTTTTTATCCTTTTCTTTTTGTGTGTGTTTTTTTTCAGGTGCACTTGACCGATGTGTAATGGGAATAACAGCAGTTGAGATCCTGAATGCTTGTGATGAAGCTGTACCCGCTGCAGTTGATTCTCTCAGCCATCCAGCTGTCAACTTAAAGCAGGCTATGACCAGACGTAGCCTCGCTGCGCTAAAAAATGTGGCTCATCAGAAACTTCAGACTCTCGCTACGAATCTGTTGGCATCTGATTCCTCTGATAAAGTAAGGTCTTAAATTGTTCTTTTAAGTAATTGCTGGCTGCATCTCAATACAGTGCAGAAATGCCTCTTTCTCTGTGCTAGTGAGTGTCTTGATGAAGGTTGCAAAAGGAGGAGCTGAAAAATTCATCCTTCTTTTCCCCCTTTAGTCCAGCACAGGCAATTTTCCATTTTTAGAGCTTTGGCCTTTGACCTAGAATTCCAGGAATGATATTTTTTACGATCAGGTTCCATTTTTTTATAATCTGAAATCATTTTAAATCCCTTTATAGAACCTAATTATCAGACACAATCAAGCAGACTTAAACATACATTCTGTGTGTTTGCACGCACATGCATATGTATCCATGCACACCTTCAAGTGCAAAATCCATGTAGTTTTTTTGGCAGCATGTTCTAAAGTATCTTGCCATTGCTTTCTTCCTAGGACTAGTGAGACTATTTGGCCCAACATGTGTCTAAGGAAGGATTAGAACTCAGACTAATCTCTGTAGCACTACAGCAAACTGGTCTTCAAAACACATTTTAACAGAAATAAACATTACACTATCCTTAGCTAAGTTATATTCCTGTTCATCTAGAATAGACTAGGTTTAGAAGATGCAATAAGTATAGTCCTCTGTTTTTCTTGCTCTTTTTCTTTATTGTTTCATTTCCAGATATTTCAAAGGCAAAACCTTTTCTCATTTCACTAGAGAGGACTGATGTCTTGCGATTTATGGGAACAAAATCATGTCACATTCAGGAAGGTCTTCTGAAATTTAGAAAGGAATAAACACTCCATAGTACTATGAAGGCAGGCTGGTTGCACTGTAGTCGCCTTGGGAAGAAATACATCCATTTAACACTTTAAAATTTTGGCTATAGATTACAGACTATTGATTGTCCAGAAGAAAATGTAAATGTCCAGAAGAAAATGTCTTAAACAATCTGTGTTTAAACATATTTGGGCAAATTTTAACTTTCCAGAGCTTTATATTTAGCTTCTAATATTTTGCTAAAATCAGAACAACGTGGGAAATGTAGAAATATAGAGGGTAGAATTTAAAATTCTGAGTTAATGTGTTGTATTGTCATAAAGAAGTTTGATAAAAATCTAAAATATATCCGCCTGTCCCTCTTCCTTTTACTTGTATTTTGCTGTCCGTTGTCCCTTCACACCCCATAGGTCAAAACTTACATGCTGTTTTATGAACTTACATTAGTAAATTGTTGTATGAACTCAATCCTGTTAAAAAATAAGTTAATGAGTACAAGAAAATATAAATAGACTTTGGGATATAAATTCACTTTTGAGTACCTGTATTTTTTAGAGAAAAACGCCCCTTATTTATTCTTCTAGTCTTTCAGTTGTCCAGACAATAGAACTATATAGCAGTGTGCGTTTCTTTTGTATTTCACATGGTTCAAACCTCTGGATTTCAAGAGTCCCAACTTCTAGGTGTCCCGGCCTGCCTAAAGAATCTGAAGAAACTAGCTATAAATCAGATGGTTATAAGGGAGTGGAAAGAATCATAAATAAGGCTTGGCCTCTGGCAGAACAAGGCACTGTCAGTACCATGGACAGCTCACCGTGAAAGATGACAGGTTGGTTCATTCTTCGGAGAGTAGCTGCCAGCTGAGACTTCAAGAAGGCTAAGCCCCACTAATAAAAACATACTGTAAGCATAAGCAGTGCCCTGCTGGATTGGACCATTGACCACCTAGTCCTACACTCTCTTTTACAGTGGGTAATTAAATGCACCAGGAAGCCAAGTAACTACTCTCAGAAGATGGCTTTAGGAGGCAGTCACACTGCCATGAAGACAAAGAGCCATTGATCCCCATGACCTCCATGAATTGGTCCAGTCTTTTTTTTTAAAGCCAGTCAAGCTAGTATCCCTCACTGGAATAGAATAGAATAGAATTCTTTATTGGCCGAGTGTGATTGGACACACAAGGAATTTGTCTTTGATGCATATGCTCTCAGTGGTGGTATTCTACTGGTTCAGCCTGGTTTGGGCGAACCGGTAGTAAAAAATGCTATATTTCCAACGATCAGCTGTGCTACGCAATTTAGGTTAGCTAGAAAGCAGGAAATCATTGGATTTTCTTGCTTTCTAGCTAATGTAAATCGCAAGACACAGCTGATTCTTCCCCCACCCCTCGCTGTTGTACTTACCTTGCCAGGAGGCTTCCCTGAGGCCCAGTAGGCAAAAAATCGGGTTGGGGGGGTGCTGCAAAAGGAAAAACAAACACCTAGCCACTCCCATCCAGTCACATGACCACTTGGCCACGCCCATAGAACTGGTAGTAAAAATATTTTGAATCCCACCACTGGCTCTCAGTGTACATAAATATATATATTCATCAAGAATCATAAGATACAATACTTAGTGATAGTTGTAGGTTACTAATACACAATCAAATCATATTAGGAAACAAATGAAACAATATAAATTGTAAAGATACAAGCAAACACGGTTATAGTGTTAAAAATAAAATCTTACATAATCCCCTAGTTTTGTCCTTCCTTAGGCTTAAAGAGCCTGGCCTTTTCTGCTATGTCTTTGAGGGTCTCCCAAGTCTTTGATGGCTTATCCTCAGAATTGGGGCTATTGGATATTGAAAGAGCAACATCCTCAGGTTAGACAGCAGAAGAGAGAGCCCTGAGGACAAGTTGACTGATCTTTTGAATTTCAAAGTCTTCCTAGAGATTATCTCCATAGTCAGTCCTTCAACCCCGCTGAGCTGATAGCATTTCTGCATTCAGCCCTTGCTTGCAGGTGTGTGTTTTAACTCCGCTCTAGAGAGGTGGAATTCTAAAGAAGGATCTGTGGACTTTCTGAAACATAAGCAAATGCATAAGCTATAGCTTTGAATAAAAAAAAAAGATTGCAAGTTATGTCCACAGCATTTTAGCTTAGGCTGTGATAAACTATCTGAAATCCTCGAAAAGGGTTGTCCTGAGCTTGACAGATCCAAGATTTGTTGAAATTTAGTCTGGAGTTCATCATGTTCAGCATTTTCTCTGATTCTGGAGTCATAACACCATTCTGATCCTTTTCAAATATTTAATTGCTTTGCCTGCAGGGGCTCAGACTGTGTTTCAAGCAGTGGGTGTTAAGCATTACTCAAACTTAAGAGCATCATTAAATTACCAGCATATTAAATAATTGACTCGGTTCAGCAGTTGGTTTGACCTAAGCTGCTTATCACAATATTGAATTAAAATGTACCGTATATACTCGAGTATAAGCCGAGTTTTTCAGCACATTTTTTGTGCTGAAAAAAACCCCCTCAGCTTATACTCGAGTCAGATTCCCCTCTGAAAAAAAAATGGTGTGGAGCTCCGAAGCTGGGCAGCCGCTTCCCTGCTTCCGTGTTTCCTTTGCAACTTTTAAGCATGGGAGGGGGAGGCTTTTCTGAGCTCTAGGCTGAGAAAGCAACGCGAGCCCAGGTCGCTCCACTCAGTTTCATTTCCTCAGCTCCAGCTGCTTTCAGTCCACTCGGGAGGAGGGGGAGGCTTTTCTGAGCTCTAGGCTGAGAAAGCAACGCGAGAGGAGGTCGCTCCACTCAGTTTCATTTCCTCAGCTCCAGCTGCTTTCAGTCCACTCGGGAGGAGGGGGAGGCTTTTCTGAGCTCTAGGCTGAGAAAGCAACGCGAGCGGAGGTCGCTCCACTCAGTTTCATTTCCTCAGCTCCAGCTGCTTTCAGTCCACTCGGGAGGAGGGGGAGGGGGGGGGAGAGAAAGAGAGATATCATAAGAACGGCTCTTGGTTTTTTCTTGCAAGGGAGAGAGTGACTCCTGCCTACCACTGTCATCATCATCATCTTTTGGGTTAGTGAATCAATCAAACCTTTCATGATAGTGAGATCGTTTCCCAAATTTCCCTTAAATCAGGGAAGAAATCAGAAACAAACCTTTGGGCTGAGAATAAGCTTGTTCCTATGATGCCATTTTTGTTCACTTCAGTGTGAAAAGTGTGAAAAAACACACTTCTTTTTCTTCATCTTCTTGTTCCCTATTTACTGGTCTCTTTCAAAGAGGAAATTGTGAACATCAAACTTATTCTCAACTGTCCTAGTGAAAGTTTTTATTGGCATCTATTTTTATTTTTGAAATTTACCAGTAGCTGCTGCATTTCCCACTCTCGACTTATACTCGAGTCAATAAGTTTTCCCAGTTTTTTGTGGTTAAATTAGGTGCCTCGGCTTATATTCGGGTCGACTTATACTCGAGTATATACGGTAATTATTCCATTGCAGCTGATTCTTCCTTTCTTTGGATGCAGTAAAGGGAATCTTTTGTGTTCCAATAGAAATCTTTAAGCAGTCTCAATCTCACTGAGAACATCTTTTCCTTTCAGGTTTTCCATTTTGGTATTGTTAGACTTCTGTATAAGCAGTGGGTTACTTTCAGCAGATTTTTTTTCCACATTGCATTAATTCAATTAATTTGTTCAATTTGGACTGTCTGATTCCAAATTGCACTGAGTGGCCCGCAGTGTAACAGTAAAAGATGAAAAAAAAAAAAAACAAATTAAAAAATCAGCAAAACAAATAAGAAGCAGATAACAAACAAGGTGGTGATTCCAACCAACATCAAAACTCAGGAAGGTTTTTTTCCAACTACCCTAATCCTCGACTTCTAAGATTAGCTGAGTCTTCAAGGCCCTGTCAGGGTTCCAAATAATGCATCCCTTTCAATGAGAACTCCGAGGCAGGCATATTCCTCAAATAATATTGTATTGGGACATATCAAATTGGCACAGACTTGGTGGAAAACCGGCTCTAAGTTCCCACCGGTTTTACACTCAATTAAAAATAAAACATTGTCACTTGCCCTCCAGAGTCTCCAGTCATATGGTCCAATCAGCATGTAGTCCAGTTGCTAGGTGACCTCAGTCTCCACCTTTCGAACACCTGCACAAACGTCCTTGATTCCCAGGGGAAAAAAATTTATTTAGGCTACAATACCCCAGCTATCTCTACACCCCCCTCCCTGTCCCCTTAACTCGTTTGTCTGTGTCAGCCCTGAAGCAATGTGAAGAGAAACCTCCTTAGAGGAAAGCAACCAAAAAAAAAAAAAAAATGGCCACAAAATTAGGCCAGCTTCAGGGTTGACAGGCCCTCCAGAGCATTATCAAGGTGAAAGCCACCCAGATTGCAGTGGGGAATCTTCATTTCAGAAGGTGGGCACTAAAACAGAAATTGCACCTCCTGAGTCCCGAAATACGACTCTGTTTAACTGAAGGGACCTCAAGCATACCCACCCTGTCTGTTCATATTGACCAGGCAGTCATTATGGCTCCTCAGATAACCATGACATGGTATGCACGGCCTAGATAGGCCTTTTATAGATCATAAGCAGCATCTTGAATCACAGCTGGAAGCATACACCTTGTGGAACAAAGGTGTCACATGAAAAACACACCCATTATTGCCCACACTGTTGCATTCTGGACCAGTTGAAACTTCTGAGAGGTGTTCAAGGTCAGCCTTATATAGAACACATGGTTGTCTATATAGGTAGTTGAGCTATGATGCAACTAAAGCATCAGCAACTATCTGAGAGGGCTCCCAATCCAGGAAAGGGCACCCCCTCCCAGAACATTGGATGAAGCTGGGCAAAAGCATTCTTGGCCATAGCTACCACCTGAAGCTGTCAATCCAAGAAGACTCCTAGTTTGTGCATCTCATTGAGAGGGGAAGTACAACCCATCCAAAATCCAAATTGGAATCTCCCAAAATCTAGGTAGCCCTAACCACCGTAGCCACTGGTTCTTAGTAGGATTAAAGTGAAGGTATCTCAAAGGTGCTTTTTCAAAAAGCAACTGGACTCTTTTTCCCTTGAAAAAGCCGTTTCATTTCTCATCCGAGAAGCTTGATCAGAACTGATGAAGCTTCCTAGAAGAGAAGCAAAATGTCTTCCTCGAGGAAAAAAAAAAACCCAGCCCAATTGCCTTTTGAAAAAACACCTTTTAGACAACTAGGACCTGGATGATTGAGATTCTCCAGCAACATTTTAAACTGAAGGTGGTTCCTTCCTTTCCAAGTCTGCACCCATTGAGAAATCTGTATTACAAGTGTTTAGACCAGGGGTGTCCAACCTTGGCAACTTTAAGACTTGTGGACTTCAACTCCCAGAATTCCTCAGCCAGCTGGCTGAGGAATTCTGGGAATTGAAGTCCACAAGTCTTAAAGTTGCCAAGGTTGGACACCCCTGGTTTAGATGCTTGAGTTCCTAGTAACATAATACAGTATATTTTGAAGCCCTCTTATACTTATGGGTTCTGCTTGAACAACAGATGGAAGTTTGTACTAAAGGAAAGTTCTACATATAATCAGATGTTAAAAGAGGGTTGTAATCCAGAACTGGAGGCATGTGGTCATAGGTAGCAGACTCTTCATTAAGAAGCCAAGCTGAAATTCAGCCTATCTTCTATGATTCGACTCTCAAGCTTAATTTAGAACAAAGTGCGTTCTCAGCTTATGTGACATGCCCTTGATAGAGTCGGAATTTGAGGGAGAAGAGGAACAGCCAACAGGAAGTGGACCTTTATTGAATCGCCTCAGATTTCTGTTTTGACCCATTCTCCTTGGATGACAATGATTCACTACAGATGACCATACCATAGATATTTGAAGACACGATTATCAAGGAATCTGGAGTTCTTCATTCTATAAATTTCAATGAACAAGTATTTCAGATTTGTATAGCATAACATGGTAGCGTTTTTGATTATTGCTTGACAGAAGGCTTTAGGAATTAAGGTGATGCAGATATCAAGCACAATTAGAAGTTCTGTGTTCTTCAGAACAAAGAGCGACTTTGCTTTTTAACAGCAGGACAGTAGAGGGCATTAGAGACCTACTTTTTGTTAGATTCATAGTTCTAGAGATTTTAGACATTTTTTATAGATTTTTTATTTGCAACCGACCCACACACCTGACAATATAGATTTTAGCCAGGTTTAAAATCGATGAAATCCACATGTGTAAAGCTGGGAAACAGGATTGCTAGTAAGCTGTAACATTACTATTTTTTCTATTGTACCTCTTCGGATCATTTCCCCCACAAACTTAAAACTAAAAAAACCTGAAATATCAGAATAAAGCCAAAAATCAACTTCTTATTCCTTTCAAATAATGTAAAATACAAAAAAAAAAAAAAAAAAAGGAAGCTGAATTTGCATGGGGTGCAATATTTAATATGATATAGATGCTTAAGAAATTACTTGTGTAAATCACCATTAAGGAAGTAAAATCCTATATGTGATTCATGGGTTTCATATTTAATTTCCTTTCATTTTTTTTCTTTCCTTTCCTTTCCTTTTGTTTATATGCATTTTAATTCAGTTATTTTAATTTTCCATAAAATTGTCATTGGTGAAGCTGTTTTTCACGGGGAATTGGAGGTGGGGAATTACAGGTATCCTCAGTTTTGCTCTTGGAGTGATTTCAAATATTCTGGAACGGTCTGAGACAATCCAGGCATACTAGGAAGGTGTGTATCCTACCAGGGAAGTGGATCTCTGTGGTCTATGTCTAAAAATTTGAATTTATTCATTTCTTTTATTCATCCATTTGTTTATTTGTTTATTTATTTATCCTTTGAATTTATTTATTGATTTACTTAATATGCTACCCACCTGGTGGGTCTCTGCTGTCTGTGTTAAAAATTGAATTTATTTATTTATTTAGTTAAGTATTTATTTATTTAATGGTACCCAATCTGGTGGGTCTCTACTGTCTGTTTAAAAATTGAATTTATTTATTTGCTTATTCATTTATTTATTTATTACCTGCTTATTTGCTTGTGTGTTTGTTTGCTTGTTTATTTATTTAATATGCCACCTAACTTGCCTAGAGGAGACTCTAGGAAGCTTACTATCAAAACTCAACATTAAACTAATAAATATTAGCAGTACAATTGATTTTTATCTCAGTGCCTGGAGGCTGTGGTAAGCTAGATAAGAATGAACAGGCTTCAACTCTCAACCCTAGCCAGATGGACTGGCTTTGAGTATTAGGGCATCCTGGATCTGATGATTTTTCCATCCTTAAACACTGGATGGGGTTGCAGTATTCCAGACAGAAAGGTTCTCTTTGAGGCATGGCTCCTTGACAGAAGAATGTGGGGGAGACGGGGAAGCTGTGACTGGAGGTTGATGTACCAATGGTGTCCCTTCCTAGATCAGAAGACATGACACATAGCTGTTCATGGTTCAGTCCCATCCCAAGTGGATTACTGCAGTGCTCTCTACATGATACTTGCCTCTGAAGAACATCTGGAATTTCAGTTAGTCCAAAATGCAGTGGTATGGGCAAGGATGGATGTGTAGTATTGTCTATGGAGATTCTCAGGCATCCAGGTCATGGTTGTCCCAAAGGTTTTTTTAAGAGGCAACTGGACTTTCTATTTCTTTTTCTTTGAAGACGTTTCACTTCTCATCCAAGAAGCTTCTTCAGCACTGACTGGATGGTGGGGAATGAAAGGATTTGTATTCCTTGCAGACAGATTTATATCTGAGGACACAGATAAACCTCCAGGTGGCCTCAATGACTCTCTAAATAGATGCAAATGACCAGCTGACTGCAAGGAGTATAAATCCTTCCATTCTCCCCCCCCCACAAATCCGCTTAGAGTCGAAGAAGCTTCTTGGATGAGAAGTGAAATGTCTTCAAAGAAAAAAAACCCAAAAAGTCCAGTTGCCTCTTGAGGTGAGGGGAAGCACCTTTGGGATGTGTGGTATTATGCCCATGTTACTGGCTCTCAGGTGTGATTCAAAGTTCTGGTTAATATTTATACAGTTTTGGATAGCACCGGCCCACATTTTCAAGGAACAGCTTTATTCCCGTTGTTTCATTCTCCTGATTAATTTGGTTATGAAGGGCACCTTCCGAGTCCTGTCAATCCGGATTGTCATCTGGCAGGATCTGGGAACTGAACCTTTTCTGTGAAACATCTTAGCACCTAGCTTTGTTTGGCTGTTCTTCTCAACATGTTCATCTTTTGGAAAGCCTTGAAGCCCTGATTATTTCCCCAGGCATTTGGGCCAGGAAAATAATTGAGCTGGTAAAGGAAATGTCAGCTTTGGAAGCCATATTGAGATCAGATGCTCCCACGCTGTCACATCTGAACCTTGGAAAGTAGGAATAGGGAATTTATTGGAGTATATCTATTGAGACATAATAACGTTCTTTTTTTCTGATTCAAGGTCAGGGGGTGTTTCACTTAAGTGTTCTGATCCAACCCTGTTACCAGCAAGAAAATCTCAAACTAACGCAGCAACTCAAACCTTCTCAGCTTTAATCTACAAATAACTTCTTTGTAGATAAAAGATGGCTTGCAACCAATTAGTCCAACCAGAAAAGCCTTGACAGAATTCTTCAGATAAACTGGAGTCTCCACACATAATGCTGAGTCCTTAGAAATTTTTGCTTTCTGCAAAAGCAAAAACCTTTTGAAACCAGGCTTATATTCCCTGGAGGGAGGGGCCATTACGTTGCATCCTTACTCCTGAGTCTCCTCTGCTGCTCCAGCTGTTCTCTTCTACGAATCATCCTGTGCTCGCGCGCACTTGGCACAGGCTCCTCGGGAACCTCCTCGTCACTGCTGCCAGCCCCCACAATCTCTGAAGGCAGCAGTCCACTCCCTAATGGTCCTGGCCCCTCATCAGAGTCATCGCTTTCCTCAGCCATCTGCACCTGCTGCCAGATAACCACAACAATAAGTGAGAGGAAGTCATAACTTGGAATGGATGGTGTTTGGGCCATGTGGTGTGATAATGGGTGCAGGGGATGGATTTTGTAGTTTTTACTTATTGTAAGGAAACTTGGAACTTTCCAATTCGATTGTTGTGCCAGTTACTATCCAAATAAAAAGGAACCTTTGAGAAGATGTCTGTCTCGGAGTTATTGGGCGGAATGGAGGGTTGCTGGAATGCTAACATTATGTGTCCAAGAAGCACTTTGTGACATTATGTGTCCAAGAGCCACTTTGTGTTATTTGGCTGGGAATAATATAAATATAAAAATGAGTAGGGAGTTACCTGAATGTAAGATACTCTACTGCAGCCCAATACTTAGGTAATTATTTGAGGAAAAGAAATCTGATATTTCAGTGGAGATTCTCAGTCATCCAAGTCATGGTTGTCCCAAAAGTTGTTTTTTCAAAAGGCAGATGGACTTACTTTTTTTTTTTTTGGCTTGAAGACTTTTCGCTTCTCATCCAAGAAGCTCCTTCAGTTCTGCCTGAATTCTCTTCTGCAGAGAATGGAAGGATTTATATTTATATTCCAATATAAATCCTTCCATTCTCCAGCATGCAATCAAAACCGAAGAAGCTTTTTGGATGAGAAGCAAAATGTCTTCAAGCAAAAGGAAGGAAGGAAGGAAGGAAGGAAGGAAGGAAGGAAGGAAGGAAGGAAGGAAGGAAGGAAGGAAAAGAAAGTCCTGCTGCCTTTTTGGAACATCTGATCTTTCAATTAAGTGATTTTTTTTTTTTCATCCATTCTAACTCCTGATAATTTTCTGCCCATTTATTTGCAAGATTTTGGAAGTGGTTTGTCCTTGCTTCTTTTTTTTAGGGCTGACAAAGAGTGACTAGTCCAAAATCACCCAACTGGCTTTGCACCTAAGGCAAGACTAAAGCACACCTCCACAACAACATTGGTAGGGCAAACTACTGTATATAAAATAGTCAACAAACCCCACATGCACTAGCACTGATGATGTTATCTAGTTTGCAACTAAGCTTAGAGAGCACAAAGAATAGATAAAAATCTGCAGGACACTGATTTTCACTACAATATTTATTATTATTTTAAAAGTTAACATAACTGGTTTTCTAGTTGGTACATTATTTTTAAAAGCGTGAAGAAAGTGATGTCTAAGATTTGTTTTAAAAATTAGTAATATATACTGCTTCAAAACATTCTCATTGAGCACTTAGTGATATCTATGTTTAGGTTCATATTATTACCTATGTTTAACTATGACACCTATGTTTATTTGTGTTTTTCAAAAATTACAACTATATTGGGTTATTTATTTATTTAGTGTATAACTGTATTGAGTGTTCCTGCCCAATATATTTATAATGTACAAACCCATAAACAGAAAAGCATATCAGAGATAATTGTATTCTCTGTTTTGTTAAAGGGAAATTTGCCAAAATATTCACACAACTCTCTGATGGTTCAAGCCCTGAAGACCAACTTAACAGACCCAGATGTCCATATTCTCTTCTTTGATGTGGAAGCTCTGATTATTCAGTTACTAACTGAGGAAGCCTCCAGGCCTAACACAGCCCTTATTTCCCCTGAGAATTTACAGAAAGCATCTGGCAGCTCTGACAAAGGAAGTCCCTTCCTGGCTGGCAAACGAGCCGCAGTCCTGCTTCAGCAGGTCAAAGAAACCGTCAAAGAAACCATCAAAGAAAACATAAAAGAACGTCTTTTTGATGAAGACGATGAGGATGAGGAAGCCAGACAAAGAAGAGAGGACGGTGACCCCGAATACCGGTCCAGCAAATCAAAGCCGTTAACTCTCTTAGAATATAACCTAACTATGGACACAGCCAAGCTGTTTATGTCGTGCCTTCATGCTTGGGGATTGAATAATGTTCTGGATGAACTTTGCAGTGAGCGTCTAGGGATGTTGAGGCCTCACCGTTCTGTCTCTTTTGGCTTGCTTTCAAGAGGCGGCCACATGTCTTTGATGTTGCCAGGGTATCATAAGCCTGTAGACCAGGTACCCTCTAGTGATAGAACAGAGATAGTAAAGCCCGACCCTCTGACAGAGCGACACATCAGGGGGACGTACGGCATTTCACGCGCAGTAACAACCCAACACCTCCTCTCCATCATCTCCCTGGCAAACACCTTGATGAGCATGACCAATGCAACTTTTATTGGAGAGCATATGAAAAAGGGGCCAGCCAGGTACCTTTAACAACTTCGCTTAACTAGTGTTGAATTTCTTGTTTTCTCTTCTCTTCTCCCTTCCGGAATTCCATGCTAAATTGCAACCTTGATTTAGTAGTCCATGATGCAATGGACAAACCCCGCCATCTTCTGCATGAATGAGTGTAAAATAATGCCAATATTGCCATACCCTTTGTTTGTATAACGATGCTTGTGGTGGCATCATTTGTGTAACAATAGCGCTGTGGGTGTCATGCTGTCTGAATGAACCATCAGGAGTCATGGACGCCTCTCTCTCCTAGGTCTGTCCATTAAATTGAGATTACATTGTATAGATATGAGGTGTAATGGCGCAGTGGTTAGAATGCAGTACTGCAGGTTAATTCTGCTGACTGCCAGCTGCCTGCAGTTTGGCAGTTCGAGTCTCACCGGCTCAAGGTTGCCTCAGCCTTTCATCCTTCTGAGGTCTGTAAAATGAGGACCCAGATTGTTGGGGGACATAAAACTGATTAGAGAGGGTTATAAAGCACTATGTAATGGTGTATATGTCTAAGTGCTATTGCTATTTGTACTTGCTGGGGAGATCATAATCCAGCAAATACAAATATATTCAATAAGTAGTATTTAATTTGTTAAATTATTTGTTGAATTGAAACTTAGTTAAGAATGCAGAACTAGCAATTAAGGTTTGGATTTAAGTGATACCAGACTTGGGCAGGAAGGGATAGCAATTGCCTTGGAGGAGGCATGTTCATTTCAAAAAGCTTTACACAAAATAATGGTAAATTTAGAGGTCTAATACTTTTTTGCTCAGGTAAATCTTATTTATTTCATGTATTATTTATTAATTTGTTTCCTATCTTTCTCTATATTTTATATTATTATGTTGTTTTACCTCATATGCCCGATCTTGGCTGTATTCTATCTTTGATCTTATTCACACAATTCCACCCTGCCCTTCCCAGCCAACCCTGTTTAAAGTCATTGGTCTGCACAGTCAGCTTGCTGCTCTCAGGTGTTCTTTGTAGCGCTTTGTTTTGCTCTCAAAGCTGCTGCTTTCTGGGACTCTGGGGTTCTGCATTCTGCTTCCACCAGCTCTTCTTCTTGGCCCTGCCTGGCAAAATTCCTTGACTGACAAAGTCCTCAGCATGTCCCTTCTGTCATTGAAGGTGTGGGGGGACTAGTCCCATCAGGCTGAGCTGGTTCCTCAGATATAGCCTGAAGGGCTTTAAAAGTTATAACACCCTTGATAACACCTTGAATTGAACCCAGGAGCAAAGTGGCAATCAGTACAGCATGTGGAACAGTGGTGTAACACGGGCCACCTTAGGGGCCCCAAGAACTACCCATGCTGCTGCATTTTGCACCAGCTGAAGCTTCTTGATACTCTTCAAGGGTAGCCCAGTGTAGAACACATTGCAGTAGTCCAGCATGAGATGACCAGGTCTTGAGTGACTGAGAACAGAGACTCCCAATCCAGGAAGAGGTGCAATTGGCACACAGCATATAATTGTACAAAGGCTCTCTTAGCCACAATTGCCACCTGCTCATTGAGAAGGAGTCATGAGTTCAGGAGAACCCATAGATTGTGGACCAGGTCTGTCTGGGTAGTCCAACCTCATGAGAACTAAAAATGTTAGAGTCCCACAGCTGGAAATTCCATGCACTCAAAGCCACTCATTAATGAGAGCCTTCATGAGAACTATGGCAAGAGCCTTCATTAGCCTGTCCCACAAGAAAAAGCAAAATAAATTCTGGAAGAGTGTAAATATTTTCTAGAAAATGATGAAGATTGGACAAAACAAATGGGCTAGAAAGAAGATCAGGAAAAAAAAATGTACTGCAGTTCGGTGTAGATAAAGTGGAAGTTTTTAATATGTTTTCTTAAGACACCAGGCTCAAATTGTTCAGGCTTAGCAGAACCAAGAAACAGACTCCTTGTCCCGAAAAGCCGCTCTTTATTTAGTTACTGTGAATTCATGGCATTTACACGCAGAAAAGTCCCGGCAATAATTCTCCCAAGGAAGGGTTAATTGCAAGAACAGACCTCATCAGTCCTTGGATAGTTGCCAGGTGAGAGCTTCCAGTCCCAAAGCTGCAATTAAATACCTGGCAAGGAGTCTCCGTGAGGCAGAACTCTGATAAGCAAATCTTCCAAAAGAAATATGAAACTAATTGTCTCCTGCAACCATCACTCCTCTTTTGTTTTCATTCAGCGTCCACGTGTGCCTTTCCTTCCAAGTTGACCCCTGTTCCTCAGTTGTTCTCCTCTCCTGACAGCTTTGCACATACGCGCATCTGGCACAGGCTCCAGCTGTTCTTCTTCCCCACTTATCTCCACCTCTGTAGGCAGCTGGGAAATGTTGGATGGCCCTGACCATATCTCTGCTTCTGAGGCAGAGCATCCATCAGAGCCTTCCCCAGACTCCAGGATTAGCCCAAGTTCCTCCCCAAGCTCCTCATTGTCTGAGTCTGCCTCCACCTCCGGTAGCAGCTGGTGGGCCACACACAAATATGAAATTATAAACAATCTCCTTTGCGTGCTTAGTTATAAATTCACAAGTGTTTTATTTGTAGGCCACCTAGACCAGGGACTCCTGACCTTGGAAGACTGAAGACTTCTACTCCACTTGCTAGTCCAACAGCACAAGGATTGATTAAACAAGGTAATGAACATCAGGCTTTTGAGAATTTGTGAACCACTACTCTGTAGTCAAATATTGTTTGCATCCTTTTTTTCCTGCTCTGAATTATAAGTGTTTTATTGAATTTGGATTAGAGTTTAGACCACTTTTGCAAAACTTGAAATGGAAAACACGGTTTTTAGCAATGGGATGTAGCTGATATCTTTCATAATGCTGAGAAATTACTAATACCCATGAAAGTTAAGTCTTCTTTCTAGTACAATATTTGAACACATAAATATTTTTATTTAAAAAAATCGATCATACTCTTAGGAATGTTACTTCTTATCCAACTTTATGTTGCATTTATCCATCATTCTCTTTCAATGCCTTATAGGAACTGTGAATTTGGAAATATTTTCTGTTACATTTTAGAAGTGGATTCAGGGTCAGCCTGTTTTGTGGTGAAACTGGCAGGTGACAGCTTAATTTCTTATAGATTGCAATTCATTTGACATTTGACCCATCTGGTGGGGAAGCAGCAATTGCCTTGGTCAGATGTTTGTTCCATTTTTTATGTTTATTGTAATTAAAGTTATAGTAAGTAATTACAGTTTTTAGGTTCAAAATCTTCTCTTTCCTTTCACCTTTTCTATTATTGATGTTGTAGATGGACTTTCTCTAGTGTTTTAGCACCTGTAAAAGCTATAAGTTGTCCTGCCCTCATTTTTTAAAGCAGTAAAAGAGTGAAGGATTTTACAGCATTTGCAGAAAATAAAACTTAAATATTTATTTGCCTACATGTAAATGATTTATAATTTATAATAAATGTTACAAATGCAATCCTCAGCAAAATTAAATCCATTAAAAAATCCACAAACCTAACAAATAAGGACATACTACTACTAATAATAATAATAACAACAACAACAAAATAACAACAGCAACAATAACAACAACAACAACAACAACAATAATAATAATAATACAATATCTTTAATTATAGAAAATTCTAAATCAATTAAAGGCCAAGTTAATAATAGAGAAAGCCTTTTGGACAGTTTGAAGTTTCACCAAATCAAATTTCTGCAAACAGAAACATCAGCGAAAAGGTGTTGATTTGTGGCCACCTACTCAACTGCTCTGCTAGATGGACAGAAAAGTAGCTGTTTTCTGATGTTGTATGCACTTCTCCAAAAATGAAGTGAAAGTTCATTAATATATTGACCAAAAAAACTAGCTCACTATTTTTTATAAACCTGTCTCATTGATGTTTTTAAAAAAAATTATGCCGTGCAAAGTACTTGTTATATTATACTATATGTTATATTATAACATGTTATAATAATGCCAGATAAATTTTAGGCATTGTTAAGAGTTTAGTCTATAGCACCATCATGCAAGTACCTGCAATGGGCCAAGTACATCTACATTTACAACTTTTTATAATTCCTCCACCACCATCACCCAAAAATCTCATGGAATCTCACATGGTTTTAGCAGTCTCATGCACTTGATATTATGTGAAATGTTTTGCAGTTTTGACTTTCTTGGCAAGATCTTGCATGATTTAACCATCTTGCACGATTTCTTCTATTGCTCTATGGTTGTTTATTGTTTAGGGCCGCAGCCCACTGGTGGACCGTGAGAAAATTTTGGTGGGCCGCAAAGAAATCTCACCCCCAGAACACCCCCCCCAAGCAATTAATCCAGGCTGCGTAGAAACACAAGGCTGCTCAGCCCACATGGCCCGCGGGAACCTTCCCCGTCTACTCACTCCTTACCCGGCAAACTTGTCTGCTAAGTTGCTATTTTTCCTTTTTCCGACCATCATCTGTTCTGCTGTGCTGGGAGATGTAGATTAGCTAGGAAGCAGGAAATGGATATCTTGCTTTCTAGCTAAGCACAGTTGAACCTCCCTTAGGATTGAAGGTTTGTTTGTAAGCAAAATCAGTGCAGATTCACAGCAAGCAAATTTGAGGGACTGAGCTAGCCAATGGCAGATAGATCACTGAATGATTCTGTGAGCAACTCAATCTGTCTGCTTTTCCTGATTTTGGATAAAAGGTGTTTTTTTTAAATAAAAAATTCAATATTTGCATACATGGTATGTTGTGAGTTAATTTTATGAGTTTGCTTGCAAGAAAATTTTATGTAACAGACTGAGCTAGCCAATGACAAATAGATAGATTTCTGAATGAATCTGAGATTCTGTGAGCAACTCAATCTGCCTGCCTGTTTTGCCTGATTTTGGGTAAAAGTTGCTCTATTTTTTATAAAAAAATCAATATTTATCTAAATATTTATAATATTTACATACAAGCCATGCCCAACCAGTCACATGACCACCAAGCCACACCCACAAATTAGGTCACGCCCACAGGACCAGATAGTGGTCCCTGGGATCTAAAATTATGAGTTTGCTGGTCCCTGAGGTCCAAAAGGTTGGTGACCCCTGGTTTAGGGGATCCACAAGCAGTGGCTTGAGCTATTGTAAATGCCTTCATAACCATTGCCATTGGGTTTCTAGCTCCTGTTCAGTCATCACTAAGCAAATCTAAAGCTAGAAGTCTAGGGGGTTTTTTGGCTTTCAGTTTCATTGCTCTCATTTCCCCCAATAAACAGAATAAGAATAAGAATATAATAGACAATGGGAATTGAATAAAATAGAATAGAATTCTTTTTTGGCCAAGTGAGATTGGACACACAAAGAATTTATCTATGAAAGCTCTCAATACAAGTGCAAGTAAAATAAATGAATTACAAGTGATTGCGTTTATTCATCATTCCTATATAAGGAATGATGATAAGTTTCAGAACTGAGACATTCTAAAAGATTGCATTCTGTTCCATGTGAGGGGAGGGGAAAAAAGTATGTGTGCAACTAATTTTGCCTTTTTTTTCCCTACAGAATTTATGTCCACATTACCATGACTTTTTTTTTCTAATTGAGGTTAACCCCTTCAGTTGGCAGGTGTCTATTTCTCCAAAGTAAGAAATTGATTATTTAATGATTTCGCAAGTGAGGTTAGTACTAATCCCGATGCAGAGAATATAGAAAAATCACTTACTTAAAAGTCAGTTGCCATTACTTTGCTTCTGTTATGTTTACACATTTTTCTTTTCTTCATTTTTATTATTGTAAGCTGCCTAGCCCTAGAACCCTCCTTATGGCGAGTTAGGCACCAAATAAATTTAACAAATAAATAAATAGAAAAATCAGCAACTTTACTTGTATTTGTTAAAATATGTAATCCAGTTGCCTTCTACTCTGAGGCAATGGTGTTTGCGTGCCAGGAAAGTGGATAAATTACACATGTGACTAGTTAATAAAAAGTTCATCATTCTTTGTGTATCTGTATAATAGCATGTTCTCTAGACAGAGGGACCTCTGCTAGCACTTTTTACCTTTCTTTTTTCATTATGCTTCCTCAATTTGAAATGCTGAACAGCACATGGGAAGCAAACTAGGGATCTGTGATTTTCTATTTCCTTTTTTTTTTCTTCCTGAGATATATATTAAGGCTTCTGAAACAGTTTTATCCCAGTCAGTTTAAAAGCTGGATCAATTGAAAGCTTTATTTTTCTTATTTTGCTTTTAGCGGGTAGAAGAATTCAATGTAAAATAAATATTTTGATAACTGTATAGTGATGTGATACAAGTCCCTGAAAAACAGATATAATTTTGGTGAAAAACAGACCTAATTTCGGTGACATTTTTTGTGAAATTGCCCACAATGGGGTGTATTTTAAATGAAGCAATTAGAGGGGTGTTTTTATCTATCTATCTATCTATCTATCTATCTATCTATCTATCTATCTATCTATCTATCTTGTTTAGAAAGATGGGAAGATAGAGATAAATATATAATCTCTAACCATTTATTGGGAATTCAGTTATTAACCTTCTAGTTAATTACTTCTCCAATCTAATAATAAATATCAAGGAAATTAATACTATTTTTGGTAAAAAATGTAATAGTAAGAAAATAGCACTGTATATATTTCTCTAAACTTGTTTCTTAAAAAAAGAAATTGTGTCTTAGATTACATGTTCAATTTAAGTGTTTCTTAATCAGCTATTACTTGGTACTGCCTTTGTGATAGATAGATAGATAGATAGATAGATAGATAGATAGATAGATAGATAGATAGATGTTTTCTTAAGTTTTCGCGGGTACTTACATGTATGGTATTCAGCTTAGTTTGGGTATTTCCCCATGTCATTATAGTTGTGCTTTTAAAGTTGTAGCAACGTTTCAGCAGAATCTCATCTGCCATCATCAGGCTTCTGTATTGTGTTCGTCTGTTTTAAAGTCAATTTCATGTCCTGTAGCTTTGAGGCGTTGGACCAGGGAAGAGATCGGTTCTTCTTTTTTGATTGAGTTCTTGTGTTCTTCAGTGTGTGCACTTATTCTTCTGTTAGTTTGTCCGATGTATGTGGTGGGACAGGCAGTGCAAGGGATTTCGTATACTCCTTGGTTTTCTAAATTGATTTTGGCTTTAGGGTTTCTTAGGATGGTGGATATTTTTCTGTTTATGCAGAATGCTGTTTTAATGTTGTGTTTTTGGAGGATCTTACTGATTTCGTCTGTTGTGCCTTTTATATATGGGAGGAGACCTTTGCTATTCTCTTGTTCTCTGTCTTGGATTTTGGTTGGAGTTTCTTTTTGGATTAGGTGGGTAATCTTCTTTCTTTGGAATCCATTGGCTGTTAGTACATTAGTGAGTGTGTAGTTCAGTTTTTAGGTGTTGTTCATCGGCTAAGCATTTTGTTCTGGAAATGAGTGTCTCGGCTACGGAATTGATCTGTGCTGGGTGGTGGTGTGAGAGTGCGTGTAGATAGCAGTTTTAAAAATACCAGAACTATCACCAAAACTGAACACTTCAACAACAGAATAATCAGAGAAGCCATAGAGATAAAAAAAAACGCCCACACAGCATGAATAAACGAGATGATACCTCCTGCCTACCAGCCATTTGGAAACCCGCCCTCATTAACAAACGAGTACCTAACATGAAGAATGACACCAGACCCACACCCACAAGGGCCACACAAGATGCTTCCACCACACTTCCACGTAGAAAGCAGATTCACACCCACACAGAAGATGAGACACGACCACGGACCAGAAGCTGTACCACAGCTGCATCACTACCCACTTCAAACCCCTCTGACCTATACATGAAGCGAACTGATGCCCACCATGAAGATGTGGCATGACCACGGATGCGAAGCCAAACAATAGGATCATAGCTCACTAGCTCAAATCCCCCAGCAACTAAGACTAACCTGAGCACAACCAAGCCCCCACCTGAACAGAACACCCCCCCACCCAATCAGAACACAGCCAACCTCCCAACCAATGAGAACAACCCCCACCCAATCAGAACACAGCCAACCCCCACCCAATCAAGTCACACCCCCACTAGCAGTTAAAAGGAAGAAGCAGCTGCAAGCTCACATTACTCCGAGAAGCACAAAGCCGAAGACATAAGCCTGAAGATGATGAATGAGACTTCATCGAAACGTCGCCTAGATACTTCCAATTTTACGCGGGAGAAAAAGATCCACATACAAATACCTGCAAAAACCTCAGAAAAAAAAATTATGTGTGTGTGTGTGTGTGTGTATGTGTGTATATATATAATTCAGCTTAGTTTGGGTATTTCCCCATGTCATTGTAGTTGTGCTTTTAAAGTTGTAGCAACGTTTCAGCAGAATCTCATCTGCCATCATCAGGCTTCTGTATATGATGGCAGCCTGATGATGGCAGATGAGATTCTGCTGAAACGTTGCTACAACTTTAAAA
This sequence comes from Hydrophis major, assembly GCA_033807585.1. Taxonomy (NCBI): domain Eukaryota; kingdom Metazoa; phylum Chordata; class Lepidosauria; order Squamata; family Elapidae; genus Hydrophis; species Hydrophis major. Next base: position 362,472,735 of record CM066329.1, on the reverse strand, counting down.
GCACAACTACTATGACGTGGGGAAATACCCGAACTAAGCTGAATGCTATATATATATATATACACACACACACAAAAAAAATTTTTGCTGGCTTTAACTTGGTTACTTGAAGCACATTTAAGACACAGCGAACAGAGCCTGCATTTAATCAATTCATGCAGTGATTATTTTCAGGTTGCCGGAGAGTCCAGTGCTGCTTCCCTGCTATACACAAAGCCAGCTGTTGTTGTTTTCAGTTGCATTGATTGGTATAAACAGTGACAGCCAAAGAGGCTCATCTCTTTCCCCCACTCGGATCACAAAAGAGCCCAAACCCCAATATCGCACCGTAAACTTTCAATCTGGAATTCACATGGATATTTGGATATTTGCATTTGTCAGTCTGAATCCTTTACCAGCTCTAGTGAGCTCTTTCCCCCCCCCACCTACCGTCCCCCTTTACACGAAGTGCATCTAGCTAGCCGGTTTGCACATGCCATGTGGAAATCATACGAGCAGTAATTTTGATGCAGATGTCTTAGAGTAACAAAAGTAGTTCACTGCATGAAAACCAAACATACAGTACAGGAAACAATACGTTAATCTGTTCTGGGGCCTGAGCCTATTGTCATCCTGCAATGGAATAAAGGAGAGGGATTAATTTGAAGATGCTTGTGCATGACATATGGTAATTCTCTGCAGGAAGGAAGTGTCAGAAAGTGACCTCTAAATCTTAACATTGACCTCTGGTTGTAGAATGGTGTGTGCCATAAGGTCTGCCTGCCCTTTTTATATGATAATTTGATTCATGAAGCATTAGCGAAGCCATAAAGTTTATGGCCTGCCTTTGGACTGCCTTCTCGTTTAAAAAAAAGAAAGAAAGAAAAAATTAAGACACACCCCCCCTCCACGATTCACAAAACGCCCACCGTAAAAATGAAAGGAGTTTTTAATTCAACCAACGCTATTTTTTTTAATTACTGTTTTTTAAGATGCGGATTGCCTGGCGAGGTTAGTTTCCAAAACATTGAGTTTGTCTTGCTCTCCAACCCATTCTGAAAAGCCCCTGTTTGAAGCTATGCTGTTTTTGAAGCGGTCATGTTATGAATCACTCCCTAATATCTAGTTTGTTAAAATAATAATAATTCGGTATGAAGGACATACTCTGGGGTGTCCTACTGAGATGTATGTTCTGCCAGTATGCCATGGGTTCCCAGATTGCAGTCTAAGCCATCATGTGCTTTGGATGTTTTGAGTGTGTTGGGTGGACTTACCAGTGTGATTTGTCAGTTATTCTTATAACTTATTTGGGGGATAGTGAAGGAAGCACAAGAAAGGATAGTTTTGAGAAAACATAGCGTACGAATTAACAGAAATGGGTAGTTTTTTTTTTCTTCCTCTTTCTTTTTGAGGTCAAAAGGGTCTTTACTCTCCTCATTTGCCTGTCTTCGGTAGTTTTAAGTCTGTTTTAGGATTTATTCTATATCTAATTTTTTTTTTTTTCATTTAAACCCTTTGAATAGTTGGAAAACAAGCAAGTGTTGTCCATTTTGGATGAAAAGCAGTGGTGGGATTTGAAATTTTTTCCTACCAGTTCTGTGGGCGTGGCAGGGGAAGGATACTGTAAAAACTCCAGTCAGAGGGTAGCATTTGCCGATTCTCCAAACTACTCAAAATTTCCGCTACTGGTTCTCCAGAACTGGTCAGAACCTGCTGAACACCACCTCTAATGAAAAGTTCTCTGTAACCTATCACCTTCCTCCTTTCCCCCCAAAACCCTCCAGGTTGGAATTCTCAAAATGACTTGGGACTTCCTTGTGCCCATCCCAACGGATGGCTAAGGTTAACCCATACAGTTATTTGCTCCATAAGTCACTGTTAAACAAACCACGGCTTAGATCAGTCTATGGACAAATATATTTGGCACCTCTGGCAAAGGGTGTCTGCAAATCACATTCTGGGGGTACCTGAGTAACCAGCTAATTTATAACTGACTTACTTTTTCTCTCCTGAATACATTTCTTAAAAGCTGATTCTTTTATAGTGTTTCAGTTAATATAGAGATTTTGGTTTTACTCTTGTTCTTTTAATAATACTAACCATTTTTTTTTTCATTTCTGGAAATGTCTTTCTTCATTTTCCTCTTTTATTTCTTCTTTTCCTGCTCAAGTTGCTCCCGGTGTTTCTGCTAGCACTGAAGCTGATCGCTCTGGCCCTGCTCCTCCTTTACATTCCTGTTTCTTAGTAAACGAAGGTATTCTCACCACTCTTCTTTCTACTTTACCTCTTTTTTTTTTTTCTTCTTCTTTCTTTTGTCTGACTTGCTCTCTGGTTGTGTTGTATGCCTCTCTCAATAGACGCATCCTTTCTCCAAACAATTTAAATTCACTTAGTGACTTTTATTTAAAACTAATAAATTCATTCACTAAGCAGTCTTTACTTATAACTCTTACTCCATTTAGTTCATTAAAACAAATTCGTTTTCTCTGCCTTTGCAGGCTGATCCTGTCATGACAACCATATGCAATGTTAGGTATTAGATGATAAGATTGCAGAGATTTTTAAAGTTTCAAGTAGAAGGGAATATTGTAGATCAGGGGTCTCCAACCTTGGCTCCTGGAAGCCTGGCAGACTTCAACTCCCAGAGTTCCACAGCTGGCTGTGGAATTCTGGGAGTTGAAGTCCGCCAGGCTTCCAGGAGCCAAGGTTGGAGACCCCTGTTGTAGATTAAGGTTGAACTCTGGGTTTTTTTGGGTGCTTTTTGAGCTTTGTTGTTTTCTTACAGATATCCCATTATCCAACTAGGTAACTGAGGCACTGATGACATTGCCTATTTGGGTAATGAAACGTCTGCAAGAAAACAACCGAGTTCAGAGAGCACCTAGGACCACACATTTCAAAATTTCTTAACTCTCTTTTATGTAAGTGAAGTGAAAGGCCAGAGGATGACATATGCAATTTAGTTAATATCCTGATTGACGATGTTTTTAATAGTTTGAATTTAAACAATATTTTTTAAAGAAAATTTCTATGGTTGGTTGATGATATGGCATCGAATGGTTTTAGAAAAGCTTTGCGTTTTGCAAGTCTGTTTCAGAATTACATTTAACCAATATATACTGATTAAATAACAATTTAATGTGTGATGTTCCAACAAATAAAAACTTCACTTCGTCAGGATCAGTGGAATCAAATGGATTCCAAAAAAAAAAAAAACCGTATTGGTTTTAAATCATTTGTAAAACATACACTGTGCGTTTGTGTATTGGCTGGTGTGTGTATAGCTTCTAATTGTGTCTTTCTCCCAGTGGAATTGATTTCAAGGAGTACCTCCCAGAAAAGATTTGGAAGACTGAAATTGAAATAAAAAACCCAGATGCTGCATGTCACCCTATAATAGTGTGTTTCAATCTTATCAATCGTAAGATGTATGGACTTCAACACCCAGAATTCCCCCAGGCAGCATGAATTCTGGGTGTTGAAGTCTACACATCTTGAGATTGATAAGGTTGAGACATATAATGTATTGACTCACTTTCAATTATTTATGTAAATTATTCAGAATGTAATCATTTTAACAAATAATAAAGGTGGTTTTACAACTTAATACCTTATTATATCTTACCATGTTCTTGTCATGCCAAGAGCAATTTAATTAAGTTATTGTTAGATCCAAGCTTTTCTCCAATCAGCAGCAGCAGTCCAGTCTCCCTCTAGGGGTAGTTACAGAATCTGCCATGTAGTGGAGCTAAATGGACACCCTTACAGTTCAGGGGTGACATATCTCAGTTTTATTAGGATAAACGAGTTTTCTCTGAAACCTCTTGATTCTAAGCCAGGGGTCTCAGATTTAGATGATTCCAAGCACTGCATGAGGAATAGTTTATTTAAACTTAACAATTAAATGTCAATCTATAATCTGTAGCCCTACAAATGTTGCACAGTTGTAACTCCCAACAGCCCAAGTCTGGCCCAGTGATACACCATCAGAAGAGCAGATGGTCTACTGTAGACAGAAGTTTTTCAAACAGAAGCTTCAGGGTTTTTTTCAGAACAATCACAGAATTGCTCTCTCTTCTTCCCTCCGCCCCCAGCCTTTTACAACCATGGTTGATGCAGCTCATTCTCTCCTTAGCTCTGATGGCCTCGAAGGAACCTTATTGCCCTCTCAAAATCGCCAAAATCACCAAGTTACACCAGGATCCTTTTAACAATGACATGGGTCAAGGCTGAGAAAAAGTTGCTTGTCTTCCTTCCTTCCTTCCTTCCTTCCTTCCTTCCTTCCTTCCTTCCTTCCTTCCTTCCTTCCTTCCTTCCTCCCTCCCTCCCTCCCTCCCTCCCTCCCTCCCTCCCTCCCTGTCTTTCCTCCCTCCCTGTCCTTCCTTCTCTCCTCCCTCCCTGTCCTCCTGCCCCTCTTCCCTTCCTCCCTGTCCTTCCTTCTCTCCTCCCTCCCTCCCTGTCTTTCCTCCCTCCCTCCCTGTCCTTCCTTCTCTCCTCCCTCCCTACCTGTCTTTCCTTCCTCTCTCCCTTCCTCCCTGTCCTTCCTTCTCTCCTCTCTCCCTGTCCTTCCTTCCTCCCTCCCTTCCTCCCTGTCCTTCCTTCTCTCCTCCTTCCCTCTGTGTCTTTCCTTCCTCCCTCCCTTCCTCCCCCCTTTCTCAGTCATTCTTTTCTCCCTTTCAGTCTTTCACAGATGCCCCTTCCCTCATATCCAAGTTGTGAACATGTAAAGGAGGGGAACCCTTTGCTTCGTCCCCTGACTCCTCTCAAAGGAGTAGGTAAAGGTTAACCAAACAGAGGCATATAGTGCAAGGGACTCACGACTCATACTCAAAGAAACACACCACTAGCAACCAAGTCCCCGGGACAATGCCACAACATGGCTTCACTTTGCACCTCCCCTTGTGGTAAAACCTGCTGTGTTGCTTCTGCTTGTTTTGACTAGTGATAACTGCAGTTCCTGAAACAGAAGGATGGCAGTGGTGACTTATTTCTTTCTCCTTTAGTGGAGATTCTCAATCATCCAGGTCATGGTTGTCCCAAATTGAGTAAGCTTCTTCTATGAGAAGTGAAACATTTTCAAGGAAAAAATCCCCCCCAAATCCAGTTGCCTTTTAGGAAAGCACCCAATTTGGAACTCTTTTTTCTTCCTTTGCCATCCAGACCTTCTCCAGTTGGGGCACCCAGTCAGAGATCCAGCGACAATTTAACTCACCCTTCAGATATCTTCTAAAGTTGGCTTCTCTGAGCTGAGTGGGAAAATTGCATCTGCCTTCGTGTTTATACTCCTGTCAACCTGATCCTATCTTTTCTTGGACTGAAAAGTTGCTGGAGTTTCAGTTTTATAAAATTATGAATAAAAATAGACAATACAACATCTAGACTCTTGTATATTGGCACAGCAATAAATTTATTGTGAAATCAATTCCTTTTAAAAAATAATGGATTGGTGTCTATGATAACCAGCGCTGAACTTACACTTTTAATGGTTTATTTAAACATTGAATGTAGCAGTATATGTCTTTATCTTATAGATTTAATAGCTAGTGTATAGTTATACTTTGAATTGTTTAACTTCTATAACATATTGCCTCTGATCCTGCTCATAAATTTCCACTAAATAGATTTATATAATGGCCTAGTTTATTTATTTGTTATTATGGTTCATCGCAATCAGCCAGATGTTTAGACTGGATTTGGCATTTTTATCCAGCTAACAATTATTATTTTATACTTTCCTTTTTATCTACATAAGTTAAGGCAGGTACATGCCTAATATTCCTGCCAACCACAGTAGCAACCTTTTCAAGATACTGAAAAGACTGTTTTCTTATCTTTTATTGCATTTCAGACTTATAAAAAAGGAATGTTTAAAGGAATTTTAGAGACGGAAGAAAAAGTGGAGAATTACCAGTGGAAGGAAATAGTTATGAATGTTCTCTCCATGTCCCCATTTATAGTTGTTGCCATACAATCCCTTGTTATTTTTAAGCAGCAAACCAGTTCAAATATTTAAATACCCTATCCCAATACCCTATACCAGGGATGCCCAACCTTGGCAACTTTAAGACCTCTGGACTTCAACTCCCAGAATTCCTCAGCCAGCTATGCTAGATGGGGCACTTTGAGTGTTGAAGTCCATAACTCTAAAAGTTGCCAAGGTTGGACACCCCTGCCAATAGCATTAACAGTTGGTTTCATTTGTGTGAGGGGAAGAGAAAGTGGATGCATTCATTTACAAGTTCTCAAAATTAATCAGGAATTACTGGTGGATTATATTTTATAATGATTTTCTATTTCAACTCTTCAAAATCTCCACTAAACAAAAAGTGGTTTAACGTTATTTGTTTATTTATTTCATTTCTCAGCAAATTCTCTCTCTCTCTCTCTCATACACACACACACACAGAGAGAGAGAGAGATATGAGAATTAGAATGTAATGGTTATAGTTTTCATTTTTTAATATTTGTATTCATAGTTTCTTTGAGCTGCAGAACCTTTTGTCAGGTGGAAGTGCATCTTTTGGATCTAAGTTTAATCTTTTTATAGCAGTGGCATATGAGATTAGATTTTGACAGGGCTACAGATCCCAATCTCCAGTAGGAATGGGGTAAAGAGAAGAGAAAAAATAAAGCAGTATTCTGTTGATCGTCTTCACATACTGCATTATCTCAACACTACGATAAAAAGTAGGTTAAAAACATATTGCAAATGTACAATTTTGGAAAGATGATTATTAACAATAATTTGTTTTTTGAGTGAAATTGGAAGTTGTTCTTTCTGAAAAGATTATATTCTAAAATTCAGATGGAGGTGAGTAGCAATTATTCATACCAGGTAAGGAGGGAAGCAAAAATACCCTAATAAAAGTGAACAACAATGCATTATAGTTAATATGTATTTCAATTAACTGATTGCCTAAAATGATTAGAAAGATTACTGTGTATTCACTTATGGTGATATATTGCTTTTAGCTTTCTCATTTAGTGTAACTTCAGCCTTATTTATTCTGAAAAGTATTTCTTGTATTCAAACAACCCATTGCAAGTTCTGGATAGAGAAATGTTCTTATGGTTGCTGGTAAATATAGCAGTTTTCCACGACCTCTGCTATTGTGATTGTTGTGTTTTTGCCTGTGTCTTAATAGGATGGAGTCAGCTTGCTGCTATGCATTGTGTTATGCTACCTGACCTGTTGGGCCTGGATCAATTTAGACCACCTCTCCTTGAAATGTTGGCTCGTAGATGGCAAGATCGATGCTTGGAGGTACAGTTTTTTATTGAAGATGGCAGTTAGGGAAAAATGAATCTCTTGGCCAGCACAGGGAATACTATTTTTACACTGGATATATTGTTCCAAGAAAAGGGTACTATAATTCTGGTTTAAAGGTTGGATTTATATATATGGTATATGCAATTCAATTTGCAGGTCAGTTTTGTAAAATGGAGAGTTAACATCCCTGTGTGGCAATCGTATATTCTGATTAAATGAGAAAATAGACTTCAGAGAAGAAGGCACAGTGGATTTTTTTTTCCCAGCCACTGGATGTCACCATTGTTCCATCAAAATATATGGAAGTTTTAGTCATAAAATGAAAGGTCCTGTTTCCATCAACTACACACAGCTTCCAGTATTTGAATTAAACCATAGCTAGTTTACTGTTCATGCATCAGCAGTTCAATAACTGCTGCAAAAAATTTTTTAAATACTTTTCAATACTATGCTTAATTTTAAAAGTAAGATGGAAGGAGGCACATATAGAGAACGGAACACTTTAATATCACTGTGCAGGAAATTGACCTGATTGTACATCCATGAGATGTTGCATTTAAGGGTCACTGATGCTCTCTGAGTTTGATTGTTTTCTTGCAGATGTTCATTATCCAAATTAGGTAGAGTCATCAGTTGCACTGATGATGTTAGCTAGTTTGGTAATGAAATATCTGCAAGAAAACAACCAAGCTCAGAAGAGCACCACAGATCCCTCGTTTCAACCCTGGGTTAAAAATATTATCTTCTATGTGGCTTTTAATTCAGATTTTTTCCCCCTCTCGGAAATACTTTAAAATTTGAAATATTTTAAAATTATTTAAGCACGTAATAGTGACAGAGAGAAATTAGATAGATAGATAGATAGATAGATAGATAGATAGATAGATAGATAGATAGATAGATAGGATTCACATTTGTTAAGAAGGATTTGGCTGTTTTCAAAAGCTAGACGTGGTTTTAACAAAGCAAAAGACTATTTTAGGCCAGTTTCTAGGGTGAAAGTGCTGAGTAACTTCTCTAGCTGGCAAATGGAGTCGGCGTCCCCTATTTTTGATCAATGACTACCTGGCCTTGACATTACATCTGTGCTGTTATGGCAAAAAGAAGAAAGGGGAAAAGTGTTGATTGTGCAACTTTAAAAGAAATATATGAGGAACCAATCTGTGACATTACACTAGGGGGTTGAGTTGGCGTCTCAGCTTAATTGAAAAACTATTGCTGACGTTGTATAGTGATGGTGAAATCCAGGTCTGTGCGGAGTAGGAAATTTGTCTCTCTGTCTCAACATATCAGAGAAACTGGCTTGGGAGAGTAACTGTTGGAACCTTTGGGAATCCTTCAGCAAAAGCCGATCTCAACGTAAATAAGTGGACCTGATTATTCAAAAAACCCTCAAAACCTTTTGGTTACGCCTGCCCTCATGTCCCGTGGATAAAATGGCAGCATAATAATAGGAAGTATTTTTGCTATTTAAAAAAGTGTTGGCGTTCTGTGTCAATGTGGTTCTTTCCTCAGTGTCAACAGCATTGGGGAAGTAGAAAAATGTCCTATTCCTTCAATGCTCAATTTTACAAAGAATAGTTTTATATTACGTATCTTATCAAATACAGCACAGGTTGCTCTCAGGTTAGTTGATAATTATTTTTTTGTTAGAGCCGTGGTGGCGCAGTGGTTAGAATGCAGTATTGCAGGCTGACGCTGACGCAGTTCAATCCTGACTGGGTCAAAGTTGACTCAGTCTTCCATCTTTCTGAGGTCAGTAAAATGAGGAGCCAGATTGTTGGGGCAATATGCTGACTCTGTAAACATCTTAGACACAGAATGGGACAACTTGCCACAGCCAGTTCACCTCAGCCAACTCAGCATGACCAACTCACTGCAGAACAATTTAACAATTCAATTTAATTATCTAAAATAACTAAAAATGTATTTTTTAAAAAATTTGTCTGCTAGGAATACATTTTATGTTCCAAGGATATGAACTTATCTTTCATTGGTATTAAGTGACTTGAGTACAATGCTTTGCTAGAAAACAAATTAGTAAAATAGATGATTATTCTGTGGAAAAGGCTATTATTAAACTGCATAGAAAACAGGCAGGCAGGGATGGGGGGAATGAGCAAGAAAATGCCACAAGTTACTTCATTCTTAAGACACAAAAACAGGCTCCAGTCTCAGTGATGTTAAAATCGTATTTTAATTTTGGCCATTCACATTTCGTTCTGTCCTTCGTTTTGCATCCTTTCTTTAATGTTTCTATCACACCATTTCTTCGATAGTGTAACTCTTTCCCTGCAGTAAGTTGCCTCATGGCAAGTTGGCCATGGAAAGTTGTCCTGTGGAGAGTTGGCTGCAGTGAGATGGCCACAGCAAGTTGGCTATGGTGAGTTGGCCATGGCCAGTGGCCACAGCGAATTTCATAGACCCACTTAAAGAGAGCCATAAAGCACTATGGAGTGGTATATAAGTCCAAGTGCTATTGCTATTGGAGGAGAGCTTTGTCTACCAAAAAAAAAAAGAAGAATCTGATAATACCTTTTTCACCCCACCAATGTCCTTAAAAGGCAAGAAAAGCTCATAAAAGCTTATACTTTACACATCGGGAAAAGTGCTACTAGACCCCCTCTGATAAGTTACTATTAATTGTTCTGTACAGTCATTAGCATACTTGCAAGCGCTGCGGTGTGATTGTCCAAAGCGCACGGCAATCTGATTGGCCGAGCGAGCCGCACTGATTGGCCCGCTGCGAATCCCCCACGATTGGTGGAAACTAATCGCAGGAGATTCAAAGTGGTGCCATTGGCCGCGGCCAGAGAATAAAAGCCGCTGTTTTACCCCTTGAATCTGAAGCCGATCTCGGGATCCAATAAAGAGCTGAACTAACTCACTGACTCCGAGTTTCCTTCCGCGACGGACACAACACTGGCGACGAAGGTGGGATCTCGAGACTAATCCCCATCAAGCACGTGTCCTGAGGAAGCGAGACCGACAAGATGGCCAGCATTGCACTGCCCGCACCTTTTAACCCAACTGCCGAGGACTGGGAATCGTACACAGACCAATTCCTTATGTTCCTCGAAAGTAGCAACTTGAAGGATGCAACCGGGCAGAAGAAAAGAGTCGTCTTTCTAACACACTGTGGGCCCGCAGTGTTCAAGATGGCAAAAGCTCCCGCAAAGCCCAGGGATGTGAAGGAGATGGACTGGGCCGATCTCGAGCCGTTGCCCCGAAACCACTATGCCCCCCGCCGTGCCCACCCTCATCAGTTGGCACGATTTCTACCGGCGGGACCAGAGATCGGATGAGAGCATCAGCGACTTTGTGGCTGATCTACGGAGCCTAGGGGGCATGTGCGGGTTCTCGGACATGGATGAAGCTTTGCGGGATCGTGTCGTACTCGGGCTCAGAGACCCAGTCCTCCAAAGCCGTCTGATGGCAAAAGGTGACATCACCCTCACCGATGCCCTTGCTGAAGCCACCGCAGCCGAGGCAACCCGGAAATCGGTGAATCGAATGCGGAGACCGGACACCGGGGAACGCACCGCGACCATCGAGACGGGCCCGGCAACCGAGGCCCACCCAGAAGCAAGCCGCCAAGAGACCACCACCCATCATGGCGACTTCCACTCTGCCTCCTACACCACGGACAAGGAAGAAGATATCCATCAACTCCAGACAGGACGAGACCGGCACGATTGGCGGAGTCATAAGTTGGGACCCACATGTGCCGGGTGCGGAGGCGACCACCCTCGATCGGAGTGCCGGTTTTTCGATGCGATCTGCTGACACTGCGATAAAAAAGGTCACATTGCCCGAGTCTGCTGACTGAGGAAAGCCTACAGCCCCCGACGGCGAGATCACAGCAACCGGAGACGAGACGGCACCCCCCCCCCGGGCCAGAGACCGCCAAGCTGAAAATCGCTGGAACAGAGATGGACGGGGCCGACGAAACGGCGAAAACCGTCAGAAAGAGGAAACCCACCAGACATTGGCCACTCATCAAACGCAGACGCCCGAAAGGTATACGTGGAAGTGGGCGTCGAAGGTGAACCATGCAAAATGGAGGTGGACTCCGGGTCCTACCTCTCCATGGTTGCCTGGTGAGAAATCAAGCGTTTGGTGCCCGCAATCCACAAGAGGGGGTTGGAAACCCAGAAATTAATCCTTAAAGACTACCAGGGGAACCGCATCCCGGTAGTCGGAACCAGACATTTTGAAGTGACTTTCAAGGGCCGCACAGCAAAGCTTCCCCTGACGATCGTGGACCGAGACTGCCCCAGCCTTTTGGGACTACAGTGGTTCGCACTACTCAGTATCGAAGTTACGGGTGTCGACCACGTCGCAGATGCCGACTGGGAAGAGCAACTTGCACGGGACTTCCAGGAAGTGTTCGACGGCACCCTAGGCAAGTACCGAGGGCCCCCTATTTCCTTCAGCCTAGACCCCAGCATTCCCCCAATACGCCTAAAACCACGGTGGCTACCTTTTGCACTCCGACCCAAAATCGACAAGCAAATTGACAAGCTCATCAAACAAGGGGTCCTACAGCCAATTGATCACGCCCGGTAGGAGACACCCATAGTCACCCCAGTCAAGCCCGATGGGTCGGTGAGAATCTGCAGGGACTATAAGGCCACCCTAAATTGCGCCTTACAACAAAGCGCCTACCCCCGTCCCAGTAGTGCAGCACCTCCTACACTCACTTGGGCGGAGGCAAGGTTTTTGCGAAGCTCGACCTGGCGCAAACCTACCAACAGCTGCCGGTCGACGCAGAAACCGCGGAGGCGCAGACCATAGTCACCCACCGGGGAGCATTTCGCTGTAAGAGACTCCAGTTTGGAGTCAGCATGGCTCCGGGAATTTTCCAGAGCCTCATGGAGAGACTCTTGCAAGGAATTAAGGGGGTGGTGCCCTACTTCGACGACGTACTGGTGTCAGCAGCCAACCAACAAGAACTAGAGGGTCGTCTAAGGGAGGTACTAACCAAATTCAAAGAGGCCGGGCTAAAGGTGAAAAAAGAGAAATGCCAGCTGTACACAGAGCAGGTCAAGTTCATTGGATACCTCCTAGACCGGCACGGCATCCATCCAACCGCGAAAAAAATCAGAGCCATTAAAGAAGCCCCCACGCCAAAGAATAAAACGGAACTGCAGGCATTTCTAGGACTGCTTAATTTCTATAATGTTTTCCTGCCCCAAAAGGCGACCGTGGCAGAGCCTTTGCATAGGCTTTTCGACAAGGCGGCCACATGGACTTGGGGGAAACGTGAGGAAGCCACCTTCAACAAAACCAAGGACCTGCTCACCTCGGATGCCGTCCTCATCCAATACAACAAGACCCTTCTACTTGCAGTCACATGCAACGCCTCACCTTTCGGCGTCGGCGCCATCCTCAGCCACACGCTCCCCGACGGAAAAGAAGCACCCATCACCTTCTTTTCGAGGACCCTCACCAAACCGGAGAGAAATTACAGTCAGCTGGATAAAGAGGCCCTGGCTATCATCGCCGCAGTGAAGATGTTCCACGAGTACCTCTACGGCCCACGAGGTTACACGAGGGGCACCCGGGCATAGTTAGAACAAAAGCCCTGGCCAGGAGTTACGCCTAGTGGCCAGGGATGGATAAGCAGATCGAGACTTGGGTGGCAACATGCAAACGTTGCCAAGAAACCAGGCCGAGCCCTCCCGCAGCACCAATCCTGGAATGGGAAACCTCCAGGGGACCATGGTCCAGGATTCACATAGATTTTGCCGGGCCCACGAAAGGACATATATTCCTTATCACGGTAGATGCTTACTCCAACTGGTTGGAGGTAAGCAACATGAAAACCACCACCACGGAAGCTGTGACCAAGGAACTCAGCAAGCTGTTTGCAACCCACGGCCTCCCAGATGTCATCGTGTCGGATAACGGGCCCCAATTTACCTCGCTGGAATTTGAAAAATTCCTAGCAGAATGGGGCATATGACACGCACTGACAGCACCGGCACATCCGGCGGCGAACGGGAGGGCGGAACGGATGGTTCAATTTACGAAAAAAACCATCCAAAAAATTGAACACGGGGAAATCCAAGAAAAAATAAACAAAATGCTTTTTATACAATTCATAACCCCGAACACAGCAACCAACAAAAGCCTGGCAGAACTATTAATGGGGAGGAAATTAAGGACCCCACTCGACAGGCTGCACCCCACATACAACTCAGAAAAACCCCAAACTCCTCAAGCAAACATCGAACATTTTCACCAGGCGACGCAGTCTACGCGAAGGACTTTACCGGAGATCCACTTTGGGTACCGGCAACCATAACCCAGCTGACAGGTCCCCGCTCGTACCGGCTGCAAACAACTGATGGACGAGCTTGGAAACGACACATCGATCAAATAAGATCGAGAACAACCACGGGAAACACAACCGACATGCAAACAGACACAGACAGCCCCCATAACACAAACCAAGAGGGGAGGGAATACCCCGGGAACCAAAAACCAATAGAAAGAAACCAGCAATACTCACCGACAAGCAGACAGCTCGAAGACTCACCAGGAAGAAACAGCCAGGCCAGCTCGACCAGCCCAGAAAGACCAGACGGAAGCAGCAACAACTGCAGCTCAACCAGCCCGGGTAGACCAGGAAGGAGCTGCGACGAAAGGCCCGGCGAAGCCTTCCAGGCGGTTCACCCAACAAGGCCGAGAGCAACACAGAACCCGACCAAACCAGCCAGGATCCAAGCAACAACTAACCTGCGCAGGTCAAGTAGGCAAGTACGAAGCCCTGCCTACTTACGGGACTACGTTACGTAGGACCGTACCAAGAGGGGAGGAGTGTTCTGTACAGTCATTAGCATACTTGCAAGCGCCGTGCTGCGATTGGCCAAAGCGCATGGCGATCTGATTGGCCGAGCGAGCCGCACTGATTGGCCTGCTGCGAATCCCCCGCGATTGGTGGAAACTAATCGCAGGAGATTCAAAGCTGTGCCATTGTCCGCGGCCGCGGCGGCCAGAGAATAAAAGCCGCTGTTTTTCCCCTTGAATCTGAAGCCAATCTCGGGATCCAATAAAGAGCTGAACTAAGTCACTGACTCCGAGTCTCCTTCCGCGACGGACACAATATTAATGTTTATTGCACCTTTTTTCTACAATTATTCCAGTGCTGTAATTGAACCAATGCCCTGTTCTGTTTGGATTTTCAGGTAAGAGAAGCTGCACAAGCCTTACTATTAGCAGAGCTGAGGAGAATTGAACAGGCGGGCAGGAAGGAAGCCATTGATACCTGGGCTCCTTATTTACCTCAGTATATGGACAGTGTTATATCACGTGAGCATTTTCTGCATTTGCTTGTTAGTTGCTGTGTGCTATGAAAGAGAGAGAGAGAGAGAGAGAAAAAAGAGCCATTTGAGAATTTTGCAGTTTAATTGAACTTCATTAATCGATAATGCAAAAAGGTAAGGAGAGATCAGGAATGTTTTAAACCGAACAACTCCAGACTACCTTTTAAAGCAGTTTTGAAAATATTTCTTTGGGAAATAGCATTAGTATGTGCGTATATATATGGTCAAAACAATATTTTAAAATACAGATGCTTTTTATGCTTCAGCATCCTCTGAAAGAAAATATTAAAAATCTCTTTAAATGTGTATATTTAAAAAACCATTATGTCTCTTGGGTTATGCATGATGTCAAAATTCAGCAATATTTCAAGAAAGCAATAATGTCAGTTGAAACTTACTTAGTATCCTAAAAGGGATCCTTAAAACTCTACATATTAAAACCTCAATTCAAGAAACCCCAGATGCAATGAACAAAAATGTATTTTGGATTTTTGCTCCCAAACAATAAACAAAACTCCCTCTTCCTTTTTTTGGAAACCATCCAAACAACTGACATATCAATTCATGTCATCTGCATATTTACATAATTGTACAAAAGAAGTAAGCGGACGCAACTCATGTTGTCTATTATTTGTATGAATTATTTGTATGAATTAGGTATATTTGGATTTCATGGATTTTCACATCCAACAGTATTTCCACTCAATGGCCAATGGGACCAAGGTTTTACATAGCCTATTTCAGAATCTTTTTAAGAATATTCTAGCAGCTTTCAAAACTGCCCATTCTCATTTCCATACTGTGTCTTCAGTGAGTGAAAACTATCAGAGGAGTGTAATGTTCTGTGCTTTTTAATATGTATCTAACAGGCATTTTATTTATTGGCCCTAATTCACGAATATAATGCATGCAGATATAGGCTTGTGTTTGTGACGCTGCTTTTCTAATAAACCTTTGCATTCTTGTCTTGCTTTGTAAGAAGCTATGCTCTTGGAGCTTCCTATCTCAATTGTCCTTTTAGACATGAAGGGTTCTTTTTTTATAGATAAGATCATCTTTTCCTTTGTTGTCTGTCAGTTTAAAGCTGGAAAAGATTGCAAGTTGATATCAGATTGGCTAGTACCCCATGGCTACGTCCCATCATTTATTCTGAATTAAGTCAACTTGGTGAATTAACCTTGGGTACGAAACCTTTCATCTACTTCACACCTTAAAACCTTAAAATCCTTCTATGATTACTTCTATGAGACTGTTTCAGTTAATTTATCTTGTCCTTTTTTTTTTTTTTTTTTTTTGCTGGGTTGGAATTTGTTTAATTTCCTTTTTATCCAGACTGTTTTATGTGTTTAAATTTGAATTGATTTTCTTTGAAAGATGTATCATGATCTTGTTAAGTCTAAATGACTTATATAATTTAGATTTATATAACATCATTCTGAGCTGTTCTCAAAATAACCCTCAATATTCCTTGTTATTTGGTTTAATGCAAAGGCTGGCTGCATCAGCTACCATGATAACCTCTCCATGATAGGAAGGAGTCACTTTGAGCTTCAGGCATATGTTTTGCCCTTTCTCTGAAGCAGTTGTAAAAATTGTAATTTCCATTTGGTTTTACAATTTATGTCTGGAAAATGGTAGCTGATCTTAACTAAGCTGTGAAAAAAAAAAAACCAGTTTCTTAACCCATAAAGCAGTATAGGATTAGCCTAGTGGTGGGCTGCAACCAGTTTAACAATTGGTTCATAACAATTGAGCGCATGCACAGCATTCAAAAACCGCCCATTTTAAGCTTAAAAACTTACCTTCTATATCAGTGCTGGTGAATAAAACAGCTGAGGTGTGGTAATCCATTGTGCCACGCAAATCAGCTGAGCTAAAAACAGGGAAATATAGGGCAGGAAAGGGCGGGATGTGTGGGCAGGGCCAACTGCTCACCGCAACTCATGATTCGCTAGAACCGGTCCTAACTGGCAGCAGTCCATCGCTGGATTAGCTCTATATTATTAGCCACATGATATCATTAATAAAAATGGAAGAAAACTCTCTATACCAAATTAATTATTGTTTCATGAAGCATAAAGCAGCTATTTTAGTAGTTAGGCTAGATAATAATTTTATATGTCTAGATTATCTTTTTGAAATGGGTGTTTTTTAGGAAACAAATATGTTTTTACAAGGTCATTTACTTGGAAATAGACAACTTTATTTCCCTACACTTCCCAAATAATAACAACATTGAGGGGCAGCATTTAATTTGGTAAATTCTTAAATTGCATTGTTTTGCTTTCAAGCCACGTTGAATTGAAAAATCCAGATGAAGGAGAACGCAACAGACCTGAGCATTTGTGGTGGAGAATGGAGGGTTGCAATATGACAGTGTTGTGGGAGGAACTGTAAATTCATACTGTTGTGTCCCCATTCGTGACTATATTTCAGAATTCATAATCATCACTTCTTTTACCATGTGAAGATTATGGCCCTTCTCCTCTCCAACAGTTTGTGTCCAGAAATAAGGATAGTCTCTTTGCATTTTTCCAACTTAGTTAAGATCAGCTACCATTTCCAGGCATGACATAAATTGTAGTATGAGCATAAATTATTGAATAATCCCTGTAACACTTTAGTGAAATAAAGTAAAAAAAACAAAAACAAAAAAAGCAGATTCCAGGTTAAGAAACCAAGTGCTTCTTGTGGCACACAGACAAGGAAGATGAGAGATTTCCTTCCAGCAGAACTTCATGCATGCAGGTCATGGGATGGTGACCTCAAGCAACCTTCTCCAGAAAGTGCATAGCTTCAGATATATGAATTTCAATTCAGAGATTTCCTCAGCGAGCATGACTATTGTTCAGAATTTTGGGAGTTGGCATCCATCCCACTAAAGGATACCCATACCTGTGATTATTTTTATTTTTTCAGTGTTCCCCTCTCCTCTCAGGCCTAGAAAACAGAATAAAATATGCAGTATAGATAGGAACAAGATAATGCTTTATTGTATTTTATTGTTATTTTTGAGCATACTTTGAAAGGCAACAGTAAACAAGTAGTAATTTCCTTTATGGAAGCTTTTTTTTAAAAAAAAAAAAAAAAAAACCTTACTCATTAAAATAAGTCTTTACGTTCAGTTTTCTTGTAGAAAATGGAGATGAGCCAGTGCCCCCTGGAGTCAGAGACAACTGGACAGGAAAACCTTTACCTTTAGGCTTATTTTAGTTTTTTACAGACTGATACCTCCCATTTGAATTATTTAGTTATTTTATGTGGGGAAATTTATATCACCGCTCAAATCACTCTTCTTGCTTATTTATTTATTTTATTGAAGAATATTTACATGACCACTCAAGTCAATCTCAATGGCTCTGAGCAGCTTACAAAAATAAAATAAAGACTATTACAATGGAGACATCATTTTGAAAACATCAACTGATATAGATTATGGCTGTGCTAACTGACATTAGACATAAAGAATAATATGTAACTATAATTAACAAGGTTTTTCCATGATTGGCACTTTGGCTATGGACAGATTTTGCCTTAAGAAGGATCACATAATGCCTATGCTATAGTACTTTCATGCCATGCCAAGATTTTAATATTATTTTTCAAGGACTTAACCTACTCATATAATTTTTCAATTGTATTGTTGATAATGCTTTCATTAGACACTTTTACAGATTGTTTTGATCTGGAGTATTAGCACTGCAGCAGATTTATGTTACTTATTTTATTGTTGGCATTGTAAAATTGCTTTAACTGGATTAGCAGCCTAAAAAGTTTAATTATAGGACCAAGATAAAATATATAAATTCGGGGGAGGGGGGGAGGGAGAGAGAGAGAGAGAGAGAGAGAGAGAGAGAGAAAGAGAGAGAGAGATATGTACGAGCCTTCACATGGTCTGCCCCAAAACTAATCTAGGAATGAATACATGTGTATTTATATTTCAGTGCTTCTTAAGTGCTTGGTTGCTAAGATATGTCCATGTGCTATGTTGTAAAGCTCTTAATTTCCATTAGCATTATAAAAAGCTCAGTTCTTCAGCCAATCAGAAGAAGATGAATGGCACAAATCAATACCATACCATTTAGAACAACTAATATCACCCATTTATTACTATAATGCTCACTAATATCATTAGCCCTAAGGTGCCATCAACAATTTCCATGTTGCTTAATCCAGATGCATATTCTTCAAAACCAGTTTAATTAAACTCTTCTAAGAATATCCCTTGTCAGTAAGAAATTTCAGTTTTCCAAAATATTTTTATAGCTGATTTAGAGCTCAAGGTTACCGATTTATTTAATAAATATTGCGCAGAATTTTAACTGGAATTTATAAATAGCATCCTTCCCATTCTGTCATTTGAACAGTTTAAAATAACCGTCCGGTGTTTAAATTATAGAAATAAGGATGCCATTAAACAAGGATTCACATTATAGTATCTATGTCAACTTGTAAAGCAAATCTATATTAAATCTTCCTTCATAGAATACCTGCAATTTGGACTATAGACATGAGGGATTATTCTGACTCAAAAGAGGTATTTCAGAAATGGGCCAACCATGAAATGGGTCAATTCCAGATGTCCAGCAATATTTTCTGAATGCTTTTTGGGACATCAGATAACTGCCAGAACTCAGATTTGCCCATTTTGAGGTCAGAATGTTTAGTACCTCTCTTTGCGTGAAACCCACTTCTCCTCTCTACCTCACGCATGTGTATACAGAGCAGTGTTTCTCGACCTTGGTAACTTTAAGCCAAGAATTCTCAAGAACCTTGAGCCAACAGAATTTCCCCAATTAGCATGTTGAGGTCCATGTGACTTAAAGTTGCCAAGGTTAAGAAACACTGATAAAGAGAGAATAAGAAATTGTCTTAGGATAGCTCCTAATAGAAGGAACCTGTAACATGCCTTTGCTGTTGGCCCTTAATAGATGGGCACTTGGAACAGGTGATCTTGTAGATATATATCATCACTAATTACTGTACAAATGTTATTTTAGTAGTTTTGAGATTGAAGTACCTGTTACCTTTTATTGTGTGGATCGTATCACAAATATGTTCTAATGTTCTAGTAATAATGTGGACTGTCTCTGTCTTAACTTTTTAATTTTAAAACTTTCCATGAAATGGCCAATGGAAGCCTCAGAAAATGGCTGTGGTTGACTTACTATTTATTTTATAGAATGTGACATTCACAGTCACCCAAGAAATAAACATGCCCATTATCTAACATTTCATACAAAATCATTATTTCAAACTCACATTTGTCGTGCAAACATTTTTGTTACCATTTTTATTTATACTTCTTTTTTATCTTATAAAAAACATTTACAATAGTTCATGTAGACTTCACTGGATATTAGATGAAAACATTTAGTTTATATTCTTTAAAACTAAGTAAATATCTCTGTTGTAGCATACAGCCTATTGATGCATAGATCCTGGACATCTGAATGCTGGAATAGAGAGTGTATTTGAGTTTTTTATTTTATTTCTTTATTGCCACTCTGAATATGTGCCTGTTTCCTTCCTTCCTTCCTTCCTTCTTTCCTTCCTTCCTTCCTTCCTTCCTTTCTTCCTTCCTTCCTTCCTTCCTTCCTTCCTTCCTTCCTTCCTTCCTTCCTTCCTTCCCTCCCTCCCTCCCTCCCTCCCTCCCTATTTATTTCACATTTATTGTGGTAATTATATATATGATGATTAGTCCCCTGATTGCTTCCTTAATTCTTTCAAAACTTTCTTTTCTTAAACCATAAATGTATGAA
The DNA here is from genome assembly GCA_033807585.1 of Hydrophis major. Lineage (NCBI taxonomy): Eukaryota > Metazoa > Chordata > Lepidosauria > Squamata > Elapidae > Hydrophis > Hydrophis major. The sequence continues at coordinate 362,452,393 of CM066329.1, read as the reverse complement.
ACAAAATTATACATCAACTGTTATTGATGTAATATACTAGTAAAGATGCATGACATCACATAATATAATTTCTGTGTTTCATAGCACTGTTTCAGAGCAGTTTGTCATTTTTTTCATTCCTGAACAAGCAGTTTATGATTCTTTCTAGAAAGTCTTGATTTTGATTGATTTTCGGAGGTTTCCCCCCCACATGATCCTGCCTGCTAAAGAGCCTCCTGTAATAGCTTGGTGCACCAGAGCGTGTGTACAGAAGCATGTTGTAATATGTTGCAAAGGGCTATAAAGGAACTTAGTTGGGTTCTCAACTGAAGCCTCAACCTATGAGACTTGGGCGGGGGGGTTGGACTAGATGACCTACAAGGTCTCTTCCAACTCTGGGGGAAAAAAGACCATTTTGTCCCTGGTACAGCCGTAAGCAACTTGTTCTCCATCAGCCATCTCTGCTCTGGCATTCTAGGAATGGAGTCTCTTGAACCCTTTTGAATGTATGTTCTAATTCTGTAGAAAGGATGTATCTCTAGTAATATATAAAGAGAAGGGGAGCAAGATGTAAACCCCCAAAGTTCAGGAAGCATTCAGAAGAAATTGCAACTGGCATCGCTGAGAAAGTGGTGGGATGGCCTAGAGGTGGAGCTTTCGCTTCACAATCAGGAGGCTGTGAGTTCGATCCTAGGTAGAGGCAGATATTTCTCTCTCTGAGCACCCTGAGAATATATCTGATGAACAAAACTCTGCATTGGTGACAGGAAGGGCATCCGGCCATCAAAACACTCTGCTAGCTCCATTCAGTTGCCCAGACTCCACCCCATATGGGATTATGGGGCTGTTAAATGGTGATCGCTGACAAAGTCTTCAGCATTATGTAAATTAGAAGCCAAATAACAGTGATGTGCATATGTGCTAATTATTTTATATAGAACAAGAAAGTGGATCAGCTTGAAAAGCATGGCTAATGACTAAAGAAATTAGCTGCTTCAAATATACCTGGGCACTAGTAATCTACAGTCACCTTAACCTCACTGGTAAAGACCTGTTCATCATCCCAGACACTGCCTCTCCACATTCATCATCAATTAAATGACCAGTCCAGAGTCTACTAGCCACTTGCAATTCTGTTCTTCTGTATTCACTTTACATCAATTATTGCATCTTGTAATGCTGCTCTTGTGGGCTAATAGGAGGAGGGAACACTATGCATGCCACCTTGAATTCCAGAAAACAAAGGAAACACGAACATCTAAGAAAGGAAGGAAGGAAGGAAAAGAAAGAAAGAAAGATAGAAAGAAAGAAAGAAAGAAAGAAAGAAAGAAAGAAAGAAAGAAAGAAAGAAAGAAAGAAAGAAAGAAAGAAAGAAAGAAAGTTCCTTTGATCTCATACATAATTTTTTGGTGCAAAAAATGGACTTAAAAATGGAGAGGATGGGTAATTTCCCAAATACAATTACAATCATTAATCTCCAAAGAAGTTGAACTCCCATGCTCTAAAGATCATAAATGGGGAAAAATTAATTGAGTAGTATTTTCCAATTTTTGATTAAGTGGTCTATAGTTGCAAAATATTTTTGAAACACAGAGTTAAGAAACGAGTGAGCGTTCAAAAGAGCTGTCAAGGATTTCTAGCTTTATAACTTTGATTTTTCCATTTGGAAGTTCATTCTTTATTTTTGGCTGCTCCTTTCACTGTTGTGGTTCAAGAAAAGCTAAAAACTTTCTTTCTTTCTTTCTTTCTTTCTTTCTTTCTTTCTTTCTTTCTTTCTTTCTTTCTTTCTTTCTTTCTTTCCTTCCTTCCTTCTTTCCTTCCTTCCTTCCTTCCTTCCTTCCTTCCTTCCTTCCTTCCTTCCTTCCTTCCTTCCTTCCTTCCTTAGATGTGCATGTTTCCTTTGTTTTCTGGAATTCAAGGTGGCATGCATAGTGTTCCCTCCTCCTATTAGCCCACAAGAGCAGCATTACGAGATACAAGAATTGATGTAAAGTCACCCACTTGGCTTCCATGTTTAAGGGAAGACTAGAACTCAGACTGCTAGTCTGTAACCTACCAATCACGCCACACATAAGTCAAAAGAATCTTGTCAGTCAGGGCTGTCAAACTCGTGGCCACAGGCTGGATACGTCACATGCAAGCCATGCCCATGCCTAATTTAGCAAAGGGGGGTAAAGTTGAGACATGTAACGTGATGACGTGAATTTGACACCCTTGTTGCAGGTCATCGCCTTGTCTTTTAGCTTAATTTCTTTTTAAACAATTCAATGGAGCTGGGAAGGCAAATCTCCCAGATTAACTCTTCATTTAATCATACAGTATTTCCATGGATTTTTTTTTCATTTTGTTTCCTATTTGTGTGTTACTGACATCTCATTTTTAAACTTTCCAATGAACCTGAATTATTTTTTCCTTTCTATTTGAGAATATTCACACTCTATTAGACCTCTGAAATACATTGCTAAGCAGATGGTTAAAGCTTGATTTGTAATCAGATTAACTCCTGAACGTTGAAGTTAAAACTGTCTAATTGTAGACTTTCCTTTTAACTTTTTATATAGCCTGCTGTGATGAAGCATTGAGAGGATTATGATTTGAATGAAGGATGAATGGTAGAACCAGATGGGCTGCCCCAGAAATACACATTCAAAATGCACCTCCCAGGTTCTTATAATAAGCAAAAGATAAAGGAAAAGATGCACATCAGATGGTTTTGCAGACTTCTGCTATTATTATTGTTGTTGTTGTTGTTAATGTTATTACGAAGCTTTTGTTTTCTATTTTGATTGAAAACCAAAGTTTTTTTTTTACTATGGTTATCTTACACAGACCTCAGCTTTACGACAATTTGTGATGGTATGTGCATTGTAGTTACAACCCAAAATTTTTATCTTTTACTTTTATATTTCTTTTTAAAAACTATATATCAAGCCTCCCATCTTATTCCAAACTCTACCTGAAGTGTTGTGAAGTTTAGTACTCAAAATATATTATGTTTGAAGTCTTGTGGCTGAAAATCAAGAGCTATTTTGCCTTGATTTTTTTTTTTTTTGGAAAGTTTTATTTGGGTTTTCACAAAAACAAAATACAAATAAAATATCTTTTTTGAAAATAGCATGGTCCCAGGTTATCACTTCTTCATACAGACACCAAACTCAATTTCATGCTCATTTTTATATTCTATTCCATATCTTATTACCGTTTTATATTTTCTACATAGTTTTTCCCCTCTTTTAATTTTCTCAACTTTATTTTAATCATCTCATCTCAATCAAATCATTATATTTATACTTTTGTCTGTCCTGTTTCAATTTCATATTATCTTTTCTTATTAAACACATTTTTCCCTGTAGTTACCAATTGGAGTATGACACCTTTATATCTTTTAATTTTATCCATTCAAACTCTTATTTAGCTTCAATGTATACCTTTAAGATTAAGCATTCAATATAATACATAACTTCCAATCGATTTCTGCTTGGTACATTCTTAAAATACACACTATATTCTTAAAAAGAAAAAATTATATATATATATGTAAATAAAGCACACATTCCATTCCAATTCAATTCTATCATTAATATTCATTAAAATCTTAACAACTTTAACATTTCTTTTCAATTAAATATCATATTTCCTTGGGAACACTTATAAACTTTCCATAGTTAATTCTTTTTTTTTCCCCATATTTCTCACTTATATTTTTATAAATCATTACTAATAATTAAAAATGTTCCCATTTAATTCTCTCAATCATTTTAATTCATTTATTTATTACCAAACATTTTCTCAACTTTATTTTAATCATCTCATCTCAATCAAATCATTATATTTAAACTTTTGTCTGTCCTGTTTCAATTTCATATTATCTTTTCTTATTAAACAAATTTTACATTACAGTAAATATTTTATCCATCATTTTAATCGTATTTTCTAAAATTATTTCTGTTTATAATATAACAATGCTATCTTATGTACCTTTGCAGAATCCCTTTTGCAATTAAATTTTTACCCATTATCTCTAACCAAGCTTATGGTTACAATCCTTATATCTTTTCCCTGTTTCTCCATTTCTTATTTCTGTCTTTTACAACTTCTTTTCCTTGCCTTCTTCCCCCTCTTCTTCTCCCTCCCCTTTTTACCCCCTCGTCTCTCTACTTCTAACTCTCTCATCTGTAATCCTTTCTTCTGTTAATTTCTAATATTATACTTATCTTTCAAATTCTTCTTCTTCTTTTTGGTTGTTTTTTCCAGTCTTAAACCTTTCACTCTCTTTCCCCCCTTTTCTCCCCCCCCCCCCACTTAAAATTATTTGATCATTAAAGATGGCTACTTCTTTGTCCCAATCTTCTTGTTCTGCAAGCATTTCTTGTTGTTTCTCATAGTTCCAGATCTCCATTTCTAAGAATTGAAATACGAAGCCAAAAGAATCTCTCCCTTCTTGTGCATCTTCTTTCCAATTTTTAAGTTCCATTTTCAGTTCTTCTAAGAGCGATACCATTTTAAAGACCTTTAAACAACCACCCGGTTAATTTTAGTCATCAAGATGCAAAAACAAAAAATCACCAAATAATCCAAGGCTGTTCCTTTCTGCTTCTTTTTTCCATTTTCTCTTCCTGGGGTTCTATTATTTTGTTACCAAGTTTCAATTAAGATGTATCTTTGAGGAATCTTGTTGAAATTTCACTGTAAGTTCCTTTTAGTTACAGTTTCATTTCTTAGTTCCAGGCAGTCTCCTCCATTTTTCCAGATCCTGCCCTTTTATTCTTTTTTTTTTCTACTTTCCTGCTTTTAAAAACTTTTAAATATCCAAAAACCTTTATTATCCCTTTGACTTTTATTTTCAGCTTAGATGCCTATTAATGTCAAAGTGGATTTTTTTCAATTTCTTGCTTAAGTCTCTAAGCTGTCAGTATAAGGAAGGGAAGGAAAAAAACCTAATCCTTTCCCTTCTCTCTTTCCTTCTCAGCTTCAAAATCTTCTTTGGGAACAATGTTATTAAATTTAAATTCCAGGGTACCTTATTGTTGCTTTTGCTGTTTGACCCGGTCAACCAAAACTTTCTCTTCTTATCTTCCTCCTGCACATTCTTTTCCGGTCGAGTTCTTCTTTGTGGTGGCCATTTCTGACCACCACTACAACCGCCTTCGGAAAAGGGAGTAATGGCCAGCTGGGGAGGAGAGATGTGGCTCTCCTCAACCCTGCAGACAGTCTCCCCCTTCTTCACCACCTCTATGAGGTGGCTTAGACCCGAAACCAGTCAGCTCGGGGCGCTCTAGCGGCGAGCACGGATCGAAGCCTCGCAGAGACGAGGTTTCGGTCTGTTGCTGAAGAAGCTCAAACCGGAAGGCCTATTTTGCCTTGAATTTTTTACTTAGCCTACATGCCATTCGTTCAACAGCCTTTGGGCTGATGGTTTTTATCAGAAAAACAACTGGACCCATCAGAACATTTGAAAGGTGTCAGCAACTTTGTAGATGTCATATCTGAGAACAATATCCAATGCATCTTCTGATGTACTTTTTAAATATTTTTGAGAGTTATTGTGGGTTTTCTTTTGTTTTCTCAAATCTATGGAACTTTATGGAAGAAAGTAGGTATAGTTTCTCCTGTTGTATAATTTGCCAAATGCAGATTGCATAGAGTTTCTACATAGAATAGAATGACACAGGCTTGGAAGGGACCTTGGAGGTCTTCTAGTCCAACCCTCTGCTTAGGCAGGAAACCCTACACCACTTCAGACAAATGGTTATCTAATTTCTTCTTAAAAACTTCCAGTGTTCACAACTTCTGGAAGCAAGTTGTTCCACTGGTTAATTCTAACTGTCAGGAAATTTCTCCTCAGTTCTAAGTTGCTTCTGTCCTTGATTAGTTTCCACCCATTGCTTTTTGTCCTGCCTTCAGGTGCTTTGCTTGACCCTCTCTTCTTTGTGGCAGCCCCTGAGATATTGAAACATTGCTATCATATCTCTCCTAGTCCTTCTTTTCATTAAACTAGACATACCCAGTTCCTGCAACTGTTCTTTGTATGTTTTATAGCCTCCAGTGGCCTAATCATCTTTGTTGCTCTTCTCTGCACTCTTTCTAGAGTCTGAACATCTTTTTTACATCATGGCGACCAAAACTGGATGCAGTATTCCAAGTGTGGCCTTACCAAAGCATTATAAAGTGGTATCAACACTTCATGTGATCTTGATTCTATACCTCTGTTTATGCAGCCTAAAACTGTTAATTTTTTTTTTTTACACCACTGATGTGGGTTGAAAAACGGACATTTCATCTTTATTGGTAGGGTTTTCCCTCCATTATTTTCCTTGACTATTGCCTTTAGGCTGTGAGTTGAGGATCTCTTACAAAATTCTTTAGAGTTCTTTTTTTCAGAAGAGCTGCTCTACTCTTGCCTCCTCATTAATATTCTCATTGATTGTGTAAAGTGGTTTCTGTAAAATTATCTTGAACTTCAGGGAACTGAACCATGTCTTTACTTTTTTGTAATTTTTAAAAAGAATAGAGCAAATAAATACACTTGCAACCTTTGGGTACTATTAGTTATGTAGCCAGATGAACCAATATGAGATGCCTCCAGGCTAACCAAATTAAATTTAGATTATAAGTATATTTCCTAAGTGTGGTCATTGCACTTTCTTCCTGCGTATGTTTACTGGTGCCAGCATCATGTGTACTCTCTTGCCACAGTGCGTTCTTAAAGATTAAAAATAAAGCATATTTTTAAAAAAATGAAAAGTCACACTTAAGTAGGAAAAATGAAAAGAAATGAACACCGTGTTCACTAGTTCACGGGTCAGCAAAAAAAAAAAAAAAAAAAACCAGCCAAGAAATAAGATTGCTTAAAATCCTTTGTCGCATTAGAAAAATCTGCCAAGATTTTGGTACTTCTTACAAGGAACAAACCTTTTGTTAAAAAACAACAAGACATGAGTCTCCTCCCACATCATCCTTACCTGCCTTTGTTGGTCCAGTAAATGTATCAATGCCATTTTGCTGTCTAATGCACTAGATACAATAGAACAATTTTTTAAAAAAAAATAATTTCCATAGGTAACTTAAATGCAAGGTGTCTATGGAGATTCTCAGTCATCCAGGTCATGGTTGTCCCAAAGATGCTTTTTCAAGAGGCAACTGGATTTTCTTCTTTTTCTTTGAAGATGTTTCACTTCTCATCCAAGGAACTTCTTCAGATATAAATCCTTCCATTCCCCACCATCCAGTCAGAGCTGAAGTAGCTTCTTGGATGAGAAATGAAACGTCTTCAAAGAAAAACCAGAAAGTCCACTTGCCTCTTGAATAAAAAAAGCACCTTTGGGGTAACCATGACCTGGATGACTGAGAATCTCCATGGACAATACTACATATCCATCCTTGCCTATACCACTGCATTTTGGACCAGCTGAAATTCTAGATGTTCTTCAGAGGGACAGTCTCCTTTGTGGGAACAGTCCTCATCAAACTCATTGCTACGTCTGAATATAAACATCTCCATACTACATCATTTACTAAAATGAAAGTACTCAGGAATAGACAATCCAAAAACCTAATAATTTTATCGTTTTCATCTGTGAAATTGTATGAAGCTTTTAGTGTCTTGATGATTGATTTTTGTTTAAACTTCCCACCTTCAAGATTTCCATATAGCGTAAGCTTGTTTTATCCGAGAGATGAAAGTTCTTCATTTCCATTGTTGTTTTCGATAATTGTACATCTTTTTACAAAAGAAAAATCCACTACGATTTAGAAAAACAGAGCCTTCTTGGCAATCTGGCAATCTCTTTATGTACTGTAAAGTTTTAATATGAAGGTAGAGTTTCCTCAGCTTTCTGATGCTAAGTTTGACCATTTTGTTATCCTTTCTGGCCTTAACATTGCAGTCACATTTGTGACAGCAACCTCTATTGCAGGATTGTCAGACTTGATGACATTGAGGGCTGCATCAGGGTTGTGTTCGACCTTGGGGTGCCAGGCAATGGGTGTGGCCAGTTTGACATCTTTTGTGTCGAGGGCACCTGTGGTGGCCCGAGTGCTCTGCCAGTGAAAATGGAGTTTGGGAGTGCTGCTCACAAGCTCCACTTTCGGCTGAGATGGCCTCCTGCAACCCTCTGCCAGTGAAAACGGAGCTCGGGAGAGCCGTACGTGGCCCCCCCGACCTCTGTTTTCACTGGCAGAGGCACCATGGGCCATTCCTTTTCTGTGTCCAGAACGGCCCCGTGGGCCAGATCTAAGCAGCCCATGGGCCGCATCCGACCCCCAGGCCTTGAGTTTGACACCCCAGCTCTGTAATATACATTGATAGAGCTAGTATTTGCATCCTTAAAATTGCATGCTTAATCTAGGATGGATTTATTTTTATGGAGCTTTTTACTGCTGTTCAGTTTGCAAATGAACAGACAATAAGCAAATTGTTGGCAGCCTCAGAAACACGGAGTTTTTCTCTCACTTGGCAATTAACCTAGAAAAGACTGCCTGATTTGGTCCTTTCTGAAAGTTGACCGAAATATTTCAGTGAACCTCAATTCCAGGGCATGGTTAACTACCGGTTCGGTCATTTACAAGGTTCAGTGATTTATGATGTGCTTCCCTGCACGCTGGGAGCGCGCGGCTGTAAATCATCATCAGCATACTACATGCAGCCTTTGAAACAGCCCTCTTTTCCTGCTTTTTTAATTACAGCTGTGCCTCGTTTGGCAGCTGGAGTTGAAAAATCAGGAAATAAAGGTCAGATAAGAGCCCAGGTGGGCAGGGTGGGTAAAAAAATCAGCAGACATAGAACCAGTTCTTTGTCTGCTGCTCTTCAGAGCTACCGGTTCTACAGAGGTGGACAGAACTGGTAGAAACCCACCCCTGCTTAATTTTAAGTCAAGTATTGATTTATTAAATTTACCTTAGTCAGAGATTGGGAACAGTATTTTAAAATGCACCCTAGTTTCATAGAACCCAGCATTAAGGAACATAACAGTCCACAAATGGGCCAGACAGATTTTAACTCACCACAGCATTTCCCATCTTACATATCCTGTAGCTATAAATACTTCAGCTCTGAAAATTCCCCACATCGAAAAAGGTATTGCTGAGAATTCATACTTTCATGCTTCCCTAGAACACCCAGGATTGGGAAGTTTGACCTAGCAAGTTATGCAAAGTTAGCCATAATACCAGTTGTCCTCGACTTACAACTACAATTGATACTGAGCAAGGCCGTTGTTAAACGAGTTTCATACCCTTTTATAAACTTTCTTGCCACCGTTGCTCAGTGAATCGTTGCACTTGTTATGCTAGTAACATGGTTGTTAAATTAATTCTGCTTCCCCATTGACCTTGCTTGTTCGAAAATCGCATGACCTTGGAACACTGCAACCATCATAAATATGAGCCAGCATCCAGATTTTGAACATATGAACATGGAATGGCTGCAGCGGTGATAAGTGTGAAAAACATTAATTAGCCACTTTTTCCAGTGCCATCGTAACTTCAAACCGTCATTAAACAAATAGTTGTAAGTCAAGGACTACCTACAGTGGATTAGTGTGCAAGCCCAGAAGGACAGGGTTAAGTGATCAGTGTGTGGATATGTGGATACAAACAATGTGTTCTAAACTGAATTTTAATATCATTTATTATTTATTGGGACCCCTAAAACCTAGCATTAGTGCCGTTGACCTTTTGGTTAGTGAATGTATATATATTGGTACTTGATTATAGTTGTTACATTGTTATGATTTCTCTCCTTATTTCTTTGGAAAGAAATGCCACTAGCATTACCAAAAGATTTTCTAATATCAGTGTTCACATACAATCAGTGCACTTACATCAGCGGTGAGATTAAAAAAAAAATACTACTGGTTCTGCGCGCATGGCTCGGTGGGCGCGGCTCGGTGGGCATAGCCGGAGAGGAATACTATAAAATCTCCATCCCTTCCCCACTCCAGGGGAAGGATACTGCAAAATCCCCATTCCCTCCCCACCCCACTAACCTGCTTTCTAGCTCCATTCTCCTAGGCAGGGCAACCAAAGAAGACCCAGCCGATCAACTGGGACTCGGGAGGCAGAGACTAGATGGGGGTGGGGCCAGTCAGAGGTGGTATTTGCCAATTCTCCAAACTACTCAAAATTTCCGCTACCGGATCTGCAGAACCAGTCAGAACCAGCTGAATATCACCTCTGATTTACATGTTTTTGTATGTCCAGTTCTTAGAATTATTGCACAATTATAATTCAGCTAAAATCATGCTTTGGATTTGGCTAAGCATTTTAATGCACATGAACTTTAGAAAAATCTCAAGATAACCCAGATTCATCTTGTGTTCAGGTTAATGCTTCAAACTGCATTACTATATATCATGACAATTTCTTTTCCATGCATCCATTGTTCCACTTTTTCCCTTCCATCTGAGCTGCACAATATTCACTGATACTTCTTCTTCTTCTTTTTGGCCAAAGTAACATCTTTTCTTAAAATGTGAAAAAAGCTGTTTTTTTTTTTTTTTTTCTTAAAGACAGCAACATTGGAATGTATTTGAAATCTTTGAGCACTCGATTTGTCAAGGCAGGTAATAGAAACTCTGGTATATTTATATGTCTGATGTTGCTGCAGATAGAAAAAAAAAATGGCTACTGTGTCTTTAATGGAAAGCAAAAGGTTATCTTTCTGTGGCCTTTGTGTATATGTGCTGATGTGGATGTAGGCAGCCAGACAGGCAATGTGTGCAGAGAGACTGGGGAACTGACTGTGGATCGATAGAAATAGTGTGAAGTGAATTAATGTGAAGCAGGCAGTCTGTCTGTCATGGAGTGTGTAGGGCAGCACTGGTCAGTCACTGCAGAAATCTGTTTCCAATAAATACAAATCTTCTGTCTGAAAATAAACCTCAGAATGTCTTGCATCTTTCAATATTAGCACATTCTTATTTATTCAGATATGTCTGCCAACTGCTTCCGCCATCACACACACCCCTCCTTGATGAACTGATCGATATGAATTTGTTTTTTTTTTCAACAACATCTGGAAGATTTAAATTATTACCTATTTATTCCAATTATGCTTCTATCCCTTCATATTTGATTGGAAGCTCCAGTCCTGTGCAGAGTTAGATGTGTAGAAATAATGACTTTAAGTATTGTGGTTTTCTGTTAACGATTCTTCATGTTTGCGTTTGTCTCTCCGTAAAAGACAGGGAAATTCAGCTTCCTGTCTTTAAAATCCTTAAGTGCTTTTAATTGAATTTTAGTTGCATCTATACGTGAACATTCAACTGGATAGAATACATGTGACAAGGCTTCAGTTTCAGAGTTTTAGACTTAATGCAGAAATATAAATTATCAAAAAGTAATAATTGAAACTAAGCTCTCTAGCTTCAGTTGAGAGATAACAACCACTGATAAGTGACACCACAGAGAAAATCTTTCTGTTTCCATATCAGGCATGGTCAGCCTTCACCCAGACGTTTTTAAACTGTTACTTGCTGAGTCCTACAGAAGATGTTGGTCTCTTACAAGGTTCCTAAATACTTTCACAATTAAGAAACATGGTTGGTTTTAAAATATATACCGGTATGGTATGTATAGATGTTATAGTTTTGCAAGCTACCCAGAGTTGTCCTCTGCTTGTAAGTTAATCATGAGAGGGAGAGAGAGGGAGGGAGGGAAGGAAGGAAGGAAGGAAGGAAGGAAGGAAGGAAGGAAGGAAGGAATCCCTAAAGGTCTGAGGAAATTTGTACAAAAAGAAAAAAAAAATTGGTCCTTAGTGACTTACTACTATGAAGAACTAAAAAATATCTACAGATTTTACCCATAAACTTATAAAATAAGCTTCCTGTCAGGTACAAGTATCAGGGATATGACAGAGCAACTTTGAAAGCTTGTCAAGTCTTCTGACAATTATCCTTTTCTTGTAATCTATGTGGGGACAGATGATACCACAAAGAGCAGCTCTGAATTTTGAAAACTTAGGAAAGGAGGAAGGAAGGAAACTTAAGAACCTATGGGTTTAAAATATTTTACTTATCCATCCTTCCAGTCCATGTAGGAGAACTAGAAAGTGAAAGAGTATTTCAGATAGAGAGATTTGCTTTCTGGGATTGTGGTCTAAATTTTTGAGATGATGGATTTAAACAGCAAATCTAGTAGATTTGTCAGGCTGCACATCAGGCTGTATTGCTAAATCCCAGCACTCCAGACCCTTACCCTTTATTTAGGAATTAGATTTCTTAGGAGAAGGTTCTCAGACATAGTGTGGATTATGGATTATTCTCTATTGCAACCAGACATGACATCTAGGAACAGATGTTCCACGGCCATACATGGAAACCAAATCTGTAGAAGTCTATGCTCCAAGGTTTAAACTCTAGGCCTTTTTCTTCTGCTTTTCCAAGTCAATGAATGTATAGCAGGGCTGTCAAACTCATGGCCCTTGGGCCGGATGCATCATGGGCTGGCCCTGCCCCCGCCTGGTTTAACAAAGGAGGGGGGAAGTCCCGATACATCTTGTGACAACAACATGACGACATGAGTTTGACACCTCTGATTTATAGCCATGCTCTTGAAGGCTTCAAAAAAAAACCTGATTGACATTGACATGTTAGTTTCCTAGTTTCCTTTCTTACAGAGTGGTTGGTTAACATTTTGTGACAATGATGTAATTAACCCTAGTCCAATTAATATCATTCTCCCTGATGCTCCAGATCCAAGCTGCTCCATTTCTCTGGATGTTTAGAGACACAAATGTGCATTATTTGATTGCACATTTGACACTCGAAGGTACATCCAGAGAAGCTAAACACTGTTTACATGCAGCGTTGTGATTTTTATTTTTATTTTTATCAGAACCAGATATTGAGGCACTGTCCAGTTACTTTCTATTACTGGCAACCACCAGATGACTTCAAAGGATTCTTGAAATTGACCTATGCTGCTTTGATAAAATAGAATTCAGCTACAGAAGTTTAAGAGAGTTTTAAAATAGCTGTAATGTTTTAGTATGCAAGCCCTGTACTTAGATGATAACTGAAAATTATTAGTTCTTTCTGTTATTTTCTGAATGGGAAAAAAAGTATTATTTTCATTTATTGCTAAATCGATCAGTTTTGATTTGAGATGGATGTGGTTTTGTTTATGTTTAGATAGAGCAACCAGATCCCATCTTGTCTGGTATTGTGTTTTTGCGGTTTATTTATATTGTGGGCTGCCCGAATCAGTTTGGACTAGGGCGGAGTCTAATTTGAATTAAATGAATAAATATTATGACTGCACCATTGACAAAATGGTATTGTTACTTCTAAACAGCAAATTATGGTTATGGCAGTCCTTCTGCACAGTGATGGGAATTCATTTTTTTTTACTACTGGTTCAGTGGAGCGTGACTTGGTGGGCGTGGCAGGGGAAGGATACTGTAAAATCTCCAGGCAAAGGTGGGATTTGCCAGTTCTCCAAACTACTCAAAATTTCCGCTGTTGGTTCTCCAGAACTGGTCAGAACCTGCTGAATATCACCTCTGCTTCTGCATTGTTATTAATCTGCAAAAAGGTAAATATCTTGTAATAGTCCCATGTTAAATCCTGTAACCGGGCAAAGTGGTTCTTATAATTAACTTTGCTTTACCAGGTATCTAAAAAAGCACTGAAAACTAGGGAGGTAAGGCTGGGTAATGCGTGCTTTTGTTCATTGACTTTATTTCAAAAAAAAGGACCTGTATTTCACAGTCTTGTCTTCATCTAAATTATTTCTGTTTTTCACATTTCTCTCTTCTTTCATCTCCTCCCTTCTGCTCCAGTGCTGTGTCTGGGTTTATTTATTTTTTATTATTTATGATTTTTTTCCCTCATGGAGGTTCAGAAGAAATCTGACAGGTTTGCTTTATGAATAATAAATAATATGCCCCGGCTTTTCAGTGTTAAATATAAACTAGTGTAAGCACTACTTTCTGTGGAAGTTGATAATGCTGTCTAAGTAACATTATTGCATGTTCTGCTCTCCAATTGGTAGCTCTGATTAGTATAGATCAGTGGTTGCTTATCACTGGATAAGTCGCTATTTCTCTACCCAACATACTGTAAGAGAAAATGGTAGAAGGAATGGTCTGACATTGCTTTGAGCTCCTAGAGGAAAAGCAAGATATAAATCTGTTTTATAATAATGATAAATTGCGCTGGGGAGGTTTAGGAGGAATTCATCCATATAATGGCATCTTAATTGGTTCCTGCATACCTTTTTCAAGAATGCCACTTCCTCCTCCTCCTCCTTCATAGCCTGGAGTAGGATTTTGAGTTTATCCAATGAACAAAGGTCAGATGAAAGTGAAATACTTGGATTCCCTAATAGAATTCCTTTCCTTTGGGAGAAGCTTTGGGACCAACATAGAAAAAATTATAATAGAGTGCTAACGTTGTTATTGTTATAATTGTTAGCATATGGAGTTGTTATATTAGCCAGGAGACCATAATGCTATTGTAGAGTAGTAGTTTGGCTACCAAGGTACCAGCTCTATTGTAGGAAATGCTCACGTGCTTTACAAGGCGCATCACAGAAGGGAGAATTAATTTCGCACCAGAAAAAAAGACAAGTGGCTCTTCCTGCAGCAGCATCCATAACCTCTTACCTCCCCAGAGCCACCTCACAAACAGGAGCCATAGCCAGGAAGGTTCAGACCTGTCAGGAATCTAACTGACTGCACAAAGCACCAACTCATTTTCCCACCGAAGTGGTACCTAGTTTTATACTTGCATAGAACATGCTTTTGAACTGCTAGGTGGGCAGAAGCTGAGGCGAGTGACATGAATGCACGCTGCCATGCAGTGCTAGGACTCGAACAGCTGGAGCAGACACCATCTCCAGCATCATTAAGTCTTATAGATGGAAAAATACGGTAATTTCTGTCAGCACCTGGTGGGCCGAAATGTACCCTACTGTAAAACATCGTAGAACCATGATTGTGCAGTGTATTTGGCATTGAGACCCCTGGCCAAATTGGGTGGATTTGTTTTTGATATTACTTTTCATCTCTCTGGCTTTGAGGGTTTTGGATTGGATTGTCTTGCATTTTGGGTTGTTGCATTGTTTAGTGATGTGGATGTCTGACTTTTCTCGGATGCATACTATAAGCCAGAAGGCTTATAGGCAAGAATTCAAGGATACAACTTTTGGCAAGACCTTTTGAGAGAAAAGCCATTAACACGAAGAAAATCAGAAACCACATGCACTATAAGAGTCAGGCTTTTGCAATCTTGACGCTTAAACATCCTCTCTTTCTCTTGACCATGTTTTTTTTGGGTGGAAGATGTGGTTGGCACCTATGCATTGTTATTGAAATGGATCACTATGTCCTCAAGCTTTGACCTTACTAGATCTAGCTCTCACAGCGAATATATGACAGTCTGCCTTGGTGCTGAATCTAGAAGATATGCATTATCTTTATATAGCCTCTTTTTTTTTTTTAAATACAAACTCTGAAAAAAGGAACCTAACCCCTTATATGCTACTAAATCGCTAATGGAGTAAAATACAAACAACAAGGATAGTTGTGCTATGTCGAAGTGCATTTATTGTACTTATCATACTGTGTCCTAAGTATCCAGGACAGTTTGCATGTCCTTGCCCTAATTGAAGACCTCTGCCTTTATAAGTATACCATATGCCTTTTTCTTCAGCGAGGGAGGGAATAGATGGATAGAAGGAAAAGTTAGGAACAACGAACAGATGGGAAGCAAAGTTACCAACAGGACAAATGTACTTTTATATCTTTACTGATTTTCACTGGGGCTGAAGCAATTGTCAATTGCAAAGTTTCTTTTTCTTAAATGTGAGCCTCGTTTTAAGGTAGAACTTTATCCACCCAGATTGTGAGAACATTGCTTCCCAGGCAGGAAGTACCATTTCTCTTTGCTATTAGCTCTATATTACTCCTAGGTTTATTAATTAGATCTTGAATGAGATCTTGATGAGATCTTGAATTAGATCTCAGAAGCCCAAGAAATCAAAGTCTGAAAAGCCTGGACAAAGAAATATCAGTTCCACTAATTTTTGTAGGCTATCCAATCGCCTCTCAATTCGTCAGATTATTTAATGCCATAAATGCATAATATAAAGCTGAAGTGTGTTTTCTCGGATTTGGAGAAAATTACAAATGGGTTTAGTGTTTTGTGTCTTGATGTTTCAGCTGGAGTGACTACAGAAACCATTCAGACCGTTAATGTTACTCCTGAACAATCAGGACCTGAAACCAAAATTCAAGAAGAAGAACATGATCTGGTTGATGAGGACATCTCAGCAGGTAAGTGTCATAGTCTGTATAATCCCACTGATTCTCTGCTCTTGATGTGGTATTTCACAAGTTGCAGTCAACACCCCTCCATTTTGAGCAACGCTTTATAAAGCATTTGCACCTGAAATTTCATTGTAAAGTTATTTCAGGAAGTAATATATCTAGATATATTTCGCTTTAAAAACATGTGTCACTGCAAAGATTCACTTGTGTTTTGTTAATTTTATTGCTTAGGCTCTGCTTTCTTATTGCTCAAATATGGCATGAGGAATTGTGTAGATTTCCAAAAATTCTTACAATATGCAAAATTTGTTGATAAAATTTATTTGCTGCCCATCTTAGTTTGAGCAACTCTGGATAGCTTATAGCATAAAAAACATTAAAATCATCAAGTATAAATATTCATCCAATAAGACAACTTACTGAATTTATTGAAAGAGTAAACATTAATTATGAATGTATGTTCAGTTTATTTTTACAGTGTTTTATTTCCTTAAAGGATCATAGCCCAAGTAGTTGCTTTTGTGTAAGCCATCCTGGGAAAATGGAGCACTGGTGAGATGGCTGCACTGTATCGAACATACTTTTACCCAGTTTTAATTATAATCATGATAAATTTATTATGTTATAATTTATTTTGATTTTTATTGTGGTATAATTTTTAGTGCTTGTTTTTTTGTGATCAGTTTTAACTGCCTGATGCCCAGAATTGCATTCAGAAGATGGGAGTATATAAATATAAATATAAATATGAAAGATAGATGAATGAATAAATTAATTAGAGGCAGTTTGGCATAGGTCAAGGATTACAGTATCTATGCAGGGCAAATGGAGAATATTTACGTTGATGTCAGATTTCAAACAATAATTCTTTCTTGAGAATAGTTACTGCAATTAATTAATTGGGGTGCTGTAAGCAATGTACATGGTGTTTAACAGAATAACAGAATTGGAAGGGACCTTGGAGGTCTTCTAGTCCAACCCCTTACTCAAGCAGGAAACCCTATATCATTTCAGACAAATGGTTGTCCAGTCTCTTTTTAAAAACCTCCAGTGCTGGAGCACCCATAAGTCAGCCCACTGATTTAATGGTTCTAAGTGTCAGGAAATTTCCCCTTAGTTCTAGGCTGCTTTTCTCCTTGATTAGTTTCCATCCATGGCTTTGGATGTCCTTTGGAGCAGGGGTTGCCAACCTTTTGGACCTCGGGGACCACCAAACTCATAATTTTAAATCCCAGGGACCACTAACTGGTTATGTGGGTGTGGTCCAATTTGTGGGTGTGGCTTGGTGGTCATGTGACTGGCTGGTCATGACTTGTATGTAAATATTATAAATATTTATATAAATATTGAATTTTTTTTATTAAAAAAAGAGCAACTTTTACCCAAAATCAGGCAAAGCAGGCAGGCAGATTGAGTTGCTCACAGAATCATTCAGTGATCTATCTATCTGACATCAACTACCTGAGTCTGTCAGATAAAATTTGCTTGCCGTGAGTCTGCACTGAATAATAGAACCTTCAGTCCTAAGGGAGATTCGGCTGTGCTTAAAAGCAGACCCGAAGATCTAAAGACTAGCTAGAAAGCAAGAAATCCAACCATTTCCTGCTTCCTAGCTAATCTAAATCTCCTGGCACAGCAGAACAGATGATGGTCGGAAAAATAGCAATTTAGCAGGCAAGTTTGCTGGGTAAGGAGTGAGCGGGCAGGGAGGGTTCCCGTGTGCCATGTGGGCGGCACAGCCTTGTGTTTCTGCACAGCCTGGATTAATTGCTTTGGGGGGTGTTCTGGGGATGAGATTTCTCTGTGGCCCATCAAAATTTTCTCACGGCCCATCAGTTGGCGACCACTGCTTTGGAGAATAGGTTGACCCCCTCTACTGTTTTATGGAGTAAATTAAGTACTAATTGCACAATGGAAAAGTTCACAAAGGGAAAGGCAAAATATTAGTGAGCAAATAAAATTTTATTCAGTTAAAGCTTCACTTTAGTTAGGGTTGCACTCTGAAGGAATAAGACAGCAACTTAATGACTTTTCCCCTTTTTATCCAAAGGGAGAGACTGCATAAAGGCATTTATAAAGGAATATGTCAAATGTCTCATTTCTTTCACTAATTGATTTTCTTCTCGTTTAAACTATCAAGAGCAGGTGTGCTGAAAAAAAATGTTTACTTTCTTCACAATTTACATAACTACAAAATTTCTTTAAAAACTAATAAAACGATAAGCTAGGATATATGCTCTCTCTTGGACCTTGTTACTTGATTTTTGTGCAAATTTTAAAAGGGAACAGTATTTCTGTTGACTAGATGCCTATATAAACTACAGTACAAAAATCACGTAGGCATATACAGTGAAACCATTATCACTGTAAATCTTATTTTCATGGCAATTGAAAAGAAATAAGACTTAGCATTTTTGCCACAAAACAGGGGGCAGTAAATCCATTGGTGTTTTGATGATTTCCCACGTTTTGTGATCACTGAGTAATGGTTCCTATTCATTCAAAGCAATGCTGCTATATAATTACTGTGCAAGTTTATGCTTTCAATATTTTATGTGTTTATTGAGAACTGCCTGATTTGGATGAGGT
The DNA here is from genome assembly GCA_033807585.1 of Hydrophis major. NCBI lineage: Eukaryota > Metazoa > Chordata > Lepidosauria > Squamata > Elapidae > Hydrophis > Hydrophis major. The sequence continues at coordinate 362,433,555 of CM066329.1, read as the reverse complement.
CAGGTATAAATTCATGAAACCAAATTATAAATTAATAAGTCTGTAGTGATTTCTGATCTATGTATATTATTTTTAGAATATAGCCACTGTGCTGGAAATTCTTACTTTTGATTGATAATTGCATTATTGTTGTTTAAAAAAAAGAATGCAAGATATTCAACATAGGTTAGATATTTATAATGTGACTCTCAGGATCAGGCTATTAGTAGTAAAAGACTACTTCAAATATAATTTCATTGATAAATATAATCCTATTGAAATGTGGTATTTTCATTCCATTTCTCTATATTTATAGTATATATCTATATTTTAAATGCTAATAACTATTGATGCACTTCCCAAGAAAAATGTGTCATAGTTTTTACCAAATCAGTCAACATTTTTAATGACTAAAATAAAAGCAAATCAGTACCACTTCCATTCCTTGAAAATTCTTTTGTCTGCAGAAAGAGACTAGCATTCAAGTTATATGGATAGTTGTATCTGATGCAGGATATATAACTGACAGCCTCCAATTATATATCCTGTTAAAATACATTTTTAAAAAATGTTGTTTTAAATGTGAAAAATTATCAGTAACTAAAATGTGAAAAATTTTCAGTAACTAAAATGAATTAACTGGTTGGTTAATGCACACAGGAAATATATCATCTATAATGAACTTAACTGAAATAAGATAAAGAAATAGTATGATTCTAGTAAGCCGCAATGTGTCTCTTAATCTACTATTTATATGCTTTAAATTTCTTTTCTAATAAAATTTTTTAATGCATATAGGAGAGTTCTGCATTTGAATTACATTTCTCATGAAATAGAAAAGCACTATTTGCAGCTTTTGTGTCTGAAAGATTAGTTTCAGCTTTCTTTGGTCAGCTCAGCTGACCACATAATAAAAGAAAAGGTCAAAAGTCACTGTCATTGTCAAAATCTGAGATTATAATACTATATCACTACTTCTTGTTGACAGATTTAATGACCTCAACTTAAAGAAGCAGCATGGTCATAGATTAAAATATTCTGTGCTCTAAAATATGGGAGGACAGATCTCAGATTTGTAGGATCTGTATATTGGTGTATTTTGCTAAGTCAGCCAAGTCGGAGCCAAATATAAAAATAGGAAAAAAAAGCATAAAATTCAAAAGTTCTGACTATCAGAACTGAACTGGGCTCATCATCTACCCCTGTCCTCTGTGTTGGAATTGAGCAGTGTATAAAATTTATACATAAAGTGTATAAACTTATAAATAAACAAATCATAGTTGTTAAATAATTGCAAATAAAATCTTGACCATCAAATCTACTTTATTTCCACCCACTTGGGTAGGGATCTTTGTTTATCTTTTTTTGTTGTTGTTGCTCCTATTATATATGCATCATTATTTTTGTAACCTCCATTGTCATAGTTTCGCTGAAATATCTTGAGAGATACTAACTTATTTCCAGACGATATAAAATTTTAATGAGGCTGTGCTTCACGAAGGTGCATTCCTTCTTTACACTATTGGCAAATGGTACAATTTAAAAGCAAAGAAACCCGGCAGCTATAACACTACCACAAAGGACCTACAACAACAGTAAACTTTAATTCAGGTCTCAAGGGCTTTCCAAATGGCTAGGAGAGAAGGCACCATCCATATTTCTGGAAGGATAGTCTTCCAAAAGATTGAGCTCCATAAGAGCAGCTGATCTCGCATTTCTAACTCTGAACTCAACTGTTCTGCTGGTTAACAATCATAATAAAGTTATTTGCATTTTGAATCTAACTGTATTCTGTGGTATTTTTTGCATCTGTAAAATGAAAGAAATGTCTGTTTTATTTTTATATCAATAAAATACCGTGATTTTGCATAATTACTTCCATTCATTTACTAAAGGTTCATTATTTCCAGTATGCAACCTGCAGAAAAAGCAGTGGGTTGTTTAGATGTGCTGCATATTATATTTACCTCATGCTAAAGTTTGCTAGTTTTCAACAATTCCAAACAGCAGTATAAAATGTACATTATGGTATTCTTGAAATAGTTTGTAGTTCTGTCAATGAACAAAAATCTAATTTGAACATCTGTCTTTGCCTTGCTTTGTATTCTGATCTTTTAGTGTCACACAGATCATGTGGAGAGTGATATAAATGCATCTTAAAATCCCTGCTCACTGAAAGCCATTGTTCCTTTAAAAAAAAAAAACCAATCTTCTTCAGTAACACTGTTATGATATTTCCTCCATCCAAATTTACCCTATACTTTCAATAATGTCTTTTATATACAGTATTTGGCAAAATACATTATCACTATAAGTTCAGAAATGTAAATATAATAGAAATGAATTATTTTTGAATGCATCTAATGGTGAAAAAAATATCCATTTCCAGTGTTCAAGAATATAGTTGAAAGAGGATTTAGTGCAAGACTGTGTATTGATCTAGGCTTCTTGATAGTTTCTGAAATTCCTTGCTAATAAAGCATCTGTATATCCCTTCTGGCTGGCAGAGTTGAGGTAATTTTGTACCATATTGAAGAGTGAACCAAGTCTAGAATGCAAAAGTAGAAGCCATTGTGAAAATACATCTCTCTCCCTTCATACTTAGCGTGAGAAATAAAGTATTCTTCCTGTCTCCGTTAACGGAAAGTTCAGAAAAACTCTCTCAAGCTTCTTACTTTCTGCAGTCTTAATTCCTGGAGATTGGAGGTAAATAGGATCTTGTTATGATTTTAAATGCTTTTGAGGTAGCAACAAATCAGACAATGCATACAAATCAAAATGGAGTGGAGTAATAGTTTATTCACAAAATTTGCTAACTTAGGAAATAAAACTTATTGTGTAAGCTGTGGGTGTCAAACTCATTGCATCAATTTGCTGTCACGTGACGTTTCACAACATTTTTCCCATTCATGGAGCTGGGGTGGGTGTGGCCTTACATTTGGCCCATGGGCTGCCAGTTTGACACTCCTGGTGAAAGTTATTATGTAAAGGAAGTCTGTATTACAAAATTCCAGCTTTGAACCCTTCTGTCACCTAGATTCACCATACACATTTTCTTTTTCCTTTTTTCCTTTTGATGAGCAGCACTTTCAATGTCTCTGACAAACTTCAGCTTTCGCTTCTCCTCTGAGGAGAAGCTAAGAAAAGCTCTAATAGCATCATCTTTCTTTTTTAACCTTCTTAGTTCCACCTATCACTTTCTAGAAAGATAAGGTATGTACATGTAATTTAGAGTATTAACTGACATGGAGGAGCTCCCATGATTGATGACCTTGAAGCTTCTGGCCACAGATCTACTGGAAAGTCAGTATCCTGGAGGTTCTAATTTATGATAAAAGACCTATCAGAAATGGACTTCTGGTTTGAAGGGCTTTGGTGACAGACAGAAATCTGCGATCATGAGCGGTTTCTGTCTGGGCTCACTGCTGGAGCACCCCGAACCAGCTGGTTTCGAGGTAGAGGTGAAGAGGGGGGAGACCGCCAGCAGGGTTGAGGAGAGCTGCATCTCTCCTCCTTAGTTGGCCGTTACTCCCTTTCCCGAAGGCGGTTGCAGTGATGGTCAGAAATGGCCACCACAAAGGAGAACTCAACCGGAAAAGAATGTGCAGGAAGAAGATAAGAAGTGAAAGTTTTGGCTGACCGGGTTAAATTGTAAAAGCAACAACTAAGGTACCCTAAAATTTAAACTTACAAAAAATAACATCGCTCCCAAAGAGTCGGAAGCAGCGAAGGAAAGTGAAAAGGGAAAGGTTTGGCTTTTTTTTTTTCTTCTCTTTCCTTCCCTATACTGACAACTAAGAGACTTAAATAAGAAATCGGAAAAATCCTCTTTAACATCAATAGGCAATTAAGCTGAAAATAAAACAAAATGCCAAAGGGATAATAAAGATTTCTGGACATTAAAAATTCTCTTTTTCATAAGCAGGAAGGGAGAGAAAAAGAATAAGGGAAGGATCTGGAAGAGGGAGGAGACTGCCTGGAATTAAAAAGAAACTACAGTAAAACTTCAACAAGACTTCTAAAAGAGACATTTTAACTGAAACTTTGCAACTAAATAGTAACCCCGGGAAGAGAAAGTGAAAAAAAAGAGCAAAAAAGAAACAGCTTGCGTGTATTTGGATTATTTGGTGATCGTTGGATTCTTGGTTATTATATTTGAATGACTAAAATCAAAAATTTATACAATGGCACCACTTCTGGATGAATTGAAAATGGAACTTAAAAAGTACAAAGAAGATGCACAAGAAGGGAAGGGTTCTTTTGGCTTCGTCTTTCAACTCTTAGAAATGGAGATTTGGAACTATGAGAAACAACAAGAAAAGACTGCAAAACAAGAAGACTGGGATAAAGAAGAAGCCATCTTTCATGAACAAGTAATTCTATGTGGGGAAGAAAAAGCAAAGGGGGGAAAGAGAATGGAGAATTTAAGACTTAAAAAAACAACCAAAGAAAAGAAAAATAATTTGAAAAATAAGTATAATACTGGAAAGCGACAGAAAAGGGGAATACAGAAGAGAGAAATAGAGGTAGAGAGACAAGGGGGTAAAAAGGGGAGAGAGATGAAGAGAGGGAAGAAGGAAAGGAAAAGAAGTTACAAAGGACCGGAGCAAGATAAAGAGAAACAGGACCTATTTAGAGATAATGGGTGAAAATCTAACTGAAAAAGGAATTCTGTAAAGGTACATAAGATTGTATTGTTATATTAGTAATAGAAATAGCTTTAGAAAATTGGAAACAACGTATGATTAAAATGAGGGATATAATAGTTAGTGTAATTTAGTAAAATGTTTGTGAATAAAATAAGTGAAATAAAATAAATGAGAAAATTGAATTAGGAAGGAATGGGAACATTTTAATTAGTCAATGTTTTATAAAATATAAGTGAAGGGGGGGATTAACTATGGAAAGCTTATAATTGTTCCCATAGAAGTATGATATTTAATTGAAAAGTAATGTTAAAGATGTTAAGACTTTAATGAATATTAATATTAATGATAGAATTGATTTGGAATGGAATGTTGTTTTAATTAGAAATTTTCTTTAATGAGAAAAGATAATAGATAATTGAAACAGGATAGACAAAAAATATAAATACAATGATTTGAATTAAGATGAGATGAGTTAATTAAAATAAAATTGAGAAAATTAAAAGAGGGGAGAAGTTATGCAGAAAATGTAAATAGTAATAAGATATGGAATAGAATATAAAAATGAGCATGAACCTGAATTTGTGTCTGCACGAAGAAATGTAGCCTGGGATTACGCAACTTTCAAAAAAGATGTTTTATTTGTATTTTTTTTCAATTGGGGAAAACTCAAATAAAATTTACAAAAAAAAAAGACCTATCAAAATTGTACCACTCATTAGATACTTTATGGTCACCATTCATAGCATGGGTGTCTTATCTCCCATTTTAACTGTTATCACTTGGTCAACTTGTGTTCTTATAAAGACATAGGATGAACGTATTTTTTTTCTTCAAAAAACGAGATTCAGTTGTGATAGGATGTTAGCTGATCAGTATTTTGGAACTAACCATAAAACAAATCTGGTAAATTTTGAAGGCTAGAAATAAAAAGATAAAAAGTTCTTATGATTTGTAAATAATTGTTCCTCATAATTGATTTTGACTTGGCAGGCCATAAAACTTTGTATAGAATTCCAGCATTTGTTTTTATACATGAAATATATAAATATGTAATATAATATATATAAAAAATGCCAGCCTATACTGTAAACCAAAGGTTCTTTCTTAAAATAGATGTGTCATGAACTACGGATTTATTGATTTCATCCAATTTCAAGGCTGGCCCAATTCATGACCAACTCTAAGTGGCTTAAAAAAAGAAAATCAAAATATATAAATATGAATAAAAATATCCTAACCAGAAGTACAATATATCCAACCATAGGCCTAATAGCTAAAGAGGTCTCCACAGTTCTCCCAAGGCCTGAGAGATTTACCAGGTTTTCAACAGTTTCATAAACTTCCAAAACGTGGGATCCACATGAATCTCAAGGGGTGGGGAGATAATTCCAGAAGGCAGGTACTGCAACACACACTTCTTGTCAGGATTCCGGCAGTTACCCCAATTAAATCATGAGTCTTGAGCAAAACTTCCAAACTTCAAAAGGATTGATTGGGAGTTAAAATGTCTGGCACTGCCTGGGTATAGCCAACTCTGAGACACATAATTCATTGTCATCCTTGATCCTGGATTTTTCCCCCACCCCCTGGATGTATCATAATTCATATATTCCAATGAGACGCATCCATAGCCAAGAGTCATCAATCATATTCTCCAGTTAGAATTTTGTGTGGCAGAAACTTCAGTCACCTAGTTACTATCTTTGAAAACTATTTATGGAATGTACTTTTGGTTTCCAAGCTTTCGCACTGCTCCCCCCTCCCTTTCTGTTGGCAACTCTAAAAAGACCATAGAAATATTTTATGAGTTGACATTTCCTAGCCTCCCCAAATGATATTTATCAAAGGGACACAGAGATCTTCATCTTACAAGATGGACAGAAACAGTTGGAGACAGATAGACCATTAGATGACTGGTGTGTGGGGATGTGTTTTAAAATCCTTTTACAACTTCATTCATCTTCATAGGGTTAGGAGTGCTGTCAAAACTTGCTACCACTTTGAACATTTTTTCCAGAGCAGGCTAGTGAGGGCAAAGCAAGTGGAAAAGCCCAAAGCAAACTTTGAATGATAGCTAAACCTTGGATCTATCCATCTATCAAAACCGTCTCCCCGTCATAGCAGTTTTATTTATTACGTATTTATTATTTATTGTTGAGTTTTGGTTCATGGGGCGGTTGGAGAAATTCATTTATCATTTTAAGAGCTTGTGGTATCACAGGAGAAGTCCTGCTGTAGACGATAAATGGATATATATACTACAAACTGCCTCCCCCTTCTACATATCAAATTTAATCAAACCTAGATGTCCAATTTCACATGAACATAAAACAGAAGTGTTGTTTTAGGCTCTGTAAAACTTCTCACAGGTCCACAAAGTTGAAGGTGGTATTCTTACCCCTCCCCAGTGTATTTCAAGAAAGGGTTTTATGGCAGTGGTCCCCAACCCTTTCCAGGTTTGCAGATTGGGGTGTGGGGAGAAGAAATGGTTCCATGCGAGCAGCAGGTGCATGTGTTCATGTGAGTGATAAACACTCATGCACATGTGAGAGTGCTCACTACTCGTGCAAATGAAGCTGCGTGTATGGGCTCGCTTGCCACTTGTGCAGCCCAGTTCCAAACAGGCCAAGGCCCAGTTCCAGGCTGTGGCCCAGGGATTGGAGTCCCCAGTTTTATAGCAAAGGGAACCCAACCTGACCCTCTCTTTAGAACATATACCCAGCCCCTGGAAGGCTCTGTCTTCTCTTTACAACATTTCTTTTTTGGATTGTGTCTGGGGGCAAGGACTGTCTTTTAATCACTATCTAGCATTTTGGGCGCAATTTAAGTGTAGCATAGAAGAGAGATGATCATGTCAGCAAAAAGTAGCCCGTTTCCTCCAACATAGCGGTATAAGCACGCCTCTAAAGGCCCATTAATAATGTAATATGTGCTTTCACCCCAGAAAGGTTTTACAGATACTGATACAGATAATCAGAGTTGGAAGGGGCCTTGTAGGTCATCTAGTCCAACCCCCCCCAAGCGGGAGACCCTACACCATTTCTGACAAATGGCAGTCCAATCTCTTCTTGAAAGTCTCAAGTGCTGAAGCTCCCACAACTTCCGAGGGCAAGCTGTTCCATTGGTTGATTGTTCTCACCGCCAGAAAGTTCCTCCTTGTTTCCAGGTTAAATCTCTCCTTGTTCAATTTCCATCCATTATTCCTTGTCTGGCCTACAGGTGCTTTAGAAAATAGCTTGACCCCTTCCTCCCTGTGGCAGCCCCTCAAATATTGGAAGACAGCTATCATGTCTCCCCTTGTCCTTCTTTTCACTAGACTAGCCAAGCCCAGTTCATGCAGCCGTTCATTGTATGTTTTAGCCTCCAGTCCCCTAATCATCCTGATTGCTCTTCTCTGTACTTTTTCTAGAGTCTCAACATCTTTTTTATAATGTGGTGACCAAAACTGGATGCAGTACTCTAAGTGTGGTCTTACTAAGCCTTTATAGAGTGGTATTAGTACTTCCCTTGATCTTGACTGTATCCCTCTCTTAATACAATTTAGGATTGCATTAGCCTTTTTTGGTGGCGGCTGCACGCTGCTGGCTCATATTTAGCTGGTTGTCCACTAAGACTCCAAGTTCCCTCTCACAGTTACTGCTATTGAGCCTGGTTTCACCCAGTCTATATGTGTACTTTTGGTTTTTCTTGCCTAAGTGTAGGACTTTACTTTTCTCTACATTGAATTTCATTTTAGTTGATATGGCCCAGTGTTCTAGTCCGTCAAGATCCATCTGGATCTTGAGCCTATCTTCTTGGGTGTTAGCTATTCCTGCCAGCTTAGTATCATCTGCAAATTTGGTAAGTTCCCCTTCTATTCCCTCATCTAAGTCATTAATGAAGATATTGAAGAGCACTGGGCCTAAGACGGAACTTGTGGCACCCCACTGCTTACTTCCCTCCATGTAGACTTAAACCCATTAAGGACTACTCGTTGAGTATGTTTTGCCAGCCAGTTGCGAATCCATCTAGTGGTGGTGCTATCTATTCCACTTTTTTCTAGCTTACTAAGAAGTAGGTTGTGGTCTACTTTATCGAATGCCTTGCTGAAATCTAAATATATTATGTCCACAGTATTTTGCTGGTCTACTAATTTAGTCACTGTGTTGAAGAACGAAATAAGATTGGTTTGGCATGATCTGTTTTTAACAAATCTGTGCTGACTGCTAGTTATTACTTTACTTGTTTCTAGATGTTGGCAGATCTGGTTTTTTTATTATCTTTTCCAGTATCTTCCCGGGTATTGATGTTAGGCTGATTGGTCTATGGTTTCCTGGGTCTGTTTTTTTTTTCCTTTTTTGAAGATGGGAACCACATCAGCTCTTTTCCAGTCCTCTGGTAGTTCCCCAGTGCTCCAGGATTTTTGAAAGATATGGTGCAGTGGTTCTGAGATGACCTCTGCCAGCTCCTTTAAAACTCTGGGATGTAATCCATCGGGCCCCGGTGATTTGTTTTCATCAAGATCAGACAGGTGTTCTCTTACTATTTTTTTGCTTATTTTAACTTTTATTTCTGGTCTGACTTTTACAGTTATGTTTTTGGTGGGTTGAGCTATAGTTTCTTTTTGTGTGAAGACAGAGGCAAAGAATGAGTCAAGCAGTTCTGCTTTCTCTCTGTTGCCTGTTACTTCCTTGCCATCTTCTCTCTTTCGTGGAGAGACTGTTTCCTTGATTTTTTTCTTGTTATTTATATGTTGGAAGAAACTTTTTTTATTATCTTTGACTTTTGTTGCAAGTCTTTGTTCGTTCTGAGCCTTTGCTATCCTGACTTCCTTTGCTATCCTGACTTCGTCTTTGCAGATTCTGGCTATCTGCTGATATTCTGCCTTAGTTGTATGTCCTTCTTTCTACTTTTTGTACTTGTCCTTTTTTTCTTTCATTTTGCCAAAAAGATCTTTGTGTAGCCATGCTGGTTTCTTCTTGGATTTCTTGTTTTTCTTTCTCAGTGGTAATGTGCTGGTCTGGGCTTCTATGATCATACTTTTTAGAGTTTCCCGAGATTCTTGAGTTGTTTTCCCCTTTAGGATTTTCATCCATGGAATTTTTCCCAAGTTCTCTCTGAGTTTATTGAAATCAGCTCTTTTAAAAATCCAAGACTCTGGTGTCATTATGTTCTGTTGCTTGTGTTTGTGTTATGTTGAATTCTAGTATGACATGGTCACTCTCACCCAAGGTTCCTGCAGTTTCAACTCCCTCTATCACGTCTTCTCTGTTTGTAAGAATTAAGTCCAGTGTGGCTGTCCCTCTAGTTTCACCTTCTACCTTTTGGACAACAAAGTTGTCAGCTAGGTTGGTAAGGAATTTATTTGATTTCTCACTTGGTGCAGAATTAGTCTTCCAATTGATATATAGATAATTGAAGTCTCCCTTTACTATTGCTGTGTGTTTCCTGCATATGTTTGTTAGCTGGCTGGCAAAAAGGGCATCTATTTTTTCTGTTTGATTGGGTGGCCTATAATATACCCCTATGGCCATGTTATTCTTTTTTTCTTTTATATTGACCCATATGCATTCTAGGAGGTTTTCATCTTTGGTTTCATGCATTTCTGCAGCAATATAGTGGTCCTTTACATACAGTGCAACTCTACCTCCTCTTTTATAGGGTCTGGTTTTTTTTTTAATAGTTTGTATCCTTCTACCAGTATATTCCAGTCATGGGTTTCATCCCACCAAGTTTCTGTTATTCCAACTATATCGTATTTACCTTCATGTATTCGTAGTTCGAGTTCACACTGCTTGTTCCCCAGACCTTGTGCATTTGTTTGGATGAGCATTTAGTCAGAACGTACCTAGGTACTGGTCTCCTAATCTCATTTATGTGCAATTGCTTGGTTTCTGAAATCAGCTCAGAAATTCATAATAGGACCAGTCAATATTCCACTTTGCTTTAGAAAACAAAAGAGGGACAGTTTTATATAAAGTCCAAAAACAGTATTTAACTGGATCAAGAAGCAAGGCCATTTAAAATGTTTCATAAAAGCTTCTTCTCTAAATAGATGTTTAGGTTTATGGTTATAATATTAGGAGCTATAATCCACTGGTATGCTTTTGTTAGTAGAAGCAGTTTCTACCGATGAGATGGGGGAAGATAATTTTCTCACTCCTCAACCGCCCCCACACACACTTTATCCCCCTAAAACACTATGTGTGTGTGCGCGCACATACACACACACACACACACACACACATACACTTGCATACAAACCAAAACATCTCTTCAAAAATCCTTCAATTTTCTAAAGCAGGTTTTGAGGCTGCAGGGAGGCCTGCAAAAGAGAGCAATCCTTTTGAGTTAGCAAGGCTCATTAGCACTGCATTACATTCCACCCTGTGAATTTTGAACATATGAACAGGGACCTTTTTTTTAATGAAAAAACAGTCCGTGTATTGATTGAAATAAGGCTGTGCAAGAATGCCACACGTTTGAAAAATAGACATTTGGAGCCTGTAAGTAACGTAATATAATGTGGTAAACAAAATGGCGTTGATTTTGATTTTGTGCTGATGGTGGACAGTGAAAGAAACAATGCTTTCCCTAGTGTACTCCATATTCCTCAAGGAGATCAATCCATGCTGTTTCTAAGGTAGGTTGTTGAGTCTGTCTAAAGTTAGTCTCCAAATTCACTCATGGTCAGCAGTTGTATCCAGATAGACAAATGGTTATCCAATCTCTTCTTGAAAACTTCCAGTGTTGGAGCAGTTGCATCTTCTGGAGGCAAGTTGTTCCACTTATTAATTGTTCTAACTGTCACGAAATTTCTCCTTAGTTCTTTCGAAGTTGCTTCTCTCCTTGATTAAATTCCACCCATTGCTTCTTGTCCTGCCCTCAGGTGCTTTGGAGAATAGCTTGACTCCCTCTTCTTTGTGACAGCCCCTGAGATATTGGAACACTGCTATCATATCTCCCTTTGTCCTTCTTTTCATTAGACTATAGACATACCCAGTTCCTGCAACCCTTCTTCATATGTTTTAGCCTCCAGTCCTCTAATTATCTTTGTTGCTTCTTCTCTGGACTCTTTCTAGAATCTCAACATCTTTTTTACATCGTGGCGACCAAAACTAGATGTCGTATTCCAAGTGTGCCTTATCATTATAAAATGATATTAACACTTCACGTGATCTTGATTCTATCCCTCCGTTCAATGGAACCAAGAACTGGGTTTCCTTTATCTTGCTTTCTTCCTCGAGGCCTGAGGAATAATATATTTGCCCATTCTTTACCAGTCTGTTATCAACAAAAAAGCAAAATTTTCACAGTTTTCTTTAATCAGATTTATTCAAAGGAAAAGGGAGATTAGAGAAGCTTTGGTAACTGGATATACTTAACTTCAGTGTCCTATTTAAATTTGTTATGTGGCTATTACTTAACTTTTTGCTTATCATCTTTTGATAATGCTAGTTCTGTAATATTTTGCAGCTGCCAATCTTTTTCTCAGGCTCTGAGAAGCCTATTGCAATATTCTGTTTTTATCTGTTTTGTTATCATTAAAGTATTTATGATAAATTGATTTGTCCTATAAAAGTTACATTTATTTATTCCATTTTATTTTAAAATATATATTTTACATTTGTATTATGTACTTAGTAGATCCAGTTCTAGAAAGTGCTTGGGGATTTTCCTGACAATTTGATGGGCAGTTCAGTTTTGCATGTGATACATTTTTAGAATATGGAGGTGAGCAAGGTGTTGGTTAAGTTTGCATTTTTCCCGTTGTCAATCCTAAGCTGTTTTGTTTTGTTTGAGGAGATGAAACAGCTGAAACTTAGCTATAGCATCAATAGCAGAAGCCAACAATGAGCTTGACTAAGCTCTTAAATTCAAGTTTACATCTCTTCAGTAGGTCACGGACACAGCAAAGCATCAATCCTTCTCCGTACTAACTGCAATTGCAAATTTCTGATGGAGAATACCATTCAGAGTGATAGTTTTTGGCAGCTATGAAGTTGGCTTGTCAAGTTTTGCACCAAATATAGATATCTTCTAGTTCTTACTTTTATAGGGACCTATATATTTTCCCCAACTTTTCCCATTGTCATTAAAAACTCTGTTTCCTCTTTAGATGTCCATTATACTTTTATTTTTACAGGACTCCTAAACATAGTAAGCGAATGCAGTGGTCGTCAGTGTGAATCCATTGTTCAATGATAGATGTTGTTTTGCCGAAAACCAGAAATAAATACCGAGTATCCAAAGTGTGGTCACATGACTTCAGGGGGAGGCAAACGTCAGAACTTCAGGTCTGGGTCATAACTCCCCTTTTTCGGATCGGTCGTAACTTCAAGTGGTCATGAAGTACCCAGTCATAAGTTGAGGACCATCTATATGCCATGCAATAGCAATAGCACTTAGACTTATATACCACTTCACAGTGCTTTATATTCCTCTCTAAGCAGTTTACAGAGTCAGCCTATTTCCCCCAACAATCTGGGTCCTCAATTTACTGACTTTAGAAGGATGGAAGGCTGAATCAACCTTGAGCCGATGAAGATCGAACTGCTGGCAGTCAGCAGATCAGCCTGCAGTACTGCATTCTAACCACTGCACCACCACATATGCAGTATGATCATATCTAATATTATTAAAATATAATCCAAAAAAAAAACAGATTTTCAACTAAAAGTATTCACTCCCTATTTCTACAGTTACATCTCCTAGCTGTCAGCCATGCCTCATCACATTGAGTGGTGAAATGGTGACTATTGTGACATCAAGACACACATCTGTTTGGCTAGCTTTTGATTATGAGACAGGGAAGGAATTAGCTGCAGAGGTAACATTATTTCTCTCCCAAATTAAATTGTTAAGCCTTCGTGTTCAGCCTGTGTTTGCTAATATCCTAAAATATTATTCAGCTTTCCAAATTATTTCAGTCCGGGAAAGCGCAAGCTCTGTGCTCCGAGAAGCAGTAGATTAGCACGTACATTAGCATCCAGTTACACATCCTTGAAAATCCCCTATGCTCTAATGCCTTGCCTTCTTTAAAATTGTGCTTGGAAGGCTCTTGTCATAATTTCTGTGGCTTTTTGTAAGATGTTATCTGTCTCTTGAAACTTAAACTACTCCACGTAAATCACTCTGCGCCATTCGTGTAAAATGGCCCAAGTTGGCTTCTTTATGGTCCTCCAGGGTCAGAGTTCACCGCTGCTGTCAGAAACCAAAAGCTTTTTCTTTCATCAGCATTATCGTTGTGTCTTGACAGCTTCCATTTCTGAATAAAGGCAGTTTGCAAAGAAAGAAAACTGAATGACATTGTCTTCGATATAGTTGCCTGCTTTTGGTGGTCTTTGTTTACTATCGCTGTTTACTTAAACAAGATTTCATTCTTCCTTCAACATCGTTGTAAAATGTAAGGTTTTGGAACACTATCTGTGTTCGCCTACTCAAAAACAACAAGTGATTTGAAGTTCAAAAGGCTGTATTATTCTGGATATTTTAGGATAATTCTCATCCTCTAATCGGTTTTGTTCTGAATTCATACCTAGATGGGTAGATTTTTAACAGCTTGCCAAGTACTAATATTAATAACTTTTAGATTGAATACTTGACTATTTGAATATTCTTGAATATTGAATATACTTGAATATAATTGAATACTTAAATATTGAATAAATTAATACTTGAATATTTCATTTGTTTGGGCAAGTGTGATTAGACACATAAGCGTTTTGTTTCTGGTGCACAAGTTCTCAGTGTACATATAAAGCAACAGAATAATGATAATTATCATCATCATACCAGTAAGAGTAAAGAAGTATTACTATTATTCTTCTCATCCTTCCTAGTACCTATCTTTTCTCACGTATTAGTCTAAGAATTCTATAAGGATAAATGATAATGTTACATCCATACTACATGAATAAATATATAGACATTAGACAGCACTGTAAAAATTAGGTATTCAGCAGAGTGATGGCACAAGGGAAAAAAACTCCCTGTGCCTATGGGAGGAAAAAAAAGTGTTATATAGTGGAACCTCAGGTCATGAACGCTCCACTTTGTGACCAAATCTGGTTGCAACCAAAAAAATCCACCCAATTTTTGAATCAGGTCCGCTCCAGGTACCTCAAAATGTTTTTTTTTTTTTCCTTATGGGGATGGGGGGGAAAGCGGGAGCAACTCAGACGCTGTTGTTGGAGATGGTGCTGGCAAGAGAGGCGCCAGCACCGGTGGGAACCGTGGAAGCTACGGAGGCCTGAGAAGTGGCTAAAACGCTGCCGATCATCCACACAGACATCTGCTGACCTGGGTAAGGGAGGGGTAAGGGAGCCCTCCGTGCTCCACCATGATGTTAGGAACAGCTGATGGTGAGGCGTAGCTGCTCGCGGGGCACTCCTAATGGCAAGTTCCCCCAGCCTCCCCCCCTCCCCCTAATTTCGCATGTTTTAAACTAGGCCTAAATTTGGGGGGAGGGGCTTAATTTCATTTTATGCCTAGAAAACATGCTGAGTCTTTCTATTGGGGGCAGGCATATTGTTGGAGAAACACGGTATTACCTACAGCACAATTTTATATCTTAGAAAATAAAATATTGCTGAAGTGTTTTATTTTTAAGCAAAGAAAAAGTATATTTTCATTAATTTTAGCTTCTGTTGTATTCTTTTCTAGAAAATCTTAGTTTTTCAATGTTTCCATGTTGTGTTTCACCCAGTGAAAGGTACTGTGGGAAAAGGTTAGGGTTTTTTTTCAGCCCCAAAGGAACATCTCTGGAATTTGTTGTTGTTGTTATAGATTTTTTTATAAGAGGCTGTACAAAAGTTGAATGGGAGGTTGATAGAAAATTGTGAATGTACCATTGTTAATGCTAGTGAATGTTTCATGGGTTTTTTGTGCAATGTATAAGGAATAAATAACAGAAAACAATAGCATGCAGAATAGCAGAGTTGGAAGGGACCTTGGAAGTCTTGGGGGTCATCTAGTCCAACCTTCAGTCCAACCTTCTACCATTCTGGACACATGTCCAATGTCTTCTTAAAAACCTCCAGTGTTGATCACCCACAACTTCTGAAGGCAAACCATTTGACTGATTAATTGTTCTCATTGTCAGAATCAGGTCAAATGTATAATATTTCTTTAGTTTCCTATCCAATCTTCTCAGGAACTTATCTGTGTTTCTTAGCTGAGGGAGCTAGACATTTTCCATGTTCACATGGCCAGCATAGCCATATGCCAAAGGCACACAGAACACTATTACATCACTTACATACAGAAGTGATGCCTCTTAATCTATTCTCATTTACATAGTTTTAAGCTGCTAGGTGGATAGGAGCTGGAACAAGGAACGGGAGCTTACCCTGTTAGCAACTCTTGGGTCTTGAACCCAGAGAATCCAGCTGACATGCTCAATGTCTTTAACCGTTGACCCATTGCTCCTCCATCCTGCATGGTCATACAGGGTAATAAAAGCAGATCTGTGTCATTTGTCTGGATTCAAATATACAGTAACTGGTCAAGTTGTTGTGATGAGGTTGTTGAAGATTTGCTAGACTGTGCCTCTACTATCTGGTTGTTGTGCAGTTGTTGTACATACAGCTTTGGTTTTTAGCTTGCATTTATAGTAAACACAGGCTGTAATTTTAGTAATGCTGAAAGTGAGTATTCTAGTACCAGATGTGTGAGCAAAACTGGAAGTCATAACCATGAGACAAAGTGCTGCCTTTGTGAAGCAATAACCTTCAGAATGAACTTTCAGATTTGGCCTCTAGTGTGCTGGGTGATATTACTTCATTGATGGAAATAAATTAAATTAGACTGTGGCACACTATTATATATATTCTATATATTATATAGATTGCCCTTATAATTGATCACAAGCCCATATGAAAAATGTTGTAATGACAGCAATGTCTCATATTTCAGAGGTTTTACATCACACCTGTGAATTATGGCTATCCATGTGCAAACTCTGGTAAAAAGGGAGAAAAAGGATTTTTTTTTAAAAAAAAAAAATCAGGCTTCTAACTAGCTCTCCCTTTTTCTGGTCATTCTGTGTTTTGTTTGAGCAAAGCACATGAGCTGTTTGTGAGTACATTTTACGGAGGCTTCTTTTGAAGTTTAGCCTTGGCTAATTCTATACTTTGAAGAAAGCTGACCAGTCATTGATGAAAAACACAAGCAGTAATGGTAGCTAGTATATTTCTATTGCAAAAATGCTTGTCACTTATAGTTACCCATAATTCTTACGTTTGGTGGTGGCAAGGTTAAACTTACACCTTCCCTTTTTACTGTTCTGCCTTTCTCCCTTTTCCTTCTTATTTTTGGAGTTGTTCTGCCAACTCTATACTTAGTGTTTAACAAAGGTAAGATTTAATAGGTGTCACTGCTTAATTATCAGCTTCATTTTGTCATTACTGCTTTTAAAGTTAAGTTTTGCAAAATCATTGGTGATTGCAACCTGATCATTCCCATGCCACATAGGACTCCAGGAAATACTTTTGTGTATTCTGTGCCATTCTGGGAGTGTAATAAAGCTATTGCTCCTTTCTCCAATCTTGGAGTGATCCTCAGATGGAACATGACATCTGAAAGTCATCTGAAAAAAGAGGTAGTATCAATTCTAGATAGTTTCAGTCATTCTCACATAGATTGGAACATGCATATTTTTAATTTATGTATTTATTTAATTTGTTTGCTGCCCCATCTCACTTTGAAGTTATTCTGGGTATACTGGACAAGATAAACCAAAGATCTACTTGTCCAGCCATATTGTGTCTTACAGCTTCTAATCAATTAAAGCAAATTAATCAATTAATGCAAATTGTTGCATTACAACAATTACAACAATTACAACAATGGGGGTGGGTGTATATTTCAGGTCAGGAAAGATGCCACAGAATCCCAAAGATAAGGTATTGAAGGCCAGATGTTTTCCTTCAGAAAATGGGATTGAAAGTGGTGCTTTCCCCCCCCCCCAAAAAAGCAACCATAATGAGGTTGAGCATTTGTCCTAAATAACTACAACAAACAACAATACAGCATTTGGGAATTTAGCTTAGACGAAAGGAGAGCCATGCTAGAGATTGTAAAAAACTATGTATCGTATGGAAAATGTTGACAGTTTTAGTTTTAAGAGTTCAGAATCATTCACAAAATCTAGTACTGTGAAATTCCACATAGAAGCCAGTATTGCATTATACGATCATCAGGCAAGATGGTGACCATCAATTTTAATGGCTTTAAAAGGTATCGATAGCAAGCAGTTAGTGTTCTTTTGCTTCCCAACACACTATCTATGGAACCTGTTGGGAATATCATGGAAGAAGGCTTTCTAGGATCATAGAAAGAGTCATTGCAGAAATTCAATTTAAAATATTTTGGGTATATGGCTGCTTGGTTGCTACTGGGATACATCTCATAAAGAATTCTCTACCTCCCTGGATAATTAGTTCCATTTTCAATCTGCTTTTTATTAATAGAAAGTAGTTTTTTAAACATTGAAAATCAAACTTTTCTGGAACATTAATGACTTAAAGCAGGGGTGTCAAACTCAAGGCTTGGGGGCCAGATCCGTCCCATGGGGTTCTTAGATCTTACCCATGAGGCTGCCCTGGAAACAGTGAAGGACCGGCCCACAGTGCCTCTGCCAGAAAAAACGGAGCTCAGGAAGGCTGCACACAGCCCTCCTGAGCTCCGTTTTCACTGGCAGAGGGTTGCAGGAGGCCATCGCAACTGAAAACGGACCTCATGAGCCCATTTTCACCGGCAAAGCGCTTGGGCCACCACAGGCATCCCCGACATGAATGATGTTGAGCTGGCCAGCCCACCCTGAGGTCAAACACAACCGAGGTCAAACACAACCCTGATGTGGCCCTGTATGAAATCGAGTTTGACACCCCCTGACTTAAAGGATGTCATACACAAAATTGTCACAATCTTTTGTCTATTGTTCTGAAGTGCAAAAGAATAATCTTGACTATTTTCAGTGTAAGATCCTTTAAGATATTTAGTAGAATGGAATGTTATTTTCAATTATTTGGAAACTACTTATATAGCAGAGGGCCGTGATGGCTCAGTGGTAAAAGATGCTGAGCTTGTCAGCTGGAAAACTGACCGCCCAGATTCAAGACTTAAGCAAAGGGGTGAGCTCTTGTTCCTTGCCCCAGCTCTTGTAAACCAGTGGTTTGAAAGCGTTCAAATACTAGTAGATTGATAGGTACCACTTTGGTGGGAAGGTAACGTTTTTGGTCACTTAACCATAGAAAATTATCTTTGGACAATGTTGGCTCCCTCATCCAACAAATAGATAAGGACTGTGTCAGACACAACTGGACAGGAAAACCTTTACCTTTACTTTTATCCAAGGGTTCTCTGCCTGGTTGCTGGGTGGGCGTGACCACGGTGGGTGTGACCTAGTTGGCCCCCTGCATCAAATGGGGAGGGGGGGTTGCCCTCTCCAGGCTCCGGAGGCTTTTTGGAATCTGGAAATGGGCTCATTTCTGAACTTCCGGAAGGCCTGTTTTTCACCCTGTACTTAGCTGCATCCAAAACGGGCCGTGTGGGGACTCCTGGGAGGGGCAAGGTGTGGTGGGCGGGGCCAGCCAGGAGTGGGATTTGGGGGTTCTCTGAACTGCACAGAATCTCAGCTAGGGGCTCTCCTGAACCCCTGCGAACCCCCAGCAGCCCTGCTTTTATCTGTATAACCTAACATTTTATTTTATTTTATTTTATGTTATGTTATGTTATGTTATGTTATGTTATGTTATGTTATGTTATGTTATGTTATGTTATGTTATGTTATGTTATGTTAATTTTTTTATTTTTATTTTTTTTATTTTATTTTGCAGTCACATTGTATTGTTGGCTCATATTTGGTTTGAAATTGACTAAGTTGTTTTTCACAAGGAACATTGCTAAAATATCTTCCATTCTGTACTTGGGCATTTGACTTTCCTAAATGAGGGACTTTGCATTTATTTTTGTCAAATTTCATTCTGTTGCTTTCATCCCATTTCTCCAAAGTACCTTGATTTTTTCCCCCTGCCTTTTAAAGAACTTTTCCTTCTAGTTTCGTGAACTTAGTTTTGTGAAAACCTTCCCTTTACTTCTAAATCTGAGTCAATAAAGAAATTCTATGAGCATATTCATTCTGTTCATTACAAGTTGGCAGTATCTAAAAATCCTATGCTATTGATCAAGGCGTTTGATATGCATATTATTCAATAAAAAAAGAACCACACACATAGTCATAGTTACTGAAGTCTTTTGTCCATTTATTTAATTATTTTAATTGAGATTCTGACTATTTTGGGTCTTTAAATCCATCTGCCCACATTTCCCAATAACTTCAATTTGATTTTTTCTACCCCTGAAGTCTTTGAAAATGTGGATATTAATAGTAAAATAAGATAAATTTATTTAGATATCTTATATTTCAAATTCGATTTTTATGTGCCTGTAGAACTTGTCATCAATGCAAAGATGGTGATTTTCATATAGATTGGTATTATATTGACATTCATATCTAAACATAAGCAATTAAAAGTACAACCAGTAATTTTTTTTTTAAACTGCAATATTCTTCCATTAGATTTTGTTCATTTTAGAGTTTAAATGTCTGAGCTAGCTATTTACAGTCGTATCCTTCATCTATTGAACTTCCACAGATTAAAAGCTCATGATAATGCTCATAAATGTGTTTTTTATGCTTTGCGCAACTTTTTATTTCCCTGTTTTTCGTAATTGGCCAAATTTCATTTGTAATATACAGACCAAAAAAAAAAAAATCCTGAATCTTGAAAACATTTTTGATTGAACAGGTAAGGATGTTTTTAATTGTTCAGTTTACAGTTCTTCATTGATTTTAGGGGAGCCCTATGACTCTGAAATGTTAATCTGATGTTTTAATGTGGCTTTGCCATGTCTTCTAATTGGATTAATTCAGAACCTGAATAAGGACAGGCTCTAAGCAATTAGAACTGTAGATGTAAGAGCTTTGTTGTAAAAGGCAGGCATTTAACAACTTCAATTTAGTTCATTTATTTTTGTTTAATGGTAAGAAGCTTTACTTACAATGCAAATTACCCAAAGTACTAAGCATGCCATGAATGCTTCTCAGAGGCTGTTGCTGAAGCATGTTGATTAGGTAGCCGAGGTTGTACTTTTATTGTCGGCTTTATTTATTTATTTATTTTTGTTTATTTCAGTTTCAAGAGTTAAATAAAAATAGACTCCTACTACCAAATCCTACAATTCCCCCTCCCCCCCCACTCTTTGGAGTGCTATAACAATACTACAAATATGACACCTCTCTCTCTCTCTCTCTCTCTCTCTCTCTCTCTCTCTCACACACACACACACACACACACACAAAATGCTTTTGTCTTCTTTAATCCCAAACATTTGTCACCTTTGGGTGCGACATCACGTTCATACTAAAGTTGTACGGATTTTCTGACTCTGTTTGTTCTACCTGTCTTTTAGTCTTATCACTTACCGTATATACTCGAGTATAAGTCGAGTTTTTCAGCCCATTTTTTGTGCTGAAAAAACCGCCCTCGACTTATACTCGAGTCAGATTCCCCTCTGAAAAAAAAATGGTGTGGAGCTCCGAAGCTGGGCAGCCGCTTCCCTGCTTCCGTGTTTCCTTTGCAACTTTTAAGCATGGGAGGGGGAGGCTTTTCTGAGCTCTAGGCTGAAAAAGCAATGCCAGCCGAGGTCGCTCCACTCAGTTTCATTTCCTCAGCTCCAGCTGCTTTCAGTCCACTCGGGAGGAGGGGGAGGCTTTTCTGAGCTCTAGGCTGAGAAAGCAATGCAAGTGGAGGTCACTCCACTCAGTTTCATTTCCTCAGCTCCAGCTGCTTTCAGTCCACTCGGGAGGAGGGGGAGGGGGAGGCTTTTCTGAGCTTTAGGCTGAAAAAGCAACGCCAGGAGGGGGAGGGGGAGGAGGAGGGGGAGGCTTTTCTGAGCTTTAGGCTGAGAAAGCAACGCAAGTGGAGGTCGCTCCACTCAGTTTCATTTCCTCAGCTCCAGCTGCTTTCAGTCCACTCGGGAGGAGGGGGAGGAGGGGGGGGGAGAGAGAGAGAGAGATATCATAAGAACGGCTCTTGGTTTTTTCTTGCAAGGGAGAGAGTGACTCCTGCCTACCACTGTCATCATCATCATCTTTTGCGTTAGTGAATCAATCAAACCTTTCATGATAGTGAGATCGTTTCCCAAATTTCCCTTAAATCAGGGAAGAAATCAGAAACAAACCTTTGGGCTGAGAATAAGCTTGTTCCTATGATGCCATTTTTGTTCACTTCAGTGTGAAAAGTGTGAAAAAACACACTTCTTTTTCTTCATCTTCTTGTTCCCTATTTACTGGTCTCTTTCAAAGAGGAAATTGTGAACATCAAACTTATTCTCAACTGTCCTAGTGAAAGTTTTTATTGGCATCTATTTTTATTTTTGAAATTTACCAGTAGCTGCTGCATTTCCCACCCTCGACTTATACTCGAGTCAATAAGTTTTCCCAGTTTTTTGTGGTAAAATTGGGTGCCTCGACTTATATTCGGGTCGACTTATACTCGAGTATATACGGTATATGTTTTTCTCTATAGTATTTTCTGGCCTAAAAGCAGCAGTAAAAGTAGTAAGTACTAAGAGTTCCCATTTTTATTGATCCCACGTAGCCACTGTTGAAAGATTTGACACAAAAAGGAATACAGGTCATTGTGCTAATAGATGGTGTTTTTGCGTTTGATGCCGTCATGACTTTCACTCTGTGCTCTGTTTGGTGGCTACCTTGTGTAGGTAATACGCATGAGAATGTGGTTGGCTTGTGTTCATGTGATGGGGAGAGAGAGACTGACAAACTTTGTAGTTGTGCGAGGCTGTGAAAGGGAGGGTAAGCTGTCATATTGCTAAATCAGTCCTTCTTCCCCTGAATCTCATCTGGCTTCTTGCTTTGCTGCTGGGAGATTACTACTCTTGCTGTATTCTTGCTGTATGAGTGGGAAGCTGCCTGCATAATAGAAACACAGGAGTAGCTTGTAAATGATGGTTGCTATCTTGGTATTCCCTGTTCCTTTCATGCCCTATATACAATCCTACTGAATTAACATCACACCGTTCCAGATAGGTAATGTCAACAGAATGAAAGCCATTTTTAAATGTGTTCCATTCCAAAAAAAACCCTTGACTTGCAAAGTTTGGCATAAGGGGAGGGAGGTTGTTTTTTTTTTTTTTTTAAAAAAAAAACAACTTCAGGTAGTTCTTAACCATAGTTGACCCTCAAATTTCCATGGATAAACAAGGCAGTTATTCCGTGAGTTTCGCCCCATTTTATGACCATTTCTGTCACAGGTATTAAGCAAATCACTGTGGTTCTTAAGTGAATCATGTGATCGTTAAGTGACTCTGGCTTCTCCCATTGACCTTACTTGTTGGAAGCCAGCTATGAAGGTTATAAGTGGTGACCCAGGGACAAAGCAACCATCATAAATACATGCCAATTTATATTGATTTGTGAGATTTATATTGCCGCCTATTCGCACATGGCAACTCAGGGCGGCTTACAAGAATACAAAAGCATCATATAAAAAAACAATAAAACTAATAAAAGAGAGAATCAGGTAACAAATTAATAAAATAATATAATAAAATAACCCCCTGCCCCCTGCTCTAACGACAACACATCATGTGAGCCATTTCATGGGATCCATCCCGCTCTGCATTCCCCAGGCCCAATGGCAGAACCAGGTCTTCAGCACCTTCCAGGAGAGTGTTAGAGTGAAGGGGGCATTCTAATCTCTGGGGGGAAGGTCTTCCAGAGAGAGGGAGCCACTGCGGAGAAGGCCCTTCTTCTGGGTCCCCACAGGTGTATCTCCCTCAGGAATGGGACCCGCAACATTCCTTGCCTCCCTACTCTGGTGGGTCGGTTAGATGTAATTGGGAAGAGACAGTCTCTCAGATAACCTGGTGTGCCAAGCCATGAGGGTTGCCAAGCGCCTGAATTTTGATCACGTGACCATGGGGATGCTGTAATAGTTGTAAGCGTGAAAAACGGTCCTTAGTCACTGTTAGGAATAACAAGGTTACCTAACGTAGTTTGGGTAAAATAATATATATAAACTATGATAGTGAATTTAAGTGTGTGTCACTTTAAACAGCAAAGCATGTAATTTTGGGTGCAGTTGTAAAACCGCTATAAGAGGGAGCAAGAGAACCTACTGGCATACTGTATTGCTGTATTGCTGGATTGATTGCTGCTGCTGATGGATTGATAGTTTGTTAACTGCATGTTCCCTGCTACTGCTGCTGAAGGAAGAAAGGAGGTTTGACTTCTTTATATCTCTACTGCAAAGAGATATATTATTGGATTGATATTTGTAAGTTTACTGACCTCTTTTTCGATACTGGACTTTGCAACTGAATAATCCCCAGACGGACTGAACTAGTGAATGATATATGGACTGTTTTGACTATGCTAAAACTCTTACTGGAATAAACTATTTAACTAGCACTGTGCATCTGTTTTACTGAGTGTAAGCTACAAAAATGTTTATCTCACATATTTGCCTGCCTGCCTGACTGCCGTGCAGATTCTGCTAGGGTGTATCCCTAACACTGGTTATGGGCCCAGCTGCAAAGTCAGACTAACCAGGATATAACAGGCCTATATAAAGTGAGAGTTAGTGTAGTTACACAATACTGTAAACAGACAGCTGTGTTTCATTAATTATAGTTTAATATCCAGAGAAAGATGGCACAAGTCAATTTACAAAGTTTGTCTCTAATATCCAAACTGGATGGAACAAACTATGTTTCATGGTCTGTGAAATGCAGCCTACTTCTACACAGAGAAGGTTTGTGGAGTATAATTCAAAACCCACCAGAGGTAGATGCTTGGGATCCAGAGGATGAGGATGATGCCCAGAAAATACAAGAATATAAACTGAAGAATGAGCAAGCTCTCTGTATAATAGGACTGACACTCTGTGACCAGCAGCTTGTTCATATTCGTGGAGAAGAAACAGCTGCGAAATGTTGGGAGAATTTAAAGAAGATTTATGTTTGAGACAGTGTAGGAGCACATATAAATCTTACACGGAAACTGTTCAGAACACATCTTCAAAAGAATGGAGACGTGCTGACTCATTTAAACACAATGAAGAGAATTTTTCAGGAACTGCATGAAAAAGAACTTATCTTCACAGAACCGCATCAGGTTTATATAATTTTGTCTTCGTTAGATGAGAGCTATGACGACTATGTAACTTCACTGGAAGTACTGCCAAAAAATAACCTCACATTAACTGACATTACTGGCAGATTAATTGAAGAAGCCAGGAGAAGGCTTGAAAGGGATCAACTCAGAAGGGAACAACCACAAGAAGATAAAGAATCTTCAACAGCCTGTACAATTAGAAAATGTTTTAATTGTGGAGAAAAAGGACATTTGGCTAGATTCTGCAAGAAAGGAAAACGCCACAATGCCAGCCAGAATACTAAAAGGCATCAAAAGGATAAAAAATGCATAGAGTTAGCCATGTATAGCAACGAAACTGTGTATAATAATTTATGGGTTGTAGATAGTGGAGCATCGCACTGCATAACGAAAGATAAGAAAAGATTTGTTAAGATGTCCACGAGTTCACAACAGATATCGTTAGCTAATGGCTGGAAAATGAAAGCAAAAGGTGAAGGTATTGCACATTGTTCTTGCATAAAAGAAAATGTAAAAATGTTATATGTACCACAACTTAAAATTAATTTGCTTTCGGTTAGAGTTTTGGTTAAACTAGGTTATGTAGTTACCTTTAGGGCAGAAAACTGCATAATAGAAAAGAAAGGTAAAAAAGTGACTGCAACTTTAAAAGGTGAATTGTATGTGTTAAATGATAATCAATCAGAGGTGGCTAACACAGTGTATAATAACGTTAAACCTCATGATGAATGCATACATTTGTTACACAGACGTTTAGGGCATATAAATTTTAAAATGCTCAAGCAAACAGTTGAACTGTCTAAAGGTATAAAACTGAAGCCTTGCAATAAGTATTTGCACTACAATGCTTGCAGTCAAGAAAAAAGCAAGGTAATGCCAGCAAATAGAATTAATGGATTTAAAACTAAGGAACCTCTAGAGGTCGTATTTGCTGATATTATAGGTCCTAAAAAACCAAGTGTGGGAGGTGCTCGTTATATATTAAGCATAATGGATCATTATTCTAGATATGGTTTCTGTTATTTAATGAAGAGTAAAACAGAAACATCAGAATTTCTTTAATTGGTTGAAGTTTGCAGAAAGAAAAACTAAAAGGAAAGTAATAACTCTTGTAACTGATAATGGTACGGAATTTATAAATAATAAATTCCAAAATAGACTGAAGATGGCAGGTGTTGAACATAAAAAGTCTGCACCGTATAGGCCACAACATAATTCCTTTATAGAAAGACAAGGCCAAACAATACAGGCAATGGCTCGTACTATGTTGTCGGATTCAGGATTACCTGAAACTTTATGGGGAGAAGCAATAATGTGTGGTAATCATATATTGAATAATGTTGTTAACTCAACAACAGGTGAATTACCATTCACACGATGGCATGGTAGAAAACCTGACCTAAGCTACATGCACACATTTGGAGCACCAGCATGGGTGCATATTCCTACACAACTGAGATATAAGGGGCAGCATAGGGCTAAAAAGTTATTCTTAGTAGGTTATGAATCTAATCACAAATCATACAGATTCTGGAAAAAAGGTACATCTAGCGTTTACTGTAGTGCTAGTGCACAATTCCTTGAACATGTAGGATGGGAAAAACTGGAGCAAGATTCAAGTAAGGATGTAATCATAGAAACCTACA
This sequence comes from Hydrophis major, assembly GCA_033807585.1. NCBI lineage: Eukaryota > Metazoa > Chordata > Lepidosauria > Squamata > Elapidae > Hydrophis > Hydrophis major. The sequence goes on along the minus strand of CM066329.1, from coordinate 362,407,099 downwards.
AAAGACCAAAACAACATATCAGTAATAAGAAGAGTACAATTAAAGAGGAAGTACAGGAAGAGCACATAGGACCAGAACAGGAAGAAATAGATAACCAGGAACAGGTAGTACATGAAAGTCCACCTGTAAGCCCTGTAATACCTAGACATTCAACACATGAAACCAGACCACCTGACAGGTACCAAGCAAGTGTAGTTTGCCAAGTTAGTAAAGTTCCAACTATTGTTGAAGAACTTAGAATGTATCCTGCAAAGGAACAAGAAAATTGGCATAAAGTAATGGAGAAGGAATTAAATTCATTGAAATAAATGGAAGTTTATGAAAATGTAAAATTACCTCCAGGTGAAAAGTCCATTGGCTATAAATGGATATTTAAATTAAAAACAGGTAAAAATGGGACTGTTACCCATAAGGCTAGGTTGGTAGCTCAAGGATTTAATCAAACTGCATGTGATTATGATGAAGTATTGCACCGAGTCAAAAAGCAACAACCTTGAGAGCAGCTTTAGTGTGGGCAGCTAAGAAGAATTATATTATAAATCACTTAGATGTAGAAACTGCCTATCTGCATGCACCGTTGCAGCACACTATATACTTAAAGAAACCTGTAGGAATTAAGGACGATAAAACAAATAATGACTGTTGGAAGCTTAAAAAGAGTCTCTCTAGATTAAAACAATCTGGTTACGAATGGAACCAATATATTGTTAAGGAGTTAAACAATATAGGGTTTAAAGCAGGTTTAGTTGATCCATGTGTATTTAAGAGAGAGAAAAATGGAATAGTGTCATTATTATTGTTGTTTACAGATGATATTGCTTTAATTACAAAAACTAATAATGAAGCTACTGAAATAATATCATTATTAGGTAAGAGGGTAAAATTAAAGCAATTAGGAGAGATAAAACAGTAGCTAGGATTAACAATAAATAAAACCAAAGATGGCTATAAGTTATCTCAAGAGGATAAGATTTATCAATTACTAAAAACATATAAGATGGAACATTGTAAACTGGCAAAAACTTCAATGAGTCAGGAATTTGGCCACATTGATGTTGCTTCTCTCCTTGATTAGTTTCCACCCATTGCTTCTTGTCCTACCATCAGGTGCTTTGGAGAATAGCTTGACTCCCTCTTCTTTGTGGCAGCCCCTGAGATATTAGAACACTGCTATCATGTCACCTCTAGTCCTTCTTTTCATCAAAGGAGACACACCCAATTAGTTTCCAACTATTAGATTACATAGAATACATAGTATTCTATGTAATACATAGTATCAAAGAAACATGTCACTGTAAGCTTCCCGGAGTTACCCTACGGTAAGATGGGCGGCCCATAAATTTTATACATAGATAAATAAATAAATTACAAAGTTTTTGGTTTGATCAGCTCCAAAGCTTGACAAGTTTGCTCAACACACACAAACAGACACACACAAACTCCCTTTCTTTTTCTCCTTTAGTCAACAAGTTTGCCCAACTCACGCTCTCTCTCTCACACACACACACACTCCCTTTCTTTTTCTCCTTTAGTTGACAAGTTTGCCCAACTTACTCTCTCTCTCTCTCTCTGTCACACACACACACACACACACACACACACTCCCTTTCATTTTCTCCTTTAGTTGACAAGTTTGCCCAACTCACTCTCTCTCTCTCACACACACATACATTCCCTTTCTTTTTCTCCTTTAGTCGACAAGTTTGCCCAACTCACTCTCTCTCTCTCTGTCACACACACACACACACACATACATTCCCTTTCTTTTTCTCCTTTAGTTGACAAGTTTGCCCAACTCACTCTCTCTCTCTCTGTCACACACACACACACACACACTCCCTTTCTTTTTATCCTTTAGTTGACAAGTTTGCCCAACTTACTCTCTCTCTCTCTGTCACACACACACTCCCTTTCTTTTTCTCCTTTAGTTGACAAGTTTGCTCAACACACACAAACAGACACACACAAACTCCCTTTCTTTTTCTCCTTTAGTTGACAAGTTTGCCCAACTCACTCTCTCTCACACACACATACACACACTCCCTTTCTTTTTCTCCTTTAGTTGACAAGTTTGCTCAACACACACAAACAGACACACACAAACTCCCTTTCTTTTTCTCCTTTAGTTGACAAGTTTGCCCAACTCACTCTCTCTCACACACACATACACACACTCCCTTTCTTTTTCTCCTTTAGTTGACAAGTTTGCTCAACACACACAAACAGACACACACAAACTCCCTTTCTTTTTCTCCTTTAGTTGACAAGTTTGCCCAACTCACTCTCTCTCTCACACACATACACACACTCCCTTTCTTTTTCTCCTTTAGTTGACAAGTTTGCCCAACTCACTCTCTCTCTCTCACACATACACACACTCCCTTTCTTTTTCTCCTTTAGTTGACAAGTTTGCCCAACTCACTCTCTCTCACACACACATACACACACTCCCTTTCTTTTTCTCCTTTAGTTGACAAGTTTACTCAACACACACAAACAGACACACACAAACTCCCTTTCTTTTTCTCCTTTAGTTGACAAGTTTGCCCAACTCACTCGCTCTCTCACACACATACACACACTCCCTTTCTTTTTCTCCTTTAGTTGACAAGTTTGCTCAACACACACAAACAGACACACACAAACTCCCTTTCTTTTTCTCCTTTAGTTGACAAGTTTGCCCAACTCACTCTCTCTCTCTCTCTCTGTCACACACACACACACACACTCCCTTTCTTTTTCTCCTTTAGTTGACAAGTTTGCCCAACTCACTCTCTCTCTCTCTCTGTCACACACATACACACACACACTCCCTTTCTTTTTCTCCTTTAGTTGACAAGTTTGCCCAACTCACTCTCTCTCTCTCACACATACACACACTCCCTTTCTTTTTCTCCTTTAGTTGACAAGTTTGCCCAACTCACTCTCTCTCTCACACACATACACACACTCCCTTTCTTTTTCTCCTTTAGTTGACAAGTTTGCTCAACACACACAAACAGATACACACAAACTCTCTTTCTTTTTCTCCTTTAGTTGACAAGTTTGCCCAACTCACTCTCTCTCTCACATACATACACACACTCCCTTTCTTTTTCTCCTTTAGTTGACAAGTTTGCTCAACACACACTAACAGACACACACAAACTCCCTTTCTTTTTCTCCTTTAGTTGACAAGTTTGCCCAACTCACTCTCTCTCTCACACACATACACACACTCCCTTTCTTTTTCTCCTTTAGTTGACAAGTTTGCTCAACACACACAAACAGACACACACAAACTCCCTTTCTTTTTCTCCTTTAGTTGACAAGTTTGCCCAACTCACTCTCTCTCTCACACACATACACACACTCCCTTTCTTTTTCTCCTTTAGTTGACAAGTTTGCTCAACACACACAAACAGACACACACAAACTCCCTTTCTTTTTCTCCTTTAGTTGACAAGTTTGCCCAACTCTCTCTCTCTCACACACATATACACACACTCCCTTTCTTTTTCTCCTTTAGTTGACAAGTTTGCCCAACTCACTCTCTCTCTCTCTCTGTCACACACATACACACACACACACTCCCTTTCTTTTTCTCCTTTAGTCGACAAGTTTGCCCAACTCACTCTCTCTCTCTCTGTCTCTCACACACACACACACACACACACACTCCCTTTCTTTTTCTCCTTTAGTTGACAAGTTTGCTGAACACACACAAACAGACACACCCAAACTTCCTTTCTTTTTCTCCTTTAGTTGACAAGTTTGCCCAACTCACTCACACGCACACATACCCAAACTCCCTTTCTTTTTCTCCTTTAGTTGGCTTCTTTTCAAGCAAAACACGGCAGGTGCAACCCCCGTCTTACCTCCCTCTCATAAGGCGACTACCTACAATTTGTCAAGGGATACAAGTTTGCAACAAATGAAACCATCTGTCATCCCCCTGAAAAGAAGCCAACAGCCCCACTGTTCAGAACAATGATAGGGACCAAAGAAGCTGCCCTTAGATAAATTCCCTGCTGGGTTTCATTGAAATAGGTTAGACCAGACCTGAGCACTGTCCACGGATCCTGTCAACATGGATTTTGGAGTGGCTCTTCCAGAAGCATGTCCTGGACAGATCAAAGAGGCTTTTAATTTGTTATTAATCATTCCTCCCAACGCAAAAAAAAATCTACCATAACCTGCCCAGGGTATTATGTCAAATACTCGATGTAGTGATTCCTCCCCCCTTAGCCGGAACAAATGTTGCCTCTTTTCAGATGCAAAATAAGGAAATCCTTCATAGTTTCCAATATGTCCCATTCATCTGCATTTTATTTCTAAAGGTTGTTTTTCGCAGCCTAAATCAATAAGTGTTTCCAAAAGCGATGTAAAAGGTGGCTGGGCAAATAGAGTTAAGATGTTTTGTGCAAATTGGGGGTTCTTTGTGAGAGGGATTACAGTCAAAAAAAAGTAATCTGTTTAATAATTGGATTGATTTGTCTAAACATTACTTTGTAGACAAATACAGTATGAGTTATATCTAAAACATCTGGAGCATCTGCCATTTGAGAAGGCGCAGAGTAAACTTATTTGAGTCGTTCTGCAATTCCATGCTGATACCTCTGAATCTGACAATGGATAGCTCCATGGGTGTTTATTTAGAACATGAGTGCATAGTTCCAGAGGATTGCACGTTTTTGTAATATTCGTAATTGCAGTTGAATAAGATTGTTTTTGAAAACGTGTGGTCCAACTTAATTGTTTGGAAAAAAGTTGCCATTGCTAACCATCTGGTAATTGAAAATGGTAACTTTTACATTATCACTTCTGAAGTTAGGCAAAGTATTGTGAGTTCTAATACTTTGTATTAAGAGGAAAATATGTTAATTGCTGTGTCTTTTATGCAAATACAAATACAGTTGCTTTTCATGATACAGTATAAGATAAAGGTAAAGGTTCCCCTTGCGCATACATGCTAGTCATTTCCGGCTCTAGGGGGCAGTGCTCATCTCCATTACAAAGCTGAAGAGCCAGCGCTGTCTTTAGACATGTGGCTGGCATGACTAAACACCAAAGGCGCATGGAATGCTGTTCCCTTCCCACCAAAGTGGTCCCTATTTTTCTACTTGCATTTTTTACGTGCTTTCGAACTGCTAGGTTGACAGAAGCTGGGACAAGTAACAGGAGCTCACTCTGTTACGTGGTGCTAGGGATTCGACCCATCGAACTGCTGACCTTTCTAATCGACGAGCTCAGCGTGTTAGCCACCGAGCCACTGCATCCCTGTGATACAGTCTACTAGTTATGATATTATGAAACACACCAAATAACTTGGTACCAATTGTTATTGGTTAGTCCAATCAGTATATAAGGTGGTGGGACAAAGATGGATGGATGGATGGATGGATGGATAGAAGAGAAGTCAGGATATAAGTCTAGCCAAAGTTATACAGGTTGTTTATTCATGTCAGAAGCATCAAAATTAAAATACAAATAAACAAACTATATAGAGGTAGACCTTCAGTTATGACAGTTCACTTAATGATGGTTCAAAATTATGACGTCTTGCCCAAAAGTACTTATGACACAGTCACAAAATTATGGATGATTTAGCACCACAGCAATCATTCACCCTTATGACTGACCTCAGAGAGGCTGCATCATTCCTGCTGCCTATCTCCCCCCACCCACTCATCCCATCATCGTTCGCTCACTTACCTTTCAAAGATCTGCAGAGTCAGGGCCATGTGGCAGAAAAGCAGTCGTTGTCTTATGCAGCCTTTGCAAAAGGCTTTTGGTGTGCAGAACGGAGGCACATTTCAGAATCCTTGAGGAAAGGGGACGGAGGCGTGTAGGGGAACCAGATCACATCCCTGAAGGCTTCTGTCCTCTTTGCGAAAAGCTTTTGGTGTGGAGAAGAGAGGCTTGCAGGGGCGCCCACACCCCTGTAGGCCTCCATCCTCTGCACCAAAAGCTTTAAGGAAATGGGATGGAGGCCTGCAGGGGCACAAGAACATAATATGCAATATTGTGCAATATTCCAAATGTGGCCTTACCAAGGCATTATAAAGTGGTATTAACACTTCATGTGATCTTGAATCTGTCCCACTGTTAATGTAGCCTTGGGCTCTGTTGGCTTTTTTGGCAGCCGCAGCACACTGCTGGCTCATATTTAAGTAACTGTCCACCTGGAGTCCCAAGTTCTCATGCGCAGTGAAACTACTGTTGAGCCAGGTACCACCTATTTCTATAGTGCATTTGGTTTTTCTTGCCTAAATGTAGAACCTTACTTTTCTCACCACTGAATTTCATTTTGTTAGATTGGGCCCAATATTCTAGTTTGTCAAGATCCTTATGGATCTTGAGCCTGTCTTTTAGAATATTGACTATTCCTCCCAGCTTGGTGTTGTCTGAAAATTTGATGATTTCCCCTTCTATCCCCTTGTCTAAATCATTGGTAAAGATACTGAAGAGTACTTGGGCCTAAAACAAAGTCTTTGTATATCACTTTCCTCCATGTAGATGCAGTTCCATTAAGGACTACACCTTGTGTACAGTTTGTTAGCCCAATTATGAATCTATCTGGTGGTGATGTGGTCTAACCCACAGATTTCTATCTTATCAAATAGTAGATTGTGATCTACTTTATCAAATGCCTTACTGAAGTCCAAGTAAATTTATAAGGTCCTAACCTTCTGTTTTCTCTCCATTAACCATCTAACAAACAACTAGTGAATCAATAAATTGTTTCAGAATTCTAAAGGAAAAAGAAAAAGAAAAAGTCCTACCTGGGATGCCTACTTTGTTTGTAACCAGCTATTGTATCAATGTGGCTATTTTTTATATTTTAAAAACTCTGGTTTATTTTTGAGGTAAATGTAATGAATTTAGTGGGCTACAATTGATACCTCTGGTACGGATTGCAATCACAAATCAACATGGATCACTTTTTTCCTACTGCTTTTTCTTCCAAATATCCTTAATTTTGGAAAACTGCTTTGTAACTGAGATAGAGTTCTAGGGAGATCAACTTTCTGTTTTTTCAATGCAACCTTTTGATCCATAGATTTCTGTTAAAACCAACCCTGCTTCTAATTTTGGAGTTCAGTTCAGTTTGCATAATTTGGAGAATTCCCTTGATCTTAAATAGCTTGCTGACATATCGGATGAGGTGAATAGGGGCAGATATAATTCAGCTTTTGCTTCTTGCCTGATGTTGTTGGTTCTTTTGTTTAATTGGACAAGCAGAATTACAAAAATGTTGTGAAGCCTCCGATACTGGTGACTCACAATCAGTGTTTTTGTGGTCTCTTAAAAACAACCTATTGTGGCAGGAGTTCTAAAGCTGCAAGCCAGCTGCTGTTAAAGGGATCTTGCTAGCCCCTTCACTGTGACTGATCAATCCATTGTATTGGAAGAGGGCATCTGCTGTGGAAGATCATGGATTTAAAAGAAAGATCCCCAAGGTATCTTGGTACCAGTCTAAATATGTAGAAAGCTCTGATAAGGCAGGGAAAATGGATTTTATTCATTGGAAAAGCTCCTTGATCACCCCTGGAGTTTGAAATAGCTCCAGTTGTTAACTTTCAGCCCTTTATTTTTAATGATGCTTGTTTACATTCATATCAAAATGTCTTACCCTGCCCCCCAAAGTAGCTTGAACCCAGTACTAAACGTAGATTTTGTCTAAAGAAGGTCATGTCTTTAGAAAGTGCAGAAAGTAAGTGCATGTTATTTTTCAAATTCCCTCATAACAAGAGGGTTAGAAACTTATTTCAATATGCTCAGTATTGGTATCCATGACATTGTGTGAAATTCAAGATCAATAGTAGTTCAATACAATATAATAGCCAGAATCTTTAGTTGCTATGTGATATTCATTCTTCAAGGTTCAGATTTCTTAATCTCCTCTTTTCTCCTGAGGAACGAACTATTAACACATTTTTGAGTTTTAAAGAACACCAGCAAATGGCATCTCGTGATGAAATACCAAGAGAAGCCGCCAGTGTTGCCTCCCTTTTAACAGAGGATTTTACCCTGCGCTGCCTGTAACGTGGTAGTAGCTATAGACTTTGTTAAGCCTGGGTTCCCCAACCAGGGTTAAGGAGACAAGCTAAACAGAATGTGCAGCGTTAGTCAGATAGGCACACAGATAAATGAGTGAGATATGTTTGTATGTTTGTTAACATACAGTAAAAATAACAGATACGCTTGTGCTATCAAAAATATAGTTTATTCCATTTATAGCATAGTCAAAATAACAGTCCATTAGTCATGTATCATTTAGTCAGTCCATTCAAGGATATTCAGTTAGCAAAGTCCGTGTAGAATATCCGATGTCAGTTCACTTACAAATCAGTCCTTTGTTTATCTCTCCCGTTTGAGTAATGCAGTCTTGAGTCCATGCAGTAATTAGGGATCATCAAAGCCAGAGAGAGAGCAAGCTGTCATCTTGCTTCTTTTAAAGTGCTTTCACAACCACTCCCCTAATTACATTCCCATATTTAAAGTTGCAGACAGTTTAACTAATAAACTATGATAACATATTTATTATTTTACCTAAACCAGTTAGGGTAAACAATGTTATCCCTAACAGACTTGTTGTAGATTTGTTGTTCTCTCTTTGATTAATCATGATGCTGTAGATTGAAGGAATGGGAGAGTGGGTGCTTTTGATAGGAACGTGGCTGCATGGTTTTAAGCCACCTCCAAAACCTAATGGCTATTAAAGGTTATCTCGTTAATCTCTGATTTAATAATGGCCTGGCCTCTGGACCTCATGGTAAATGAACATGGCCCTGCTTTGGTTTGTTCTTTCTCTCTGCACTTGGGATTTATTTTTTTTTAAATGCAGATAAAATCAAGAAAGGCAAGAGAAATGCTTTTAATATTATAAAAGTTCATTGATGCCCAATAATACTTTTTTCACATGTGAACACTTGTTCTTTCAAATGTGAAAATGTGATTATGTAAGTTTAGAGCTTTTACATTGCTAACATGACTGACACTCAAAGAATATGAGGAAAATCTGATTCATTATTACTACTACTACTACTACTCCACTTCATAATAATTATTTTATCTGAGTCATGAAGTTCGTTATGTACCTCTGCCTATAAGATATGGTTTGAATAAATTTGCCGACTGTCAAGCAGCAAATACCCCAAATTTATATCACTATTATCTGTTTATAACTGCCAGCTGCCAGTTTTTTAGCTGGTGTTGGTTTCATACCCATCAAATTCTTTCCAAGAATCTTAGGACAGGGGTGTTAAACTCAAGGCTCACACCGATGAGATGCTTAGATCTGGCCCGTGGGGCCACATTGGAAACAGCAAAGAGCCGGGCTACGGCTCTCCCTTGCTCCATTTTTGGCTGCGGCAGCCTCCTACAAACCTCTTGTCAGTGAAAATGGAGCCCAGGGAGACTTGTTTTCGCTGGCAGAAGCCTGCAGGAGGCCATCACGGCCGAAAATGGAGCCTCAATGAGTGACATTGAGCTGGCCATGCCTTCCCAGTCCCCCAATGTCAAACACAACCCTGATGCGCCCCTCAATGGAATCGAGTTTGACACCCCTAGTCTAGGATGTCAAAATGAATTGGCGTTATTATGTGCAGATCCATGCAATGAGGTCTTTTGCAATTTCCAGATAGAAATTTTGTCAGTGTGCAGATTGTGCCTAAATCTTTCATCTTTGATTTACAGGTCTTGATTCTTTGTGATCTTCTCCAATTCTTTGTCTTCAATTCTATAACACTATCCCCTGATATTGCCACGTTAATTTCCACACTTTTTTTTCAATTACAGTTAAATCTGGTGTATTATGGGCAAAGCCTTTATCGGTTTGTATTTGGACATCCCACAAAATTTAGCAGGCTTATTTTCAGCTACTTTTTCAACTGTATATTCCCACCAATTTTTCATTATGGAATATAATCATTTTAACAGATGTTCCAGTGAACCATTTTGGCAACTGGGTTTTGTCATTTAATCTGTTTGTACAATCTTTTTGCATGCCTTGAGTAAACGATTACTATTGCTTCTGCTTTTTTGCACAACCTGTACTTGGAAACACTTGAAGATTTTTCAATTCTCACCTTGATTTCATTAGTTTGAATGGTTTGCTCTTGAGCAGGCAAAATCAAGCCTTCAGTTTCTTTTTTAATGTTCCAATTACAAGCCATTCCCAGATTTTATCTTTTTCCACTTTCCTCTCAATCTTCTGTAGAAATTGACCATCCAATGTTTTCTCTTGCCAGCATTCTGTTCATGTTTTTATTATATCATTTCAATATTCATGTTTTATTTTCTGTACATTCAGTAAGTTCTAACTTTTAACTTGTATCATCAATGCTTGTTCTTGGCTGAGTTTTACCTAATCAGACAATATATGTTTTTCTTCTTCAGTCATTTGTTTGACTTTTGCCTCCATATCTGTCAGGCACATATAATCTATCAATATCTCTCGGGGAATGTTATGCATAATGTTTTGATCCATAAAGTCCAGTTCAACATGTGTCCAATGAATGATTCCAGCAGCTATTTTATTTTTATGGTCAGTTGTTTCACTTGTTTCCACCATTCAATTTTTCTTTACAAGATTTTTTTTAATGTTATTCAACTGTAAAATGCCCAAATATTTGTATGGCTCCTGATGGTTTGGGCATTTAGCATTACAATTTTATTAGTTTTCATATTAATCCAATTTATTGCAACATTTTTGTAAGCCAAATTCTATTGCTATAATCTGGGTTAAAAAAAATTGGAGCATTTGTCAATGTCTAGATTTCAATTTCTTGATTTTACATAATGCTTCAGATCATCCATATAAAGCAAATGTTAAACTTCAGTAGCATGTTTGATATTTGATTGTTGAGATTTGTTTGCTTCAAAATCACCAGAAATGGCAAATTATAAAGGTGATATTGAGTCACCTGGAAAATGTTTCTCCTAATATTGGTTAGCTCATATTTTTCCATTTTCAGCCTCAAATTTTGTTTTCCACTACTTCGATATTTTTTTCTGCAAAAATTCTAATGTTTTTACTGATACCAGTTGTTTCCAAACTTTTCATGATCCAACAGCTATGTAGTAATGAATCAAATGCCTGTTTATAATCAATCCAGACAATAAGTAAATTGTTGTTGTTGTTGATTCGCTTCTGTAATTCTCCAGAATCATTTTATTAATCAGAAGTTGATCTTTTGTATTTCTGCTTTCCTTTTATTTTCTTTCTGTTCTACTGGAAGAAAGTTTTTCTTTCTGTTCTACTGGAAGGAAGTTTTTTCCCCCTTCTAAATAATTTTGGATGTTTTCTGCTATTATGTCTGTGATCAGTTTAAGCATGCTATGAGCCTATAGTTTCCTTTGCCTTTGTGAATCTAAATTTTTCCATTTATAAACTAGCTGTTGATATATCCTTTATTCAATACTTCATTAAGTTGTTTAGCTACAATTAGTTATAAACTAGTCAGGGATTAGAGCCAAAAGCATGAAATTGATCTTTTCCAGAAGTCCAGTTTTTAATCCTTTTTAGGATTTCTGCTGCTTTTTGGTTCTTCCATTTGATTTTTTTTATTAATTTCATCTTCAGATTCCATCCAGCATATTTATTATAGTCTGTCTGAGTTTCCAATAGATCTTTCCAAACCTGGATTATTTCCTTTTTTTTTTTTTTGTTAGTTTTTCCCCCTCAGAATTTCTATTGCTATGTATACTTTGGTAGAATCCACCTCTGGTTTGATTGAAATAGCTGATTTTGCTTAAATTGGATGATTCATGCCTCATAGTGTTCAATTTTCCCAGCTATTGCTGTTATTTGTTGCTTTATGATTTCCAGAGCTTCTTCAATTTCTCTGGTGCTAAGCCAATATTTTTTTATTAGGCTTGTCTTGATCCTTACATTCTTCAATTTTTGCTCTTTCATGTTCTTCCAATTACTTACATCTGATCTTAATTTCTTTATATTGGTTTCCAGTCTGATCTTCCACTTCAGAATTGAATATGATTTTGCTTTGTAATTTCAATACCTGATACTTCTGTAATCACCACTGCTATACTGTAGGCAAGCTGATTGGTCTATCCGATCGATGTTATTTTAATCCTTGAAAGTGCTCACATATTCACATATTTCATTGTAGGTATATTATATCCATCTTTGCACCATGGTAGATAGGTAGATACATGTTAAATTGTGGAAAATGAAATAGTCCCAATTTAGATCATATGTTATATGCATTGTTTTTAAAAATATTTCTGCATTGCTGTATCATTACCTAGAGTTGATTGGCATGGGATAAAATAAATTAAATATCTTAGAATCAGTTAAAAAAAACAGAAACCGATCCATTTTTTTTGACTCATTTTTTTTTGACTCAGCCTTCCATCCTTCCAAGGTGGGTAAAATGAGGACCTAAATTGTTGGGTACAGTATGCTGATTCTGTAAACCACTTAGAGAAGGCTCTATTACTGTAAAGTGGTATATAAGTCTCAGTGCTATTGCTATTGCTGTTTTTTCACCTGAAATTTCATGAATTACAACTCTAAACCACTATTGTTGTCTTAACATTTTTGTGAAATTTCTCTATTTTTGTCTTGGCCACAGTAATTATGCTCCATCTCTCTGTTCTTCTGCAATTTTTTTTTTAAGTTAGTGGTTATTGCGCTCCAATGTAAACGAGTTAAATGCTGTTTTGATTTTGTTCCTTGAACTAGAAAATTAAAAAAAATATGTTTAAGAGATTCATAATAAGCTTGCTCAAACCAATGTCCCCTTCTGTCAAAAGACAATATTAATTGCACCAACTTTTAAATGACATATCAATAATCTGGGAAAATACAGGAAAAATGTTTATTTTAGGATTGTAATCGTAATTAAAGTATTAATGTCAACCAAATCAATTAATAGGCTTCATATTTTGGAAACACGCCTTTCAGATCAGTATCTTTATTCAAAGCATAACTGTTCTACAAGCATTAACAATGTAGAAGTACTTTCAATATGACATCTGGGAGATTTGCATATAAACAACTGCATTATCCCTTTAAAGCCATGTTATAAACGCTTACTCCATTCAGTTCATTCTCTTACCTGTTTTGGTTGCACTTTGATAAATAAATAGATAATCTAAGATTCAATAGGCCAATCGCAGCATATAATAGCTATTCAGAAGCAATTAAACTGCCTTTTTTCATGCTGGCATGTGAGTGTGCCCTTTTACAACCTTCAACTTGATTCACAGCTATTCAGAATTAACTTAAAAGTCTTGTTTACTGACAACTTAAAACTTAATTCACTGAAAGCCAAATAGAGTATGTTCTGTATTCAACACTAGGACTATTGATAAAGCTGTGTGTAAATTGCACATGTTGAAAGACAGCCCATTGGGCTCCCTATGTTTGAATTAATCCATAACATTGCATTGCTGCACAGTCAGAATTGCGTTGTCAAGTCTTTTTTTTTCTTCACTGGTTAACCCTCTGGATTTCCTTCTTCAAAAGAAACCTTGGCATTAAATGGAGTCTCATCGGTTATTCTGCAAATACCATATTAATTTGTAACTTCCTAACTGGCAGTTCATGTCCCTACCTTAAGTTTGTTAGTCAAACACTTTTGCATCTATTTCTCTCCCCCTTCTCCAATGTTGGCATGTTCTGCATCCTGATTATTCTTGCCACACCATGAAATAAAGAAGAATAAAAGTGGTTCTTTGGATCAGTTGTGAAAAGACAGACTACACCCAGGACTGTCCAAGTGGCACGCAACCCTCTGTCATTGCTCTCCAGGAACAGATCTTGTAGGAAAGGCAGAGGAGATAGAGATCAGGGTATTTTTGCAAGTCCAGTTGCCTCCTGAAAAAGCACCGTTGGGACTTAATCATGTTACTTACTTAACAGAGGCAGTGATTCACTTAACAACTGTAGCAAGAAAAGCCACAGACAAACTCACTTAATAATTGTTTCACTTAACAACATAGTTTTTGGGCTCAGTTAAGGTCGTAATTCAAGGTATACCTATATTTCTCCTTCTGTGGTCTTTTTTAGATTTCTGAATGTTTTCGTTTGGTTGGTTGTTCAGTTGTTGTTGTTTTTGCCAAAGGGAAAAAAAAATAAGATAAAGAGGATTGCTGGGGGGGGGGGGGGAAATGCAGAGTAAGTAGACATAAGTTGTAGAAGAGAATGCTCCAAGGTTATAGATAGAACTGAAAACATTTAAGCTTAGGCTCCTAATGTTTTATTACAAAGTTAATAAAGACACTCTATGTTAAAAACAAAACCAGTTCCTTGAATGGACTTTATATAAAAAAAGGTTAAGTACAATGTCATGAATTACGGATATATTCATCTATACTCTTAGACTATAGGAAGCACAATTGAGTGCTATTGGTGTTTTGTGCTGTCATGGCAACCGGTTGTATTTAAATCAACATTGACACATGATTGTGCTTGTATAGCACACGCACACACACACACACACACACACACACACACACACACAGACACACTGTTTCTTACTTGAATAGAAAACCAGCCTTCCACATCACCCTTGATAGCAGCCTGTCTCTTTAGGGCCTATTATGCGGTGACTGAACATGTGATGTAAATTGTCCAAAATTATTGAAATGATTTTGATCACGTGAATTAGAAGGTTGATCTCTGAAGCTGAGCTTCTCTAATTCAAGATTATGAATGATATAAGCGGAGGTGAAGGTCCTATAGTTACATATATGGCGAAGCTGGGGAGTGCGGGCAGATAGTAAGCTGGTAGCTTTTCCTTTGTTCCCGGCGTGGTATATGTTTCTATTGGAAATGGTAGAAAATATTGATTGGTCTTTTAGGGCCCTCTTTGTGTGAGGTTTCGTGTGACTGCAGTGGGACGCTGCACACATCTAATATTAAGAGAAGATCCCGGCAATCTGTTTCTACAGCAGAGCAGCTTATTGATAGAAAATCTCTTGTCAGAATTTGATGTCCATGCCGTATTGTGTGCAAGTTTATTTTATTTCTTAGTCCGGTTCTTAGGGAATCAGCTGGGCAGGTCTTCATGTGTGCTGTTGGTATCCAGACAGTATAGTATCTGATATATTGTTCTACTGTATGTTACGTGTAATAGCAATAGTGCTTAGACTTATATGCTTCCTCATAGTGCTTTTTTTAGCCCTCTCTGGGTAGTTGACAACGTCAGTGCATTGCCCCCAACAATCTGGGTTCTCATTTTACTGACCTTGGAAGGATGGAAGGCTGAGTCAACCTTCAGCCAGTCAGGATTGGATCCAGGCTGTGAGCAGAGTTAACTTACAATACTGCATTCTAACCACTGCGCCATCAGGGCTTCTGTACTCTCCTTCTTCCAAGAATTGATAGTTTGCATTCAATTAATACTTTCCATAGGTATATTGTACTCTACAGGAACTGCTAGGATTCTACAGTAGTACAATACATAACTGTATTGTACAATCTACAAGGAGTGCCAGAGTAGTGGTGATGCAGTGGTTAGAATGCAGTATTGTAGGCTAATTCTGCTGATTGCCAGAAGTTCGATTAGGGCAGTTTGGCAGATCAAGTCCCACTGACTTAAGGTTGATTCAGCCTTCTATCCTTCCGAGATCAGTAAAATGAGGACCCAGATTGTTGGAAGCAATAGACTGACTCTGTAAACCACTTAGAGAGCTCTGTAAAAGCACTGTGAAGTGGTATATATGTCTTAAGTGCTATTGTTTTTCTCCTATTTGTTGTTTCTTAGATGTCATGCAGTGTGGTCATTCTCCTTTCATTGCTGTGCCTTTCTCCACTTCTTCCACATCTGTAGCATCTCCAGATGATGCTTTTTTTCACATTCTGCATCAATACCGTGCCTCTGTTCCCATAAAATAAATCATTCAGACGATCTATCGTGGTTCGGTTTATATTGTTTAATTGTTAATGTTTCTGGCTTAGAGGACTAGTAACTGCATGTTGGTAGGATATGGCAATAACAAGTTGACTTCCAAGATATTGTCTAGATCGGAAGTTGTTCTGCAAAGGGCCACATAAATATTCTCTGGCTAACTTGGACTTTGATTGTTCTTGTGGCAAAGTGGTAAAATTTACCAAAACCGATTGATACTGTTACTATTGTCAGTAGGGAATGTTGCATTTAGTGCAGATATAACTCAGACTGATAACCTAGTTTACATCTGCTCTCTATTACTGAACAATATTGTGTGAAAATCTCAGTTGAACAAAGCTATGATTGGTGTCAAAGGTTAATATCTATGGACCCATCAGGAAGGAAGGAAGGAAGGAAGGAAGGAAGGAAGGAAGGAAGGATGGATATCTGTAAGAGAAACAATATAATAGATGTAAAGTAAATATGATCTGAGCTTCTGGATTGTGGCTGAGAAATCCAGTCAGAGAATGTTGGAAGAAGCTTAAGTAGGAACAAAAAGATTAAAAAGTAATATCAAAAGGTATGAATTGTTATCCTCTAGATTACTGAGATTGAGCATGAAAATTGCAACCCACAGATTAAGGATAGTTGCATTTCTCTAGTGAATGATGATAATGGAAGAAATAAAGATGGACTTGGGGAAATTGTATGAGATCCTAAATGAATGCAATCCAGGGGGAAATTTTCCTGTAAGATGGGCATGAATGAATAGGTAAGGAAGAGATGAGAAAGTGCAGGCATGTCATTGGGCCATTCAGCAATCCACGAATAGCTGAATATGACACTAGAGAAACCACTTCGGGGAAAAAAAAAAAACCCTTTTTTCCTATGAAACAGATTAAAGTCCATTCATACATAGTCCCATTCATACATACATTAAGTCCATTCATACCTCCGTAGGACTAGGGGTGACATGATAGGCAGTATTCAGTATTTGAGGGAGGAGGGTCAACCCATATTCCAAAGCACCAGAAGGCATGATAAGAAACAATGGATGGAAACTAATCAAGGAGAGACGCAACCTGGAATTAAGCAGAAACTTCCTAACAGTGAGGACAATCAACCAGTGGAACAGCTTTGCCTTTAGAAGTTGTAGGTGATTCATTACTCGAAATTTTTAAGAAAGACTGGATAGTCACCTATCTGAAATGGTATAAAGTCTTCTGCTTAAGCAGGGGTCGGACTAGAAGACCTTCTAAGATCCCTTTTATCTCTATTCTGATTGGTACACAAGGCAAAAGAGTAAGTAGAAATCTAAAAGCATCATTGACGTAATTGTTTATGATAAAAAAAAATTAACAGAATAGGTGAAGGCTACAAAAGTAATGAGAGATTGAGATTCTGGGGCAGGAGAAGCAGATTTGGGGAAAATGAACATGGGGAAAAAAGGAAAGAAATTAAAGAAGAGTGAAAAGTAGAACAATTGCAGCAAAAGTTTTGGGGAGGGGAGGACCCTGGAAAATGGATGGAATTTATTTAACAGAATAAAGGAAGGTGAACTTGAGGAAAGATGTTTGGAATGAAGTGGAAAAAATCATGTTACAGACTAGCAAAACATTTGAAGTTATGTTAATACAAAATATGCAAAAATAAACCTTTGTGAAATGTTGAAGGAAATATTGCTATGGAAGAAAAATGCACATAAAAGAATGATTGTTGCAAAAAAAAAGGATGAGAGAAAAATGGGTATAATGTTTTACAGAGGACAGATAGTTGCAATGGATGCAATCAAATGGATGTTCTCTTCTATCTTTCCCAGTATTATGAACTAACCTATTAATGTCATTAACCAAAGACTATTTGTAATTGTTTGTAAACTACCCAGAGTCATATGTATGAGATGTGCAGTTTATATATATTTGAATAATACATAAATACATACATAAAATTGAGAATATTAAAATATGAGTCTGTTTTCCTTCCTTCCTTCCTTCCTTTGGTTTTTATCCCGCTTTAATTATTTTATAAGTATCTCAAAGTAGCAAATATATCTAATCCTCCTCCTTCTTCCTCTTTTCCCCAAAACAACAGCCCTGTGAGGTTGGTTGGGCTGAGAGAAAGTGATTGGCACAGAGTCACCCAGCTGGCTTTCATGCCCAAGACAGGTTTAGAATTCCTGGTTTCTAGGCCAGCATGCTAACCACTACATCAAACTAACTCTCTTAATAAATCATTAGTTGATTTACAGGAAGCATATAATGTGAATATTATTATACGTTACATAGCATTATTATTGTAATGTTTGAAAAATTGCATGATGCTAAGAGGAATATGGATCTGAAAACTAATACATTAAAGAATAAGATAGTTGTGTTGATAGTATAAATAAACTGGTTGTTTGCAAGTTATATGTAGTCGATAAAAAGCATGAACTAATAGATAAATTGACAGTGTTTATTAAACTTTGGACTTGGACAACAGAGAAGTTGATGTGTTAACACTAATACATAAATAGTGGGACATATGTGGATTGATATGAATAATTAATGTTTAAATAAACATGATTGTGTATAAGAGAGTGCTTCTGCCTACTTCATCACGTGGTAGTATCAGTTGGGTGTTAGAATAAACGTAAAAGTAAGATGAGTGCAGTGAGAAATATGTGAGATAATCCAAGAAGAGGTGGAATCAAGAATGAATGCATACTGACTAAGTATGAGAAACTAAGAACTTTGAGATAGCTGGTCACATAAAGAAGAGTAATGAAAACCAAACTACAAATCCTAAAATATGAATAGGAGGGGCTGGGTTGAGAGGAGGAGCAAAGTAAAAGAAGTTGTGATTGGACAGAAGGAAAGATTAAAATTTTGAAGAACAAAAAGTAGGATATGAAGCGACAGAAGAAAGGATGGTTTGAAAGAATAGGGGTTGACAAGGTATAGAAAATTATGTTAGTGTAGGTTTATCTACAATTCCTTTTCTTATTTCAGATCTTCAAAATTCAAATTTTATTTGAATTACTACTTTTATAATGCCGTCTACCTTGAAAAGTATGACGAGTATGTATGCATAGTTTAATGAGAGTAAGTGTGTATTAAATTCATTTGGGAGAGAGGATTTGCAATTTTTGATAACTAAGAACACACCCAATTTCATCTTACATATTAATGCTGTTTTACAGGATGACAGTGAAAATTTAACTTTAGCAAGTGGTGTTTGGTCATTTTTATAAGTATGAAAATATTATACAGCACTATAGCTATTCAACTGAATTTTATGTAGATGTTACTCTATATTCTATTAGATATGTGATAACTCATGCCTAAAATCTCTCTTGTGTTGAATGAGTGACATAATAAAAACATAAAGAATTAAACTTGAAGATTGCTTCTGAGCCAATTAAGGGTATGGGATAAAATAAAAAGAACAGATTGGATCCAGATTTCTTTGTTGAAGGAAATTCCTCTGACAAAGAATTTATTCTGTTCAAAGAAAAGATCCTCAGATCCAGCCTTCTGTGTGTAATGCATCACTGACACTGCAGTGACTTACAAAACCTTACACTTTCAGCCAGCCACAAATCAAATGCTATCCATTATTTTGCCTTGCAAAGTAGTTTTTAGGATTATTCTGTCAATAGCATTTATTTGTCACTAAGGAATGTTTAATTCATCTTCCCTTTTCCTTAACATCCTCCTTTATCTTATTTTTTTATGCAGCCTAACAAAAGTGCTATCGCTCCCTAGCAAAGCTAGACTTTTATTTTGGTAGTGTGGTTTTAAGATTATTTTAAAATATTTATTTAATGAGATGCAGCAATATCATCTCACTGCTAAATTCTTAGAATTATGCAAAATGAACAATTTGGTTGGTGCACTCTCTGTACTATCACATTGTCAGAATTTACCTTGATAATCATGGCTGAAGAAATACATAAAAAGCTTCTGAAAAAGGGACTCTTTATTGATCAGAAAGTGATATTATTGAATTTTACGAAAAAAAATAATACAACATTGCATGTCAACATTTTTATTACCGCAATATTAATTACATGCATAGATTTATGCAGTTCTAACTCGGGGAGCAACAGCATTTCAGGGTTAAAATTAAGCAGTTTTCTTATCTGGGTTTTTTTTTTTTTTTGGTCAATTTCTTATTACAGAAATTATATTGAAATAGTCATATTCAATTATTGGTTTGGATTGGTATTCTGGTTTTAAAACTTTTGTAATAACATCTCAAATTGTGTATGTGAGACTTTGTGTGTTGTACACATGATTTATTGCTACCATTGTGTGTGTGTGTGTATCTTTTTGTGTGTGTGTGTGTCTACACATATACATGTACACATACATATACACGTGGGGAGTGTATATGTATACAAGCAAAATGCGAATTAAGCTTAATTTTTACATGAACTTTGAAGTTTTGTGGTATTTAAAATAGTTTCATGTGTTAAAAATTAACATTTTCTTTACTGACCCTTTTTTCCCCAGTGTCTGTGAGATATTCCATTTTTATTTTTTTGATATTGCTCAATCTCTTATTGATTTCCTGGCAAATCATGGCTATCTAATTTTACCTGCCTTCTCATAGATTTTCAATAAGAATCTGGTCTGTTCATAAAGAATCGGGATAAGTTGCAACTCGGTTTCAAAATGATTGCAATTTAAAATATTCTGTTACTCTTATACTTTTCAATAAGATAGTAATCATGCTTCAGAATGTAAAACCCCGAAAGCCGCCTTTATTGAGGTTTTACCACTGTGTAGTGCAGTTTGATACCCTAGGATGAATTGCTTTTATTGATTTTCCCCCTCCCTCTTTTTGTAATTTAGCATATCTTTAAGAGCTGGTATCATTTGAAAATAATATTTTCACATGTAGAGGGTTTTTCAAAATTTTGATTACTTTATTTTGCTGCATTAATTGTAGCCTGTATATAGCAGAACAGTAAATAAAAAGCCAGGCTTAAGGATATGAATATATTTCCTTTAATTGTATTCAGGTTCAAAGTAAAAAATGCATTTTTTTCTTATAAGGCTACTCATTGGCTCAAATCCTGTCTCTTGTGTTGTTTGTTAATCAAATGGTAGAATTCTGTTGTTGCTTAATGGTGCTGCCGATGTCCTTATGTTTCTTTAAATGTAATACAAATATTAATAATGTACAGCTTTACCCTTAATTTGATTTCATACACATCCTTCTCTTGACAAAGGCAGGTTTTCCTGCTTCTGCTATGCAGGAAGTATTTCATTGCACAGTACTGCAGAAGAAGAAACCTAAAATGGTTGAAGGTAACCATTTCCTTAAAATACAATAAGAACACTGCGAAATTGTTAGTATAAAATGGATCCCATGCAATCTTGTGCGGAAAGGAAAGATAGAATTGCATTTTTTCCCCTTTCATCTGACTTACATTTTGTTTTTCATACTGTTTCACTGCCTCTCAGTGTTTGCTGGTTAATAGTTTATTCCTTTTCCCATTTTTAGAGAAGATATCTGGTCATAAAATACCATGTTTCAATTACCGTTATTTATATTGATATACTACTATTGATCAGTTTTCATTCATTGTCATTGTGCGTTTTGTTGAGAGGCTGTTATCTAACAAGCTGGTTGCACTTATACATCCAAAGCTATGGTAATTAGCTTACGGATTCACATGTGAAAACCCAGTAAAATTATGTTTCCTCTGACCCACAAATAATTTTTAGAATTCAGCCTATGAAAGTGATAATATTATTCAGCATGACTATGCAAGATGAATAGGAAACCGAAGGCCTGCATCAATATAGTATTATTCGTATATGCATACAGGCAGGCAGACGGACAGACAGAAGCACACACTTTTATAATAATGTCTCAATGCAACACATTGAAATTATTAATAGAAAACGCCTGGATTACTTTTGTGAATTTTTTATAAGTTTAAAAATGTGCTCCAGTATCAAGAAAGTTATGGCATAGATGACTCGTTAAAATATGATGGCTGTCTTGTATTGAGTTGTAATAGCCATTCATTTTCTGGAAGTTTAACAAAAACTGAAATTAACAAAGGATCAAAATTCCTCCAGCTACATAAGATTGGAACCAAACAGCAGTCCGTAAATGTATGGGCAAACAATTTAAATAATAATAATAATAATTTGCAGTATTAGATCTTGACAAGGCAGCTGGTAAGGGATTCTTCATTTATAAAAGCTTGCCAACACTTTTAACCCTTCCATGTAAGAGAAGCAAATTAAAAACAAACAAACCTGAAAAGCAATAAGGTGAGGAACATTGTGTACTGCAAAGCATTGTGTGTGGTACATTTTTAAAATGAAGTATATTCACATCCCTACAAGCTAATGAATACTTTGTAGTCTATACTAATACCCCAGTGGATGCTGGACAAGTTGAGATGTTAAGCTTTTTAGGAAGAATGAATGATGGCTAATGATTATTTAATGGCAGATCTCTGGACTGAAAGGCACTTAGCACTCAAAATATACTTCAAAGTCTATTTCTCAGGGCTTCAGACAGGTTTATTTGGTCTCACCTTGAAGGGAACGCTGCTGTATTGATTTAATTGGTGAGGATTTAAATATGCTATTGGCTTAGAATAGGATCAACTCTGCAGCAGGAAAAGCAAACCACTGTGAAAACATTGTTTCTCCAGCTGTTTGGAAAAAGAACACATTTGACTGTTGAGCACATTTGAGCATAGAACACATTTGACTGTTCGCTAAAAGTGAATGAAATAAAAATTAAAATTATGGTTACATTAAAAAAAAATGTCTAATCTGTATCAGTATATATGGTTAGATTATGGTTTGAATCCTAAATTTGCTGCACAGCAAATAACAGCAGTAATCTAGCCAATCCCTATAGCCAGCCTCTAGTTCCTATTTTAGTTTTATCAAAGGATACGAGGGAATGGTTTAGTAGTTAAATTTACCAGGGTAGAAACCAGGAGAGTATTGAGTTCTACTTAGGCGGAAGCGAGCTGGCTGATTTTTGGGCCAGTGCCCTCTCTCAGTCCAACTTATTTCGCAAGATGTTTTTATGGGGAAAATAGGAGGAGGAAGAAATATGATGTTCACCACCTTGAGTTCCTTGTAAAAGTAATAAAGGCAGGAATAAAAAATTTAAACCAATCCATCAATCAAAAATCAAAATTATCTATCCTGCATTCCATCACTAGAACTATGAAGAACTGAAAATTAGATTTCTTCCAGAGAAAGTTTCCTAATTGGAGCATAGCACTGTGAACCAAACCAAAGAAGGGAACCTAGAATATAAACCAACCAGAAATGTTAAAATAAAATCAGTATCATCTAAATGTTCTGGAAAAGATGATCTTAAGTATGAGTGAACATCTTGTGTGTTGATGCTGTTTTTTTCTTTAACTTTATTGACTGGATGATGCAAAATAGAGGAAAGCAGACACAAGCGTTCACAGAATAATGTATTTCACACATTCCAATATGTACGTGTTACATTTTTGTACCTACGGGTGCTGCTGCCCTTTATCAAGCAAACACGGTGGATGATGAAGTGCAGTTTTATCTCAAAAGTAGCATAACAGGAATCTTAGCACTTCACAGATGACAAAACAGTAAACTTCCAGTCCTTCAGGTCAGTGGATAGTGTTACATCTGTATAAATAATTGAAAGGTAAATAGCAATGCCTTTATGTAGACTTAATGCATTGAATCTCTGATAAGCTAATATCCAGGATTCCCAGTTCATCAGTGTTAAAAATGGAAATAGAGTGTGTTTTTTCTCCTGAAAGATCAAAACCTTACATTTTTATGAGGAATAGGGAGCAGACTGAATGATGGCTGTCAGCACTCTTTCTGAGAGTTGTTGAGAATCTCCAAGTGGCCTCAATAACTCTTTGAAAGAGTGCTAATGACCAGATGATGGCAAGGAATGTAAATCCTTCTATTCCCCTCCACCATTCAGTCAGAACTGAAGAAGCTTCTGGGATGAGAAGCAAAACATCCTCAAGCAAAAACAAAGAAAGTCCAGTTGCCTTTTGGAAAAGCACCTTTAGAACAACCATGAACTTCATAGACACGTAAATGACTGGGTTATATCTATATATTATCTTCCATTCATCGTTTCTGAGTTCAAGTCTTCTGGGCAATCTCTTCTGCAGCACTGAAAGTTACATTTAGATATCTTATCTAGCAACATCACCAAATCTTTAATATTTAGCCCTTATAGCTTTCGGGTAATGAATAATCTTCAAGTAATGAATAATCTTTTCTTTAGTTACCAAAGTGTCCTTAGAAAGTGGAGGATAGATACAGAAGATATAGATAGATCATATAGAAATGGATTGGAGGCAATATTTTAAAATATTATAAAATACCTTTTATAGGAGAGAGTGCTTCTCCTTTTATGATGTCCGTGTTTCTTTCTACGTGTATTGATGAAATCTTTAAAAGTCTGACTAACTTACCTCATTTTTGCAATCTACTTCATTTTTCCCTTTCATTGATATGCTCAATAAATGATGAGGGGAATACTTTTTTTATATAAGCTTACAGACCCAAGCTAAGGTTATGACTGCAATAAAATATCTATGTGAATGTGCATTCAGTTTTTTATCTGTTTACCGTTAAAATCCTATCTTGGCATTATAACATATTAAAACGCATCCAAGGAATCAGGATAGGAAGCGTTTCATTTTCCACATTACTGCTTTCATTTTTGCAGGCCTTTTTCAAGTTGCCTTTGTTATGTGTTTGCTGGGAAGAAGAATGAAACCAGTGTTGCCCGTGTTTTGTAGCTGTCCTTAGGGAGGGTGGTCCTGCAAGTAACCTGGCTCTATGCCATATAGGACTTTAAAGATAATAACCAGCACTTTAATTGCACCTGGAAGGAAACTGAGAGCTAATCCAACTCACACAGCAGAGATGTTATATGGATAAACTTAAGGGTACTCATGATTGCAAACACTATCACATCCCGGACCAGTTCTAGCTTCTGAGTTGTCTTCAAGGGCAGCCCCATGGTTCATTGCAGTAATCCAAATAAGTGGTATCAAGGCATGAGTGGACATGAGCAAGGCCTCCCAATAGCAATAGCACTTAGACATATATACCGCTTCACAGAGCTTTACAGCCCCCTCTAGGCTGTTTAAGTGTCAGCATATTTTCCCCAACAATCTGGATCTTTGTTTTTACTGACCTCAGGAGGATGAAAGGCATCCTTGAGATGGTGAGACTTGAACTGCTGGCAGCCGGCAGTTAGCAGAAGTAGCCTGCAGTGCTGCATTCTAATCAGTGGGCCACTACAGCAGGGAAGAACACAATTGGTACACCAGACAAATCTATGCAGAGCCCCACCTAGCCATGGCTGCTACCTGATCCTCCCGCAAAAGCCGTGAACCTAGGGCTCCCAAATTATGGACATACCTAATCCCCATTCAGAGTCAGACATGAAATATCATCTGATTCCAAGGGGACAAAAACCTAGAGCCGTTCTGTCTTACCTGGGTTGAGGCAAAACTAATTCCTCCCCATCCAGACCCCAACAGCCTCCAGGTACTCAACTAGCACAATCACAGCATCACCTGTCTAGGTAGGGATAACGGTATATAATTAGATATCAGCACACCAACAGATGATCTCTTTCAACAGTTTCATGTAGATGTCAAATAGGAGAGGCAAAAAAATGTCCCTAGGGCACAGGTGCCTGGGACTTAACCTGTCCCCTCCCACCAACATCAATTAGAACCTGCTGTGAAGGAAGGAAGAGAACCAACTTAACACAGTGCCTTCTATTCCCAACCCTTAAAGCTGGTCCAGGGTAGCAATAGCACTTAGACTTATATGCCGCTTTAGTGCTTTAAAGCCCGCTCTGAGCAGCTTACAGAGTCAGTATAGTGTCCCCAACAATCTGGATCCTTGTTTTACTGACCTCGGAAGGATGGAAAGCTGAGTCAACCTTGAGCCTGGTGAGATTCAAACTGCCAAATTGCAGGTAGCCGGCTGCCAGCAGAAGTAGCTTGCAGTACTGCATTCTGACCACTGCGCCACCACGGATACCATGGTCAGTGGTATCAAAAGCCATTAAGCAGTCCAGGACGGCCAGAATGACAGCACCATCCTGAGCCCTTCAAAGCCAATCAACAAGTGAAACTAATGCTGTTCCAGTGGTATGTCTCGGATTGCGCCCAGCCTGAAAAGGGTCCCAATAATTTTCTTCAATCAGGGCCCTTTATAGCTCTGTGCCAACCACCCTCTCAACAGCCTTCCCTAAAAAGGGAAAATTGGAGACTGAATGAAAGTTGTCTTAAGATTCTTGGGCCTATTCAGAAGGGGGTGCACAACTGCCTCTTTACAGGGCTGCCAACTCTCACGCAATCAGCGTGAGACTCACGCAATTCAATCAATTTTGACTGTCTCACTCTGATAAACAAAATCTCACGCTAAACCCCCAAAATCATGGAATGTACAAAAATATCCCTACATTCTCTGATTATATTCCGAATATTCCCCTTAGCTTAGGAGAAGGATGAGCTCCCAGCGCAGCCCCGCCCTGCCCAGCCACCCCGCCCTGCCCAGCCACCCCGCCCTGCCCAGCCACCCCACCGCGCCTCTTTTCCCGCCTTAATCCTTCTGCCGGCGTCCCGTAACTGTCACGATGCCGATCATTATCGCTTCAGGAAAGCGAAGAGCAGGAGGCTTCTTCGCCGCCCGGGGCGCTCGCAGCCACTTTGCCCCGCCCTCTCCCTCTCTGCAATGTCCTCTGGGACAAGCCAGCTGCCCTAGGCTTTCCAAAGAAGGACACGAGGGGGCTGGCAAAGCCTCTTTACAGCCTCGGCCAGTAATAACAATGGTAAGCAAAGCCAACGGAGTGGCTTCCATTTAACCCTTTGGTGTTTAAATCTTTGGTGATGTTTCTTTATTTTCTCTGGCTGGATTTCTGACCCAGGGGAGAAAGACCATTTAAAAAAGCAAAAAGGACAGAAAGAACACCAAGAAAGAATGGGACAACCCCCCCCCCCCAAAAAAGAGATCCAACACAACTCTGAATAAAATTATTATTATTTTAAATTTTATTATTATTATAATTATTATTACCACCCCTTTACACGCCTTATGCTCTCTTTTAGCTGATCCAAAAGAGTCTTCCCAAACCAGCAAGGCGAGAAGCGCGCCAGGCTGATCTATAAAGGGGCTGGGCAGCTTTTTTGCAAAATACTTAATAGAAAGGTTGGAGGACTGACAGGATTACATCTCTGGCAGTGGATGAAGGAATCACTTTTTCCTCTTTCTCCTTTGAGTTTAAATCCTAGGTCTCCATGCACCAGATCGACAGGACTGTACTACATTATTATCATATTTTCAAACCCTTAGATAAGGACTCAATAAGGACTTTTTTTGATGCCAGTAGGCTTCTCAGCCCCAAATTGGGATAGCCCTGACTCAACTAGAACATATTCTAATCTTAACACAATTTACCATCCAAAGAGCAGTAAGACCATTAAGTTCAGAATCTAAACTTACCCAATAAATAATATACTGTTTCCTCACTGTGCTCAAGCTTCAGAATACAGTAGATGAGTTTTACAGTTAACAATATGTATATTTATATGAAGCACTCATTATTTGATTAAATGTTTAGTTTATACATGTCTGAAATTATGAACCCCTATTTCAGTCAACAAGTTAGTATATAATTAAAGACTGAGGCTATAGCATTTGATATTGGCATGTAGTATGGTATTTGATACAGAAAGAAGAATACCCATTGATGTATTTGCATTATCTCTGTAGTTGTTTCGGGTTTTTGTCTTTTTGTTGCACATTGAATTCATCCTATAGTGGTCTATAGTACATCACTAAGCTAATAAAGTCAGTTGAGGTAGAATACTGCAGTTACAAGTCAGTTATTCATGGTCAGTGAACTGCATTATTAATATCTTACAAATCCGGTTCAAGTACATTGGTGCTGCTTGCATGTATGTATGTATGTATATGTCCAAATCATGACTAAAGTATGCATCAGATTGCACCATTTAAAATGTAAAATTGTCAAAGCTCCCTACCGTGGAAGGGGGGACACCCCCCTTCCACACCATCCCCCCCCCTCGGTCGCTCCGCTCCCTCGCAGTGTCTCACTCCGAACTATCACTCAAGGTTGGCAGCCCTGTCTTTGGG
Source organism: Hydrophis major (assembly GCA_033807585.1). NCBI lineage: Eukaryota > Metazoa > Chordata > Lepidosauria > Squamata > Elapidae > Hydrophis > Hydrophis major. The sequence goes on along the minus strand of CM066329.1, from coordinate 362,379,090 downwards.
AGCAGATGGAACCTCCTGCAAAGAGGTATTAATCACAGTTTGGATATGCCACCTTCGTGAAGGAGGGGTGTGGGTCCAAAATCAGGTGGCTGACCTTATATCCCCTGTTCACTTTCTCAAGAGTGACTGGCTCAAACTCCTTCCAGATAACAAGGTTCAGGTGCTGTCCTGTCACCTCCAAAGGTGTTACTAGAGGTGGGGGTTCGCAGGGGTTCGGGAGACCCCCTAGCTAAGATTCTGCACAGCTTGGAGAACCCATAAATCCCACTCCTGGCTGGCCCCACCCACCCCTCCCCTCCCAGGGTTCCCCACACGGTCCATTTTGGATTCTGGTAAATGCAGGACACACACAAAGGCTCAGGGAAGGAGAAAAACGGGCCTCCCAGAAATTCAGGAAGGCCAGAAATGGGTCCATTTCTAGCTTCCAGCCAGCCTCTGGAGCCTGGAGAGGCCATTTTTATCCTCATGGAAGCTTGAGAAAAGCCTCCAGAGCCCGGGGAGAGCAAAAATGTCCCCCGCCATGGTGCAGGAGACCGACTAAGCCACACCCACCATGGCCACTTCCGCCCAGCAACCAGGCAGAGAACCCTTTAACTAAAATATTTGAAGCCCACCCCTGGGTGTTATCACAACAAAAGAAGCCGGTTATAAGAAGCCGGTTTCTTCAGGACTGAAGCTGAATAGTTAGTCATATAATTAGTAAGCTTGTGGTCTGAAACCAAAAACCTTCTCTACTTAAGACTCACAAAATGTATTTCTATAATAATCGGTCTGGCGTGTACAATTTTGTGTTTTTAATATCTAATGAAACAATAGTACCTCATTATATATCTTAATAGCTGGTGTAGAATATGAGCAGTACACCTCCCATAAAACAGCCTTTAGCCTCGGTTCAGATGCATTGATTTTGTTCCAGCTAAGCCTGTAGAACTTAATATGCCTTTTAATCATTTTATTGTAAGCTAGGATAAAATTAATTTTACACTGCAACTGTGCAAAGCCAATTAACATATTTAAAGTTATTTAGTGAAATGCTTTAAACTGTTAAACACATCCTTACCTTTTGATCACACCTCCCTACTGCTTTTCACATGAAATATTCAATATTTTATAGCCTTTTAAACAGCTTAAACTTTTTCCAGACTTATTTATTTTCCATTTTATTTAAAAATGGCTGATGAACAAAGGATATACACATCTACTTTTGCAGCCCATTCCTCTAAGAAGTTATTCTTTTATTTCAGTTAAAGTAGGCATGTTTTGAAAATCATGGAACCAAAACATATAGTTTGTTTTTCAAAAAAGGCAAAAAAAATATGAAGAAATCTGTCACTTCCATTTACTTTGCACATAGAAAATGTACTTTCTCTGCAGCTTAAATGCAAGAACCTTCCCACTTCCTAGCACAGCCTCTATTTTTCACATACAGCTATTTGAGGTTATTAATTTTCTCACTGTGATGGGGTGATCAACCGTCTTGTCAAGAAAATGGATCTCTGTGTCACCCTTTAGCATGATTAAATGGAGGCACGTCACAGTGAGGAAATACCAAATTTTCATGAGACAAATGAAACTTATGGTGAGGACAACTTTTATAGACGTTATTTCATTTTAAAATGTTCCATTTGGCTGTTGGTTTATTTGTTGGTAAGGATCGCCATTAATAGCATGTTACTGATAATACCTCAAGCAGTTTCACGCATAAATCTCTCTTATCCACAAAAACGATGTGAACAAAATTCTGTTTATAGAAATCATGATACTAATTAGTATTTTTGAAATTTAGACTTAATTCTGTTGTTTCTTCATGCTGGTCTTTACAAAACTAAATCTTTCTGGCTTTGAGAAGAATGGTTGAGTATAGAAATTATTTCAGAGTTAATAGATTGGGGGAGGTATGCAAAAATATGTTATAATATCCTTCCTACATTTAGGAGATACATCATACTTAAAGTTGTTTCCAAATATGTATCTGTCTATCTATTTTTATCCATCCATCCATCCATCTATGCAGATCCCACCTTTATTTTTTTTCTAGATCTATCTAGAAAATAGATCTAGATCTCACCTTTATTTTATTTTTTTTATAAATATCTCAAGGCAGTGGACACATTTAATATTTCTTCTTTCTTCTATTTTTCCCACAACAAGCCTGTGAGGTAGCTTGGGTTGAGAGAGTAAGTGGCCCAAAGTCACCCAGCTGGATTTCTTTGCTGAGGCAGGACTTGGATTTGTAGGCTTCCAATTCCTAGTCTAGGGCCTTAACCCCTAGGTAATCTCAAAGTCTGTATTTCCACAAGCTGAAAGACCACAGAACTGTGGTTATCCCTACTCTCCTATATAGATGAGTCCTGGACTTTGTACCAGTGACACATCAAACAACTGGGGAGATATCACATGTGCACTCTCCACTCCATCCTTGGCATTTGTTAGCAAGCAGTGTCTCCACTCTGGAGGTGGACAGATATTGTCAGTCTTCAAGATTTTTCTCCCTTTGCTTTGCTTCTTTCGGCTGTCATAAGTAACGGGGGGAGGAGGGGGGAATGATTATGGGAAGTGAACTGGAGGTGTTACAAACCACCATTGTATAAGCTGGGGGGGGGTACATTCTTGCTTAGGTTTCTATCCTATGCTATGTGCAGCTGCAACCCTTTATCAAACTATGTCAAGGTCAACGGACAGAAGCCTCATCACCACCTGGAGATGCCCACATGATGATATACACAACTTTTAATTGGATGAGCCAATTGAACTATTGGGGGTGGGAACGTTGCCATTACTTTGTATATGTGATTTACACGCCCATTTTCTCAGATTCAGAATTCTTTTGTTGCTACCACTTGATTTCCAGTAAAAGATATCTCTTCTCTGATTAAAAGAGTCTAAGTATTTCTTTCTTGGATTTTGAATGGAGCACCAGCTGACAGATATTCTGATGCCATATCCCACCCATCTTTGGGTGCTTGATAATCATGACCTCAACGCTTGTGATCAATACATGCAAAATTCACAAGTGTTGAGATCATGATTATCAAGTACCCAGAGGTGGGTAGGATATGGCATCAGAATATCTGTCCATCATACATCTCACCAGCTGCTGTATGATGGGTTGGAGACTGGCAAGAGACCTCAAGGTTATCCACACAAACATTGTGAATGAAATCCTATGCCACTGTGATCTCCAACCAAGGGAATTAGAAACTGTGGTTGCTGACAGAACCCATTGATGTACCCTTTGCCGTGACACCACCACTAGCTTTGAAGACAGGTACTGCCAAAAACTGATAGAAAACCAGGAGCAGCATCACAGATTAACATCCACAGTTATTATAACAATGGATTTCCAATGCTCCCATTGTATTTCATTATGCACTTCCTCCTGGGACTGAAGAGCCACCTTTGTGTCAATGAATTGCACAACAGTGGGTCTTCTTCAGACCTGAAAGACTACCTATAAGATAGCTTGGAGGACCATGAAGGGTTAATGTTGCAATCATTATGTTGGGATTTCATTTCCCATACCAGAAAACAAGACATTGCATTCTGGATGTGATTTGCTTGAATAAGAGTGTGCTATCCATTCTTTTGTCCAACATCTTCTTGGAACTATTCGTAGTGGAGAATCCCAAAATTGTGATTTTTGGAAACTTTGGTAGCTATACTGGGGACCCTCTGACAATCCTGGACCTTTCTCTGTGTTTCAGATGCCAACTGCCCCACTTTCTGTAATTATTGAGACAAAAGTGACTCCTCCTTTACTATTGCAAAATGAACCATGCATCAGAATTTTTCAGAATAGTTAGGAATCTGGCTGAGGTCAACGTGACCAGCTGTTTGGGTCCCAACTCTGAGAAGCAATGCAATGAGTTCATGATGCCTTTAATAGGCAAAGTAGCTCTTGATGCCAAAATTAAAACACATCCGGGAGATATCACTTTTTCCCTATAATTACAAAAAATGGTGTAGTTGCCATCTGAAACACAGAGAAAGGAGATCTTCTCAACCAGTTCAAAGAAGATGTATCCTAAGAAGAATGCTAACCCATGGATCCTTCTTGATGTCTCAGCAGTTTTTGATATTGTAGACTGTGGCATCTTATTGGCTTGTCTTCAGTGGTGGTATGCTATCGGTTTGGACTAATTAGCTGAGAGGAAAAAGAAGAGAAAAGCGATTAGCCCTCCCACCGGCCCCTGGGCTTTTCTCTTCTTTATCCTCTCAGCTGATCGGTGCTGCAGGTCTCTGCTGGTGTGGGGAAAGCTGCGCACACATGTTAACTGCACGCGTGTTAGGTGCACATGTGCACGATCACCAAAGTAGTAGTGGGACAGGTAGGATCCCACTGCTGATTATCTTTATTGTGGGCACTGTGTTACAGTGGTTTTTATACCTGCCTACATTACTGGAAAACTTTTGTTCATTCACCATGGCAGTCTTTAAAGTTCCACAAGGTTCACTCTGGTCTCTGATGTGGTTGAATGTCTTTTTGAAGTTGTTGGTAGACATCGTCTGGAAGTTTGGCGTGATGTATTAACAAATATAGGCAACAATCAAATTTGTTTCTCTTTTTCACCGCATCAGAAGAGGCAATCGAACTACTGGATTAGTGCTTACAGGCTGTCACAATGTAGATGCGGGCTTAGACTGATTCCCAGAAGAGACTCTCTGTGATATCTGGAACTGAGATTAAACCAATGCAAGGGTCTTCAAACATGGCAAATTTAAGACTTGTGGACTTCAACTCCCAGAATTCCTGAGCTAGCATGAGTGGAGGAGGAATTCTGGGAGTCGAAGTCCACAAGTCTTAAAGCTCTCAAGTTTGAAGACCCCTTTACGAACCAGATACAGAATTGGAGCTGTTCTTCACTGCCTGTGACATTTGTGCCTCTAGTGACCAACTCTTATGCATAGCATCAATGGATGAGTCAATCTGTCCCAAAGGTGGTTCTCAAAAGGCAACTGGACTTTCTTTGTTTTTTGCCTTGAAGATGTTCCACTTCTCATCTGAAAAGCTTCTTCAGTTCTGACTAAATGATGGTAGGGAATAGAAGGCTTTATATTCCTTATAGTAATCTGGTTGTAAGCACTCTTGAGAGTCATTGAGGCCACTTGGATGTTTATCTGTGCCCTCAGAGCAGTGGTAGGATTCAAAAAATTTTACTACCGGTTCTGTGGGCATGGCTTGGTGGACGTGGCAGTGGATGGATACTGTAAAATCTCCAGTCAGAGGTGGTATTTGCCAGTTCTCTGAACTACTCAAAATTTCCACAACCGGTTCTTCAGAACAGGTCAGAACCTGCTGAAGACCACCTCTGCCTCAGAGTCATCTGAATGGGTGTGGAATCTTCTTGGATCAGAGTAGTCCACATTCTGGACAGGGGGCCACTACTTTGAAAGATGAGCCAAAGAAAACATCTACATTAAAATTGAATAACTCCCTCAACAGAGGTGGGGGATACGACACTTCCTATCTCCTATTTACAGCACAGTCCTTTGAGCAGTTCCATGAAGGTTTTGTGAAACCATTTTTAGCTAGAGATAGCCTGATCTCATCAGTACAGGCTCCGGTAACCTTTTGATTGGATTACTGTAATGCATGCTGTGTGGGACTGCCCTGGAAGACCATTTTGGAGAAAACAACTAGCACAGAACAGTATGGACACCATGGCGTATGGGCTTTTAGGACAGAAATGGTTACTCTAGACTTAAAATCCTAGATTTCAGAAACTTATTAGCTCTCCGTTTTTGAACTGTCCGTCTGTCATTCTAATGGAGAGATTGATCAATATGATTCTATGTGGGCAAGGTGTAATTTGTCATGTAAGAACTTAGCCAGTTTTACATATCTTTTGTCATTTATATCTGTATTCTGTTTTCAAGGGTTTTTTTCCCCCTCTACTTTGGTTATTTGAAGGGATAAATCATTTCCTGTGTGCTGTATGTTTTTATTCCCCTCTTCTTCTTTTCTTTTTTTTCTTTTTCTTTTACGTTACAGCAATAAAAATAAGAACAGTATAGTTTGTGAATTGGAAGAGATGCAACATTACTACTAATCTTTTACTCTGTTGTCACTCAGGATACACCTAACCCGCAGTGCTGATGTTGCTTCCTACAAAATCCTACATAGCTTTAAACCTGGATTTCTGACCCAGTAAAAAGCACCTGCCAGCTGGGGAAGACATTTTGATGGCCCTGGCTGTGCAACTTTATCTATCCATCAATACCAAGTTTTTTAAAAATCCAATTTCTGTGAGAAAGGCCCCCTCTTCTTGGATGTTGAGAACAATCTAAAGACCAAGGCGTTCCCCAAAACATGAATAGCTCACTAAGATTTGACTTTAAATGTTTCAGAATCATCAGCATGTTCATATTTTAGTAATAATTTAATGCTTTAATATTATTTTAATTTTGGAAACCTTTAGTGCTAATTAGTGCTAATCTTCAAAGTAAATAAACCATTAAAACAAACCGCCAGCCTTTGACAATGGATGTGATCATTTTCCTAAAGGAAATCATCTTATTTATGGTTGTCTGTTTCCCGGTTTTAATTGTTAATATGTGCCAACAGCTCTCAGAGTCCTGTTTTGCAAGATGGGTGGCGATAATAAATTTAATAAATAAAGGAGGATTGCAAGCCTTTATATGTTGGAAGAAGATCCATAGTTGATTTAAAAAAAAAAAAAATTCTTGTTCCTTAGGGCAGTGAAAACAGGATAGGCCAGCTGATTTTTGGCATCAGATATCTGGACACAATGGAATATCTGGGCAATATTGTCTCCTAAGGGGTTAACTGGAGGTGGCTTGAGCCAAACAAAGGGAAGATCAGCCATAGAGTTTTGCTTTCTGCTTTTTTGGGAGGGATGGGAGTTTGCCAAGAGTCCCCCGTTGTTTAATTTCCTCCTGGAAGCAGCCCAAGTGTGGGGCTCACCCACCTCCCCCTTTTCCCTTTTCTTTCCACAGTGACCATTGCAGAGGCTGAGCGGCTGGGGTCAAAACCTCCTCTATTGATCAGTATCCCCGCAGTCTCCAGTCCTAGCATCTGCTTCATTGGCTTCTTTCAGTGCCTGCTTCAGTACATTAGAATAGAAATCCATAACCAGAGCTGTGCTCATCCGAGCAGGGGAAGAAACTAAATTAAATGGTATAAAACAATCTTGGATCAGGAGTTGGCGCCAATTCATCTTGATCCGAGATGTCACACCGGGGCTCTGTGCCTGAGCACCTGGGCTAGGAGGCAGCCACAGTGAAAATAGATGGAGCTGTGATCATTCATTTGTCAGCTAAGGAGCTTGGCGGCAGTTAGCAATTCCTTTCTGCAGAGGTCAGCTGACAGAACAATCACTGCAACTGCAGAGCGGAGCTTTCCTTTGAACTATTGTTAGGGAGCGTGCTTCTTGGGCTGGGGTGTGGGTGGTGCACGTGAGGGAGGGCAGTGGGAAGCAAGACTTTTCTTCCAGAGAGAAAATTAACGTAGGCAAAGCCATCCTCCCTTTCCCCGCCCCCCCCCCCTTCCTGTATAGGTTCGCCTACTGCTGCGGAGATCATATATACAAATAGATGATGATTAAAATGGTTAGGTAACACTTCGCGTAGATCCCGTCTTCATTCTTCTCTGGTAGAAGGTAACTATTGATTTTTCTTAGCCCTTTCCTCCTTAAAAGATCACCCTCCCATCCGTTTCTCGGAGTATAATGCGCTCACACTATCAGAGTTAGAACTAGGAACCAGGTTCTTCCCCCCCCCCCCAAAATAAACCAACATTTGAATGCTGGTCTTTTCAAGGGAAACAGAAAGGGAGGAGGGAGGGATTGCCATAGCTTGATGATGCCTCAGCAAATGCTTTTCTTGTTAATTCACATTTTTTTTTTTTTCAATCTTCCGCCGTTGGCAATTCTTTCAGGGAAGCAAGGGCTGTTTTTCTGACATCCCTCAGATTTAACATCACAATATAGTAGGAAGAAGTGAGGGTTGTTGTTGTTGTTGTTTTTCATGAAAGGCAATGAAAATATACTGAAAATGGATTTTGGGCAAATGGATGGAAATATCAGTTTCTCTTCAGTACACTTTTCAAGTTAATTTTGAAACCAGGGTCTTTGTAGCCACCAGGGACAGCGCACTTCCATCGAAGCAAAGAACTGACACAGTTATTCTGCTACAAGAAGTGTGGGCTATTTGGGACCTAGGACGCATGCAACTTTTGAACCTCTTTTATACAACCTAACCCCAACCCCTCTGTCCATAAATTCTGAAAATCAGAAACATCATTTCCTTCCA